>OZ007564.1:108465090-109715090 GCA_963931875.1 Pollenia griseotomentosa | reverse complement strand
TTTTCGATTTCTCTCATCTCAAATCTTAGGGGAACAGCTGCTCTAGCAGCAACAGGTGGTAACTCGTCCGCTATGTCGTCAGATATGTTTGGGGTAAATACGTTTTTCAAATGATTTACAAACAGGTTTCCTTTCTCATTATCATTTCTTGCCCAACTTCCATTCAGGTTTCTTAATGGTGGTTTCATGATAACTGGCCTTTTTAGATTTCTGGCTGCACGCCATAATGAGTACTCTGATTGTGGTGTTGCATCCAGGTCCTTAAGATATTTTTCCACGGAAGCCGTTTTCCGGGACTGCAGTAATTTTCTTAGCTTTTTTGTGCACTCTTTTAATAAGTTCTTAAGTTGGGGGGATCTGTGCAATTGCCACTCCCTTCTCACTCTCCTTTTTTCATTCAAGAGGCGCTCGACATCTGTAGAATATATATTATTATTATAAGTTTTTTTGCGGGTATTGCAGGAATGTTGAACCGCTAGTTTAATATAACTGTCAAAATTGGCAATAGAAAGATCCACATTCTCCGGTGTGCTAAGCGGAATATTTTCTGTGCAATGAGTACTGAGATATTTTTTATATTTTAGCCAATTTATTTGTGTAGCTGACGTCGCTATGTAACTAGAGGGAGATACAATTCTATTGGTGTTTGTTATAGTAACAATTGTAGGTGTGTGATCAGAGGATAATTCTAATGAGGCTTCAACGTGAATCGTTTCTGTGGGGATGTTTTTAACCACGCCGAAATCGATGACATCTGGAATTTTTTGTGGATCAGCAGGCCAATATGTTGGTTGTCCGCTCGCGACAACATTTAAATTCATTTTAGAGATTGTATTAAACAAAACACGACCCTTTGGTGTTATAAGTCGTGACCCCCAGAAGGTATGTTTAGCGTTATAATCGCCAGCGGCCAGGAAACAGGGTCCTAGGGATTTATAATATTCACAATATTGGCTTTCTGATATTGAAAATCTAGGTGGAGAGTATAAAGATGAAATTACTATGTTTCGATTAAGCTCTTCAACACGAATATTTGTTGCTTGCAGATAATCCTCACGATGATCACACATTAAGTAGTGTTTGACTCGGGTTTTTATCAAAATGGCAGAACCTCCACAAGCTCTATCTCGAGGGTCCTTGGTATCATATAGTATATAACCCTTGATTTTAAACGTATTTCTTGAGGTCAGATGAGTTTCAGAAACCATCATAACATCAATTTGATTATTTTTGAGAAAGTATTCTAGTTCATTTTTATGTTGGCGGATGCCGTTTGCGTTCCAAAAACAAATTTTTAAACAGTTCATGGCTTGTTAAGTACAGCTTGCAATAACATCGATTGCATTCTTAGAATTTCCTGTAACATATTACCCATTGTGTTTGTAAAATTATTTACTGTTTGCACTAATGTTTCCATTGTTTTTTCTAGCCGACTAAGATTAGAAACTGGAGTTTCGTCATTACTTGTCGAAGGGCCTTGCATTGGTACATTGTTTGATTTTAAGACGTTAGCATAAGAGATTCTGTTACTACTAGGCTGGGGGGCCTGAAGGTCATTACTGTTTACTTGATTTGTTACCTGAGGGGGATTAGTTTTCGGTCCAACCGACTGCTTGACGATAGTATATACAGGGCATCCTCTATAATTGGCAGTGTGATTGCCACCACAGTTGCTGCATTTTTTTACGTTGGGGTCGGCTTTAGACTTGTCGCAAAGAACTGTACCATGTAATTCGCCACATACTACGCAAACAGGGGGTAAGTAGCAGTATGCCTTAGTATGGCCAAATTCTTGGCAGTTCAGACATTGAACGGGACCACCTCTTTTGTGCGGCTCCTCTATAGTTACTTTTCTGTACAGAATGTATTTTAAGTTATAGATGGGATGCGTTTCATTTTTTTTAAGTTTAACGTCGCCGGGTTCAAACTCCACTCGAAAAAGTGGTTGGGGAATTTTTTCTCTATTTTTAATGTTTAATACATGTTTTACCTTGAAGCCTTTTTCTTCAAGGAATGTTTTTACCTCTTCTGGGTCCACACATGAGTCAATACCATTAATCACTACCTGAAGGCCTTTACTGCTTTTCAGTTGGTATGTATAAAAATTTTTTTTGAGTGCCTCAAAGTTGCTTACAATTTTTCGAAAATCATTCTCATGATTGATTTGTATTTTTGTTTCGTTTATACTACCACGCTTGATAGCAGCTACGTAAAACGAATTTTCACCAATAACCGATATCAAACTCTTTATGAGCTCATTAGAATTTCGCTCCCTCAGATATATCGGGGGAGGCTTGGACGATTTTATGACGTTTTGTGCTTCAGAGGATTCATCCTCCAGAATTGCAAAACGATTTTGAGAATTTATTTTATCAAAAGATGGTACTTTTGAGGCCGAAGCAACTGCTGCAGAGGTAGGGCTGCGTCCCCGTTTAAGCACTGTTATGTACCTGTCCATACCAACTTGTACTGTAGGCTTTTGAGAAGTTTTTACTTGAGTTATTGAGTTGTCCATAGCGGCTGTTTTTGGGTTAACCGTTTCATCACTTATTAAAGTTTTTTTTTGCTCTGTGGCAACGCTTGCAGTTAATAAATTTGTTATTGTATTACGATCGACCGTATTTTTAAACAAAGAGGGTGAGAGAGAACGCGTTCGAGTAATAGGTTTAGCCGTTAAATAATTGCTATCATCGATTCTTTTTCCTACGTTTGTTTCGTCAACACTCAATGTAACATACGCATTTCTTTCGTTATGTTTTATTGTTTTTGCATTATATGCATTCATAAGAGTTTTTTTTTATATATTACTGTTTGTTTAATTGTGCTCTTCTTTTTATTTGTTGTTTAAAAACCCCGAGAATAAAAAAAAAAGAATAAAGAAAACAAGAAATGTTTTTGCTTAAAATGTATGTACGTATATGTATGTGTGTACATACATATATTTTTGTTAATTGTAATTTTTAATATTTGTATTAAAAATTTTATGTTCACTTATTAAAAATTATTTAAAAGCGTCTATTCATTCGCTGATCTTATATTATTAAAAAAAAAAAATAATATTATTATATCATAAATATACACTTATTTATGTTAAAAAAAAAAACCGTAAGCCGAGTTAAAAAAAAAACACGTCTGCATTCAACGAGCACGCACGCACGATCCATACAAATTGCATTGAAAACTTTCTGCAAAAAAGCTCAGAATGTCCGGTATGCAAACGAGCTTGTCAGCTTTCTGAGCTACGAAGGATAAATATTGGCTCAAAACAAACACAGAATAATAAGCCTTCAACTCGTAGAGGTCGGGGAGCTAGAACTCATAATTATAATACACGTAGTTTAAGTCGAAATCTTTTTACAGAAACACATACGCCTACATTAAATTTAACTCCCAACAATCAAGTTGATCAAGTTACCCCGCAACGCGATAGCGCTCATCCCTACCCAAATGCTTTTGCCTTATCTCCTAATAATCAAACAAATGATCAAGCAATTAACCCGATTTCTAATAACGCTAATGTGGATTATAATCGCATTGGTCGAATGATTGAAGATAATGTTACCAGACTTTTGCAAAACATGAATATGGGACAAAATACCAGGCGCAATGAAAATTTCATAAATCGTGATATAAGAACCGGTAATGCTTCAAATCACGCTCACTTTCAAAATCCGTTACGGAATTCATTTTCGAATGGTTCAAACTTCTCCAGTTTATCATCTAATCCCGACAAAATTAGCTCTATAATTCAGAATTGGAATCTGAAATTTGACGGATCTCCATCTGGACTCAATATTGAGGAGTTTTTATATCGTGTCAGAGTTTTAACCAGGGATACTTTTAATTCCGATTTCGGTTTGATTTGTAGAAACCTTCATATTTTGCTATCTGGCAAGGCTAGAGATTGGTTCTGGCGATATCACAAGAATGTTCAGACCATAATATGGGATGACTTCTGTGATGCGATTCGTTGTCAATATAGGGATTTTAAGTCCTCTTATGACATTAGGGAAGAGATTCGGAACCGGAAACAAAAACCCGGCGAATCATTTGATGTATATTTCGACGCAGTCTCAACAATAATTGATCGGCTACCTTCACCTATGTCCGAACTGGATTTAATTGAGATCTTGACTAGAAATTTAAGACCAGAAATCCGGCAGGATTTGCTGTACATTCCCATACATAGTATTTCGCAATTGCGAAAACTCGTTCAAATGCGGGAAAACTTTCTTAATGATGAACATGTACGGAAAAATTTCGCGTCACGCAACCACGTCAATTTTGCCCCTCGTAAATATGTCTCTGAGGTAGAAAATACTGACTTAGTAAATCCTTCTGATACTAGTGTGGAGTTCGATGTTTCAGTAAATGGCATTCAAGGTCCTATTTCCACTAAATGTTGGAATTGTGATGAGACAGATCATCACTGGGTAAATTGTCTTAAGGACAGAAACATTTTTTGTTATGGGTGCGGAACAAAGGGTGTTTATAAACCTAATTGTGAAAAATGCACTTCTAAAAAACAACCATTTTCAAAAAACTTAAAATATCCACCGGCAACGGTGATCTAAATTTACGACCTGATTTAACTTTTACCAACCAAACTTCTACAAATGAGACTCCGGCTTCGACCAACGCTAATCCCATAAACGAGAATGATTTTGAAAACAACCCTGGTGTAAAAAGAATTTTGCAACGACCGCAGTCTTTGAAAATAGACAATGATAACAATGGTAGTATATTATATCCCAAACTCCCATATCACAAACGATTTGAAATATATCATAAGAAACGTGATGAAATTTTTAATATCTCTTCTATTATGGCAAATAAAGTAAGGCCAAAAAGATCTACTAGTCGCCTTCGTAAATATTATAAGTTAAGAAAACTTTGTCGAAAATTTTTTGTATCTACAATTGTAAACAATCCTAAGGACATGCGTTATTACGTAAAAGTAGACTTTTTAAATTTTAGTGAGTATGGTTTGCTGGACACCGGTGCAAACATTAGTTGCATAGGAAATGACTTAGCAGCTTTAGATTTTACTTCTTTTCCCAATTATATTAAATGTAAATCTTTTGTCAATACTGCTGATGGTAGAGCACAGCCTGTGTTAGGGTGGTTAAATGTCAACATGACGTATAAGGAAAAAACCTGCCCTATAAAACTTTTCGTAATTCCATCAATAAGTCAGCGATTGATACTTGGTGTTGATTTCTGGAAGCTATTTAATTTGTTACCCGATGTTATTGGCTCGGTTGATATCATTAGTTTTAGGGAATTGTCCAATCGTTCTTCTGAGTTGTCTGTATTGGTAAATGGGAATGATAATATATCCGAGTCGGAAATAAAATCTTCCTTTAGTGATGAGCAGTCTTACCCTTTGACCCAAAGCCAACGTCGACAGCTAGAAGCTGTCAAAGAGCTTTTTCCAAACTTTCAAAAGCAAGGGTTGGGGAGAACTTGTCTGATTCAGCACACGATTGATGTGGGAACTTCCCCTCCGGTTAAACAACGATTCTATCCGGTTTCTCCCGCCGTAGAGAGACTAATATATGGCGAAGTGGATAGAATGTTGGCTCTCGGGGTAATTGAACCTTCTTCCTCCCCCTGGTCGTCACCAATGAGGCTTGTAATTAAGCCCCATAAAGTTCGCTTGTGTTTAGACGCTAGGAAGCTCAACTTGGCAACAAAGAAAGATGCGAACCCTCTTCCTAACATTGAGGGTATATTCTCTCGACTTCCCCGAGCAAATATCATAACTAAGCTCGATCTTAAAGATGCCTACTGGCAGATCGGTCTTGATGAGTCCTCTAGGCCGCTCACAGCCTTTACGATACCTGGAAGGCCGTTATATCAATTCACAGTCATGCCATTTGGTCTGTGCAACGCGCCACAGACCATGTGCAGATTGATGGATCAGCTGATACCACCGGATCTACGCCATAGTATATTTGGATACCTAGATGACCTTATTATCGTTTTAGAAGATTTCGAGACTCATTTAGAATATTTGCACAGGATCGCGGCTCAGTTTAGGAGGGCTAATCTTACGATAAATCTTTCAAAAAGTAAATTTTGTGTTGTTAGGGTAAATTATTTAGGCTATATTATTGGCGATGGTGGGATAAAAACAGATCCAGATAAGGTCCTAGCGGTACAAAATTGGCCAGTGCCCAAAAATTGCATTTGCATTTATGAAAATCAAAGATTTGCTTACGTCAGCTCCAGTGTTAACTAATCCTAATTTTAAGGAAAAGTTTTATCTTCACTGTGACGCTAGTAATTTCGGTATAGGAGCAGTTCTGGTGCAATTAGACAGCGAGGGGAATGAAAAACCGATTGCATACATGAGTCGAAAATTAAATTCAGCCCAGCGTAATTACAGTGTCACAGAGAAGGAATGCTTGGCGGCTGTAGAAGCTATTAAGAAGTTTAGGTGTTACCTGGAGCTGCAAGAGTTTGAAGTGATCACAGACCACTCTAGCTTGGTCTGGCTAATGCGACAACCTGATCTTAGTGGTAGACTGGCTAGGTGGGTTTTCAAACTACAGCCATACAAATTCACTGTTAGCCATCGAAAAGGCAGGGAACATATCGTCCCTGATGCTTTATCGAGAATTCCTAGCCAGGAAATTAATGCTATTCAAATAGTGGAACCAGAAGTGGACTTGAGTTCTATACATTTTCAAGATTTGGATTATATAGAACTGAAAAATAGAATTAATTCCAATCAGTCAAAATATCCTGACATTAAAATCGTAGACAATTTTGTTTATATTCGTACTGAACATTATTCAGGCGAGGAGGCGCAAGAAGATCAGTCTTGGAAATTGTGGATTCCAACAGGGTTAGTTAAAAAGGTAATTTATAGAGCGCATGATAGTCCAAAAGCTTCTCACGGGGGTATAGGCAAAACCCTTGAGCTTATTAGGCGAAACTTTTTCTGGCCAGGTATGGTAAGAGATGTACGAAGCTACATTAAAAACTGTGACGTGTGCAAAAGCACAAAGGCCCCCAACTTCACTACAAAACCACCAATGGGAAAACAAGTGGTCTCAATTCGTCCATTTCAACGCCTCTACATTGACCTCCTTGGACCCTACCCACGAAGTAAGGCAGGATATATAGGCTTGTTGATCGTGCTAGACCATTTTTCAAAATTTCATTGGCTGTGCCCTCTTAAAAACTTTAAAACGAATAATATTACTGACTTTTTGGAAAGGCAAATATTCCATGTTTACGGAGTGCCTGAGATAGTTGTGAGTGATAATGGAAGCCAATTTAGGGCTAACGATTTTAATGCGTTTTTGACCCAATACGGTATTGCACATACGTACACAGCTATCTATTCACCCCAGTCTAATGCGTCGGAGCGTGTAAATCGCTCAATAATTGCAGGAATTCGTGCATATTTAAAGGGAGACCAGAAGTTATGGGACGAAAATTTGACAGCCATAAGCTGTGCGCTTCGAAATTCTCTCCATCAGGCAATTAACTGCTCACCCTACTACGCTTTATTCGGCTTTAACATGGTGACCCACGGTTCCACATACGAAGTTTTAAGAAAACTAAATTTACTAAATGAGTCCTCAATAGCACTTTCTCGCGACGACCATTTGCAAACTATAAGGCAGGATATTCGGAAATGCATCCGAGAAGCATACGAACGAAACAGGAAGCAATATAATCTTCGAGTCCGAGTTCCGTCATTTACTATAGGTCAGGAAGTCTTCAGGCGTAACTTTGCACAAAGTAGTGCTGAGAAAAATTTTAATTCAAAATTAGCACCCAGTTTTCTGAAGGCTAGAGTGAAAGAGAAATTGGGTAGCCATTATTACATCTTAGAAGATTTAGCTGGTAAATTTTTAGGGACTTATCACGCTAAAGATTTGCGTATTTAAATGTCATTTTCCAACTAATTTTGCTGCTCAACGAGGCATAATTATTCGGTTTTGTGGTGGACATTTTCGTTACAATTTTTTTTGGGGTAAAAACAAGGTATTAAATACAAGAAGTTTTGGTCTTTTACTTTAAATATTTTAATTAAAATATACCCTTCCTTTTAAGTTTTGATTCATATATTATTTTTTAAATTAACGGTTTCTGATATACTAATTTCTTACTTAATTCTAATCACTCAAATTCATATCTGGCAATACCAATCTTTACTCCGATTATTTGGTTACTTTTCTTTGCTTTGTACATATTGCACTTTGATCGTGCACAAGAACTTTCGAGAGAGATCGCCAAATCACATTACTTCCTTTTTCTGTCAGCTACCATTGAGTGCAGATCAATTGTAAAATCGTCTTTAATTTAATATTTATCTAGAAATATCTCAGGCATCCTACACATTTTTTTTATAAACTTTATCCGCTGATTTATTTTAACCTACATCACATCCACAGTCCGTAAAGTTTAGTTTGAATTTCTTATCTGGAAGCCACAGGCCTTAAAATCGTATAAACCCTCGTGATAATATTTAACTTTGGAACCCTTGTCCTCATTTTTATTGCTATTGGAATCATAAAGGTTATAAAAAGACCAGAGAATTTGGAAGTGTTTAAGGCTGTTCTAGGCATCAACAAGATTGCCTTTATAATTCAGCCACCTTTAATTAATACCTTCTTCAATACTCCTCGATTGGTTTTATCAGTACATACGCATAATAATGTTTTGCTTAATAACGAGGGGGAAAAGGCCTTTCTTTCTGTCAGCCGGTGGTGAGGCTCACAAAGTGATTATTGAAGTGTATTTTTTTTTCATAAACTCTCTTTATTAAAATATGTGTTACATCTTAAAATCATATAAAAAAATATGAAATAATATGAAACGAAGATAAAAGTAAGAAAAAAAGTATATATATAAAAAAAGGGAGGAAAAAAGTTAATATAAAAAAAAAATAATTATAATTTACAAACAAACAAAAAGTAAACAAATTTAGAGATTTTCAAAGAATAAAACAATCAAAAATAAGAACAAAAATGACAATAAAATGTTAAAAGTTCTCTCACTCTCAAGTTATAAAAAACAGTGTTGAAGCTTTTTGTTAAAATTTAATTACATTTGTACGTATGTAACTATTCGGAGTTTCATTTCGGTTATTTAAGTTCATTTTTAATCATAGTATCACAATGTTCATTTACAGCCACTATCATTTACTCAATTTAATTTACAACGACAATAATAACAAAAAAAATTACACCCGAATTTAAAAATATATCACAAGAAATCATGCCAATCCATAAAACAATAAATACTTAAAATTAAAATAAAATTCTACCTCTGCATCCGTCTCCTCAGCATAAAAATAAAAATCATTACATTCAGTTTCCTCAGCTATACTAAACAACAACAATGGACATCGAAAAAGGCCTTCTTCGAACGTCAGACATGTTGGTGAGTTAAAGATTTATAATCAAACACAACTTAATTTCTTTTACAACATAATTTCTTTCACAACATAATTTCTTGTACAAAATAATATTTTATTCTATGTTTAGTATCAATTCTTAACAGCAATGTATCAACAACATTAATGTACGTAATTTGTTTTTTTTAACAGATGTAAAAGCTTATAATCTGTTAATTAGATTAACTCTCTTTTTAAATTAATCTCTGATATCTCTAGCAATGAATGCGCTCAAAGCGTAGTGATATTGTTGTTACATTGTGTGTAAATGTTTATAACACAAAACCAGTTCTTTTTTTGCTGTTGTTTGGGTTTGTTTTTTTGTCAAATAAATAAAATAACAAATAAAACAAACTCAACGTAATTAAACATAGAGAAAAATAAGTTCTTATTTTACACCCTACCTTCACGCATATTCGGTCTACACATGAACAGGTGAACATTGTGATAAATATTAATAGTTTTTTTTAGATTGTAGTTACCATTTTTCTGTTTTCGTAATATAACCATTTTAAGTTTTTTTTGTTTTTAACAATTACATGAATTAATTTTTTTAAGTGATATTATTTTATTTTGAAGTAAGTTTAAATGGGATGAATAAAATCTGTAATTTTTGTTCATAATGAATTAAATTAAAATAAAAGTGTTTTCTTTGAAGATGATGTCGATGATGTTATAAGTGATCTAGAATCTTTTTATTTGGGTTCTAACAGATTTTGGCAAAGTTGGAACATTGGTTTAGGGAGGGTATAGAGCCATCACTGCGTCAATTCTACCATAAAGCAGTCAAACTATTAGGAACAAGGAGATAGACTTAGTATATTGTTTTTTTATATCTATAGGGCTAATTTGGTTTTATTCATATACGTAGTATATACCTACATAGATAGTTATTTGGTTTTTAGTTTTTGTATTAAGTTTTTAGGGAGTCCACAAATTATTATTGTAATACTAGATTCCCCATGAGAAGGAAAGGACACGAATCCCCCCAGCCCGACTGATTAGCTAGCATGTTAAAGGCTCCCTCGTCCCTTCCATCCATGCAGGTTATAGCCTTCTTTTAATGAGGAAAATAAAATATTTTCAATTTGTTTAAATGAATTGAAAATAGCAAACACATCATGGTGTTCATTACAACAGCCTAGATGCCACAAAAAACTCGAATAACAGCTTATGAAAGGCTGTACGGCATATGAAATGCACTATAACCCAAGAATCTCCATTAAGACTGGAAAACCGCACATGGGCCAAAAACACAAATGAAAAATTAAACGCTTTCGCGGGCCACCTTGAGAAAGTTTTCACGCCACATGATGCACATACTTGTTTAACATAACTCAAGTAAAATCTGCAATAGAAAAAGTGAATATTAGAAAATCTCCCGGACCTGACCGCATCACAGGGTCAATGATAAGAAACTTACCATCATTTGCTTCTAGAATCTTGCTGCTCATTTTTAACGCGATATTAAGAGTCGGATACTTCCCATCCTCATGAAAGAAGTCTATAGTTGTTATGATTCCTAAACCAGGAAAAGATGCTAGCCTACCGAGGCTAGCTGGTAGCGAGCTAGTCTATCAGCGCCGAGGTTGCGGGTTCGATTCCCGCCAGAGACTCTGGTTTCTTTCCTGCAGACAAGCATAGAGCTTAGCGGGATTAGCTTAGGAAATTAAAAAGAAAAAAAAAAGTTGCGTCGTACAGACCCATAAGCTTATTATCAGTCCTATCGAAGCTTTTCGAAAAAATATTCGTTTTAAGTATAACTCCTCATCTAAATGAACACGACATCATCCCGGATCACCAGTTCGGATTCAGAGCGAAACATGGTACAATAGAACAAGTGCATGGAATTGTCACCCTAATTAGATCGGCGTTTGAGAAAAAGCAATACGGATCAGCCCTGTTTATAGAACATTTGACAAAGTTTAGCATGATGGGCTATTCATCAAAATAACACGAATGCTTCCTCAAAACACTCACAAGCTTCTGGAGAGCTACATAACAGGCAGATCATTCATAGTAAGGTCGCAAGATAAATCCTCCCCCTTCAAGAAAATTACTGCCGGTGTCCCCCAAGGCAGCATATTAGGACCGCTACTATATATTATATACACAGCGGATATGCCAACAAACCTGAGCACGCATACCTCTACATTTGCAGACGACACAGCATTTATTAGCGTTAACCATGACCCAAAAGTCGCATCGCAAAATCTACAGTCCCACATCAATGAACTAGAGGCCTGGCTTGAAAAATAGAGAATATAGGTTAACCCGGCTAAATGTGCTCACTTAACTTTCACGCTCAGAAGACAAACGTGCCCAGCTGTAAAAATAAATAACATCACTGTTCCGGTAGAAAACCATGTTAAGTACTTGGGAATTCATATAGATAGACGCTTGACCTGGTCTCGCCATATTGAAGCGAAAATAACTGCTATGAAACTTAAAGCAGCTCAACTACATTGGCTAATCAGTCGAAACTCAAACTTGTCCTTAGACAACAAAGTTCTCTTATACAAGTTTATCATAAAACCAATATGGACATATGGCAGTCTAGAATATAACGTCAAATTGTCTGCGCCCCATGGTATATACGTAATGATATTATCCACAGAGATCTCAACGTCCCCACTATCCAGGAGGAAATTAAAAAATATTCAATTAGCTACATAGATAAACTAATGGCCCACCCTAACTACCTCGCTCGGGATCTGCTTCAGTTCGAAGCCTAACTAGAAGACATTTTTAAAATTTGAATACAGCAGTTAGTGGTTACATTGGTAACAACTAATAAACAACAAGTACATTTTAGATTTGAATACATATTGTAAATTTCGATAAGAAAGATTCAATACAGTAGTTTTGCCTTAACTGCCACTCTTTTAGCTGCCAATTTGAGATACCTGCCAAAAACCACAAAATTTCACTCATTTCTTCAATTTCGTATGAAATGTACTTGTTTAAGAGCCAATTTCATACGTGCCAATTTAAGTTAGCTGCCACAAATATTTGAAATTATTATCCCATATTCATTGATAATTTTTCATTTAACTGCCACAAATTTTATTTTGCAACTGTTACTAACGAAAACTATGTACATATGTAGTTTGTTTTTGTTACATAGAATGCTCGCAGCTTTTCTATAATTCTCTCATTCTCTTTATAACTCACTCTTGGTTTAAACATAAAACAAAAAAAGTGTGTATGTATGCATAAATCAAAACAATAGATCAGACGAAAGGGTGCTGTTGTTTGTTTTCTTCAGCACTTGCATTGTTTAGATTACATTACATTTGTGTGAATCGCACTTATGGGCCACTTCTGTGGCTGGTAAACGAATCAGATAACTGCCAATTTTTGGCAGTTAAAAAATTTCACTTAAGTGCCATTTTGACTTACCTGCCACAAAATGCGTGCAAAACACGGTGTGGCAGTTAAGTCAAAAGTACTGTATACACATGTATATATAATACCCAGTGTCACCTGAAGGTGACACTTGAAAAACAGCCCATAATTTTGGGTAGGATATAATTAATTTTCTAAAAATACTTGCTCACTTTGTAAGCCTGAATATCTAGCAGTATTTATGAAAAAAAAATTATTGTGATATTTACCCTTTTGGCATTTTTATAACAATTTATTTATCATAAGACACACCAGTATGTTAAAATCAAAAACACTGCTTAAAGATTTTTAAAAATCCCCTAGTTAATAAAATTCTAGCGTTGCCAAAATAAAATCAGATATACAACAGGGTGTTGTCTGTATATACAGTACTTTTGACTTAACTGCCACACCGTGTTTTGCACGCATTTTGTGGCAGGTAAGTCAAAATGGCACTTAAGTGAAATTTTTTAACTGCCAAAAATTGGCAGTTATCTGATTCGTTTACCAGCCACAGAAGTGGCCCATAAGTGCGATTCACACAAATGTAATGTAATCTAAACAATGCAAGTGCTGAAGAAAACAAACAACAGCACCCTTTCGTCTGATCTATTGTTTTGATTTATGCATACATACACACTTTTTTTGTTTTATGTTTAAACCAAGAGTGAGTTATAAAGAGAATGAGAGAATTATAGAAAAGCTGCGAGCATTCTATGTAACAAAAACAAACTACATATGTACATAGTTTTCGTTAGTAACAGTTGCAAAAAAAAATTTGTGGCAGTTAAATGAAAAATTATCAATGAATATGGGATAATAATTTCAAATATTTGTGGCAGCTAACTTAAATTGGCACGTATGAAATTGGCTCTTAAACAAGTACATTTCATACGAAATTGAAGAAATGAGTGAAATTTTGTGGTTTTTGGCAGGTATCTCAAATTGGCAGCTAAAAGAGTGGCAGTTAAGGCAAAACTACTGTATATGAATACCACAAATTGTATATCCTGCAAAATTTTGACTATTGCTTTTATGTTTTATGGAAGATTAAACTTGGACGAAATTGTACGAATACTAGAGGCTGGAGATGACCCTGGCGACATCATATTGTTTCCTCCTGAGGATGGAGAGGTTACTGATGAAGACAGTGGAGATGAAAATGATGCCAATTTCATTCACCTCCCTAGCCGAATGTTGCGATCAGAGGTTGAAGTGCAAACCACACCCAACAGAGAAGATGAAGAAGTGGATCTAGACGTGCCACAATTATCAGAACACATTGCAGACCAGGAACCTGCTCCAAAGAAGAAAAAGAAAAAACTTACGGTAAAGAAGTGGTCAAAAAATACTTCAGTTTTTTCCTCATGCGGTAAAGGAGACAGCGATCAAGATATTCTAGACACATTTCAGGAAGATATCAGTGTCACTGGTTGCTTTGAGTTATTGTACAACAAAGATTTAATAAGCCTCATTGCAGATATGAGCAATTTGTATGCTCTACAGAGGAACCATACATTGAATGTAACCGAAAATGAAATTAGAGTTTATATTGCTATACTACTGTTGACTGGATACATGACACCAAAATACATGAGAATGTTTTGGGAAAAAAAAGTGGACACGTACAATGATTTGGTATCCAGCAGTATAAGACGAAATCCCTTTTTTGAAAAACAGCAATATTTACATTTGTGTGATAGTAACGCATTGCCTCAAAATGATAAATTTGCCAAGGTTCGTAAATACTTTGAGTTGCTTGTTGCTAATTTTACCACCAATTTTGATAAGGCCAGTTCATCGCATATTTCAATTGATGAAACTATTGTTCCATATTATGGGAGACATAGCACAAAGCAACATATTCATGGAAAACCATTACGATTTGGGTACAAAATTTGGTCTGCAGCTACGGCACAAGGATATTTAGTAAACTGCGAATTATATCAAGGAGCAAGTGGTCCAAGCTTGAAGTTGCAGTCAGAGTATGGCCTAGGCGCCGCAGTTATTTTAGAGCTTCACTCAAGACTACCTCAAGAAATAGGTCCTTTTAATCTATACTTTGATAATTTCTTTACTGGTCTGCCTTTGCTAAATTATTTACACGAGCATAACATTGGTGGAACAGGAACGATTAGAGAAAATCGCCTTGAAAATTGCAGTCTTCTAAATTCTAAAGACATGCGAAAGAAGCCAAGAGGAGAGATAGATTACAAGACTTCTCAAAAAATAATTGTAGCAAAATGGCGTGACAATAGCATCGTTAGCATTGCTTCCAACTGTCACGGACTGACTCCAATCACAAAAGTAGATAGAATTGGTGTTACATATCAATAAAAAGAGAACAAAAATTCAAGTCGATTGCCCAGCACTCGTAAAAATGTATAATAAGTATATGGGTGGTGTAGACCGCTTTGATGAGAATGTTGATTCTATGAGAGTAGCCTTACGTGGAAAAAAATGGTGGTTTCCTCTGTTTGCATTTGGACTAGATGCTGCTTGCCAGAACGCTTGGCTCATCAAAAGAAAATGCGATAACAACTGGACTTATTGTGAATTCCGTAGGGCAATCGTGTTGTCATATTTACAAAAATACGGAACGCAGCCAACTAAGAGTAACAATTGTGGCGTTCCCATTGTGTTGAGAGTTTCAAATGAAACTAGATTGGGAGGGTGTTCAGAGGACCATATTGAGCAGGATTGCTCACAACGGCGCTGCGGTTTTTGTCATAAACGCACTAGAAAAATGTGTGCCAAATGCAACATAGGCCTTCATATTCAATGTTGGTATAAATTCCACAACAAATAAAATATTATACAATTATTGCTTAATCAAACGTAAAATTCAAAGAATTAAATAAATTATGCCCAGTGTCACCTATAGGTGACACCGCTATAAAAACACAACCAGCAATATTTTTTTTGTTTTAAACTTTTTTATAGTGTAAACTAGAAGTATTTTTACTATTTAGAATAAAAACAAATTGTTTCTCCCTTTGGCGAGGGCATGGGAATTGCCGGGTTAAGAATAAAAAGGAAATTTAAATGCGTATATACAAACAAAGGTTTATCAGAAGCTGTAGCTTTCTAACATATCTTGAATAATTGATTTAAAAAATTCTTTTAACAATTTTTTGAAATTGAAAAGAGTAGGACACATTTTAATAGATTGAGGTAAGTTGTTAAATTCTTTAATACCAGAGTATTCAATACGTTGTTTTGTTGTTTCTGTACGACGGCAAAAAGCTACTCCTAATTGTTGACTATTGCGAGTATTGTATGAACTCTGATCTCTTACGAAACATATTGTATGATGGCCTATGCTATAGAGACATTTGTATACATATAAAAGAGTTTGTAACTTATAATTTCCACATATTGGCAAAATAGACGGAAAATATTCAGTATATAAAGAATTTGTTGAATGTCTCATTGGCAAGTTTGCAACAGCTCTTAATGCTCTATTTTGAAGTCGTTGCAGGGAACGTACATCAACACTCTTCTTGTGTGCATATATAAGAGCTAAATAGTTAATATGACTTTGAGTTAGACATTGGTAAATCAATAACTGCGTGTTTTGATCAAATTTGTACTTAAGCTTATATAATAGTCCAATAGCAGGTGATATTTTTGACTTTAGATGTCTTATATGTTGATACCATGCACGATTAGATTGTAAATTTAGTTCCAAATACTTAACTGAGGATATCTCCCGAATTTGTTAACCATCAATATATATACTGAAATTAGTGTTGAAACGGACATGTGGTCTAAATCGCATTAATTTAGTTTTTTCTGGATTAATATAAAGTTTGTTTATCCGCATATACTCAATTATAAAAGATGCATCACGCTCCATGTAGGGTTTGACTGCGGTCTCATACCTATACCATCAGCAGAGATAAACATCTTTCCGGTTAGCTCTAATTTTTGGATGTCATTCATATATAAAACAAAAAGCAGGGGCCCTAAAACGCTTCCCTGGGGCACTCCATACTTAACTTGACCTAAGCTGCTCTTATGTTTATTGACCTGTACAAACTGCATCCTTTTTTTAAGTATGACTGAAATAGCAACAGATCATTACCACGAACTCCATAATATTGAAGTTTTTGAACCAAGATCCTGTGGTCAATTATATCAAACGCCTTCGATAAGTCAAAGAAAATTCCAGTAACTCCACTATTACCTTCATCTAGCATTTTACATATGCAATTTATTAATGCTTACTCTGTACCACATTCGTTTCGAAAACCATACTGACAGTCATTAAGCAAATTGTTTTGTTCAAAATACGCTGATAGTTGGCAATGTATTATTTTTTCAAATATGTTATACCGATATTGGACGAAATTGATCAATCATAGTACAATTTATACCTTTTGGTATTGCTATTACTTTATGTATTTTTAAAACATCGGGATACGTTTTTGTAGCTATAATATTATTAAAAATATTAACCAAATGAGGCACAATAATTCTACTGCAATTTTTCAATACTTTAGGCGATATGTTATCATGCCCACAGCTTTTATTAGGCGTTAGACTTCGTATAGCATTTTCAACTTCGTTGGAAGTTGTAAAATTAAACGAAAAAAGATTATTACAACGCCGGGAATAGAAAAAGTCCGGGAAATTAGAAACCCTACTTAGATGTTATAAAAAATAAGTAAATATATATTTATCATTTGAAAAAGAAATAAATAAGGAAATACATAAGAAAAAATATATTTTCACAAAAACTTAACAAAAATTTTTTTATTTCATTTATCCATATTTACATAAACATTAAAAAAAGAATCTCATTTGCTATTAACTCGGGCTATCTTTAAATAATTAATTTTTAGCGATATCGCTATTGCAAACTGTTTTTACTGTTGAAGGTGCTTAGTCAAGGGTTCTGCCTATATCAACATCCTTTTCACCCGACTTGAAACGTTTTATTACATCCAATTTTAGTTCATGCACTCGTTTCTTTGCACTCATTTTTCCACACAACTTATTATTAAGAACTAACTTCTTACTTCCGAACACGCAACTATGCTTAGAACTACTTACCTAACAGAATTAAATGAGAATTTCCCCTTTTTCACGAAAAAGAAAAAATACTTCACATGTGAATATGACTTCAGTGAAAAACCAATCGTAGGTACACTGAAAGAATTTTCTTCACAATACCAATGAATTTTGACATTAATCCCATGAAAAATTGCATTGAAAAGGAACCTATGCAGCGCTTCGTTGCAGCAATGTGACCTGTTTCAGTAAAATGTATTTAATGAAACATTACATTAGATCTATGAATATTATTCATTGGATGAATACTTTCAAAAAAGTAAAAAACAATTTTATTTTTATTTTTTTGTATTTTTTTTTAACAATTCCCTAAACTAATCCCGCGAAGCTTTACGCTTGTCTGCAGGAACCAGAGTCTCTGGAGGGAATCGATTCCGCAACCTTGGCGCTGATAGACTACCTCACTACCAGCTAGCCTACCGGGGCAGTGTAGTTTTTGAATAAAAAAACTATGTTTTTTGCCATTACTCAATTGAGAGCTTAAATATGAGATTAAATACCAAAGTTTTTTGCTAACGCATAATAAAAAAAGACCACATAAAGGGAGAACAAGCTTTTTCGTATACATCATTTGGTTGACAACAGGTTAAAATAAGGGTTTGTTTTTTTTTAAGGAGAAAATTTGTTTGTTCATTACTTATTACATACTATATGTAGGTAGGTATGTACATATTAAAGAAAACTAAAAACATACATATTTATGGAATGAAAGTTTTTGTTTCATTACTATAATGACATTTTTCATTGTCATAATGAAAATTTAAATTTATGAAGGCATGCTTTTTCGAAATATTTTTCTACTTTTAATTATTGAGACTATAAAGTTATTTGAATGTTAAAAATAATTTTTTTTTTCAATTATTGAAACATGTTGGTGTTATAAAAAAAATTTTGATTTCATAAATTTAATGGCATATTACATTAGATGTATGAAATAATTAAATATTATATTTTTTAATTAACAATTAAACATTTTTTTAAGCAAACTATAATTTTGTTTAATTTATGAATATAGTTATGTTTGTATATTGTTTTTTTATGTTTCAAATTAAAATTTTTTGTTTAACTTGGACAAACTTAACTGAGGCCACATCGGCCTCAGAAGCATCAGAACCAAACAAACAGAACTATGTGATGCTAGCCACAGCCAAGGTCATAGTCAAGGCGTCAAATGGCAGTTCAACTGAATTCAGAGCCGTAATAGATTCCGGTTCTCAAGTCAACATAGTCCCTGAACGGCTGATACAAAGACTGTCGGTATCAACAACAGAAACATCGCATGACGGTATCGGAAGGATCCTGAAAAGGGCACACCGCCGTGTAAACCTGCAACTGATGTCCCGGAGTCATGGCTGCTTGACCAACTTGGAAGCCTTTATATTACAAACCATAATCCCTGCACAGCCTAGTCGTATCATCGATGTCTCCACTTGGGACATCCCAAAGGACATTCACCTGGCAGACCCCAACTTCCACCTCCCAAAAAAAATAGACATCCTTCTTGGCGCTGAATTTTACTTTAGCCTGGTACGACCCGGAATAATAAAATTAAACAACAGCGGTCCTGTACTTCAAAATACGTCACATGGCTGGATTATAGGCGGCTTAGTAAAGCAGCACACTGAACCTGGCCCATCCTCATCTTAAGCATGTGCAATGCTCAACAATGGAAGAAGCGATCGAACAGCTGTGGAAACTCGATGAAATAGACTCAATTGAAAGAACCATGTCTCCAGCCGAAAACCTTTGTGAGGCCCACTTCAATCAGTATGTTCAGATTGATTCTAGCGGCCGTTTCATTGTCAGGATTCCATTTAAGAAAAGTCCTACTGCATTAGGACAATCGCATCAGACAACGTATAACAGGTACATCAGTTTGGAGAAACGACTTTAGAAAAATGAAAAAAATGCGAGAACGATTGGGTGTCATGGAAAAAACCAATATCAGTGAGATCCTCATTGTATCTGGGGCCAGACAGCACCTCAACAAAACTTCGAGTGGTATTTGACGCATCATCAAAGACGTCAACAGGGTATTCGTTAAATGACATAATGCATACCGATCCAACTGTCCAAAGCAAATTTTTTTCTATCTTACTACGGTTTCGACTGCCAAAATTTGTTTTCACCACCGACATCAGAAAAATGTACCGGCAAATATTAATTATTCCTGGCGACCACCAAAATCAGCTAATCATCTGGAGAGAGGATCCTGCTTCACCAATTAACTACTACAAACTGAACACTGTGACGTACGGCACCGGATCAGCTCCATATTTGGCCATCAGATGCTTAAACGAGATTGCAGAAGAAAATAACGAAAGGTACCCTCTTGGAGCTAAAATGTCAAGACAAAATTTCTTTATCGATGATGGGCTGGGTGGTTCAGATAGGCCTGAGAAACACAACGAGAGCTCAAACTTATCTTAGCAGCACGTGGATTTCAGTTAAAAAAATGGTGCTCAAATCATCCAAAACTTCTAGAAGACATACCACATGATGACCGAATCATAAATTTGGATCTCAGTAAAAGCACTCACAAGCCAATAAAAACATTGTGATTACATTGGGTCCCCCAGACAGACAATTTTTGCATCAAGGTAAACCTCACTGAGCGCCCAACAGCTTCAAAACTAGCAGGACAGTGGCGTCATGTAAGGTCAAACGATAACCCAGCTGACATATTATTCCGCGGACTTCAGCCATCCCAGCTCCTGACAAACGCATTATCACTAGCTTACGAAGAGTTGGGAACCATCATCATAGAAATTGAAGCCATCTTAAACTCACGTCCGTTGATTCCACTATCAAACGACCCAACTTGTCTAGAAGCGCTTACTCCTGGCCATATTTTTATCGGTGAAGCTCTTACCTCACAAGTGGATAGCAGAGCCAAAAACCTAAAGGTATCAGGCATATCGCATTGGAACCTTGTCTCCTAAGTAAAACAACAGTTTTGGAAAAGATGGTCCACGGAATACTTGAGCGAGCTTCATCATCGCTATAAATGGAAATGCAAGTCCAGCAATTTTAAAACAGCAGACATGGTGATTATTAAAGACGACAACCTACCGATCATGAAATGGCCATTAGGAAGAATTCTCAATGTCTATCCAGGTGACGAAGGTACTGTCAGAGTTATAGAAGTAAAAACACTGAATGGCGTGTTTAAGCGCCCAGCCCATCGATTGGCTCCGTTGTGCTCTGAAGATGAAAAAGAACCGGTGCAACAAAAAAAGTCAAGAGACGGCGAAGGCAACCAGATTCCACAAAAACGAATCAAGACTCTAGACAAGCCGATATTGCTTACTTTAGTAATATCACTTCTACTCATCCCTACAGTTGTATGCAATAACATAGCGGTCAAACAATTTCAGGACATTCCAGGACTGTACTTTGAGGGAATGGGAACAGTAAACCGCAACAGCACATTTTTCTACATCTCGAGGAACTAAATAAAAGCAAACTTGCAAATTTAGTTTCATCCCGCCAAGAGCATGGCAGAATGGAAATTAATGGTTTACTATGATCTTACGCCCTTCATATCAGAAATAAACTCCTTGGCGTCAGGTTTGCAGACGCTGCAGCAACTGTGTCCCACAATATAAGGACATTCGATGTGCAGTATTTTGCCAAACAACTTAAATCTAATCAAAAATGAATTACTCCAAGAAGAAGAACTAATCATAAAGAGACGCGTCAAAAGAGCTCCGTTTAACATTGTTGGAAATATTGCGCGACCACTATTTGGGGTTCTGGATTCCGAGTACGCCAATGAGATATCACAGACCATTAATAAAGCAAAACTAGAACGCGGTCATCTGGCAAGTCTCTTGAAGAACCAAACAACGACAATTGATTCGACCATCAACATAATCAAACTAGATGAGATTACACGCAGAAGAGGCTAACTGAAATCACACAAATGATTGAGCAAAACCAGAATGAACTCTTTAAAGAATCCGCTGAAATTAGCAGCTCACAACTTGTTGGATTGCTGTCAACTCATCTTACTTTAACAGCAATAACCTTGGAAAAAATAGAGACGGAAATCATAACTGTTCTTACGGATGTTCATAATGGAAAAATGAAATTATGACAATTTATGCCCATCTGCCAATGTTACACATGCTTCCAACAGAAGACGAGAACTTGATTGCACTATACAAACTTAACGCAAAAGGAGCTGTCATATAAAATGAGGTAATATTTGAAGTAAAAATACCCCTCGTTTACCAGCAACCCTTGGAGCTTTTCAATATAGTGCCAATTCCAACGGTAAAAAACAAATCCCTAATTGCTATCATTCCAGACGAAGCATATCTCGCAACCAACTCACATAGAGATGAATACGTACTGTTTACGCCAGATGACATGTCTAGTTGCATTAAAACGAAGGATGCCGAATACCTGTGCCCAAATCAACAATCGAAACATAGACGAAATGATAACAATCCTTGTGAGATCAGTATGTTCAATAACCAATCAACCACAAATTGCAACGTTCACAAAATAGCAACTCCGCTGTTTTACACCCAACTGAAGCATAAAAATACCTCTGAAATTGAGACTTGGCATTTTATACAGAATAAGAAGAATTTTCGCCCTTTAAATTCTTATAAAAAGAAAATTAATTCTAAGAATTATTTTTTTATTGTTTTTATTTGTTTCAGAATCATTAAAGTCTTCATCTTTACAAGAATACCATTTTTCTGTTTTTAAAAAACAAAATTTTAACAACTGATTTTGTTATACATGTGTATATGTTGACATTTGATGATTAAGTTTAAACCACCAACATTGGCCGCTTAAACTGGCAAACAAAGAAATTAAAGATAACTTTATCTCTAACCTCCATGTTAAAAACCCAACCTTATAGTTTAAGTAAAGTTGAAATTTTGAAATTCAAGCAAAACATTTTTTCAAACATCTACACTGTAAAAATTTTACTTAAATACAAAGTGAAATTTCTTTGTACTTTTATATCGCAATATTAAATGCCTAATAATTTTTACAATCAACATGATGAGTGAATTTCTTATATTCCCTAAATATTCTATTTTTTACATTCCCTTTTTATAAGAAATATCATTTTGAGTACAACTTTTTTTAGTTAAAATGTATTATAATTTATAAAAAAATTTAAGTTAAATAAATATAACTATTCGTCCAAATTTTTAAAATAAATAATGCTTAAAAAGCTACAAATATTTTATAAAAATACTAAATAAAATGCCAAGTGCTAAAGGAAAATTTTGCAGCTAAATGACTTTTTTTAATGATAAATTTAGCTGCAAAAATGGTAATACTGAAAATTACGAAAAAAAATTTTGTCACATCAAAAATTAAACTTGACAACGCTGATAATATCATGAGCCCACTGTTGCCAATTTAGAGATTTTCCCGCTAAATCTAGCGTTTTTGAAATGTCAATCGCGGGAAAAAATACGCTTTATCTGTAAGCGGGAAATCTAGCGATTTTCAAACATCTCCCAGCGGTTCATTTTCGTAACAGAAACCTTTCTCAAATATTAAATTTACAGATTTAATACTTTTTCTTATTATTTTTTTTTTTTTGTTTTTCTGTCTAAAACCTACTTATTTATGTTCACGGTTCTACTTACTTTTGTAGTTTTAGTGAACTGAAGATTGTATGTGACAATTTACAACTTTAAGTTTGCTAAAAATTTTGAAACAAAAGGCAAGGTATTGATCTAAATTGTATCGATGGATCCCATGCAATATAATTTCATCTACTTAATTTAATTTAATTGCTCAAAACGGCACAACGATCGGTCCATAATTAACGATAGGCCTAGTAAAAAGCCCACTCTCTAAAAACCCTTTAGTACGCCTTATACGGTAACAAATAATGCTATTGTAATAAATTTTAGTCTGTCACAGTTTAATATGACAAAAAATTACAACTTTCGAGCCGAACGGTCGATAACTTACCGTTAGCCCCATATAAAGCCATCTTTCGGGAAAAGCTTAAGTACGCGGAAAATCGCAAAGCTCTCAATCTGTATTCCATTATAATTAAGTTATAATACTATAAATTACTTTTTAAAATATAGGAGCACACATGTTATTAAAAATGCGTTTTCTTTAACACTTTTTAGACTTATTTTATTGTGACGAACAAGGTGAAAGATTTCACCGAGGTCTTGCAGTAATGGAAAAGCATTATCAGCGCCATTGGGATTTAACAATAAATTTCAGTGTTTCTATTAAGAATAAAAATTTGGTATTAAGCACGACAAACAAAATCTTGTAAATTAAAAATTTTGTATTCCCAAAAAATTGCTCTGATAATTTTTTTGTTGCCTTAACTTAAGGACTGAATATTTTGAATTTTAAAAAAACGTAGAAAAAGTCAGTTTTTTCCAACCTTAAGGCATTGTGTTCGATAAACACAATATAGATATCGGATGAAAGAGGAAACATATATCTTTGTAACAGTGTAAAATTTGCGTAATTAAAAAAATCAGTTCTCAAGATTTTTTGAAACAGCCTTATAAACTACAAAAAACTGGTTTTCGCGAATATCTCGAAAACGCTTCTTGAGAAAATTAAATGATTGCCATATTCGTATTCAGCAGCCTCGGTTTATATTAGAAAACATCTAATTTTTGAGGTTTTGACAAAAAGTTAAAGATTTGTGAACCAGTTTTATTTAGGAAAAAACTAATTAAATTAATAAGGGAAACAATTGAAAATAAGCAATATAAATAAAAAAGAAAAAAAAAATTTTAAGAAACGCTTTTCTTTACCTTAATATATTGATCAGTTGTGAACACAGAATAAATATGAATACCAAAAAAATCGACTAAAAGTCAAAAAATAACAACATTTCAAACAACATAAACTTTTAAATCAAAATGGAAAACAACTCACACATCCCTTAAAGAAAAGCGTGGGGCGCGTTGTTATGAAACAAAATGCTCAATTATTGAAAATTGGTAGCTTTAAACATGATTGGTTTTATTTCTTTCGGTCTGAAATATTAAAATGTGTTTTTTTTTTTAAGTTTAGGTTGGTATAAGCGCCCCACGCTTTTCTTTAAGGGATGTGTGAGTTGTTTTCCATTTTGATTTAAAAGTTTATGTTGTTTGAAATGTTGTTATTTTTTGACTTTTAGTCGATTTTTTTGGTATTCATATTTATTCTGTGTTCACAACTGATCAATATATTAAGGTAAAGAAAAGCGTTTCTTAAAATTTTTTTTTTCTTTTTTATTTTTTACTTTTTAGTAACGAATAGCTTTAACTAATACATTACAATTTACATTTACGAAAATAGTTTTAAATTTAAATGAAAATATTTTTAATATTTAGGGGTAAAAACTGCAGTAAGTAAGGAATTCATTAGAAATTTTTTTTTTAGCCAGGATGAAATCTACGGGGGGCAGAATTTTTTTTGTAAAATGCTTTTTTTAGCCGCCTTTTACTTAACGCAAATGGATGCAAGATTTGATGCTGCGAAGTGAATGTAAAGAAAAGCATTTCACAAAAAAAAAATTCTGTCCCCTAGATTTAATCCTAGCTACGCTCATGTATTCGTGTATTACCATCGGGAGTATGAATGCCTGCAAAGTTTTATGCATTTGCATTGAATAGAAGGCAGTCAAAAAAGCATTTTATCAAAAAAAAAATTTTGCCCCCCCCCCCCTAGACTTTATCCTGTAGCCCGTTTCTGTATATCTCACATCGTAAAACTCTTCGCATGAAACGCGTGAATTGCAACAAAAATAGTGTGAAATGAAACAAAAAATGGTTTTTCTCACACAAGTGTTTCTGTATCTTTTTTTTGCGAAAATTATCTGTCATTTAAATAATTTTCCAGCAATTATTGGAAGGATGCGAGAAAAAGTGTTTCTATAACAATATTTTGCGAAAAGTTTCTTTCAAGAACTGTCAAAATAAGCCACATTTGAAATTGGTGGCGAGAAAAACAAAATGTAGATATTTTGAATTTAAAATATGTTTATATACTATTTTTTTTAAATAAATAAAAAAATAAAAGGAATATAAATGATAAATGCATAATTTATATGATGAAAATAAACAAAAAACAATTGTTATATTTTGATAGTTTAAATTTTTGTTAGCCTTTTCTTGTTTTGGTTTTAATCAGTGCTGCCAGATAAATTTGTGTCAAAATCGTCAATTTCCTGAGAAAAAAGATCGTCTTTTTTGTTTTAAAAATCGTGCAATTTAAAATCAATTTTAAACAAATTTGATTCGACTTTTATTAAAAAATAATCAAACAAAAACATAGTTAAAGTTAATGGGTATTTAATAATTATTATTTAATAATTGAGATATAAATCTTTAATTTACCTATTCCTATAATCTTTTTCTTTTTTACCTGAAATAGACTTAGTAGAATACCTTGTAGTTAAAATTAAAAAAATCGGTTCATAAATAAACTGGTTAAAGACCCAGTAAAATCTTCGCCTACAAAATAATATTGTTACGAAAGTAACTTTAGTTAAGAATTAGTTGTAATTATTAGTTAATAATTAGTTGAATTTATTAGTTATCTTGTATTTATTAGTTAACTTGTATTCATAAGTAATTTTATTAGTTTACATCGTTTTTGTTATAATTTAGTACACTTCAATCCCAATGTGCAGAAAGCCCTAGAAATGACCGTTAAAAAAGCTTCTTCAGTATAAGAGGTAAAATTATGTAAACATAAGTGCTACCATAAATCAAAGTGTGGTGAATAAAAAAAGCCTCGAATCTTCGAAAAACATTTCGAATATTCTAGACAACCAAATTGCAGTATAAATACTAGCGGCGAGTAGCAGAACAAGATCATTCTTAGTTCAGACTTTGTCGATAACGCATAACGCTGAGAAAATTATAGTTGGTTGTGAATAAAAGCTATAAATTACGGTTGTTAAAAAGACTTAGTACTAAATAGAGTTAAATAAATTGTAAACAGTTTTTAAAGTGTTTGTGTTTTATTTATTTTATTAAAGTTGCAATAAAGAACTCGAAACGGTTTATTATAAAGGAAATAAACCAAAACGTTATTGAAAGGCAGTAACGTAACAATTGGTGTCAGAAGTGAAATTGCATAAATAAAATAAATAAATTAATAAAAGTAAAAAAAAAAAAAAAAAAAAAAAATTAATTAATTAATAAAAATAAAAAAAATAGACAACAATGAAATTTGAAGAACTTAAAGTGGAACAGCTCAAGAAAGAGTTGAGCAAGTTGGAGCTGCCAACTGCAGGTAATAAAGCAGAGCTGCAGAAGAGACTATTAGATGAATTCGAGCGACGCAATATGGACATTGTGAGTTACGAATTTGAGGACAAAGAAGAAATAGAGGTATGTACTCGTGCAGTTGCTAATAGTATGGATTTAAACGCAATGTTTGCTGCTATGATGGCAAAAATGGAAAAAATGTCAGAAGAAAATTCTAGAAAAATGGACGAAAATTCTAAAAGCATGGTATTGATGATAAAAGAAAACTCGAGCGAAACTTCTAGAAAAATTGATGAAACTTCTAGAATAATGAATGAAAATGTGGAAAAAATGGTAAAGGAGAATTCAGTTACCATATTAGCCGAAATTCAAGAGAATTCTAGAATAACAAACGAGAAACTTCAGGAGATTTCCAGTGAGATGAACGAAAGAGTAAACGAAATGGAAATAGAATTTAATCAGAAGCTGTCTGATGTAAAAACTCAAGTCACGGATGTTAAAACACAAGTTACGGTTTTTGATGAAAAACTACACCATCTGGAGGCAAAAGTTAATAACATTCAATGCCAAGAAGCACCAGTGCGAGTTATTCCAGAAGTTTCTAGTAGAATAAAGGCCCCTTGCTTTGACGGTAGTGTTCCATTAAATGTTTTCAAGTTCCAGTTCGATACAGTTGCTAACAGAAATGCATGGAACAGTGAGGAAAAAGCAATCGAGCTAATTCTTGCTTTAAAGGGGACTGCGGCTGAAGTGCTTGAAAGTGTACCAGTAAGTAGCAGAAACAATTATGATGAAATTATGGTAGCACTGCAACGCAAGTATGGTGGTGAACACAAAAAGGAAATCTACAAAATGGAGCTGCGTGGCAGAGTGCAAAAGGCAAACGAAACCTTACAGGACTTCGCACTGGAGATTGAGCGTTTGGTACAGCTAACTTATCCTGGTGAGAATCATCCATTGCTGGACAGCTTCAAAACAGAAGCATTCATTAACGGTATAAGAGATGCTGATGTAAAGTATGCGGTGTGTGCAGCATTAAAGTCAACATTTGCAGAAACTGTTTCATTCATCCTGGCCCAGGAAACCGCAAAAATTATTTCAAGACCTCAAGTGGGCAAGGTGCGAAAGCTCGATGTGACCAGCGATGCAGAAAGAGATATTGTGCAGTATTTAAAAGAGGCATTTATAGAAGCTTTAAGTGAGAAGCAACCTAAATCTAAAGTAAAATGCTATAACTGCGGAAAGATTGGTCACATACAACGTAACTGTAAAGCACCAAAAGAAAGTTCAAGATCTGCTTCGCCGCCGAGAAACAACCAACGGGCTAGTCATCAATCATCACAGGAGTCGCCGTTAAGTATGGAGGGAGTGCTACCTTTCGCATCTGAGGACTCGGTAATAAATTTAGTAGTGCCAAAGAGTAACAAAAATATTACGACATTTGGCTACATCGATGGTAAAAAGCGCATTTTGACTATCGACACTGGTGCAGGATTCTCGATAATAAGGCCTGACTTGGTTAAAGGAGCTGTCGAACCACTAAGCGGAGTGAGCTTGCGAACAGCTACAGGTGAGCCTGCTACTGTCTATGGGAAAACACGTGTGGTGTTAAGAATTGCCGATATTGTCGCTTTTCATGAGTTTATTGTGGCCGACATTGTAGACGAAGTACTGATTGGCGCAGATTTTATGATAAGTCATAATATAAGTCTGAATATGGGAAAGCAAATAATGTATTTGTGTGATTATGAAATACCCCTGGATGTTGGGTATGAAAGTGAGGCTCGTGTGGGACAGCCTCTCGAATGTACTCGTCAGGAATCGTCAGTTCACAGAAAAGTTGAAAAGCGAGAAAATGTGGTTGCTCAGGTAAGACAGCTTAGCAGATTGGAAGCCAGGCACTGTACGGAGTCAGATAGGAGGGAATGCGTCAGTGAGGGTCGCTCGTTGAAGGTAGCGCCCAGTAAAGATTGGATAACGGCGCAAAGAAGAGAGCCCGTATCGGCCAAGGTTATAAGGGCCAATAGTATAGGTGGAAGTCAAAATTTTAAAGGAAACTGCCCAAAGCGTGTGGCAGCCAGGAGCACAGCAAATAGAGGTTGTGCGTCGCTTCCACAGTGCAGTTGTAATGCACTACCTATACCCGAGGATAAGCATGTATCTTCAATGGAGCGGAGAAATCTGTACGACCATAGAAAGTCCGTGCGTGGCCGTAGTAAGTTGTGCAGATATGATCGGCCGGGGAATTCCGAAGGATCTAAGAAAGGCCAGTTGGTTTTGCCAATGAATCAACCACCAGAGGAGGGATTAGTTGCCAAGCCACATATACACTGGAATGGGCCATATAAGGTGATAAGGAAATTAAATGATGTTGTAAACCAAATACGGAAATATAAAAGGCCAAGGGCCAAAATGAAAGTTTTTCATTTGGAATGATTAACCCCTTATGGAAGAGGTGATTCTGAGCCTATTCGGGACGAACAGGCTTAAGTGGGGGGCAGTGTTACGAAAGTAACTTTAGTTAAGAATTAGTTGTAATTATTAGTTAATAATTAGTTGAATTTATTAGTTATCTTGTATTTATTAGTTAACTTGTATTCATAAGTAATTTTATTAGTTTACATCGTTTTTGTTATAATTTAGTACACTTCAATCCCAATGTGCAAAAAGCCCTAGAAATGACCGTTAAAAAAAGCTTCTTCAGTATAAGAGGTAAAATTATGTAAACATAAGTGCTACCATAAATCAAAGTGTGGTGCATAAAAAAAGCCTCGAATCTTCGAAAAACATTTCGAATATTCTAGACAACCAAATTGCAGTATAAATACTAGCGGCGAGTAGCAGAACAAGATCATTCTTAGTTCAGACTTTGTCGATAACGCATAACGCTGAGAAAATTATAGTTGGTTGTGAATAAAAGCTATAAATTACGGTTGTTAAAAAGACTTAGTACTAAATAGAGTTAAATAAATTGTAAACGGTTTTTAAAGTGTTTGTGTTTTATTTATTTTATTAAAGTTGCAATAAAGAACTCGAAACGGTTTATTATAAAGGAAATAAACCAAAACGTTATTGAAAGGCAGTAACGTAACAATATGTTAAGTAATCAGAAACAAATAAAAGCACTACATACAATTCTACTGAAAAACTAATGAATTTTACAAGGGTTGTGCCAAAAAGAACAAATTCAAAAGTAAGTCATTTTTTTATCTTAATACATCCAGAAAAAAGTAGTTATCGAAGTTCTTATGGAAGAAAGCTACTTAATAACGAGTGAAAGAAGCTATCCATTTTGAAAAAGTTTTTACTGGGAGACAAACAAATTTCTTTCTGGTTTTGGCACAAAAGTGTACATATAAGATAAGAATATCAAATATCAATCATATTTTGTATATGTATATAAGAAGTATTAAATGTTCAAAATAAGCCAAATAAGTTTCGAGGGAAGGTAATGGACCACTTTTTCTCGAAATTTTGCTTTTGCCGATGCATTTTTTAGGGAAGAAACAAACAATTTCGAGGACAATTTTCACAATAGGGATAAATATAAAAATTTAAGCAGCCTTGTTTCTAAAGATATCTTTTTTTCTAATAAACAAACATATAAAAATATTTACAATTATCTTATTTCGAACACTAATGCCCGTAATTTCTACAAATAGATATCTAGTGGTGTTCATACCTAACAGTTATCTTTACCTATCCGGTATGTCCCTTTGTTCCTACTAGGAACCACAGGACATAATATATATATATATCCGGTATCACTATTGTGGTAACTTCAACGTTAATTTTGCCTACGTGAATTAACTACCGAAAATCGATGGGGTAAAATACATTACACTTTAACCCGTAGGTTAGAAATACGTTTTAAAATTATGAAAACCATAGATACCTATACACAGCTAGATACCTATTTGTAGAAATTACGGCCATAAGGGGCTTATAGTGTAAAACGCAACACCAACAATTTCATTAAAAGCAAAAATAAAATCAAAAATATTTTATAAATTTGTTGTTGCTTTCTACAGACATTCATATTATTTTTTTTTTTTTTCAATTTTCAACGCCACAAAATAGAAGTGTTTGAAATTTAAAAATTCAAGATGAATTTCAAGATGAATTTCTATAGGAAGTAACAACAAAATTATAAAATATTTTTGATTTTGTTTTTGCTTTCGTCACTTTTTTAGAAAAAATCATCAAAACGTCACTTTGTTAATATCGGAACAAAAAAATCGTCAAGATGACGATAACTCGTCAAATCTGGCAGCCCTGTTTTTATTATATTTATTTCTTTTGTTGACGTTTCGCTTTTATTTGACACTTAATTACTGGAAGTATTCCAGTATAAACAGAATTTGTTGTGTCTGTTTTCGCATTCAAATACAGAAACACTTTTATCTCATAAATCGAGAAACGATGGAATTTTTTGTTTCACACTTCATGTAAGAAATTTTACGTTGCGAGAAATACAGAAACGAGCTACTGGTGAATGCCTGCAAAGTTTTATCCATTGGCATTGAGTAGAAGGCAGTCAAAAAAGCCTTTTACCAAAAAAAAAAATGTTGCCCCCCCCTAGATTTTATCCTGACTACGCCCATGTATTCATGTATTGTCATCGGGAATATGTATGTCTGGAAAGTTTCATCCATCTGCATTGAGTAAAAGGCGGTTAAATTAACGTTACAAGATTTGATTTTCCGAAGTGAAGCTAAAGAAAAGGTTTTAACCCCCCTCCCCTAGATTTTATCCTAGCTACGCCCATGGATTCATGTATTGTCATCGGGAATATGTATGCCTGCAAAGTTTCATCCATCTGCATTGAGTAAAAGGCAGTTAAATTAACGTTACAAGATTTGATTTTCCAAAGTGAAGCTAATAAAAAGCATTTGAAAATTGTGGCCCCCCCTTGATTTTATCCTGGCTACGCCCATGAATTCGTGTATTGTTATCGGGAATATGTATGCCTGCAAAGTTTCATCCATTTGCTTTGAGTAAAAGGCTGTCAAAAAAGCATTTTACCAAAAAAAAAAATTTTGCCCCCCCTAGATTTTATCCTGGCTACACCCATGTATTCGTGTATTGTCATCGGGAAAATGTATGCCTGCAAAGTTTCATCCATTTGCATTGAGTATAAGGCGGTTAAATTAACGTTACAAGATTTGATTTTCCGAAGTGAAGCTAAAGAAAAGGTTTTAAAACAGGGATTTCCAAAAATTTTTTGGTTGTGTATTAGTGAGTACCAGAGAGTAAAAAAATTGAGAGAATGCATTTATTTACAGCCGCAGCAAAATGTTAGTAATATATTTGATAAGTTGTATAACACAAAGGTACAAAATTAAACATTTTTTTGTGTTGCTAGAAAATTTGTAGCAATTCTTTACCAATTCAATGTCGCTGATTTTAAAACTGCACCTTTTTTTTATTCGGAAGCTTTTTGACTCTAAATCAGTTTCAAATATCTTATCAAACAATTGTAAAAAAGCTAAAGATTTTTATGTCTTAAAAATTCATAACAAATAAATATTGCACGCAAATCACAGCTGATAGAAAAAAGTGCAGTTTTAAAATCAGCGACATTGATTTGGTAAAGAACTGCTACAAATTTTCTAGCAACACAAAAAATGTTAAATTTTGTACCCTTGTGTTATACAATTTATAAAATAAAATCTTCTAAATTTATACTTTTATGGCAGTTTCGTAAAAGTAGAATGCTTTTCAAATAGAATGAACTTAATTTATTACGTTGCTTGGAACAAATAAATTTTAAATCCGAAAAAATTTGCTCGCATAGGTAAGTATTGCCGAATAAAGAGAGGCACTAAAATGAATTTTTTTTTAGTTCAGGATAGAACTCGCCATCCAAATCTTTCCAGAACTCTACAATATTATTTTCGCATTTACTTTGCTTCGTAGTATGATTAGTTCTGATTGAATATCAAATTCGTAGTTGCTTAAAGCTAGATTACACTATCTCACAAGTCTTACGTATTCCATAATAATTTGTGAGATAGAAATCTAATAAGTTTTGTTGCGACTGTCAAAAAATCTAATTTAACATGACAGTTTGTGTTCACAAAATCACACAAAGTATAATTACTCACACATGAAATAAAATGCAACCCTGATCCAGTGAAAAGTATTATTGTTTAGAAATTTTTCAAAAAACGATGAAGAACTTCTTCTCTTAATTAGTATTGTGGTTTTTTTGTTGAACTATTTATGGTTTTTAATCCAAATTTTTTCCAAAATTTTTAATCAGGCTTAAGTTCATTAAATTTAATTTTCATTAAATTATTTTCATGAAGAAAGAAAGTTTACAACATGAAAGTTAATTAAAATTGTTATTGATAATCTTTCATTCTTGACCGTCTATTAAGTCTATTCAGGCAATCACCGCGACTTAGCTCAGGTCACAATTCACAGAATTTTTGTTTTTTAAAACGGTTACAAATTTTCGGTGGGTAAGCGCTTGATGTCCGCCTCGAACTTTATTTATTATATCCTCTGCTGTCTTCATAGTTGGGGTATCATTTATGAATTTTGATGCAAGAGCGGTCTGATGAATTATGCAGTGAAAATTATGAACTGCAAATTCGTGTTTTTTTAATTGGCCTATAAGCCCATTACATTTGGCTCCATCTGTGCAGACTCCAGCAAATTTGTTTATGTCTACAATGGAAAGAAGCTTTTCTCTGACAACATCATACAACAACGTACCAGTTACATTTCCATAAAATGTTTCTAAAGTAAACATTGACTCAAAAATAGTGTATTCGCTTTCTACGCATCGAATACAAATTACAAGTTCACACAGATCATTTATGTCAGTGCTTTCGTCTTAACAAATTGAAAACAATTCGCAATTAATTACTTTTTCTCTAATTGCAGATTCTACACATGTTCCTAATTGAGCAGTACGACGGCCAACAGTTTGACTGGACAGGGGAAGAGACTCTATAAATTTAGTATTATAATTAATCCTTTCCCAAATTTTCTTCAGCAATTGCTTGATAAAAAGACCATCCCACAATGGTCTTCCTTTCTTAACAATTTAAAATCTTACTAAACTTGAAATCTCCTTTTTCAATTTGGGAACTGATTTCGGTTCATAAATTTCCTCTTCTAATAACCATTTTTTCAATTTTTCTAAAAAAATTGTTTTATTTTTATAAAACAGGTCTTCTCTTTCCTTATCATTTATATTATTATGAAAACGATCGCAATGCTGTTTAATAACATATTCCGTTCTTTCCTTCAATGTTGCATAGCATATAAGGCATTGGATGTTACCAAAAGCGTTTTTGACCGCACAATATTTTTTAAGTGCCATCATAATGTTTTTTCTGTTAACCTGAAACTAAAATATGTATTAGTAGTGGTATACACAATTGTGCATAGAAATGGATTTCCCTGGTCTATTTATTAAAAAATAAAATAATTTACATGAGAATTATAACGTGAAAAAGTTATTTAAGTAAACAGTTAGGGTATTCATAGTGGTAAGTAAAATAGAAAGGGTATTCACGGTGTTGGGTTACTCATACTTCAAACATCTGTGTATACATTTTAATTCTAGCTAATGGTATATTATAACTTTTTACAAAAAACCAAATGCGCACCTGAGTTTGCGTGCAAAAATATATAAAGTCATTATAATAGGTCAAAGTTAAGTTAAATAGTTACCATAAATTAGTAAGGTTAACTCTTTGGGCTCGGTCATATAATTGTAGCATAAAATAGTAAGCAATAAAAACAGTGCGAAACAATAAAGTTTCATTAATACATCAATAAAACACATCTTCTTACCCAAAAATTTTACCTACTGTCACATTTGCTTTTATGTGTATAGGTTATATTTACACATATACTTGTTTTTCAAATATTTTTACTTCATTATGAAAAGTGTTTTCAAAGAAAAAAACCCAATGACGCGATTGGTACAAAAACCAAAATATTTTTACAAGCACAAAATACCAACAAATTCTTGTGGCATTTTTTTTTTTCCTATAATTTCTGCATTTAGGTACGTCTTTTTAACGAAAGAAAAAGGGACCCTTTTTCAGGCATCAAAGAATTTTTTTTCACAAACAAAACACATATCGCTAACTTAAATGCAAAACAATGTAGATATTATTGGAAAATTTGAAATAGACTTACTACTTCATTACTTTGTATATATAAAAACCCCTTTTACAAATTTGACTTCTTCATTTAATTTTTTTACATTTTGTGGTACAAATATCACGACACGTCAAAATGGAAATGCCCATATATATATTTTTCCGGTAATTTAACACAAATATTTAATTATTTAATATTTTAAATGTTTGTTTCACTTAATACAAATATACTTTCGTTGATGATACGTCTTTTCGTTTCTGTAAATTACAAATTAATATAACGTAACACACACACAACTAAAATATAATATTTTTTTCGTTAATAATATGTATATCGCTTATCGCATTTTTATCTGAAATATTAAAAATTGCTTTAAATCTTAAATAATTACCATTTTACACATTTCTTTGATTTGCATTTAAACTTATGAAATATTATGTTACATTATTCTACATTTAAGTTTTACAATTTTGACTCTAAATAAAAATTGCACGCATGGCATTGGATGTTACCAAATGCATTTTTGACCGCACAATATTTTTTGAGTGTAAGCTGAAACAAAATAACATAGCATCCGCTAGACATGTACACATGTCGAAGTCACATCGACGACTAAATTGAAGAGCATAAAAATATGTGTTAGTAGTGGTGTGCACAATTGTGCAATGAAATGGAAATCCCTGTTTTAAAACATTGATGCCCAAGGTAGTAGTATTGGTGAAAGTGACGAAATAACACTGGAAGAAATCAATTTGCTATTCATTTTATTTAGTCGTCAACGAGATTGCGACGAAAGCACATGTGTGGCGGGTGTTGTCATTTTTTTCTGTTTCTTTGTTTAACAAAAGGGAAATGTAAAATTAATGAATGTACATATTTTAGTAATACTCTTGGTGAATGTATTTATTTTAGTAATACTCTTGATGAATGTATTGATAGGTATATATATATCTATAATACATACATATATAATTTATATATGCGGACATCTGGATAGTATGATATATTTCGAAATAAAAAGATTCTTCGAAGTGTTTATAAATTTTTCCTCAATTAATCATTGTTCAATTTGCAATTAAAAAGTAATAAAATCTTCTAAGTTGATACTCTTATTGCCGTTACGCAATAAAAGTATATTTCTCAAACTAGAAGAATTCAGCTTATTGCGTTTTTTTGAGCAAATATAATTCAATATAAAATGGCTTTCCTTTTTTTACAATATATAAACTTATTAAGTTAGATAAACCCATTTTTAAATTCTTCTCCACCATATCTTCATCATTTACCCATTCCTTCAACTTTTCAATAAAAATTTTCTTATAAATTTTAAATTGTTTTTCTTTTTCTTCCCCCTGAAAATAATTCATGTCTTTGTGAACATCTTCAAAATGTTTTTTTAAATTATATTTCTTAGTTTTTTTAAATGTCTTATGACAAATAAGACATTGCATGTCATCAAAAGCATTTTGTAACATAAAATAATTTTCGACTGACATCATTAATAAATCGCAATAATTTCAATTTATGTGTTAACTCACAGCAGTCTCGATGACGATTAAAATGTAAAATAAGACACAGAAGTTCTGCAAGTGTAGTTTGTCTCTCCCACTCAACATGCTGATTTCCTATTGGTTGATTGACGATCAAACAAAAGAGCGTAAGTATACGTGTGAGTTTAATTTGCTGATATCAGCCACTACTGGGCATCTTTGTTTTAAAAATAAAAATAACTGTGATAGGCCATATATTTAAATTCCGTGAAAATTAAAACAGACTGTGATAAAATATCCAATTAAATAATTCTTGATAACTGGAACGTAACAGGAGTAACAATATTAAAAATTATCCACAAATCACAAGAGGCAGGTGTATTTCCTGAAAACTGAAAAGAAACGACAATAACAAAATTAAAAAAGTACTAAAAACAAATAAATGCGAATAATACCGACCAAAAAACACTTTAAAAACCTGTATAAAAATTTTGAAAAAAGTTGTTAAAGAACAAGTAAAAAAATATATTGAAAATAATTCTATATTGTCAAAATAATATTCGGGATTTCGTAAAAAATACTAACGTGAAACGAATGTAAATTATGTAATAAGTAAATGGAAAACTATAGAAAAAAAACTAAAAAATTTATGGCAATATTCCAAGATTTTCAACGAGCGTTTGAAACTATCGACAGACAAATAATGGTGAAAAAACTCTATATACATACATATATGGAATACAATAAATTGGTTTGAGTCTTATTTGAAAAATAGAAAGCAAATTACAACATAAGAAAATAACGGCAACATAAACTTAATACTTAAAAATTAACTTAAATTGCAACTTAATTTAAAAAAAATAGAAGTATGCGGTAAATGGTAAAAAACTAGTACGCAGTTTTATTTTATGTTGATATATTGCCGGTGTGTTATCCTTTTATAAGTGTGAAAACAGGGGTTTTTATGTTTCAAAATTATGCTAATAAAAGATTACATTTGTGTTTAAAAAGGGGTTTTTATGTTTCAAAGAAGTGGTAATAAAAGATTTTTTAATAATTTCTGTCAAGAGTTTAAGAATGCATCATGCATTCAGAAAGAAATTCAAGTGATGGAAACACTGCAAGCAGATTCTTTTCTGATTCAGAAGCTGCAGCATCTATCACAGGAGTACATTATGAATAAACAAGACGATTCCAAATATTAAAAGTTATAGCATGTAGCAGAAAGATAAATGAAAAAAATTTTTGTCAGTATGCAAATGAAACACCAATTTTTTATAACAAAAACAAACTCTTGGAGACATCAAATTCATAAAATTTTGTACCACGGGGAACAAATTGTTCAACACAATAAGCTACCAATTGGAGATCTATCTAAAGAAGCGCAATAAAAATTTAATAAAAACTACAGATTCTTCCGGGAGCTTACTATTTTTTTGTTCACATCCGACTTATATATGCCCCGTATTCGACAAAAATGGAAATCAACCTTAATTGAATTAGAGGAAGGGGGACAACAATTTCTGGAAAATCAAAGCTATTTGCATGAAATTTTTACTAATATTGTTTAATTTGAAGTAGTTTATAGATTATAATTGGTTTTTTATTTAAGTTTATATTGGTATTAATATATAAAAATAAAATACATATAAATATTAAACTAAAAATAAAAGTTGAATTTCTTAAAATTTTATCGATAGCCAAGATAGTATCCGCCATTTTTCAAAATGTTCTTTTTCAGTTTTATCCTTTTAACAACTCGTCTGTTATAAAAAGCCAACCTTTGGCCCCTGTGAATATTGGGACTAAAACAATTTACAGGGGCCAAATGTTGGCATTTTCTAACAAGACCTAAGTTGGAGAATAAAAAATAAGTATCAGCTGTAAAATACAAGATATATTATAAAAAAATTACATTTGAAATATTTAATTTTTACACTGAAACTCAACAAAAAAATGAAAATGCATTTTGAGCTTATGTTTCTATCAGTCTAGTTTTACGTTTTAAAGCGCAAATTGAAAATAGATAGGTGGGATCTATCGGGCAAAAAAACATCCCATTAAAAAATACCGATCCCGGCTTGCCAGGGTATAACAAGTAAGAAAGTATATAGTCGGTCAAGCCAAACCATATTATACCCTACACCACAAGTAGTAGGGAAACAAATTCAATAGTTTCTTTTTGAATTTATTTCTTATTATATTTCTACACTCATAAAATTATTACAGTAACTGATTGTGGGTTATTAAATTCTGTTTAGGCAGGAAAACCCTACATGTTTTGCAAGGCATGAAAACCCTACATGGGTCGTAATAGCGAGTTCTTTTACTCGTCGTTTTTTTTCCTTTTAAGAAACTTCTTATTTTCTTAACTTCAACAGGCTGTTGAGTGGTTTTCGTATATTCTTTATATTATTAATTATTATTCAAGTAATGAACGCGATTGGGAAAGGTTCTTAAATAAATAAATAAACGGTGTTTTTTCCCTTACTAGTGGTTATATAAGTAAAATATAATAAAAGTGGTTTTATATAGTAAAATATAATACAAGTGTTTTAATTTGATTACTTATATAAAAGACAAGGTTACTTGCGCCTTTTTTGTGGTGTTCAAATCGGTATTCTAAAAAGAACCAAAGGAGTTTCTAAAGCCCAATTTAATTGTGCCTAAACGTGCGTGGTCGTGTGTGTAAAGGTTTTGTTTGCTCTATTTCACGGTTTCATCCTCCATTAAAGAAGATAAGAAGAAGTTGTATAGCCACCAACCAACTACACCAATTCCAGAACTTTCAAAATGAATCTATTGAATCGCTAGCTCTTAATCATGTTAACTAAGAAAGTCTCTTAAATTTGTGCCCACAAAAATAAAAAAAATAAAATATTCAACCCCCGTGTACCCATACAAATTCGTTTTCCGTACTGGTAAAATTTAATAAAAGTAAAGTTATCTTACGAATAATTTTATTTTTTAACATTTATGTTTGTTATTCAATAAACAAACTACCAAAAAATAATGTATTAATTTGAATTTTTATTTCACAGTATTTGTAGTTTATTTTGTGTTAAACTCCTGGAAACTATGGAAATTTGAGCAAAAATCCAGAAAATAGCTATTTAAAATATTCTTTTTTTATGTTGTGGTAAACATTTTTCAATTGTTTTTCTTGCAGTTATTAGAAAACAGTGTATGTACTTTCTTTTTTAATATTCCATCAAAGTTAAAACATTTTTTGACAGTTAGTTCTAAATATATTTAGTATGTATAATTCTTTACAACAGTTTTCTGAAGCATGTAAAACTCAAGTAGTTGTGTGGCCTTTTTACTTCTAATTCTCTGACTTTGAAGTCTTCTAGCGCACACCAGCCTCGCGTCGCAGAAGTTCTTACCAAAGTGACAGAACATTGGTACAGGTCGTGTACGACCCTAACAGTTATCTTTACCTATCCGTTAAAACTATTTTGGTAATTTCGACGTTAATTTTGCCTTCGTGCTTTAAATCTTAGTTTATTCTTAAAATATAGCAGCACTTGAATTTTCATTTTCCTTTGGAGTTAACTTTCGAAAATCGATAGTGTAAAATACATTACACTTTAAGGCATATGTTTAAAAATTATAAAAAATCCATTGCACCAGAGATATCTATCTATACAATGCCTAGATATCTATTTGTAGAAAATACTGGCATAACATAAACATGAGTAGGGTACTTTTGACACCGGGCTAGGTACATATCAAAGAGTCGGCACAGTTGTTGTATACTATGACGTGAACGCTTACTAGGGACAGTTATTTAAACTAAGAACTGATTTTCTGTTATTTAACTGACCTTATATGTATGCACTCTATATTGTCGATTAAATTATTATTGGTTTCTGTTTTTCTACTCAAATACTTCTATTTTCTCTCGTACAGATTCAAATTTTGTTTTGGGAAATGCACAGGCAAATGGAAATCCGATTGTTTATTGTTCGGATGGCTTTGTTGATTTGACAGGATATTCCCGTGCACAAATCATGCAAAAAGGTAACATAATTTATTTTAAAAATAGCGTATTTTACGAATAAAACTTATTTGCAGGCTGCTCTTGTCATTTTCTTTACGGGCCGGAAACAAAGGAGGAACACAAACAACAAATTGAAAAAAGTCTCATGAATAAAACGGAATTAAAATTGGAAGTTATATTTTATAAAAAAGATGGTAAGAACTATATTTAAGATTTCAAAATATACATATGGGGGATTTCATGTCAAGTGACCCAATTTTTAAATCGATGTCTTCCGATTTGGATGAAATTTGCACCAAGGTTAGTCCTATTGGATAGTAGCTTAGACACAAATTTTTAAAAACTTCGGTCAAAAAGTTTCTGAGTTAGAGCGAGTCAAAGTTTGACAATTTGGCCATACAGGCGTTCTTTCTCATCCATGTAGCTTATTACCTTTTGGTGTTAGCAAAATTTGCTCCAAGAAGCTTCGATAGCTATTTGATCAATCTTTTGAAAAAAAGATTTTTTTGTTTTTTTAAAAAACTTTTTTTAATTTTTTTTTAAATTTAAAACCTTTTTTTTTTGTTTAAAAGAAAGCTTATGTCTTTTCCTTTAAGGTAGTTTTGGTCGCTTTTTGGGATGTGTATAAAAAAAAATTATTTCTTACTCAAGACGAGGGTTTTTCAATTTTTAGCATATATGCATTGTTCTTTCTCATCCATCTAACTTATTACCTATTGGTGTTAGCAAAATTTGTCCAAGGTAGCTTCGATAGCTAGTTGATAAATCTTTTAAAAAAAAAATTTTTGTTTTTTAATATTTAAAACTTTTTTTTTTTATCCGGAATGTTTTTTTTTTCTCAAAAGAAAGCTTATGTCTGTTCCTTTAAGGTAGTTTTGGTCGCTTTTTGGGATGCGAGTGGGATATGTTAAAAAAAAATAATTTCTAACTCTAGAAGAGGGTTTTTTAGTTTTTAGCATATGCAGTGTTATTTCTCATCATGGGGCACCTGATATTTTGACAACAAAAATCACATTTAGTATTACCTGCTCTCAAAATAACATATTTTTATATGTAGGAAAAATAAAAAAAGTGATTTAATTCCTGGGATTAAAATATTGTGGGAATTACAGTATCGAAGGTATACAATGATAGTTAGGTATGTTACATACCGTTGGAAAGGTTAAAAAGGTTAAAAAAAAACATTTAACATTCCGGATAAAAAAATAAAAAAGTTTTAAATATAAAAAAAAAAAATTTTTTTTAATTTTTTAAAAAAACAACAAAAAATTTTTCAAAAGCTATAGAAGTTACTTGTGGCAAATTTTGCTAATACTAAAAGGTTATAAGTTACATGGATGATAAATTATGCTAAAAATTAAAAAAACCCTCGTCTAGAGTTAGAAACTATTTTTTTTTATACATATCCCACTCGCATCTCAAAAAACGACCAAAACTACCTTAAAGGAAAAGACATAAGCTTTCTTTTAACAAAAAAAAAACATTTCGGATAAAAAAAAAATAAAAAAAGTTTTAAATTTAAAAAACAAAAGAATCTTTTTTCAAAAAATGTATCAAATAGCTATCGAAACTTCTTGGGACAAATTTGGTTAACTCCAATAGGTAATAAGCTACTTGCATGAGAAAGAACGCCTGTGTAGCCAAAATGTCAAACTTTGAACCCCTCTAACTCAGAAACTTTTTGACCGAACTTTTTAAAAATTTGTGTCTAAACTACTATCCAATAGGACAAACCTTGGTTTATCGATTTAAAAATTGGGTCACTTGACATGAAATCCCCCATATGTACACAGATAAAAAAAAAGAGTTTATTTTTTTTTAAATTTGGATTTGTGTTCTCAATTTCAAGATTCTAGTAGCACGTTTCTGTATACCAGGGCTGTGGAGTCGTCCGAAAAAAGTACTAACTCCGCCTCAGACTCCAAACACTGAAATTTTTTAAGTGCGACTCCGACTCCTACTATAATCTTGATGCGAAATGTATATGAGACTCAGTGATGTTAATTTTTATTTTTTCATTACCGTACGGCGAATTCTGCTTGCGTGCTCGTTGAATGCAGACGTGTTTTTTTAACTCGGCTTACGGTTTTTTTTTTTAAACATAAATAAGTGTAAACATAATAATATTATTTTTTTTATATATTATATAATATAAGATCAGCGAATGAAGAGACGCTTTAAAATAATTTTTAATAAGTGAACATAAAATTTTTAATACAAATATTAAAAATTACAATTAACAAAAATATATGTATGTACACTAGACCGAACTTTTTTTGTATGGGAATTTTTTTTTTTGCAAAAAAAGTGTACCGCCCCCTCAAATTGTTCCTTTTTACGCCAATAGTGAAATTCCAAAATCTTAGACCGATTGCCCTAGGTTAAGGCGAGGCACATGCCCACTAAAGTGGTTAAAACTGGTAAAAAAAGTCTATACAGTAGACGCTCGCAAATTAGAACCGCTTTGTTTTTGAGGCAATTCTAATTTCTGAATTATTCTAATTTCTGGACGTTTTTTTTTTGAATAAAAAATAAAAATTACTTAAATTTTTTTAATTCAATTTTATTTGATTGACATTAAATGTATTTTTTAAAATTAAAAATACCGTGTCGTTTCTTATATTTGGAAAACTATCCATTGCTTCCACGGAATGCATTTTCATCTTTATAGGGATATTCCTCCCTAAATATTTTTTTAGCTTTCTCTTTAAACCACTCATACAGACGACTTACCATGTTTGCGTATTCAGTGCTGTGCAAAGATTTATTGCTTGCTTCCTGATATGTGTTGAAAACAGCATTTAACATTGCTGTTTTATGTGATTTGATATAGCTGATTGAAGATGACGTAACATTAATATTCCCTTCAAACCCTTTGTCAAGCTTTTCTAATATTTTGACCTTCGTTTCCAATGATAAAGTGTTTTTTTACGTTTATTTGACATTTCGAATGATACACTTTCACTTTTTAATAGAGACTTCCAAAATATGTACACATGTTTCGAATTTCACAAATAACTAGCCACAAATATATATAAATGCGATAAAAAAACAACAAATAAGGAAACACATCTAAAATTTGGTAATTCACCTTTTTAGTTTTTATGTTCAAACAGAATAAAAATAAATTGCGGATTTCTTGTGTTCAAATAACAAAAAAAAAAAAAACGCTCTGAAATTAGAACTATAAATTCGAATTTTAGAGCGTTTAATGTATTGCAAACACTGATTCTAATTTCTGGACGTTCGAATTACTGAAGGCTCTAATTTGTGAGCGTCTACTGTATATATCAGTTTTAGCCACTTTAGGGGGTATGTGCCACGCCTTAACCTAGGGCAATCAGTCTAAGATTTTGGAATTTCACTACTGGCGTAAAAAGGAATAATTTGAGGGGGCGGTACACTTTTTCTGCAAAAAAAAAAAATTTAAGTCCGGTCTAATGTACACACATACATATACATACATACATTTTAAGCAAAAACATTTCTTGTTTTCTTTATTCTTTTTTTTTATTCTCGGGGTTTTTAAACAACAAATAAAAAGAAGAGCACAATTAAACAAACAGTAATATTTAAAAAAAAAACTCTTATGAATGCATATAATGCAAAAACAATAAAACATAACGAAAGAAATGCTTATGTTACATTGAGTGTTGACGAAACAAACGTAGAAAAAAGAATCGATGATAGCAATTATTTAACGGCTAAACCTATTACTCGAACGCGTTCCCTCTCACCCTCTTTGTTTAAAAATACGGTCGATCGTAATACAATAACAAATTTATTAACTGCAAGCATTGCCACAGAGCAAAAAAAAACTTTAATAAGTGATGAAACGGTTAACCCCAAAACAGCCGCTATGGACAACTCAATAACTCAAGTAAAACCTTCTCAAAAGCCTACAGTACAAGTTGGTATGGACAGGTACATAACAGTGCTTAAACGGGGACGCAGCCCTACCTCTGCAGCAGTTGCTTCGGCCTCAAAAGTACCATCTTTTGATAAAATAAATTCTCAAAATCGTTTTGCGATTCTGGAGGATGAATCCTCTGAAGCACAAAACGTCATAAAATCGTCCAAGCCTCCCCGGATATATCTGAGGGAGCAAAATTCTAATGAGCTCATAAAGAGTTTGATATCGGTTATAGGTGAAAATTCGTTTTACGTAGCTGCTATCAAGCGTGGTAGTATAAACGAAACAAAAATACAAATCAATCATGAGAATGATTTTCGCAAAATTATAAGCAACTTTGAGGCACTTAAAAAAAATTTTTATACATACCAACTGAAAAGCAGTAAAGGTCTTCAGGTAGTGATTAAGGGTATTGACTCATGTGTGGACCCAGAAGAGGTAAAAACATTCCTTGAAGAAAAAGGCTTCAAGGTAAAACATGTATTAAACATTAAAAATAGAGAAAAAATTCCCCAACCACTTTTTCGAGTGGAGTTTGAACCCGGTGACGTTAAGCTTAAAAAAAATTAAACGCATCCCATCTATGATTTAAAATACATCTTGTACAGAAAAGTAACTATAGAGGAGCCGCACAAAAGAGGTGGTCCCGTTCAATGTCTGAACTGCCAAGAATTTGGCCATACTAAGGCATACTGCTACTTACCCCCTGTTTGCGTAGTATATGGCGAATTACATGGTACAGTTCTTTGCGACAAGTCTAAAACCGACCCCAACGTAAAAAAATGCAGCAACTGTGGTGGCAATCACACTGCCAATTATAGAGGATGCCCTGTATATACTATCGTCAAGCAGTCGGTTGGACCGAAAACTAATCCCCCTCAGGTAACAAATCAAGTAAACAGTAATGACCTTCAGGCCCCCCAGCCTAGTAGTAACAGAATCTCTTATGCTAACGTCTTAAAATCAAACAATGTACCAATGCAAGGCGCTTCGACAAGTAATGACGAAACTCCAGTTTCTAATCTAAGTCGGCTAGAAAAAACAATGGAAACATTAGTGCAAACAGTAAATAATTTTACAAACACAATGGGTAATATGATGCAGGAAATTCTTAGAATGCAATCGATGTTATTGCAAGCTGTACTTAACAAGCCATGAACTGTTTAAAAATTTGTTTTTGGAACGCAAACGGCATCCGCCAACATAAAAATGAATTAGAATACTTTCTTAAAAATTAACAAATTGATGTCATGATGGTTTCTGAAACTCATTTGACCTCAAGAAATACGTTCAAAATCAATGGTTATACTCTATATGATACCAAGGACCCTCGAGATAGAGCTTGTGGAGGTTCTGCTATTTTAATAAAAAACCGAATTAAACACTACCCAATGTGTGATCATCGTGAAGATTATCTCCAAGCAACGAACATTTGTGTTGAAGAGCTAAATCGAAGCATAGTAATTTCATCTTTATATTCACCACCTAGATTTGCAATATCAGAAAGCCAATATTACAAATATTATAAGTCACTGGGGCCCTGTTTCCTGGCTGCTGGCGATTACAACGCAAAACATACCTTCTGGGGGTCACGACTAATAACACCAAAGGGTCGTGTTTTGTTTAATACAATCTCTAAAATGAATTTAAATGTTGTCGCGAGTGGCCAACCAACATATTGGCCTGCTGATGCGAAAAAAATTCCAGATGTCATCGATCTTGGCGTTGTTAAAAACATCCCCACAAAAACGATTCACGTTGAAGCTTCCTTAGAATTATCCTCTGATCACACACCTACAATAGTTACTATAATAAACATCAATAGAATTGAATCTCCCTCTGGATGCATAGCGACGTCAGCTACACATATAAATTGGTTAAAATATAAAAAATATCTCAGTACCCATTGCACAGAAAATATTCCGCTTAGCACACCGGAGTATATAGATCGCTCTATTGTCAATTTTGACAGTTTTCTAAAACTAGCTGTTCAACATTCCAGTATTGCCCCCAAAAAAACCAAAAATAATAAAATATATTCCTCAGATTTCGAGCGTCTTTTGTCTGAAAAAAGGAGAGCTCGTAGAGAGTGGCAATTGCACAGATCCCATCAACTTAAGAACTTACTAAAAGACTGTACAAAAAGGCTGAGAATGTTACTGCAGACTCAGAAAACGGCTTCACTGGAAAAATATCTCAAGGAACTTGATGCAACTCCACAATCAGACTACTCATTGTGGCGTGCAACTAGAAATCTCAAAAGGCCAGTTGTCTCTAAGCCACCATTAAGAAACTTAAATGGAAGTTGGGCAAGAAATGATGTTGAAAAAGGAAACCTGTTTGTCGATCATTTAAAAAACGTATTTACACCAAATATATCTCACAATATTGCGGTCGAGTTACCACCTGTTGCTGCTAGAGCAGCTATACCCTTCAGATTTGAGATAAGAGAAATCGAAAAGGCTATTTGTGACTTAAACACTAAGAAGGCACCTGGTATTGATAAGATCAGTAATTAAATGCTTTTAGAGCTACCTCGCATAGCAAAGAAAATTATTCTTTTTATTTTTAATGCTATTTTACGCCTTGAATACTATCCTCAAAAATGGAAGGTTTCCTTAGTTACCATGATACCAAAGCCAGGTAAAGATCATACAAAAGTTGAGTCTTATAGGCCTATTAGCTTATTATCAAATATGTCAAAACTGTTTGAGAAATTATTAGTTTCAAAATTAACACCGATTTTAAGTGAAAATAGATGTATTCCAAACCATCAGTTCGGATTTAGAAGAAAACACAGCACAATCGAACAGACTCATCGAATAGTAAATGTCATAAGAAAACCATTTGAAGAAAAGAAATATTGCTCAGCACTCTTCATCGATGTTTCGCAAGCTTTTGATAAAGTCTGGCATGAAGGCTTATTACATAAATTGAAGCAAAATTTACCAGCAAACACACACAAGCTGCTAGAAAGCTACTTAGTCGGTCGTCAATTTATTATTAAAGAAGGAAATTTCTTAAGTTCGCCTCAGCCCATTGACGCTGGAGTCCCACAAGGCAGCATCCTGGGCCCCCTATTATACTTAATTTATACTTCGGACATGCCAACAAGCAATTATACACAAACTTCAACATTTGCAGACGATACAGCTTTTCTAAGCGTCCACGAAAACCGTTATGAAGCATCTCGTTACTTACAGGATCACATATTTCAACTAGAAATATGGTTAAGACAATGGAGGATAATGGTCAATGAGCAAAAATGCGTACATATAACATTCACCTTGCGCCGGGAATCTTGCCCCCCTATTACAATAAATAAACAAATAATTCCTCAACATTCGCACGTAAAATATCTCGGTATGCATCTGGATCGGCGATTAACGTGGAAATGCCATATAGAGGCAAAATTAACTCAAATGAAACTGAAAGCCATTCAAATTCATTGGCTTATTGGAAGAAATTCTGTCCTTAGTCTCGATTGCAAGCTTCTACTTTACAACTCTATCTTAAAGCCTATCTGGTGCTACGGTATTCAACTATGGGGCACTGCCTCGGCCTCTAATATCGAAAAAATTCAAAGGCGCCAAAATAAACTTCTTCGAATAATCACAGCCGCTCCCTGGTATGTTAAAAACTCAAACATTCATAAGGATCTCAATGTGCCATTGGTAAAAATTATGATTACAAAATATGCGGTAAAATATTTAAAAAGGCTTGAACAACACCCAAATCCACTAGCTCGAAATATCTTAAATCATGGCAGCCACACTCGCTTAAGAAGAAGAGACACTGCAGCACTTACCCAGTTAGATGAGCGATAAACACTTATATATGTGAACAGAACCCGTGATGAAGAAAATTTTTGTCTGGCAATGGCAGGACATAAATAAAGTATTAGGATAAGATTCGATTAATTATTGTTAGTTCATATTAAATATATGAAGATTCAATAAATAAATATTGAAAAAAAAAAAAAGAATTACCGTACGGCCTTCTAAAAATTACCGTTTTTGAGAAGAAATTAGCGTAAGCAAATGACAGGCGAATAATTATGTAGTAAAAATTATATAAAAAGCACTCAGTCCATCGCCTGTCATTTGGAAACAGCACATAAGAGCAGTATTCATAAACCATTTATTTAGATTTAAAATGTGTTTTAAGAAAAAAATTGATTAGAATTTTTTGTTCAAAATACATTTTTAAGCAAAATTATTGTATTTTTATGAATATGGCAGTAAAATACTTTGAATAATATAGGTACATACATTGTTTGTACATTGTTTCAAAAAAAAAATATATTGTTCGAAAAAATAAAACAAAATTAAAATTCCACTAAAATTTTACAACAAAGGTTTTTTATTAATCAATATACACAGAATCCAAAAAAAAAATTGTTGTCATAAATTACAGGCTTCCCTGAATTAATCCTCGTTTAGCATAAATTTCACCCCACTGTGCGTCCGTTCAAAATACGTTCACTTTCGAAAAACTTAAAACAAAAGTTCAATCTTGTTGTCAAATTGCTTCTAGTTATCCTAAGCAGTTTGGGAGTGAAATCCAGCAAAATCCGATCAGAAGGATCATAGTTATCAATCAAAATGTAGAACAACCACCCCTAAAAATTGACAATTTTGTTACAAAAACTTACGTAAAGGTGCCATAATGTACTTCTAAACCGTAATAAATATTTCTATCATATTTAAATGTGCTTCCGTAAAAATTGGTCCATAATTTACCATAGACCTAGGCTTGCCAGATATGAAATCCATAAAAACAGTACATCGGGAAAAAAACGGCAGTACATTAATGTAAAAAGAAGTACAATTTTTTTTTTATTTTATTAACTTAAAATTCAGTACATCAAAAACAATTTTGAGTTCTTCCTGTTTCAATATAAATTCCCAAGCGAAAATTTTAAATTTATTTTGAAAAACAGGCAGTTAATGTAACTATAAACAAAAAATATAAAATTCAATGCATAGCAAAGAGCACAAAATAAGAAATCTTTTTTTTTAATATAAAACCCCTTATTCATAAAAAATAAAACAGGTTTATAAGAGGTTTATGAAACGAATTTACTATGAAAATTTGTTAAATAAACCTTTTAAAAACCTGTTTTATTTTTAACGAATAAGGCCATAAGTATTTAATATACTTATGCAGTGACATCTTTAAATTTGTCAGATGTTTCAAATTAAATGTTTAAAACAAAAACGCTTTGTTTATTTTTATAAAAATATTAATTTTCAATTTAATGTTACGTGTTTGTTAAACAATTTAATTATTCTAATTTTACAATTTAATTATTCTAATTTAAGAATTAATTAATTAATTAATTACAAATATTTATCACTTTTTTTGTTCTTCGTTAACAATGCCATTTTTTATTTATTTAAAATAAGTTTTTATTATTAATTCACTTCGCTCTTTTCTCCAAAAAGAAAATTTTTTTCAGTTGTTTGAATGAGGAAGTAAAAATACAAATAAAAAATACGAAACAGTTTTGGGACAACAAGTAAGCTTTTACGGCTCGATGGTTTTTTTTAAATCTTTTAACTGCAGGCAACATTGAGTTAGTACATGACGCAGCATTTCAAACCATTTCAAATCGCAAAACTTAAACATTTCTTTCAGGTTTGCAGTGTTTTTAGTTCGAAAGTTTGTCGAAATTTGGTTTTTTGCACTTTTAATACAATATGCACAAAACATGTTTTATTTTGTGCAAAAAAAGTACAAAATGAAGTACAAAAGCTAAAAAATAGTACAATTGCGTACTTCTTTAATGGTTATGCAGTAAGCAGTACAAATGGTAAAAAAAAGTACGCGTACTTCTGAAAACCGTACGTCTGTCAAGCCTACATAGACCCATATAAAGCCTTCTCCCGGAAAACAGTTAAGTACGCATAAAAACGTAATAAATATCGCTATCATAATAAAATTTGGTACGTCACAGTTTTATAAGACACTGCAAAATTTTGTAAAGATCGGTCCATAATTTACCCTAGGCCCCATATAAAGCCTACCCTCGAAAAACAGTTCGTTAAAAAAACGTAATAACTAATGCTATTGTAATGCATTTGGGCACTATCACGCTATTAAATTTATAAAAGATCGATCCATAATTTTCTGTAAAATGCCTCATATAATGCTCACTCTAGGAAATAATTTAAAGTTCAAGCTATTCATTATTAACTTCTTCAATATCACTCAAATAGCTCATCACTTAATATTTGTATCCAATATACTGCAAATTTTAAATTATGTATTTATAAAAAACTTGAAAAAACTTTATTGAAATATAAAACTTTTTTGCATCTCAAAAAAGGGAAAACTTGATACATGACATGCCTGCCATGGGATAATGTAAATGTCCCTCCCGAAAATCATTTTAGTTCGGCATAAACTGTTACGAATCATGATATATTATTCAAGTTAGTTCAAATTGCTAAGAAAAAAGCATAAAACTTTCTGATTGTCGTTCAATTGGTTTGAACCGGAACCAATTTTTATACTGACGTCCGTTTTATAAAATTATTTGATAATTTATGGCTCTCATATATTCTGACCGTCGGTGGAGGGTGTCAAAGATTCGGAACATCCGAATATAGCACTCAAAACTTTTTTAATGCATAAGCTTTTAAATGGTTAAATATAGCAAAAAATGATTCTTAAAAATTTCAAATCGATATTTGAAATATTGCATCGTCAATTTCGAATAATTTTCATTTTGGAAAATTTTTTTTTAATTTTTTATGCCGAAAAACTTTGGAGTCGGAGTCGCGAGTTTTTGTGGGTACTACGACTTCGTCACGTAAAATTCAAGTACATATTTATTTTCAAGAATTATAACTGCTGTTACGATTTTTTACTTTTTAAACAATTGCCTTTTGGTAGTATAATAAGGAAGACTAAGGACCTCAAGTGTTCCTGGGCCATGGATGCTGTGTGTCACAAGGAATGTCCCTTCCAAGTGTGTACCTCTCTAAAGGAGAACCATAATTGAATTAGAAAAAGGCTTGAAGTTTATTCTGCAATATTTTACGTTTTTGATAATACTAAGAAGTACGTCTTTTTAATTTGTCTACTTTGTTGGCAACAAAATTTTAAAACATACGATAAGAAATTGTCGTTTTTTATTTATTTTAGCTTTATAGTTCGCCAGATCTTACATTACATTTAAATCGGGTCCTTGACTGTTCGGGTCAAGTAGCCTAGCTACCAAAAGTATAGGATAAAAAGACTGGCAACGTGGGTTTGAAAAGACGTCAAAATTAGCAGTGTTCATTGTAAAAAGTTTTATTAGTATAACCCAGTTTTATTTAAGAAAAAGATTTTTAATCATATATTTAAAAGAATCTGTGTTCTGTACATATTAAAGAATGCCACCAAAATCTCGTCAAAGTTTAAATAAAAGGAAGGTTATTTGTCGCCAATGTCAACTGCAAGTATTGGAAGAAGAGGACTCAATTGAATGTAATGCTTGTGAGAAAACACTCCACTCAGTTTGTACGAAACTTGATAAAAGAGAATATGAAAAGCTCATCATCTTGAAACTATGAATGTCAGTTGTGCGGGGGTAGTAGGGATAATTCATCACTGTCAAATGATTTGTTAGAAATAAAAACAAACCTACAACAATTGGATCAGCTGGATGAAATAACAAAAGCAATTCAGTTTATACATATCATCGTAATATGATACAAAACTAACATTGCCTTTACACATGAAAGTTCTTTCATGAAATTTCTGTATACGTATTATATATAAAAATTCCAATGAAACAGATGACTTTCTTGAAAATTTCTTGTTCGATTACACAGGAAAGTGAAAGTTCATTTGAAAAATGTCGTCAAAGGGCAAACTTCTAACAAAAATGTCTCTTCTTCTTCTTTTATTATTTTGCTTTTTTTAAGTTTCAGAGTTGCGAAGACAATTACTCACTCCGAACATCAAGCATTCGTTCAAATTAATATTTTTTTTAAATTATTTTCATGATATTTATACATTTCAGTTAGAATAATTATGTTCTTAATCCTATTAAGTTGAAAATATTCTTTATATTTACGCGAAAAACAAGTTGCTTTTGTAACTGCTAATTCACACAATCCTGAAATTTCAAGTGAAAAGTTTTACATTGGCAACACTGCTTAGTTTATTGTCATTTGCTTTCATGAAATGTTCAAAAAATCGCTTTCTTGAAATTTTCATTGAAAGGTAGCTGAAAGTTGGGTTGAAAGTAAAAAAATGTAAATGTGTTAGTGAAAAAGTGTGAGTGTATTGCGACTTTCGTGAAATTACTTTCACGTGTAAATGCTAGGTAAAAGGAATTGCCACAAATAAAAAAACATCGATTGTTTACAACGGGAAAATGGTTTGTTAAGGAAAGAAGTTAGTTCTTTAAAATTTTCAATTAAATTTAAATGATGATCGAGTTAAAAATGACTGTATAATAAATGGAGTAGAGGTTAGTGATGATACAAAGAAAGCTATTGATGTGTTTACCTAATAAAAAGAATCTACATCTACATGTAAATCGGCTAAGGCAAAACAGTTAAGAACACTTTCCTCCTCTGTATGTCATCCGATTTGAAAAAAACACACACCATTTGAAAGATATTTACTTACAGAAGTGCACAATATATATTTTATTAAAATCTGTTTAATATTTTTGGAGTAATACAGGCCTGTTCTGAAAATCACATTTTATGAAAGTGATTTGAAATCACAAGAAAGGTGTTCTGGACATATTATTATGTGATTTCAAAACGTTCAGCTACGTAAACATCTTTTTGAAATCACTTTGTTTTTTTTTGCGACTATTGTTAGATGACCGTCATAATAAATTACTTAAATAAAATATTCAATGTGTTGGTTATTAATTTTTTATGCAATAAGCTATTTTATGTACAACAAATCATTTAAAGTTAAGAAAATTCGACGACACTACAAAAATGTGACTTCTGTTGTGATTTCGGATTTGTTTTTTTAGTTGAGTTAAAGATTGCTAGTTTGCTAACAGCGGCATGAATGCAAAGTCTAATATTTATTAAAAATCGTAAAAGCTGTAAAGAATCACATGAAAAAATCGCTTCTGTCGCGAACATGGCTAAAATTCGCGAAAAATTGCAAACTTGTAAACAAACAATCAAATTTATTTGAAATCGGTAAATGGGTTAAAAAAACAAAATGTCGGATAAAAACAAGAAAAAAAATTTGCAAAAGCCATAAAATTGATTAAAAGTCAATAAAACTATAAGGAATTGCAAAAATTCTGTAAAAATTGCTAAATTAGCAGAAATTCGCAAAAACTTGCCAACAGCGGCATGATAGTAAAGTCTGCTATTTATTATAAATCTTTAAAGCGGTAAAGAATCAGAAAACTTGCAGGAACAAATCGCTTCTATCGCGAACATGGCTAAAATTCGCAAAAAATTGCATAATTTTAAACAAACCCTAAAACTAATTTCAGGTCGCTTAATCGGAAAAAAAACAAATTGTCCAAATATAACATAAAAAACGTTAAAAATGAGTTATAATTTCAAAGAACAAACTTATTGTGTTTGCTTGTGCTTTCGACTATTGAAAATCACACCGAAAAACACAAAAACGATGTGATTTACAGAACACCACAAAATCACACGTGTGATTTTAAAAGCACATGTGATTTCAAATCACGTGATTTTCAGAACAGGCCTGATAAGCGTTCAAATTAGCTACTAACACATATGTACAAAATTTGTTCCCAGCTAGCAGTTTGTATCATAATCTAATCATTTAGGAATCAGCTTCAAGAACAAAATACCCGTATATGAGCTCATTTTTCAATCATAAATGATACTCTCGTTGTGAGAAAATGGTACCCTACCGATGAATCACCTGAAAGAATCATTTGTGATACGATTTTCTGATTCCTTTTTGATCATTTTAATGTTAGTTTTTATAATCATTAGGGAGTATTTTTTGTATCATTTTTCAATCGTAAATTGTATAGTTTTTGATTATATTTCAAATCATTTTTTAATCACTCTCCTAATTGCTTAGGAACCCTTTTTTGATCATTTTGCAATCATATTCTGTTTGCTTGCGAGTCTCTCGCAGCCAAAATTTTCTATCATAATCGAATCATTTAGGAATCAGGTTCACGAGCAAAATACCTGTATATGAGCTCATTTTTCAATCATAAATGATACTCCCGTTTTGACAAAATGGCACCCTACCGACGGATCATAATTATAATTTTTTTAAGTTGAATATTGTTTTTTTAAGAAAATTTTTTTATTAAAAAGATTTCTGTAAGACGTTTTATCAACAATTATAATAAAGTAAAAACAGTTAACAATAAAGTAAAATAAATAATAAAACCACGAATAATAACTATGTATATTGATAACAATTCTAATAAGATAAAAACAATTAACAATAAAGTAAAATAAAGTTGAACAAATTATGTATGTAATAAAAAGGAAATAATAAAATCATTAATAAATACTATAATAATAACACTTCTATTAAACAATTAACAATAAGGTTAAATAAAAGGTGAAAAAAATAATTTAAAAGTAAATAATAAAACCATGAATAACAACTATATTAATAACAATAAACTAAAAATAAAAGTAGAAGAAATATATTTAATTTAAAAGTAAATATGGAAAAGATGAATTATTAAAACAATAACTATTCACGTTTTTGTCTCTTAACTTTATCTGTTGCATGCATAAAATATTTCTGAAGTACAGCATTCATATCTTTATCATTACAATTATACTTGTGATGGCAAACATCTAAGAAGAAACCAAATTATTATTATTACTGGTAATAATAGTAATACGCCTTACTTACTTACTCTTTATTGTTGTAATTGAAAATGTTTTTTCAGCGCTTGGTTTCGTGGCAGTCCCCTTCCACGTATATGAGGAAGCTAGTTCATCCGTGAAAACTTTTCGCAGTGCGGATCTTATAAACTCTGCAGGTCCATCACCTCCTGTCCTTGCAATAAAATTTTTCTGAAAATAGTTTAAGTTGCATTTATGTATAAAAATATTTGAAATGTATGTTTCTATGTATGCACTTTTAGCTAAATACTTACAAATTGCATAAGCTTTTCTTCTTCTTTTTGAAGTTGGACGTCAAAAGCTGTAAAATTATTTATGTCGCCCAGAGGAAAGTTTTCCATGTCCTTATATTGGTCGGCTAATATTTTGTCTTTTAAGTGTTTTCTACTTTCGAGCTTAACAGCGATGACCTCCTCCGTTAATTTGGTAAAAGACCGCTTTGTTCGATTTGTCAATTCTTTAACTTCACTTTTAATTTGTGACAATTCCGTTTTTAGGGACTTTAACTCCTCGCGTATTTCAAGTAAAATGTTTTGAATGCTATCAGATTGGGGGACATTTTGCACTAGAAAATTTAATTAAAAATAAAGCGCATATGCAATAAAGGTTACAATAAAATTTAAATGAGTTTTTACTTACAAGCTGTTAAATTATTGGATGGGGTGTACTGAAACTCTCCAAAAGCAAATAAATTATTCTGTGACATCTTGAATTAAGGGTGTGAAAAAGTAACTATTGTCAACAGAATCACGTAAACATATAATTTTTTTGTTAATTTCATTTAAAGCAAATTTTATATCATTATCGAAAGTGAGTTCAGCCGTCCAATAAATGTTAAAACTTGTAGATACAATAGGATTAACAAAATGTGTCGTTAGGTTTTTAATCTTTTCTCCGATAAAAGCAACACCATTTTGGCTTTTGATTATTTCTGTTATTTTCACAACTTCATTTTTAACCAAACAAAAGTTATTGGGTTCTTGCAAAGAAAAGAAGAACCCATTCGCACTTACATTTGAAATTTTTCCACTTATAATTTTACCAAATAATGTAGGCAAAGAGTGTGATTCTTCTTTTTTTATTTGATAGCTACTTTCAACTTGTCTTTTATAAATCTGTGCGGCAACATTCCGACCCATTTTTACTTTATGTTTTATTTTTTGCATATTATTTTCAAATTTAAAGGCACTTATAGCATCTAAAGGTCCATAAAGCTTAGCATGCTCTGGCTGAAGGCGGTTTCTAAACGAATTATTGGATCTCATAGTAAAATTACTTGGCATTGGAAAAACAAAGCGATGTTTCACTATTTCTCCTTTTTGGGTGCACCGAACACAAGAGAAATAGCCGCTATGACCTTTAGTTCCTAAAATAAAAGACTTCGCTGGCGCATCCATAACAAAACAGCGTACAACAATACAAAAAAAGCTATCTGCAGAGACTAGTCCCTCCTTCATAAGACAACTAAGTTCTGTTGTAAATTCCTTTAAAAAATCATTTGGACATTTAGGTTTTGAAAAGCCTTCATAAATTCCAATAAGAAATGTATAACTTGATCCTACAATACTGGCAAGTATTGGCCACACTTGCTTACAGCTACTTTTAAATAATGGCAAGCCATCAATCCCGAAATCTAACGTTATATTAGGTAAATTCCAATCATGGCACATCAAAAAATCTGTTAAACCGTTTTTTAACCCATAGTGAATATATTTTCCATCGCCAACACGTCTCTCCACAATAGTGGTTGGAGTTTTTAAAAGGGTTCTGGCATCTCTGGGCACTTTAATATTGCATTTTAATAATAAAACTAATAGCGCATTAATTGAAACAAAGCTTACATTGAATTTAATAGCCCACTTTGCCAGCTCGTCGCTCAAACTAAAATCATTTTGTTCACTTTCACTATTGCTTTCAAAACTGTCGTATTCACTTTTGCTCTCAGAAGCGTAATTTTCAGAACTATCAAAAATGTTTTCACAATTGTCCTTCGATTTAATTTTTTTATAATCATTTATTGATAGTAATTTTTTGGCTTCCTTTTTAGCCAATCTTTTTAATTGTTTGGCTGACATCACTTTCGCTTTTTTTATTATTTCTTTACTTACACAAATTTTACTAAAGTTTATTAGAAAATTAATGTTTCCACTATGACAAAAGATACGAATGAACAGAAATTTAATAAACAATTATATTTTTCTCTACGATTTTGACGACACGAATAAAAAAAGAAATTCAAATTTTTTAAAATATTAAAAGTCAATCGCTCAAGTAATAAATCATTTTAAAATTCAAAAATTTATAAATCATTTTTTAAACATATAAATGAATCATATATGAATCCTTTTTCAATCGTTCAAGTGATAAATCAGTTTTAAATTTAAAAAATTTATAAATCATTTTTTGAACATATTAATGAATCATATATGAATCCTTTTTCAATCGCTTAAGTGATAAATCAGATTTTAATCATCAAAACTGATCTGAAAAGATTCATTTGGGTGATTTTAACAAAAAATAATCAGCCAAATGCTAGCTGGGTTTTTTTCAATTATCAAATAATAAAAAAACTAGGGTGCTCGATTATTCGACATTTTAAAAAACCGGTTTTCGAATATATCGACTATATAAATACGGGATATTAAATTTCTTTATTTAACTTTTCCGTGCTGCATGTGGTGATTTATTTAACTTAGAAACATAATATTATAGGTGCAGGGTCCTGAGTGAATTAAAACCTATAAGATGAAAAAGGAATAAGAACATGTAAGGGGAGCTTTTTGGTACTTTTTCGTTCAACATCTGGTTTTTTCATTAATTTTCGTTAATACTAGACATAGAAAAAAAATTAAAATGCAATGTCCTGAGTGGAATACAAATTACAAAGGAGATTTTATGATACTTTTTTTGCTTTTCAATTGATATTTTCTGATATTTTTATAGTAGAAGGTAGAATATGAACCAGAGGTTGGTTCCTTGCCGAACCACTAAGATGGAAAAAATGAATGCTCAAAACATGTAAATTCATATATACTTAGATGTAGTATCTTCATACTCCAGTAAAAAATTTTATCATTTTGCGAAGCACTAAAGGTACATTTAAAGAAATAAGCGCACAATTATGCGCTACGCAATAAGACACAGAAAAGCAGTAAAATAAGTGAAAGAACTCTCAACAACTTTTTTAAAAAAAAATAACATTTCAAGTGCTACGGCATTCCCTTACTACGAAGCAGGTTTGTAAGGGAGAGTACTTAAAAATAACGGTATCAAAACATTCAGTGTGTAAAGCTGATCGTTACATCTAACAATTTTTATATGCGCTGAATAATGCGCTTTATGTGTCAAAAATGTATTGCTTCAAAGTGGGAACTCGCCATATAAAATTCATGTCTTCCGTAAGCGCAATGGTAAGCGAAACCCTTGTTTCTCCCTTACAAACCTGCTTCGTTGGAAGATCCATTTTTTATTGGGATGAACCTAAAAATTTATGGTCGAATTTTGACCATTAGGCGAACGAACACTCGTATATATAAATCGGCAAAGGCAAAACAGTTAAGAACACTACTCCTCTGTATGTCAACCGATTTGAACAAAATATACACCATTTGAAAGATATTTACTTACAGAAGTGCAAAATTTATATTTTATTCAAATCTGTTCAATAATTTCAGAGTTATAAGCGTTCAATTTTGCTACTAACACAAATACAAAAAATTTGTTTTTTTCAATTATCAAATAATAAAAAAATAGGGTGGTCGATTATAAGACATTTTTCAAAAACCGGTTTTCGATTATATAAATCAGCACAGGCAAAACAGTAAAGAACACTTTCTTCCTTTGTTTGTCAATCGACCTCTATGGGGAAAAATGTATCAAAAAGGGGAAATACGGGAAATTTAATTTTTTCTTTTACTTTTCCGTGCTTCATGTGATAATTTTTAAATTTTCTATAATTTTGAACTTAGAAACATAATATTATAGGTGCAGGTTACTTTTTGTTTTTCATCTGGTACATTTAAATTTTTGTTAATAATCGACCAACAAAGATAAAAATAAACATAAGAATGTCTAAGAGGGAGCTTTTTGGTACTTTTTCGTTCTACATCGGGTACTTTAATTAATTTTTGTTAATATTTGACATCCTGAGTGGATGACAATCTATAAAGGAGACTTTTTGATATTTTTTATTTTTCAATTGATATTTTCTGATATTTTTTATATTGAACTTACAAAATTAAATTAACTCACGTAGAAGATAAAATATAAACCGGAGGTTAGTCCCTCGCCAAATCAATCCACCAAGACGGAAAAAATAAACGCTAGAAACATGTAAATTCATTTATACTTAGATGAACTATGTTTTCTTCATATTTACATAAAAATTTATGGTCGAATTTTGACCATTAGGCGAACGCTAGTAAAAATAATAATGCAAGTAATAAAAATGAATTTAAAGATAAAAAGTCAATTGTTGTAACGTTTGCTAGGAAAACATACAAAGAGAAGCTTATGGCTGGAAAATCGAATCTTAAAACCAATAAATCTTTACAAAATTTCTTTATTAATGATTTTTTAAGCAAAGATGCGAGGAACTTTTTAATCATGCAAAATCTGTCAAAGCCTTTGGTTATAAATACCCAGCAAAAAAAGCGTTGAAAAAGATGTAATTAAATCACCACAACTCGCAAACCCGAAGTACTTCAAATTCGGGTGAAGAAGCTATGAATTTAACATTAGCATGTCATTGGAAAAATGTTGTTCATTTTCTACTACTTTTAACTGCATATATTCCACGTTTCTAGTACTTTTGGAGTTCTGATTTTTGAATGTCAATTATAAGTAGGGGAAAAATGTATACTAAAATAACTTTTAAGATGCTAAACAAAAGTAGTTCTGCAATAGTAATGAAATTGTCAATTTAAGAAGTGATATTAATGCAGTGATTTTAAAATGCATCCATATCGCTTTTAAACATTTAATAGCATCACTCTTAACTTAAAATGAAAAAAGATATGGTTTCGGTAATTTTTTTTATTATTAATTAATTTAATTTTTTTTGTATTTTTTAATCTAATTTTTATTAAATATAAAATTTATTTGCATGGCAAAAAAAATTAAAGTATAACAGGTACAATTCATGTTTAGTATTTTTATAAAAAAATTGTTTCAATTTGATTCGAAGTAAATGTTTTGTGTTTTTAAAGTAAAAAATAAATAATAATATAAACATACAGAAATTCATTCACGTTACATTCACGTATACGTATTTGCAAGGGGCGGAAAAGTTTTTAAAAGAAAGGATAAATATTCCCAAGTTGTTGGTATAAAATCAATGGTTGAAGTCGATAAAATACTCTTTTGGTCATCGCAAGGAGGGGTATCAACAGTAAGGAGGGCTTGCACTGCTGTAATTGGTTCTGACATATCAGATGAGAAAGATGGCGATACATTACGGTTTACGGTTTAAGAGTTTAGATGAATTTAGAAGAATAAATTTCAATAAGTTCAATTTAATTGCTGTAATCGTTAGAAGTGTTTTTTCAACACCAAAATTTAACAAATTTAAATTGCTTTTGAGCCAGTTTCATAAACTTCCTGATGCCATTGCAGTCCAGGAACCTTGGTTTAGCAGTGACTGTATTAATTAGTATTATTAGTAATAGTTCTGTTCATCGTTGTCGTGTTGATGGGTATGGTGGAGTTTCCATGTATTTATCTTCGAACTTAAGCTGTGTTGAGTCGTAGTCAAATTTTTTTAGAGTTGGTTGTGATTGAGCTGTCTGGGTTAGTTTTTGACAATAAACCTTTACGAGTAATTTCATTGTACAGATCCCAGAATTGTTCTTTTGAACTTTTTTGCAGCCAGTTGGAAAATAATCTTTAGGAATTAGAAAATAACCCGTGTGTTGTCGTTTGAGATTTTAATGTAGATTTACTGGTTAATAACGCTTTTAGTAGAGATTTAAAGAATTTTTTCGTGAATATGATTTGATTCAAACGCATAACTAAGTTACTAGGCCGTTAAGTCAAACGTCTATAGATTGTGTATTTGGAAATTTGAATGAACGCATGTCTGTTTATGCAATAGAGAATAAACTTACGGATTACAATATGAAAAGTGGTATTCTTAAAATTAATGTTAACCGTACTGAAAGCATTACAAAAACGTGGTACAAGTTTGACTATGAAAAGTTCGGAACATTACTTGACAGAAAATTGTCTTCAATCAATAATTTTGATAGTCCTTTTCCCCACTGCAAAAAATTAATGGATGCAATTTCCTTAGCGGCTTCTCAGTGTATTGTATTGTATACGTGAAGGCCATGTGCACTGCGACCCAAAGGATCTTTTGTGCAGCCCATATGTCTCACCACGTCAAGTTTAGGCTGCGTATAAAGCCCATTACCCCGCTCGGTGGGAGATCAAAGATATCAGTGGGGCCCACTGTTTGCCCCCCGAAGTACGCTTCTCAGTGTACTTCAACCACTACAACTGTAGTAAATATACGATCGAAAATAACACCTTGGATAAATATGAACCGGTTTTCGCTATTGGAGCTCAAAGAAAAGTTGTTAAAAGCTCAAAGAAAAAATAAAAATAACAGATTTATATCAGAGCAGCTAAAAAGAATTAGTAAAATTATTAAAACTTGTCACAGAAAACTAATGAATGAATATTATAAGAAGAATTTGAAACAGTGTGCTGGGGATGTTAAAAAATCGTGGCGGTTCCTTAATAATGAACTTGGTAGTAGAGCTGCAAAACTATCGATAGTCGGCCCAATCGATAGTTTCGATAGTTTGCTTAAAAACTATCAACAGTATCGAAAAGTTGCTATGTGCCACTTCTGTGGACACGGTAATCAATGAAGGTAAAAAATTAAAAAGTTTTAAAACTTCATTTACAGAAAACGTTTTTCAGATATAAAGACCAGCATATCCACTTTCCCTTTAAGCGTCATCCATAGTTTATAATTAATATAAATATTATCAAAAGTAATTTTTGGGAATACAAAATTTTAATTTCAAAGATTTTGTTATTCGTGCTTAATTCCCAGTTGTTATTCTTGATAAAAACACTTGAAATTTATTGTTGATGGGATAAGCTATTCCTATGCGCATTTCACTGGTTGCTTAGGCCAATCAATTGTAGTGGGGAATGTAAGAAGAGATAAACTCACTATTTATTGTTGATGTTTTTGTTTAAACTTTGATATTGTTACAAGTAGAACTGTTGCTTATGATTCTTATACGCTTAACAGTTTTATTTGGTTTAATATCTTTAGTTTTTCTAAAATCTTTATGAATGAAGCTTCCTGATGATCTGGCCTAAGCAACCAGTGAAATGCGTATAGGAAAAGCTTATCCCATCAACAATAAATTTCAAGTGTTTTTATCAATAATAAAAACTGGGAATAAGGCACGAATAACAAAATCTTTTAAATTAAAATTTTGTATTCCCAAAAATTACTTTTGATAATAAACTGGCAAGTGCACAAATTTTTCAAGGAAGTTGAATAAAGTTTTTTACAAAATAATTCCATTCATTTCTTTAAGACTTTTCGTTAAGAAAAAAATGACAAACAGGTAAAAAAATAGCCACATTAAGTGAGAAAACACTACCTCTCAGAACCCTGGCTGCTATTATTTTTTTAAACTTAAAATTATTTTAGCTGAATAAACAAGGTAACACTCTTTGAATTAATTTAGTTTATATAAGGTAGGTAGGATTAACATTATCTTAATATGTAAATTAGTACACAATTCTGTGGTAATAAGGAAAAAGTGTTTAAGTTTATCTTTTAAGAATTAAAGGTGATTTTTGAAAATTTACTCCTATTCTAATATAATCATCACTTAAAGTTTTTGTTCCTAAACAATCCTTATGTCACAGATCAGGGGCCTGATTCTGGCAGTCGTGATCGAGTAATTTCTCGATTCGAAAGCAATTTAAAATCTAATTATTTCAGCCAATACTGAACGAATTCGAATTATTTTTTCAGTGTTGTAATGCATTAATTTGAGTTTCACAATACTGAAAAAATAATTTTGATTCGTTCAGTATCGACTGAGATAAAATTGCTTTCGAATCGAGAAATTACTCGATCACGACTGCCAGAATTAGGCCCCTGAAGTAAACTGAAGTTTTATTCCTAAGTCTGAGTTCATACGGCTCTTTCTTTATTGAAAAGATTCTTCCTTTTTCTTCTTTGAACATGAATTGGTGTTCAAATGATTCATGTCATGTCGACGCCATGTTTTTTATTTTGTAAAGTCGTGCGTATGAAAACAAAAACAAAATTAAACAACGAATAAGAAAGCAAAACGTAAAGACAGTACAGGCATGTGTGTACTCGTTTCTTTTCCCCTCGCCCCTCTCGCCTATAAAGTAGCAATCTTTTCAATAAAGAAAGAGCCGTATGAACTCAGATAAATATTATTACACATTGAAAAAAAAATATGTAACCAAGGAGTCATTTTTCTATAACTTCCTGAAAAGTCGTAAAAAGTAATTAAAACTTTACCAATGTGTAATTTTGATTGTGAAGGTCTCAAGAGTGCCAGTGTTTCTAGTTGTTGTTGCACGTGTACTTTTGAATATGATGATATAAAAAGAAACTCAAATTTAGGTTAAGGCAACTTAATTATTTTTTTATTTCCTTTTTCCCAAAGAACTAAAAAAGTTTATGTACTGCTAAAAACTTGCATCGAATGAGTTGTTAAAAATGTTTCGTTGACTACATCAAATCAACTTTGCAGCTACTTTTAACATTTTCCGATAGTATCGATAGTGATAAAAACTATCGATAGTCCGCCAAAAATAAAACTATCGATAGTACAATCGATTGTTTTGTTTGGATAGGTTACCAAAAAATAAAAGTGCCGGTTATGATCAAATATCACTAAAAATGATTTTATGTAGAAAAACAGAAATTTCACAAATTATATTTAAAACTTTTGGCAGTATGATAGATCACGAAGAATACCCCAATGAACTAAAAATTCACAAGATTTTCCCCATATCTAAATGTAAGGATTCTAACAAGGTTCATTTGTATCGTCCAATATCGGTTTTGTCAGTAATTAATAAAGTAATTAAAAAAATTGTATTTGAACAATTATCTGACTATTTAGCCAGAAACAAACTATTATTTGAAAGACAGTTTGGTTTTTGTAAAGGTTCTGGAACGGAGAAGGCGTTGAGTATATTTGTGTCGGTCTTGATGTGGGTTTTAATGGTGTAGCTGCGGCATTTTTTGATCTATCTAAAGCATTTGATGTAGTGGACCATGACATTTTGATTAAAAAACTGGAAATAGTTGGAGTATCAAACAGTTCTAAGGCCTTATTTAAGGACTTCTTGTCTGGTCGTTCAAAACTTGGGCAGATTGGTGACGCTAAGAGCACCGTGTTACCTGTAAAATGCGGAGTTCCGCAGGGTAGTGTACTCGGGCCCCTTTTGTTCAAGATTTTTGTAAATGACATTTAATGGTCAACTTTTCATGTTTGCTGATGATATTTGCTACTTTACCGTTGCAAACATCAGCGTGTGTTACAAAGTCAAGTCAAGTACGATTCATCAATATAGCTGAATATTTAAGATTAAATAAGCTTATTTTGAATACTGATACAACTTAATTCATCAGACTTAGACCATATTCTAAATTCGTATTTAGATCTATAAAAAGTCTTGGAAATTATTCAATTCAGTTTTGACCAAATGCCCTGGTCGCAAATAGAAATACAACCCAAGGTCAAAACCTCTCTGTACCAAGATGTCGTCTTGAACTACGCTTTGGTGGTTCCAATGAATTTAATAATTTGCCCGTTTCTTTAAAAAATATTTCACTTTTTTTAACGTTTAAGAAAGAGCTTAAGTTATTTTTATTAAATAAAAAGTCAAATTCTCTTTTTTTTCTTTTGCATTTGTAAATAATTTTCAATGTATAAATATGTAATGTAAACACAATGTAAATATAACTAGTTGCCTTCTAATGCCTCTTTAAAGTATTTGACATAAATAAAGGAATTTCGTAGCTTGGATCGCATTTCTTCGAAGTGTTAATTTTTATGGTGCCTTCAGGTTCACATTTTCTTGAACAGAAAACTTTGCTCTCCTGATCTTTTCTCTTTGCAGATTTTTCAAAACATTGACGACAAAATTTGATTCTATTTTATTTTTTTATAATCTCAATGACTAACAGGAAACATTTTGTTAAAAAAGAATATTTTAAGAAATCATCACTTATTAAATTAAGGCAAAGTGCTACACAATTAGGAGGTACTACGTGGGGATCAACTTTCTTAACCCTTAAATGCATGATTTTTTCTTTTGGATTGAAAAAAAAGTTTTTTAATAGAAAGTTAGGCGTAGATTACGTAAAAAATATTTAAAAAAATTTAGAAAATAGTTTTGAGTGTTTATTTAAAAAAAACGGTATGTAGACTTTTGGCAACAATATGCGTTTGGTACTTAAATTATTAAGGCGTGAACAATAGTCATATACATATTTATATTGCATACAGGTGTTTAGAAAACAGTTTCTATTTATGAAACAATGCAAAACAAATGCGATTTTTGATCTGGCACAAAGCAACGTTACACTTAGTGCAATAAGTCCGTGAAAATCCATTGAAACCTGGAAGTTTACACCTGCTTTTAGTAGAACATCTATATTCGTTCTGCCCTATACCATGGTCCGTATATCTTGTGTCGGTATAGGTTTTGTGGGTCCTCGGGGCCTCTACCTCCATCTCCCTTTCTGGCTAAAGATCTTCCTCGTTTGTTTTCATATGTTTTATAGGAGCACAATATTTCTGCCAGGTCTGATTTAGAATCTGACAATGTAATGTTTGGGTGGTTTGTTTTTTAGAGTATCCATGAAATTATTACGTCCATATCTGTCATATGGAAAAATAATCTTAAATACCACTTACCACTTTTCATTCTTATTTTATACCTGCCAAAAAACCTATCATAAAGTCAACTCCTCCAATATGGGCGTTACATTTTTTAACCGTTTTCGGACATGGCATTGAAGTTTGTGTTTTTTGCGTTTCGTCAAATCTATTGAAAGCTTCACACGGTTCCGCGCCTACGTAATTTGAAGCTTATGTAACAAGCTTATTCTCGTATGGCTATGTCTGTGACATGACATAATTTGTTACAAATTCCTCATAGAAACCCCGTGCAACAGACCGTTTCATAAATTATTTTGCGGCAGGTAATTTGCAGTTTTCGAGCCTATTTATTTGAATTGTGCCTTACGAGTATATTCGCTGAGTACATAGGTAAAACAATAATGGAACAGACGTATAATAATTACCGAAATAAATTACTTGCTTAACTTATTGGGGAATTTTAACGGCACAGTCTTCCCAAACAAGCTGTAACCGTCTATAATTATATATGTCACAAACGCATGTTGTAGACATTTGGCAACATACAGTATTTTTAAAAAATAAACATTATTAAATACAAGATGACCAGGCCATAGCTAACCTGTCAACAGATGCAAAATTATTTTTTTCCATTGTAATAATACACGATTCACAGAAAAGACAAAAATACAAAATTTGATTTTTACTAAGAAAGTGATCTTTATCACCCACCTCAATGAAATACCAATTTAATACAAATCAAACCAACTAAAAACAAAGCAACGTTTGTTTTTTATTAATATTGCTTGTGTGTGCTTAGAAACGAATTTTTATGAATGCACACCACAGGAACATAGAGAAAATAAGCTAGAACTGGTAGGTAGACAATTGGCAACAGTATGCATTTAAGGGTTAACTTCTTTAAATGTACCTTGCATATTTCTTGCATTATCGCCAATTACAACATCCTTTTGTTCGCCATATTCTTTCAAAACGTTCACAGTTTCTTTAGCGAGCTAAGCAGAAGAGTGACTTTTGTCTTCCGTTGTCAAGCTGCGAACAAAAATAATCTCAGTCTTAGAAATTAGAAAATTGATTGTACCTTCATTGCGAATATTGCTCCATCCGCCACACTGCAGATGAAAGTACCTTGCTGATTTCCGTTGCTTGGTGATTTCGTTTGACATTTCATTAAATAACACTACGTGACAGTTTTTTGACCAAATGAATTTGACACGCAATGTTTATGTAAAATTTTCCGCTGAATCCTAATATGAAGTCAGAATTGTCAAAAGTAGAACAGTTTTTCTTCCAAAATAACCGTTATTTGTGTTTTTAAAAAAGATGATGTGACTGAAATGCAAATACATATCTTCAAAAAGTTTAAACGGACTATGTTTTTCTTTCTTTTAAGTGAAAGGTTATACTTTCTAAAATAACCATGGGTCGTTTGTGAAGATGAGTTAATAAATGGCAGAGTTATAGTGGACAAAATTTCAAACTTCATTATAAATTTGATGATTTTTTGCAATTTTGCTCTTTTCAAGTTATATTTTTTTAACCAAATTTCTTTAAGTTTTATCACTTACGAGATTAGCCTATTTTAATACGAACATTTTGTGCCCAAAGGAAATGACAAAGTTACAGAAAATTAATTGAATTAACCCACTTTTCGATTTGTATCAAATCAAAGAAAAACACAACAAATAAATATACAAAGGTAAATTTTTAGTAACAATAAATATTAAAAGCTGCTTGAAAGTTTTGAATTTCTATGTGGGTTAATTTACTAAATCTTCTATAGCTTTGTCATTTTACCAATCTATGTCTTGTTGGACGCAAAATGTTCATATTAAAATAATCTAATGTCGTTTGCAATAAAACATTAGGATTTTTAAATCATTGGTTTTCTTGACCAATCTTCACTAGCAATCCATGGTTATCTTAGAAATTATAAAACCTTTCACTGATTATTCATTTAAAATTTTTGAGGATATTTGCATTTCAGTCACATCATCTTTTTTAAAAACAAAAATAACGGTTATTTTGGAATATCTCAAAAACTGTTCTACTTTCTAATTCTGACTTCATATTCGGATTCAGCGGAACATTTCACATTAGCTGTCAGATTATTTGGTCACGACTTTGTTGAAATTTTATCACGTAGTGTAATAAATTTAAATATTTACTGGATATTGCTCTCCTGTTGGGCAATTTATACGAAGGTTGCAATTCTTCAAAAAACTATACCCAGAGCTGATGCTTTACAATAGAAAATGGAGAACCAGATACAATAATCGCCTTGGACAGTTTTTCATGAAGATTTGTCGTTAAGCTCATCAGATATTGTTTGACACGAGTTTTCCGGCAAGAAAGGTTTCGATGAACTTAAACGATTAATAGCTTGAGTCGACATTTATTTGATTTGATGTTGTATGTTTATCTTTATTTGTTTTGCCAGTTCCTTGTTTCACCATATTTGGGCATTTTTTTAAAGTTTCCCCATTTTATTAACATTCGCGTATTTATAAGCCTTGTCGCAATATCTGCAAAGAACTGATTTTGTACTGCCAGCGCTTGTTGCAAAATGCTTCCATATATCTTCATTTTTAGGTCCACCCATAGTTGAACTCAAAACTATTAAAATTTATTGTTTAATTTAATAAAAAACGAAAAGTAAATTAAAATAAATTAAATTAATTTTATTGACAGTGAATGAATGATATGTATGTATTTATGTACATATGTTCTATAAATAATTAAATAAATTCCCAAAAAAGCAATATACCTGATATTTATCGGGAATTTATCCAGATATTAGGTAAATTCCTGGTAGAATTCCATCTATAATAATGTTATAAACATTATTACATATAATGCTATAAGAAAAATTAAGGCTCAGTTAGTCTTTACTTTCTGTTTCTGTTCCGTGCCGTTCTGTTACGAAATTGTAAAGGCTCTGTTAGTCTTTACCAAGGCGAATTAACTACAGGTGGTGTCGAAACGGCATCTGATTTTGACAGTTCGGGCTTATTTGTTTTGATTTGTTAGTGTTTTGCTAATAATGGTTGACATTTCGAGCTAATGGCACTAACAATGCAATGCAAAAAACTCTATGTTGTTTCTGTTGTTTTTAGATTGTTGTAGTTCCGACACCACCTGTAGTTAAATCCGCCTTGGTCTTTACTTTCTGTTCTGTTACGAATTAGCTTATTTGTTTTTGTTATTAAAAAACCTGTGAAATTGATTACTTTTTCTTTTCTATTGCGGTTCAGTTTGTTAAAATCAAAAACTGGTTAAGTAATTGTAAGTGACAGCAAAATAAATAATAAAAAATACACTAGAGCCCCGACTTGCGTCGTTAATGGGGACCGGAGAAACGCGACGCAAATCGAATCACCTTTTCCTATATAAATCCACTGAAATTTAATTTATTGGGGAACATATTAAAACAAAGCAAAAAACTTTATATTTTTGATAAAAAACAAGTATGAATACATTTTTTTTTTATTTCATTTACTTCAACAAATGTTTATAATTATTATAAAGAAATAAAAAAACAAAAAATTAAGAAAAAAACATAACAAAAATTAAATTCATTAACATACATATGTATATGATTCATAAAAAGTAGATGCATTAAAAAATTTTAATTTATTTAGCTTACATTGAGCTCTCTTCAGATGCTACATTTAAATCAACAACAATTATATCCATTTGATTTGATGGTCTTACTGTTTTTTTTAACAAAAATGTCTAAAGTTTGTTGAATTTTTAAAGATTTTTTTTGTTGATATATTTCTTTGTAACAACTAATGGCTTGATCAACGGATGCGGCTACGCCCGTGCTACGGTTTTCGTCAGGATCGTTTTTAGAAAATATATCCAATGCATGGGAAATTAATTGCATAGCTTTGGAAATATTAGCGATTGTTAATTTTTTTTCTTCTAATGTATCATCACTTATTATGACATCTTCTTCTGAAACATGCTGAATATCAATGGCTAATAAATTTTCATTATCAAGCTCCTCATCGTGAGACAGCAAAAATTCATTAATATCACCTTCCTCCATTCCGTCAAATTCTGCTTTTTTCAGAAGTCCTTCATAGAGAGTTTATCATTTTTGTCTGCTGAATCAAGAAGTTGCCGGAAAGTTCGGCGTAAGTAGTACATTTTAAAGTTTGAAATTACGCCCTGGCGCATAGGTTGAATAAGTGATGTCGTGTTAGGCGGCATAAAAACAACTTTTACATGCTCCGATAAGTCATCTGAAAAAATTGGATGTCCTGGTGCGATATCGACTAACAAAAGCATTTTGAACTCAATTTGTTGACAGGAACAATAGCGTTTAAACTCAGGAACGGCACAATTTTCTAACCAATCTTTAAACAGGGTTGCGGTCATCCAAGCCTTTTTATTAGAGCGCCAGTGTACCGGAAGGTCTTTTTTGTTTATACTTTTCATTGCCCTCGGATTTTCTGATTGGCATATCAAAAAGGGTTTAAATTTAAAATCTCTTTCTGCATTTCCGCCAAAAAGAAGTGTTAGCCGATCCTTCGCGGCTTTATATCCAGGGCATGCTTTCTCATTTTTTGACAAGTAAGTTCTTGATGGTAACCGTTTCCAAAAAAGACATGTTTCGTCGGCATTCAAAATCTGCTAGCAGAATATCCTCCTTTTTCAATTATGGCTTTAAGCTCAAGCTTAAACTTTTCTGAAGCTACTGAATCTGCACTGGCTGACTCACCTTTTAATGCCACATTATGTAAATTTGCCCGTGTTTTAAAGCGGTTAAACCAACCGTTGCTGGCTTCGAAATCATCAGAATTCCCGTTACTACTAGATGCAGTATTTTTCCTAAGGTCGGAGTAAATAGAAAGAGCTTTATTTTTCATTACGTCCTTGCTTAGTGGCATTCTTCGCTTATTTTGATCATGTATCCAAATTGAAAGAAGGGACTCCATCTTAACCAATAAGGGATTTCTTGCTATAGTATCTTGTTTAGATTGGAGTGGTGTGACAATTTCAGCTAATTGATTTATTTTATCACTGTCTCTGTTGCAACTTGTTCTTACTGTTGTAGGTGCTAGTCCAAGAGCTCTTCCTATATTAACAGCCTTTTTTTACGATTTAAAACGTTTTATTACGTCCAATTTTAATTCCAAACTTATTACTTTTCGTTTACTTTGACTCATTTTTTACGTCCTTATGGTATTGTGGCGAATCACACACTAAATGCTTACTATAACCAGACAGTTGTTCTTAGCACCACGTATATAACAAAGAAAAGGGAATTCCCCTTATTTCACGCAATTTGACAACTTCTTAACGTACAGGTGACGTTTAGTGTTGCCAGAAGTTGTAATAATGCTAAAAGACAGAAAAGATGCTAAAACATGCACTACAAATGCTAAAAATTGATCTCCACAATGCTGCAGTAAAAAATTTAACCGTTTTTAGCGACGCAAATCGAAATCAAAACGACGCAAATCGGAAACAAAACGGCGCAAATCGAAATCAAAACGATGCAATTGCACAGCACTTGCAGAAACATATGCTGACTTTGACAGCTCACAGCTGTTCATCAGCTGTAAGCTGAGCTTTTAAAAATCGATACAAATCTAGCGAATGTATTTGTTATCGATTGTTAAAAAAAAATTAACGGTTTTTCAAATTTGAAAATTTGAATTAAATGCCGCTAGCGAAGCCAAATTGGCCACTGTGCTCTGATCCTGCTGAGCCGGTTTTTCTGGATTTCAATCCCAAACTGCTTAAGATAACTACAAGCACTTTGACACCTAGTTTGTTAATTTCTTTTGAGTTTTTCGAAAGTGAGCGTGTTTTCAACAGATGGGCAGACAGACGGACATGGCTAAATCGACTTAGAATTACTCAAGGAGCCAGAATATATATGCTTTATGGTGTCTGAGATGAATAATAAAAAAGTTTCACACGGAATGACAAACTTAGTATACCCTCTTCACAACTAATTGTGGTGGAGGGTAAAATAAAAATATTAAAAGCACAACAAAAAAAGTGAAAAACAAAAACAATTTTTTTGTATGAGTAAAATCAATGAAACAGCAATAAAAATAAATGAAAGAAATGCATATGTAACAGTTATTGCTAAAGAATGCAATGCTGAAATAAATAAAACAAAAGAAAACAGTAATAACTACCTAACGGCTAAGCCAATTTTTCGCCCACGGTGTTTACAAGAACGGTTGATTGTGATACATTGAAAAATATTAAACTGTCTCTGGTAATCAGAGTTGCCGAGCCAGCAAGTATTGCCGCGACGGCAAAAACAATTTTGGTGAGAAATGATACCATGGACTCAAACACAGACGCAATGGAAAACCCTCTAGTAAAAAGTTGTCAAAAGCTACAAGAACAAGTTGGTATGGACAGGTATATAACATTGCTTGAACGGGGTCGCAGCCCTACCTCCTCGGCTGTTGCTTCGGCCCATCTTTTGATAGAATAAATACACAAAATCGCCTTGCGATGACAAGATTTAAAGCTCTTAATAAAAACTTTACATATCAACTGAAGAGCAGTAAAATTCTTCAGGTAGTGATCAAGGGCATAGACTCATGCGTGTACCCAGAAGAAATTAAAACTTTTTTGGAAGAGAAGGGCTTTCAAATAAAAAACGTAACAAATTTTAACAAGTAAGAGTGCTACATTCGGCTATGCCGAAAAAAGTTATTTACATAAATAACGTTTTTTAGATAGGTATAAATAAATATTAATTGAGCCACGCCAACTTTTCATTTCGTCATGCTGAAGAATATAAAAAAAACAACAAATTTATATATGTACCTAAGCCCGTTTCCTCTTTTGCCAAAGTTGATGTTTGAAATTCGTTTTATAATCTTAAAATCGTTTTTTAGAACATAAAAAAATTAAATAAAAAAAATTAAAAAAATTCTTTTTGGGATTCGAACTGGCAATATCATCAGTCTCATAAGAGAACTTAACAACTCGACCCAACAACTCCACCACTTGTAGTGAAGGGTATAAAAAATACACATTACCAACACTGTATTACCATAGCCACTGTATGACCGTAGAAACCAAAATTGAATTGGTTTGTATGGTATGTTTATGTCGTTTTGGTAATACAGTGCTGGTATGGTAATATCACGTCTAATTGGACCTTTAAAGGAAAAAATTTGAGGCAGTCGTGGTTTTTTACTCATATCTTAGCCATTTGTGTACCGATCTTGCTGAATTTCAATAGCAAACAATTCCGGATCATATGTATAATAACCTGGCCCCCATCATATATGGGGTCTTTGGAAAATCCATTTCAACGAACAGACGGACATCGTTAAATCAACTTCGCTCCTCATAAGGACCCAGAATATATATACTTTATAGGGTCTAACATCAATATTATAGAAATTACAAACGGAATCACAAACTTATGTATGCCCCATTCACCACCTGTGGTGAAGGGTGTAAAAATAGGGAAAAAATCTCCAACCACTATTTCGAGTGGAGTTAGAACCCGGCGACGTGAAGCTTAAAAAATGAAACGCATCCAATTTATAATTAAAGATATATTCTGTACAGAAGAATAACTATAGAGGAGCCGCAGAAAAGAAATGGTCCCGTTTAAGGTCTAAACTGCCAAGATACATGTAGTATGTGGTGAATAACATGGTACAGTTCGTTGCGATAAGTCTAAAACCGACCCCAAACGTAAAAAAAATGTAGCAACTGTGGCGGTAATCACACTGCCAATTAAAGAGGATGCCCTGTATACACTATCGTCATGCAGTCGGTTGGACCGAAAACTAGCCCCTCAATGCAGGTAACAAATCAAGTAAACACTAATGACATTCAGGCTCCGCAGGCTAGTAATAACAAAACCTCCTGCGCTAACGTCCTAAAATCAAACCATGTGCCAATGCAAGGCGCTTCGCCAAGTAATGATGAAACTCCAGTTTCTAATTTAAGTCGTCTAGAAGAAACCATGGAAACATAAGTGCGAACAAGCCATGAACTGTTTAAAAGTTTATTTTTGGAACGCCAACGGTACCGCCAACATAAAAATGAATTAGAATACTTTCTCAAACATAATTAAATTGATGTCATGATGGTTTCTGAAACTCATTTGACCTTAAGAAATACGTTTAAAATCAATGGTTATATACTATATGATACTAAGGACCCTCGAGATAGAGCTTGTGGAGGTTCTGCCATTTTGATAAAAACCCGAGTCAAACACTATCTAATGTGTGATTTTTTTTTTTTTTTTTTTTTTTTTTCAATATTTATTTATTGAATCTTCATATATTTAATATGAACTAACAATAATTAATCGAATCTTATCCTAATACTTTATTTATGTCCTGCCATTGCCAGACAAAAATGTTCTTCATCACGGGTTCTGTTCACATATATAAGTGTTTATCGCTCATCTAACTGGGTAAGTGCTGCAGTGTCTCTTCTTCTTAAGCGAGTGTGGCCGCCATGATTTAAGATATTTCGAGCTAGTGGATTTGGGTGTTGTTCAAGCCTTTTTAAATATTTTACCGCATATTTTGTAATCATAATTTTTACTAATGGCACATTGAGATCCTTATGAATGTTTGAGTTTTTAACATACCAGGGAGCGGCTGTGATTATTCGAAGAAGTTTATTTTGGCGCCTTTGAATTTTTTCGATATTAGAGGCCGAGGCAGTGCCCCATAGTTGAATACCGTACCACCATATTGGCTTTAAGATAGAGTTGTAAAGTAGAAGCTTGCAATCGAGACTAAGGACAGAATTTCTTCCAATAAGCCAATGAATCTGAATGGCTTTCAGTTTCATTTGAGTTAATTTTGCCTCTATATGGCATTTCCACGTTAATCGCCGATCCAGATGCATACCGAGATATTTTACGGGCGAATGTTGAGGAATTATTTGTTTATTGATTGTAATAGGGGGGAAAGATTCCCGGCGCAAGGTGAATGTTATATGTACGCATTTTTGCTCATTGACCATTATCCTCCATTGTCTTAACCATATTTCTAGTTGAAATATGTGATCCTGTAAGTAACGAGATGCTTCATAACGGTTTTCGTGGACGCTTAGAAAAGCTGTATCGTCTGCAAATGTTGAAGTTTGTGTATAGTTGCTGGTTGGCATGTCCGAAGTATAAATTAAGTATAATAGGGGGCCCAGGATGCTGCCTTGTGGGACTCCAGCGTCAATGGGCTGAGGTGAACTTAAGAAATTTCCTTCTTTAATAATAAATTGACGACCGACTAAGTAGCTTTCTAGCAGCTTGTGTGTGTTTTCTGGTAAATTTTGCTTCAATTTATGTAATAAGCCTTCATGCCAGACTTTATCAAAAGCTTGCGAAACATCGATGAAGAGTGCTGAGCAATATTTCTTTTCTTCAAATGCTTTTCTTATGACATTTACTATTCGATGAGTCTGTTCGATTGTGCTGTGTTTTCTTCTAAATCCAAACTGATGGTTTGGAATACATCTATTTTCACTTAAAATCGGTGTTAATTTTGAAACTAATAATTTCTCAAACAGCTTTGACATATTTGATAATAAGCTAATAGGCCTATAAGACTCAACTTTTGTATGATCTTTACCTGGCTTTGGTATCATGGTAACTAAGGAAACCTTCCATTTTTGAGGATAGTATTCGAGGCGTAAAATAGCATTAAAAATAAAGAGAATAATTTTCTTTGCTATGCGAGGTAGCTCTAAAAGCATTTTATTACTGATCTTGTCAATACCAGGTGCCTTCTTAGTGTTTGAGTCACAAATAGCCTTTTCGATTTCTCTTATCTCAAATCTGAAGGGTATAGCTGCTCTAGCAGCAACAGGTGGTAACTCGACCGCAATATTGTGAGATATATTTGGTGTAAATACGTTTTTTAAATGATCGACAAACAGGTTTCCTTTTTCAACATCATTTCTTGCCCAACTTCCATTTAAGTTTCTTAATGGTGGCTTAGAGACAACTGGCCTTTTGAGATTTCTAGCTGCACGCCACAATGAGTAGTCTGATTGTGGAGTTGCATCAAGTTCCTTGAGATATTTTTCCAGTGAAGCCGTTTTCTGAGTCTGCAGTAACATTCTCAGCCTTTTTGTACAGTCTTTTAGTAATTTCTTAAGTTGAGGGGATCTGTGCAATTGCCACTCTCTACGAGCTCTCCTTTTTTCAGACAAAAGACGCTCGACATCTGAGGAATATATTTTATTATTTTTGGTTTTTTTGGGGGCAATACTGGAATGTTGTACAGCTAGTTTTAGAAAACTGTCAAAATTGACAATAGAGCGATCTATATACTCCGGTGTGTTAAGCGGAATATTTTCTGTGCAATGGGTACTAAGATATTTTTTATATTTTAACCAATTTATATGTGTAGCTGACGTCGCTATGTATCCAGAGGGAGATTCAATTCTATTGGTGTTTATTATAGTAACTATTGTAGGTGTGTGATCAGAGGATAATTCTAAGGAATCTTCAACGTGAATCGTTTTTGTGGGGATGTTTTTAACAACACCAAAATCGATGACATCTGGAATTTTTTGCGCATCAGCAGGCCAATATGTTGGTTGGCCACTCGCGACAACATTTAAATTCATTTTAGAGATTGTATTAAACAAAACACGACCCTTTGGTGTTATTAGTCGTGACCCCCAGAAGGTATGTTTAGCGTTATAATCGCCAGCAGCCAGGAAACAGGGCCCCAATGACTTATAATATTTATAATATTGGCTTTCTGATATTGAAAACCTAGGTGGTGAATATAAAGATGAAATTACTATGTTTCGATTTATCTCTTCAACACAAATGTTCGTTGCTTGGAGATACTCTTCACGATGATCACACATTGGGTAGTGTTTAATTCGGTTTTTTATTAAAATGGCAGAACCTCCACAAGCTCTATCTCGAGGGTCCTTGGTATCATATAGAGTATAACCATTGATTTTGAACGTATTTCTTGAGGTCAAATGAGTTTCAGAAACCATCATGACATCAATTTGTTTATTTTTAAGAAAGTATTCTAATTCATTTTTATGTTGGCGGATGCCGTTTGCGTTCCAAAAACAGATTTTTAAACAGTTCATGGCTTGTTAAGTACAGCTTGCAATAACATCGATTGCATTCTAAGAATTTCCTGCATCATATTACCCATTGTGTTTGTAAAATTATTTACTGTTTGCACTAATGTTTCCATTGTTTTTTCTAGCCGACTAAGATTAGAAACTGGAGTTTCGGCATTACTTGTCGAAGCGCCTTGCATTGGTACATTGTTTGATTTTAAGACGTTGGCATAAGAGATTCTGTTACTACTAGGCTGGGGGGCCTGAAGGTCATTACTGTTTACTTGATTTGTTACCTGAGGGGGACTAGTTTTAGGTCCAACCGACTGCTTGACGATAGTATATACAGGGCATCCTCTATAATTGGCAGTGTGATTGCCACCACAGTTGCTGCATTTTTTTGCGTTGGGGTCGGTTTTAGACTTGTCGCAAAGAACTGTACCATGTAATTCGCCACATACTACGCAAACAGGGGGTAAGTAGCAGTATGCCTTAGTATGGCCAAATTCTTGGCAGTTCAGACATTGAACGGGACCACCTCTTTTGTGCGGCTCCTCTATAGTTACTTTTCTGTACAGAATATATTTTAAGTTATAGATGGGATGCGTTTCATTTTTTTTAAGTTTTACGTCGCCGGGTTCAAACTCCACTCGAAAAAGTGGTTGGGGAATTTTTTCTCTATTTTTAATGTTTAATACATGTTTTACCTTGAAGCCTTTTTCTTCAAGGAATGTTTTTACCTCTTCTGGGTCCACACATGAGTCAATACCCTTAATCACTACCTGAAGACCTTTACTGCTTTTCAGTTGGTATGTATAAAAATTTTTTTTAAGTGCCTCAAAGTTGCTTATAATTTTGCGAAAATCATTCTCATGATTGATTTGTATTTTTGTTTCGTTTATACTACCACGCTTGATAGCAGCTACGTAAAACGAATTTTCACCTATAACCGATATCAAACTCTTTATGAGCTCATTAGAATTTTGCTCCCTCAGATATATCGGGGGAGGCTTGGACGATTTTATGACGTTTTGTGCTTCAGAGGATTCATCCTCCAGAATTGCAAAACGATTTTGAGAATTTATTTTATTAAAAGATGGTACTTTTGAGGCCGAAGCAACTGCTGCAGAGGTAGGGCTGCGTCCCCGTTTAAGCACTGTTATGTACCTGTCCATACCAACTTGTACTGTAGGCTTTTGAGAAGTTTTTACTTGAGTTATTGAGTTGTCCATAGCGGCTGTTTTGGGGTTAACCGTTTCATCACTTATTAAAGTTTTTTTTTGCTCTGTGGCAATGCTTGCAGTTAATAAATTTGTTATTGTATTACGATCGACCGTATTTTTAAACAAAGAGGGTGAGAGGGAACGCGTTCGAGTAATAGGTTTAGCCGCTAAATAATTGCTATCATCGATTCTTTTTTCTACGTTTGTTTCGTCAACACTCAATGTAACATACGCATTTCTTTCGTTATGTTTTATTGTTTTTGCATTATATGCATTCATAAGAGTTTTTTTTTATATATTACTGTTTGTTTAAATGTGCTCTTCTTTTTATTTGTTGTTTACAAAAACCCCGAGAATAAAAAAAAGAATAAAGAAAACAAGAAATGTTTTTGCTTAAAATGTATGTATGTATATGTATGTGTGTACATACATATATTTTTGTTAATTGTAATTTTTAATATTTGTATTAAAAATTTTATGTTCACTTATTAAAAATTATTTTAAAGCGTCTATTCATTCGCTGATCTTAAATTATTTAAAAAAGATAATAATATTATTATATCATAAATATACACTTATTTATGTTAAAAAAAACCGTAAGCCGAGTTAAAAAAAAAAATGTGTGATATTCGTGAAGATTATCTCCAAGCAACGAACATTTGCGTTGAGGAATTAAATAGAAACCTAGTAATTTCATCGTTATACTCCCCACCTAGATTTTCAATATCAGAAAGCCAATATTATAAATATTTTAAATCATTAGGACCCTGTTTCCTGGCCGCTGGCGATTATAACTCTAAAAATACCTTCTGAGGTCACGACTTATATCACCAAAGGGTTGTGTTTTGTTTTATACAATTTCTAAAATGGATTTAAGCGTGGTAGCGAGCGGACAACCAACATATTAGCCTACTGATCAGCAAAAAATTCCAGATGTCATCGATTCCGGCGTGGTTTAAAACATCCCCATAGAAAAGATTTATGTTGAAGTTTCCTTAGAATTATCTTCAAACCACACAAGTACAATTGTTATTTTAATGAACCCCAATAGAATTCTATCTCCGACTGGTTACTTAGCGACGTCAGCTACTCAAATTAGTTTTAAAATATAAAAAATATCTCAGTACCCATTGCACAGAAAATATTCCGCTTAGTACACCGGAGATCTCTCTCTTGATAATTTTGACAGTAATCTTAAACTAGCTGTTCAACATTCCAGCATAACCCTCGAAAAAATCAAATATAATAAAATATATTCTACAGATGTCGAACGGCTCTTGATTGAAAAAGGAGAGTTCGTTAAGAACTTATTAAAAGAGTGCACAAAAAGGCTACGAAAGTTACAGCAGACTCGGAAAGCTGCTTCCCTGGAAAAATATCTTAAGAAACTTGATAAAACTCCACAATCAGACTACTCATTATGGCGAGCAGCTAGAAATCTAAAAAGGCCAGTAATATCTAAGCCACCATTAAGAAACTTGAATGGTAGTTGGGCAAGAAACGATATTGAAAAAGGAAATCTGTTTGTTAGTCACTTGAACAACGTATTTACACCAAATATATCTCACAATATTGCGGTCGAGTTACCACCTGTTGCTGCTACAGCAGCTATTCCCCTCAGATTTGAGATAAGAGAAATCGAACAGGCTATTTGTGACTCAAACACTAAGAAGGCACCTGGATCAGTAATAAAATGCTTTTAGAGCTACCTAGCATAGCAAAGGCAATTATTCTTTTTATTTTTAATGCTATTTTACGCCTTGAATACTATCCTCAAAATGGAAGGTTTCCTTCGTTACCATGATACCAAAGCCAGGTAAAGATCATACAAAAGTTGAGTTATATTGCCCTATTAGCTTATTGTCAAATATGTCAAATATGTCAAAGCTGTTAGATAAATTATTAGTTTCAAAATTAACACCAATTTTAAGTGACAATAGATGTATTCCAAACCATCAGTTTGGATTTAGAAGAAAACACAGCACAATTGAAAAAACTCATCAAATAGTATATGTCATAAGAAAAGCATTTAAGGAAAAAAATATTGCTCAGCACTCTTCATCGATGTTTCGCAAGCTTTTGATAAAGTCTGGCATGAAGGCTTATTACATAAATTGAAGCAAAACTTACCAGCAAACACACACAAGCTGTTGGAAAGCTACTTAGTCGGTCGTCAATTTATTATTAAAGAAGGAAATTTCTTAAGTAACCCTCAACCAATTGGCGCTGGAGTCCCACAAGGCAGCATCCTGGGCCCTCTATTATACTTCGAACATGTCAACAAACAACTTCACCCAAATATCAACATTTGCGGACGATACAGCGTTTCTAAGCGTGCACGAAAACCGTCATGAAGCAACTCGTTACTTACTTATATTTCAACTAGAAATATGGCTAAGACAATGGAGGATAATGGTCAATGAGCCAAAATGCGTACATATAACTTTTACCTTGCGCCGGGAATCATGCCCGCCTATTAAAATCAATAACCAAATAAATCCTCAACATTCGCATGTAAAATATATCGGTATACATCTGGATCGGCGATTAACGTGGAAATGCCATATAGAGGCAAAATTAACTCAAATTCATTGGCTTATTGGAAGAAGTTCGGTCCTTAGTCTCGATTGCGAGTTTCTACTTTACAACTCTATCTTAAAGCCTATCGGGGGGGTTACCGCGATTCACAAGAAATACTTCACGAGTTCGAACAATTTGTACTGTGTATTACGATTTTCGTACTTTTTGTTTCGAACGAACGGAAGTTGTTAATACCTTGTCGAAAACAAAAAATTTCATTCGTAACGGCAGCTCTTTATTACGAACAATAAAAATCCCTTTCGAAATCCCAACTCCGTATTACGACAACGAGCGTCAGTTATGTAAAAAGCGTTAGGAAATTGTTCGAAAGCTATTTTGTTAGTGACAAAGTGCAAATGACAAAGTTCAAGATAAATAATGGTGTAAAACAAACAAATTGAACCTTATAATATTATAATTGATATTAAATAAATGTTTACTAACGTTATTATTGAAAATGTTTTGATATTTGTGGTCTTGAAATTTAAAAAATTGCATTAACAAAAAAAAGCAGTATAAAGTAATGGTTGGTTTTTTCTAGTCTTGAATTAGTTAGTTCTTCTAGTTCAGTAGTTCACTTTAAGTCACTTAGTCTTTCGCGTCAGTCAGTCTTCTGAGTCAACTGTTTTTTTTTTGTGCTTTTAAGTCAGTTCATTTAGTTCAAGGGTTCATTTACTTCAGTTGCTTGTTCACTTGATTTTTATTCTTTACCGAACTGATTGAAAAGAAACAACAATATGATGAGTGTCTATATGTTTTAACATAATATACTTGTTTCTTTTACTCATTGCCACATTGCCTTAAACATTTTCACAATATAATCAGGGCTGCCACTGCAATTTTTTCGGCGATTTATAAAATATATGGCGATTTTTTATTATTATTAATACGATTTCCGTATGACGTGATAAATTCCCAATTTTTATTTTTGATAAATACACTGAAATTTATTGTTGAGCCGATTGCGGCCGATATATTGTGCCACCGTCAAATATCACATACACATTGGCGATATAATTGTACAATACGTAAAATTGAACAATTTTATTGCAAGTGTATGAGCCGCTTCACAAGTATAAATAATTATTGAACTCAAAAACGTACAATGTTAACTATGAAATAGTTGTCAATAGTCTAATTTGCGGTTAGTATTAAACAAATATTGGATATATATATATATATATATATCTAAAACGCTATACACTTCCTCGGCAAGGCAATTCTTACTGTATTTTTTTTTTTTTGGAAAAAATTGTATGGGATTTAATTTATTCAACATATCTTGTTAAGGTACAAATGTGCTTTTTAAATTCATATTCAGCCCAATTATGAATAAAAATTCCCGCCAATTTTCTCCCTTCTCCTATTTTTCCTATGTAAATAAATTGATAAAATGGGAAAAGGGAAAAAACTCGCGGCGAAATTGTCATAATTGGGCTGATAATTTATGACTCGTAATATCGTGTCAAAAAGTTCATATTGCACTCTATTTTAATGGCCAGTATTAGTGGAGTTCATTATTAAAGAAACTCTTAACATATACATTACAAGTTGGTATTACCAGCATATAAAGCTAGCAAATTATTTAGAATGGTACCAGAGAACGGCTCTGTGCGATTGCAATCAACCTTGCGCAACTGCACACATTCGCTGATGATTTGCAGCAGTGTTGCCAAAACTTGATGACCAAAAATGGCTAAATTTACGGAAAAAAATGGCTAAAAATGGGCTAAAAAATGGCTAAAAGCTTTTTTTTAAATAAAAACACATTAAAATTCAATAACGAAACAGAAATAATTCATTTAAATTTGTTTACGATGAAATTGTAAGTCAAGATCAATTTCTTAAATAAGAATAAACGTAAATTAATATTTATGTAAATTAATATTTTGATATATATTTTAAAAATTAAATCATCGATAAATTCGATGTCGTTATTGTTCATCTCATAGGAATCACTCGTGCCTATTAGTTTTAAATAATTTGAGGGAAAATCATAATCACGACAACAGTAACCCAACCTTTTGAGTCCAGATCTACAATAAAAAACAATTAAAAAAGAATAGTCGGTCAACCCCGACTAGATGATACCCTACACCACATTATAACCTATGTACCAAATTTTATTAAATTATCTGCAAATTTCCGACCGTTACTTTGCGCACAAGGTGTACATGAACGGCCAGCCAGCCGGACAATCATCGTTAATTCGACTCAGAAAGTGATTCTGAGTCAATCGGTATACGTAAAGGTTGGCTAAGTATCAATATTTTAAGATGTTACAAACATCAGCCCAAACGCATAGTACCCTCTCCACTACTGTGGTGTTGGTAAATAAAGTTTATTGTTACGGTAAAAATATGTACCTAATTAAAAAAATCGAATTAACGGTTGCTAAATGTAACCTATTTCTAAAATTGCTTTTAAGATGTTTACTTGGCTAAATACCCTCTCTACTTCAGCATTAGACCATGGAAGTGAGAGCAACTTTATAGTCAATTCTGAAATTTCTAAAAAAAATTTTGTTGCCGACTGTATCTCTTTATTGAAATACTTGCAACCAGAAAGAAACACCGATGTTTGTGTTGATCCATTTTATAAATTAAATATTGGAATACTGTTACTTTACTTTGAAAGATGTTTCATCCTCGTTTATAGCGATTTTCAGCATTTGTAAAAGTTGTGATTTAAATTAAAGGCGTTTTAATTGTTTAAAATGTTTATTTTACTTTTATAAATTTTTAAAATAAAATAAAAATTATTCTTTTAAAAGTAAAACGGCAAATAAAATTTTATGGCTAAACAATTTGAAAAATGGCTAATGGCTAAAGTCATTTTTTAATGGCTAAACAGGATGAAAAATGGCTAAATCTAGCCACTAAATGGCTAAATTAGCAACACTGGTTTGCAGTCATTCAAATAATCCACATCATGCTATGTTATTTATACCATCGTTTAGCTTCGTTTTTTAATTAAGATGTTTGTGTGTTCGGTGCGACAATGATTGTTTTGGTAAAGAAAAAAGCCAGAAATCAAGCAATCATTACTCATGTAGGCATTCAGCAGTTGCTATGTAGTACAAGAAAAAAAAATTAAATGAAACGCAGACGCACTAGGTACAAACAATTTCCATTAAAATAGAAGGCTGTTTTTATTTTTTATCATTTCTTGGAAAGTACAGTAGTTCTGTACATACAATGTATTGTTGTTATTGTTGTTGCTATTGTTGTTATTGCTGTTAATGTTAATGTAACAAAGCGACTCGTTTGGCATGTTATTTAAACTATCAAGGATCTTATTGGAAATTTACAAGAGATTAAATATTGAAACTATTAAAGATATTTATACATAAGTGCATATGAATATTTACGTATAACGTATATTTACATATAAGGTATATTTACATATTAGTATATGTACATATTATTTAAAATCAGATGACATAAGTTCGGCGATATTAATATGTCAAGAATGTGAGAATAAAATTCCAACTAATGAATCTATTTCCACACGGTTCTTTCATGCATGGTTGATATATTTCGTTTATCAATGCAAGAAGGGGAAATAATGCAAGCATAAGAGACAATGTAAAGAAATTTCCACCGAGCTAAAAACTCTGCAATTTTAAACCAAAAATCTTCAAATCTGCATTTCTTCAAAATGCAGATAAATCTGCACTTTTGGCATCACTGAGTGTGGCGAGACATCTCTTAGTATGGCAGCCCTGATTACATTATAAAAATGTTAAAGGTAATCTGGGAATGAGTAAAAGAAACAAGTATATTATGTTATAATGCTGGGTACAGACACGTTGGTGCAAAGAAAGTGACTACTCGCTCATTCATTTCTTGTAGGTAAGACAAGAAGTATAGACAAGAATAATATTATTGTTTCTTTTCAATCAGTTCGGTAAAGAACAAGGCAAATTCAACTTCAGGTGGTGTTGAAACGCCATCTGATTGTGACAGTTCGAGCTAATTTGTTTTGATTTGTTAGTGTTTTGTAAGGAATGGTTGGCGTTTCGAGCTGCAAACGCTAACAATGCAAAAACCCCTATGTTGTTTCTGTTGTTTTAGGATTGTTGTAGTTCCGACACCACCTGTAGGTGAATTCGCCTTGGTAAAGAATAAAAATCAAGTGAACAAGCAACTGAAATAAATGAACCCCTGAACTAAATGAACTGAACTAAATGAACTGACTGAAAAGTACGACCTAAACAGCTGACTTAAAAGACTGACTGACGCAAAAGACCCAAGAGACTAAAAACGAACTGTTGAACTAAAATGAACTGTCAGACTGAAAGACAGTTCAATGTTCTTCTGACTGACTAGTTCAATTGAACTAGTTCGTTCATGAACTACCCAACTCTAGTTTTTTCTGTTGACTCTTCAAACCACAGGGAAATACAATAAATTTTTATTAAAAAACACAATTATAATATTTGTCACACATTGAATAGTATTTGTTATTTGTTTTGTTGTGGGATATTTTCGTCCATTTTGGTATTTTAATAGCAGTGCTACCAACTTTTAATCAAATTTCCCATTTGCTTATAAATACAACTCTGTTATCGTTTCGAACGAGTTACGCAGTGCGGTTTAACTTTCGAATCGAAAAATTTTGCTTTTCGAATCGAAATACGCGGCAGCCCTCTGGTGTTACGGTATTTAAATGTGGGGCACTGCTTCTGCCTCTAATAAAGAAAAAATTCAAAGGCGCCGAAATAAACTTCTTCGACTTATCGCAGCCGCTCCCTGGTATATTAAAAACTCAAACATTCATAAGGATCTCAATGTGCCATTAGTAAAAACTATGATTACAAAATATGTAGTAATATATTAAAAAAGGCTTGAACAACGCCCAAATCCACTAGCTCGGTTAGAACTCAATGAATTCTGATGAAAGAATGTGGTGATTCTTGAAACATGTAAATCAAACCCAGGCTCGAGCCCCAGCTCAGCCAAGAAAATTATCCATAAATTTTAATAAAAAACTTCACGTTGTAAAATTCCTTCCTTCAGTAAAAATAAAATATAAAAAAAATAAAAAAATATCAAAATTAAAAATTTACAGTTCAACTAAAAATCTATATTAAACGATGGAAATCTTTTCTTCAAAAGAAGCTCTGGCTGTGGTTAAGAAGACTGTGCCTTTTTTTGGATCAATAATATATTATATGGTATACATTTTCCACTGAAATCGAATCTTTTTATTGTTTGTTTTTTAACGACAATATTAAAAACTACACCTGATCTACACCAGCGGTGGGCGCTGGTTTGCCTGGATTACGAAGTTTTTCGGGTTTTTACATTTACTCTTCGTGTTTTTTTGTACCAGAGCTGCTACAAATACAAAAATTTCCCTACTAAGATATTCCTTAAAATCCCCAAAACATACCATACACTTGTTTTATTATACTACTTTTTAATTTAATAAAAGTAGATTTTAAATAGAGAAAATGAATAAAAAACTATTTTCTAGCAGTCAAAACAAAAAGAAATAACAATATTAACATTGAAATCAGAATGTGAAAAAAATTACCGTATAACACATACACGTGTTTGTGTGATGTTGTTTTCGCTCATTTACTACGGCCCACAAACTGAAAATCTTGAATGCATTGTTTCAAGCCTAAAAAGTAACAAAGGCAACCCGAAAAACAAATACAACAGAAAGAAAAAAAATAAAATTGTATTCAGTTGCTTAATAAATTTCAACGAAGCAGGAGTGTTGCGCATGTTGTTATTTTCGCAAATTTTGCAATTTCGTAGTGGTACACTGACAATATATTTATTGCGTTGTGATCAAGCTGTGCTCATGTGTTTTTTTTCAGCTTGTTTTAAAAACTTTTCAGCAATCATGTAGGATGATGAATTATATATTAATCAAGTTTTCTTACTGAATTCCTTTTTTTTTTGCATATTTACATACCTATAGTACACATTTTGAAGTTTTTGCTCACGGCATTTTCGATTTCAGGTGACCATATGAATATATATACAGTAGACGCTCGCAAATTAGAACCGCTTTTTTTTTGAGTCAATTCTAATTTCTGAATTATTCTAATTTCTGGACGTTTTTATTTCGAATAAAAAATAAAAATTACTTAAATTTTTTTTAATTCAATTTTATTTGACAAAAACAAGATAACAAAACGTAATTCACTCCAATACATTAAATGTATTTTTTAAAATTAAAAATACCGTGTCGTTTCTTATATTTGGAAAACTATCCATTGCTTCCACGGAATGCATTTTCATCTTTATAGGGATATTCCTCTCTAAATATTTTTTTAGCTTTCTCTTTAAACCACTCATACAGACGACTTACCATATTTGGGTATTCAGCGCTGTGCAAAGATTTATTGCTTGCTTCCTGATATGTGTTGAAAACAGCATTTAATATTGCTGTTCTATGTGATTTGTTATAGCTGATTGAAGATGTCGTAACATTAATATTCCCTTCAAACCCTTTGTCAAGCTTTTCTAATATTTTGACCTTCGTTACCAATGATAGTGTTTTTTTAACGTTTATTTGACATTTCGAATGATACACTTTCATTTTTTAATAGAGACTTCCAAAATATGTACACATGTTTTGAATTTCAAAAATAAACTAGCCACAAATATATATAAATGCGACAAAAAACAACAAATAAGGAAACACATCTAAAATTTGGTAATTCCCTTTTAGTTTTACATGTTCAAACAGAATAAAAATATATTGCGGATTTCTTGTGTTCAAATAGAAAAAAAAAAAACGCTCTGAAATTAGAACTATAAATTCGAATTTTAGAGCGTTTAATGTATTGCAAACACTGATTCTAATTTCTGGACGTTCGAATTACTGAAAGCTCTTATTTGTGAGCGTCTACTGTATATATAATTTTTTTTTTTAATTATATAAAAATAATATTTTTAATGAACTCCTTTTTTTGTATTGCATATTTACATACAATTTGAAAATATTTTCAAAAATTTCTCTTAGTGTAAATCAACTAATTTACTCTCTTTTATTCAATGTTCTCTATCTGCCCTTCGCTGATCTACACCTTTAAGAAATTACCCACGCTCTACTCACGACAGTTAAAACTATTCCAAATTGTCGTAATTACACACAAAGTGGCAACACTGAATATTACCAAATATACAAACTGAATGGTTGTTAATACCAGAAAACGGCTCTGTGCGACTGCAAAAAAATCGCATTTAATGAATACCAACAAATATACTCGCTTTCGGTCATACAATCAAACTTGCGCAACTGCACACAATCGCTGATGGTTTGCAGTCATTCAAATAATGCACATCGTGCTTTGTTATTTATACCATCGTTTAGCTTCGTTTTTTAATAAAGATGTTTGTGTGTTCGGTGCGACAATGATAGTTTTGGTAAAGAAAAAAAATACAAACAAAAAAGCCAGAAATCAAGCAATCATTTCATGTAGGCATTCAGCAGTTGCTATGTAGTACAAGAAAAAAAATTGATATGAAACGCAAACGCAGTAGGTACAAACAATTTATTTTTTATCATTTCTTAAAAAGTACAGTAGTTCTGTAGTAGTTTTGTTTGTGTATACAAATGGTAAAAATGTCAAAAAGTTTTCAGCTGTCAACAAATATGTGTTTTGTATTTATCATGTACATTAAGGTGGTTCGAAAAAAAAGTTGAGCCAATCCCTCCTAGAAATTAAAGATAAGTTGAAAAGAATTCCAGAAAAATGTTTTTTAATTTTTTGTCACGCCTCTGGATACTGGCCTTTTAGTTTTTTGTATACTACGTCGCCACTTACAGCCCGATCATAACATATTGCATATCGTTATTCAAGGCTCCTCTATGGCTTCATTTTTGCCTTGGGTGACATTTTAATCCGACATAAAATTCTGGTCGCCACTTATGCCATCTCGGAACGTACAACCCTAATGTCCAATTTTTTGCACGTGGCAAGAAAGCCCTTCTAACACTTTGTATGTCTAACTCAGAAACTTTTTGACCGATCTTGTTGAAAATTTGTGTCTAAGCTACTATCCAATATGACTAACCTTGGTGTAAATTTCATCCAAATCGAAAGACATCGATTTCAAAATTGGGTCACTTGACATTAAATCCCCCTTTTATATATGGGCATTTCCTGAGAATGGTCTACCAGGATGAAAAAATAAAATGTTAATAATCATCGTCTTTTATTGCTTATAATTATAAAAAAAATCTATGTTTTTATAAAAGAATGGTTTCATAGCATATCTCAGCTGTTTTACTTGAGGAAATTGGGCTGGGAATTGGAAAATTTTATATTTTCTATTTCTAAAGACATTTTTATATACTTATTTTAAATGAAAAAAATATATTATTATGTTTACACTCTTTCTTAATAATATCTCCATTACAATCAATTGTAAAAGGTGTATTAAGTTTTTTGTTAAGGAAATTTGAAGATACTTATTTGAAAATACTGATTCTGTAACTTTTTTTAACGATAGTAAACAGCTGTATTTTTGTAACATCTCTGTCTTAAAAATGTTAAAAAAACGAAAAGCACAAAAGAGAATAAAATAAAAACAAATTAAATTATTCTTTACCCCCTGTGTTACAAATGATTTTGCATTCAAAATGTCTGGCCAGACTCATGAGTAAGACGAAGGGTTAATGTATGGTTTTTATATTTTTTTTTGTGAATTTTACATTTACATTTGGTTTTTGTTCTTAATATGCTTTTTTGCAAATTTTACATTTAGGATTTAGTTTTTGTTCATACATATACATATGAATATATCTGTGTATGTATGTAAGCTATTTTAAACATAAAATACATTTTATCGATTAAATAAACACAACCTAAATTATTGTCGCTAAAATAACGACAAAGTAACAGCTGATTTTAAACGACAGCGAATATCGTTAAAAATTTTACTGAATAGCATATTCGATAAATTTTCGTTATAAATATTTTAACGATTCAATTATCGTTATAAAAGTTAGTGAATCGCACTACAGGAAATGCCCATATATTAAACGTATATAAAATGTTGTAAGTAGTTATCGATTACTTTAGTAAATGAACAGAGGTGTATGCCATCTCAAATCAAATAGCCAGAACCTTTGTAGACTTATTTTTAAATAACTGGGTGTGGCGCTACGGAGATCCATTATAATTACACCACAACCAACGCAGAAATTTTGAATCTGCTGTGTAAGGAAAACTGGAATAAATCCTTTGCAACAAAGCTCAGATTACCTGGAGATCTAGAATTTGGCTTTAAGATGAAAATAATAAAGGCTCTACCTCACGAAAACAAGATAACCTTAATGAACATCATGTGTTTGTACGAAGCCGGTTTGACCTATCCAGTGACAAGATGAAAGCCAGATACAATCGAGCGGAAAATTCGGAAGGGTTCAAAGAAGTCAGTTTTACTTTTTAGTCCGTAACGGAAGAAAGGACTATCACCACAGCTGTAGACTCATTGGGATGAACCCTATAAAGTAATAAAGAAATAAAATGACGTGGTGTATCGAATCCAAAACGACAAATAAGACTCCAAGATCAAAAATTAAAGTGGTACATCTTGAACGGCTATACCATTATGGAAAAGGAGAATCTGGGCCTTTTCGGGACAAAGAGGCGCAAGTGGAGGGTTGTGTTATGAACTTAGATTTATCTTAGAACTATTTATAAATTTTGTTATAAGTTAACTTGTTAATTATAGTTTATGTCGTATTAGCTTAAATTGTTATTTGCACCACTGTAATTGTGGACTTTAGATTTAGACATATAACAGGTCTATTAAAATAATTCGAACAGAATGTTCTTGAATCTACTAGAAGGTTCTCGAAGTTACTACTGCTACAACTACTAGTGGTTGTGAACTATAAATACAGGCTACCTTTTAAATGTTTAGTTTAGTTTGATTAGAGATTTTAAACGGTTCAATTCGTTACCAATAATAAAGGATACATTCTGTCAACGTTATAATTATTTTCAATTAAGTTTTTTAAGTTGAATAAGTGTGTGTATTTATTTTGATTTGCAACTAAAAGAACTCAAAGGTTTATTATAAAGGGAATAAGCCGAAACGCGTTTATTAAAGGAAAAACGTAACAATATATTTTTTTCTTCTTCTTTAGGGTCACCTTTCTGGTGTCTCTTCGATATTGTGCCAATTAAAAATGAGAAAAGAGAGGTTGTATTATTCTTGGCCTCGCACAAGGATATAACACAGACTAAAATGCTGGAAATGAATTCTAATGATGAGTGTGATAGCGGTAAGTACAACAAATTTTTTAACAAATTCGTACATTCATACAACATATACCAAATTGTGTACAAAGTCCATTTATCAATCAATATCCATTCCAATTACGTTTTCAACAAACTTAAAAAAATTTATATTGTGCTATTACATAATTAAAAAGAAACTTAAAATTGCAATTTTAAACACTTTTTATTCTCTTCACCGAAAGTAAGCGGTATATGTATATAAGTTTGTCACTCCGTTTGTAATTTCTACATTATTGATCTTAGACCCTATATACATAAGTATATATATGCTGGGTCCTTATGAGGAACGAAGTTGATTTAACGATGTCGGTCTGTTCGTTGAAATGGATTTTCTAAAGACCCTAGATATAATGCGGATTTGGTAGTTACATATTTATATCACACATAGTCCGGAATTGTTTGCATTGGAAATTTAGCCTGATCGGTCCTCAAATAGCTGAGGTATGAGCAAAAACCCACGACTGCTTCTTATTTTACACAAAAAATTCTTTTTGTTGTTTTTGTTTTTCTTATCATATTTTTCTGTATACCTAAAGAACGGCAGGAGCCAAAGTTTCAAAATTAGGTACAACATCAGACAAAATGTGGGCGGAATTGGACAAAAGGGCTGTGAGGCTTGACTCAACTTATAATTTATAGGAAAAATGAAATATAGTATAATTTAGTTAGCCAAGAAATTTCTATACTCAAAATTTTAATATTTATTTTCATTTATATTTAAATAAAATTTAAATACGTACACAGTACTATAAGCAATTTTATTCTCCACAACACATATTTCCATGTAAGGAAAATTTGAATTTTGATAAAGGGAAATTATAATTTGAGTATATTGCTTGAAGGATTTTAAAAGAATCGAAATTATTTTGTTTTTTGTTTGTCGATTTAAAACCAACCTACATTTAAATAGTAATAGACCTTAATTTGGGCGTGACACAAATAAGATTTTTTATATCTAAAGAACGGTATTTATATAACTTTCTGTTATTATCGCACCATGGTGAAGAGTAAATAAGATTCGACATAGCCGAATGTAGACTTCTTACTTGTTAAATATATAATTTACTATCTGTTAAATCTTGGAGTTGCCCGGGGTCAACCCATCATGAACTTTATTGGATTTATATTAGATTTTATTTAATTTATTTAGTAATCCCGGAAGAATAAAGGACGAATGGATTACATGGTATTTCTACTAGTAGATGCAATTACTTAAATTTTCTTAAAGCTAGCCCTAGTTGCGCGAAATATATATATTATAGGAATTAGGAAAGAAAAAAATAAACATACATAATATAAGCTCCGAATGGCCAGTGATAAAAGAAAAGAAAAAATATGTATTACATCTTGTCCTTAAAGAGTGCCTAAAAGTTATGAAGACTAAGCGAAAAATTGCGCGCATTGTACGGGATAACACTGTTCCACAGTCTGGATATTCTTACAACAAGCGACTTCTCCATATACATTGTACTAATTCTAGGACATATAATAGCTGAAGTACGAGAGAAGTGCGAGAAAGTGAAACGATTCTGCAATTATTGCGGGCATCCATATTTTTCCATTTTATGAAATAGACTAATGGACCGGCAATTTACGAAATTGTGAAATACATTCCTAGAAACTCTTTCGTCTCAACTGAAACATGAGCTCTCCTATCCAGTCGATATACAAAATGTAAATGTATCACCCTATTAAAAATAGAAATTATTCAACATCTTTACAGACTGTTACTATCTCATTTTGTTCCCTCTTACATTTTTCGATTCTTTTAGTTTCGTCGCTAGAAAAGTGGCAAAAAATTCTGTAATTATTGTGGCATCACTGACAAAATGGAAGTTGCTTTGAAAGCAGCGCTACCATTTTCAAGGGTTTCCTTTTTTGCAAGCGTTATTTTGCGTAATTTTGCTAAAATTATTAAACAAAATGAATTAGAAATACATTTTGGTGTTATCTTTTAAAATGTTGGCACTTTTGTAGAAAAAAGTATTTAAAAAAAAATAAAAGTTTTTTTTTGCAGAAATGGTGACATTTTTTATTAATGATAGATGTTAGATGTTTCAAGTGTGAACGCGTATTGCACATGCTCACGGATGGTCAACGCTAGAACCAAAATATTTTGGGAATCATCATAAAACATATCAAGCTTCATTTTCAGAGGGGTAACAAAATCACTTTTTTTGAGTCGGTCTAATGTGTATGTATACATATTCTGAGCAAAAACATTTTAGTTTAAATTTCTTACTTTTGGTGTTGTTGTAAAATACAATAAATAATAATAATATTAAAGCACATCAAAACGGTGAAAAATAAAACCAACATTTTGTGTGAGTAAAAACAATGAAACAACAATAAAAATTAACGAAAGAAATGTGTATGTAACAGTTTATGCAAACGAAAATAATGCTGAAATAAATAAAACAAAACAATATTAACTAATTAACGGCTAAGCCAACTATTCGCACACGTTCCCTTTCACCCTCGGTGTTTACAAAACCGGTGGATAAAAAATATTAAACTGTCTCTGGGGACAAGTGTTGCCAATCCTGCAGGTGTTGCCGCGCCCGCAAGTATTGCCGAGGCGGCAAAAACAATCTTAGTAAGAAATGATACCATGAACTTAAACACAGACGCAATGGAGAACCCTTTAGTAAAAAGTTGTCAAAAGCCTCAAGTACAAGTTGGTATGGACAGGAATATTACAGTGGGTATACGGGGTCGCAGCCCTAACTCTTCAGCTGTTGCTTCTGCCTCAAAAGTACCATCATTTGAAAGAATATAGTCACAAAATCGTTTTGCTATTCTGAAGGATGAAGCCTCTGAAGCACCAAACGTGATAAAATCGTCCAAGTCCCCCCCGATATATCTTAGGGAGCAAAACTCAAATGAGCTTATAAAGAGTTTCATCTCGGTGATAGGTGAAAATTCGTTTTACTTAGCTGCCATCAAGCGTGGAAGTATAAACGAGACAAAACTACAAGTAAACCATGAGAATGATTTTCGCAAAATAATTAAAAAATTTAAAGCACTAAAAAAAAGTTTTTATACATACCAACTTAAGAGCAGCAAAGTTCTTCAGGAAGTGATTAAGGGAATTGAATCATGTGTGGACCCAGAGGAAATAAAAACTTTCTTTAAACAAAAAGGGTTCAAAGTAAAACTTGTGTTAAATATTAAAAATAGGGCAAAAATTCCCAACCACTGTTTCGAGTGGAGTTAGAGCCCGGTGACGTTAAACTAAAAAAGAAATTTACCCTGTACAGAAAAATCACGATAGAGGAGCCGCACAAAAGAAATGGACCCGTTCAGTGCTTAAACTGCCAAGAATTTGGTCATACTAAGTCATACTGCTACTTACCCCCCTGCTTAAGTCGTCTAGAAAAAACCATGGAAACATTAGTGCAAACAAGCCATGAACGGTTCAAAAGTTTGTTTTTGGAACGCAAACGGCCTCCGCCGTTTTTTTTTTTTTTTTTGCTTATTTTGGCAATATCGGCTTTTTTTTAGTTATTTTTGCGATATCGCCTTTTTTTTACTTATTTTGTGATTTTAAGATAATTTCTCATTTTTTTCATACGAAAAAAAACTTATTTAATAAAATTTTGCACAAATCGTTATTATTATTTTTTTTTATAAATACTAAAATATCAACTATTTCTGTGCTCTAACAACTCTGGATAAAAAAATCGTTCAACGTTATGTTAATATTTTGTGCTTCCCTTGAACAATATCATCCCAAAAACCTATACTATCTCTGTATGTTATTATAGCTACACTAAAGAGTGGAGAGGGTATTATGCATTTGTGCTGATGGTCCTAAAGTATACTTATCAACTCAGAACCACGAGGAGAGATAGGGTCAATTTCTGCCCATCAGTAACTATTTAACCGATTTTAATGAAATTTAAAACATAGGTAGATCCCTATTCATATAGCCATACACTCTCGAAACTTGTTTTTAAATACTGTGGTGTTGGGTATCATACGGTCGGGCTTGACCGACTATACTTTCTTGCTTGATTTTTATGCAACTCTTTCTTAGCAGTACTGTAACGTACTTTTTATAGTGTTTAGTATAATTTTTATGTGTTTATGTTTTTAGTATTAAGCCTTATTATCTACTTATTTTATTATTTGCTTGTTTAAGTTCTTTTCTCTCCATAGCTGTATTCTTACGATCAAATTCCTCAGTCTGTAACGTTTTTTACCATCATACTTTGTAACGTCTTATTTCTTTTTAAATATACATAGTTTTTGTATAAAGTAACGTCTGTTAGTTCCCCTTCTTTTTGTTTTTAGTATAGTAACGTCTTATTTTTTGCTTTTTTAATATAAGTAGTTTTACACTCAAAAAAAAATCAATCCATCCGTACTCAAATCAATCCGAAGCGGTATTAATAGTACGGTGAGTAAGGATTTTCTTGAACCAAGTACAAAAAGATTGATTCAAGTACGGATTTTCAGTCGCAAAATACTTAAATTATCCATATTCAATCCCGATTTCGTACTTGAAATAATCCGAAAATGAGATAAATTTAAGAAAAACTAAGATTAAATCAATCTCAAAATGCGCTTGATTCAAGTATTATAAAGTTGACTTTATCCCGAATTAGAAAGAAAAAATGTTTATGATTGATTAACTTACTCGTATTACAACTAACAGAATGATAAAACACCAACATCATGCCCGATTTGGTTTTTTCTTTAGAAATATTATGTACATATTTAATCAAAAATATAAACTAAATGAGAAGCAAGAGTTCTAATTTACTTTTTAACCCTTCGTGGTACACATGAGTCTGGCCAGACCTTTTTTCAATGTGTGTAGAAAATCAAAACATGCGTTAGCCGTAGGGTAAAACACAACAAAAATTTTAATCTTTTTTTACTTGATTTAAGAATTTTATACTTATTTCAAGAAAATCCGGGATTGAATTTCGAAAGTAATCCCATTTAGGATTGTTTTGAGTACATTTTAGTGTTCTTGGTACTTGAATTTTTGAGTACGAATCGTACTTAAAGTAATCATAAAAAACTTGATTTATCCCGAGTGTTTTTCTTTCTGTGTAGCTATTAAGAATTTCTCTGTATATCAAATATTGGTTATTTCTGCATATTTTGGGGTTTTACACGAAGTTGTAACAAAATGGGAAACAAAAAATCTTTAATTGGTTTTCTAAGTGAACATAGTTATGGACCGTAAGAAAAATGTCCCGTGTTCCAGGGGATATAGGAGACAAAGTTAATACAAAATTTAAATCAGTTTCATTAAATAATGAAGGATTTTCGGTATTAAAAGATATTGGTGATATTTTAGGAGGCAAGCGGAATTATAAGTCCAAGCGTATAAAATATATACTTCAGAGCAAATACTCAATTTTAAATATGCTCCCTTAACATCTGTAGACGAAGGAAGAACTTTTTCTATGTACAAGAACTTGACTCCAAACAAACATTGTTTTCTTTTCGAAAATTTATTGCATCAACTTATAATTTACTGTAACAACGTATTAAACGAATTATGTGGAATTTAATAAATAAGTTTAAATTGCTTTTTTTATTTTAACAGCCTATTTTCATGTTTTTAAACGCTTTTTTAAAGAGCTTAAAACTGTTTTTTAGTGCTTTTTTTTGGTTGCCCTAGTTATATATTATATGATACCAAGAACCCTCGAGGTATAGCTTATGGCGGTTCTGCCATTTTGATAAAAACCCGAGTCAAACTCTACCTAATGTGTGATCATTGTGAAGATTATCTGCAAGCAACGAACATTTGCGTTGAGGAATTAAATAGAAACCTAGTAATTTAATCGTTATACTCCCCACCTAGATTTTCGATATCAGAAAGCCAATTGTAAAGGGTCCGCTAAAAACCTTTTTTTTTTTAAAATGCTATAAAAAAAAACTACTGAATATTTTCTCAAATTTCTTTTTTTATTTGAAAGTACAATCCTTCCGGTTAATAATGGAAAATAATTTCATTTAAATGGATACCTCGGCTGGCCATGCAGTAGCCTACACGATCGGTCTAATTTTTAAGCACATTATCGATTGTATGCAGCTGTATTTCACTAATGGCTTCACGAATATTGTCCTTTAAAGCGTCAATTGTCTCTGGCTTGTCGGCGTTACACTTATCTTCGACGGCACCGACAAATAAGAGTCCAATGGTGTCAGATCGCAACTCCGAGGTGGCCAAACGACATCAGCTCTGCGGCTGATAATGCGATCTTCAAAAACAGGGCGCAAAACATCGAGTGTAGCTTCGGCTGTGTGGCACGTAGCGCCGTCCTGTTGAAACCATTGTTGCCAATATCCTGCCCGATAACGATCGCCTTTGACTGTAACGGCCACTCCTTGCTCATTTTCGAAGAAAAATGGCCCAATTATGCCTCTGGACCAAAATCCGCACCAAACAGTGCGGTGTATGCGTGCGTTTTTCTGTGCCCCAAATGCGACAATTTTGCTTGTTTACATACCCGCCAAGATAGAAATGAGCTTTATCTGAAAAGATGATTTTTTTTGGCAAAATCGGCATCTTCTCTAAGTCGATCGCAGGCCCACTTAGCGAAGCGAAAACGCATTGGATGGTCAGTTGGCTTCAACTCTTGAACCAATTGGACTTTGTATGGCGTCATATCAAGGTCTTTATGAAAAATTTTGAGACGATGATGTCTCCGAAATGTTTAATGGTTGAGAACTACGGTGAATTGATGTTGATGGCGCTTCACGCACACTCTGCCACAGCAGAAATATTCTCGGGTGTACGCACTGCTTTTGGCTTTTCACGCTTTGGTTTATCGATGAGGATGCCAGTTTCTTTCACTTTTTTCACAAGATAACGAACATACGGAGCTGACGGTGCTTCTCTTCTTCCAAAATCCGTAAGCAATTTTCGCACACATTCTTCAACATTACCATAATTTTCAAAGTAATGTCGCAATATTTCCCAGCGTTGTTCAAGCGTATACACAACCATATTCGTTCAGCGGAAGGATAAAACTAATAATCTGTCCAATCAGACATGAGCTTAGTGTAACCATTCACGGAATAAGCACTAGTTAAAAAAAAAACGTCAGAAGGCTGACCCGTTATTATAAATATTGTAAATCATTAGAACCCTGTTTCTTGGCCGCTGGCGATTATAACGCTAAACATACCTTCTGGGGGTCACGACTTTTAACACCAAAGGGTCGTGTTCTGTTTAATACAATCTATAAAATGGATTTAAATGTGGTCGCGAGCGGACAACCAACATATTGGCCTACTGATCGGCAAAAAATTCCAGATGTCATCGATTTCGGCGTGGTTAAAACATCCCCACAGAAACTATTCATGTTGAAGCTTCCTGAAAATTATCTTCCGATCACACAACTACAATTGTTACCATATCGAACCACAATAGAATTGTATCTCCGTCAGGTTACTTAGCGACGTCAGCCTCACAAATAAATTGGTTAAAATATAAAAAATATCTCAGCGCCCATTGCACAGAAAATATTCAGCTTAGAACACCGGAGAATGTGGATCTCTCCATTGCTAATTTTTACAGTTATCTAAAACTAGCTGTTCCAGCGTTAGCTCCAAAAAAATCAAAAATAATAAAATATATTCTACAGATGTCGAGCGGCTCTTGACTGAAAAAAGGAGAGTCCGAAGAGAGTGGCAACTATACAGGTCACCGCAACTTAGGAATTTATTAAAAGAGTGCACAAAAAGGCTAAGAAAGTTGCAACAGATTCAGAAAAGGGCTTTTCTAGAAAAATATCTTAAGGGACTTTATGCAACTCCGCAATCAGACTACTCATTACGGCGAGCAGCTAGAAATCTAAAAAGGCCAGTAATATCTAAGCCACCATTAAGAAACTTAAATGGTAGTTGGGCAAGAAACGATATTGAAAAAGGAAATCTGCTTGTTAGTCACCTGAAAAACGTATTTACCCCAAATATATCTCACGATATTACGGTCGAGTTACCACCTGTTGCTGCTAGAGCAGCTTCTCCCCTAAGATTTGAGATAAGAGAAATCAAAAAGGCTATTTGTGACTTAAAAACTAAGAAGGCACCTGGTATTGATAAGATCAGCAATAAAATGCTTTTAGAGCTACCTAGCATTGCAAATACAATTATTCTTTTTATTTTTAATGCTATTTTACGCCTTTACATAAATTGAAGCTAAACTTTTCAGTAAATACACACAAGCTATTAGAAGACTACTTAGTCGGTCGAAAGTTTATTATTAAAGGAGGTTTAAGCTCTCCTCAGCCAATTGACGCTGGAGTCCCTCAGGAAAGCATCCTGGGCCCACTTTTATACCTAATATATACCTCGGATATGCCAGCAAACAACTACACCCAAACTTCAACATTTTCTGATGATACAGCTTTTCTAAGCGTGCACGAAAACAGTCAGGAAGCATCTCGATTCTTACAGGATCATTAATTTCAACTCGAACTGTGGTTAAAGCAATTGAGGATAAAGGTCAATGAGCAAAAATGCGTTCATGTAACATTCACCTTGCGTCGGGAATCATGTCCCCCTATTAAAATCAATAATCAAATAATACCTCAAAATTCGCATGTAAAATACTCGGTATACATCTAGTTCGCCGTTTAACGTGGAAAAGTCATATAGAGGCAAAATTAACTCAATTGAAACTAAAAGCCATCCAAATGCATTGTTTTATGGGAAGAAACTCTGTCCTTAGTCTGGATTGCAAACTTCTACTTTACAACTTCATCTTAAAGCCAATCTGGTGCTATACATACATTAGAATAATTATTGTTAGTTCATATTTAATATATGAAGATTCAATAAAAAATAAAATTTCTGGCGTTTCTGGTTGAGCGCACCGTTACCGTTGGTACTACTAAAGTAGTAATTTTCCACTTTTTCGACTGCTTGGATACTATTTTGTTACTTTTACAAAATGCACCCAAATGTGATACTCTTTTCAATAATTGCCACTTTTTTGATACCACTGTGTGTAATTTTTTAAGTCATGGAAAAATAACACCCCTACGTGATAAAAGACAAAAAAAATGGACCCGTGTCTCCCACTTTTGCCAATAGTCATGCACTTTTTATGGGGTGCCTCCAAAGATTTGGGGCCTCTTTGTCATTTTTGCAAAAAAGTGATAATTTTCTCAGGCTCATATCTTGAAAACCGTTCGGAATTTTGATTTACCCTCTGAGACAAAGTTGTAGAACAAAAATTGTGAACATATAAAATCAAAGAACTTCATCTTCAAGATCAAAATCGCAAAAAACCTTAAAAACCCGATTTTTTTTACCTTTTTTCCCCTGTTCAGGTCCATAGGTTACAAACCGTTCAATTCAAGGAAACCTAAAGGGCCCCATACACGACTACAGTATGCATGCGCAATCAAGTGATTGTGCCAGCAAAAGTACCGTGTATGTGCTTGTGGTGTGATTGAACGCTTTGCTGTAGCGATATCAAACAGAGTTTGATATTTTTCTGATGGCACAAGTTTATGGTATTATGTATGGTGCAATTTGCTCAATTGAGAAAAGTTGTGAAAGAGTAAACATCAGGGTGATATGCATTAAAAAAACATTATTTGATAAAAAACCAATTAAAAAATTATTAATTATTATTAAAAAACTTTAAATAACAAACTGTGTCACTATTCATTACGAATCTTTACACTGGGTCTCCACGTAGCAATATTTATTGCTAAGTACAAGCAAAAACGTCGCAGAACAATGGAGCAATAATTGCTGATTATATTGCTGGAGAACACTTGAAATTGCTTTGCCATAAACTTTCAATTTTCACCGCGAGTAGTTGTCCAAAGTATTGCGGCTGTATTTATAACAAATGTTTTATGTTGTGTTTTCAAGTGGTTGTTAAATTTTCTTTTTTCAATTAATAAATTTACTTAATAAAATAATTAATTGTAATTGTCGTAGCTGTGTTTTGTATTACTTTTTTGTTTATTTGCACACAAACGCACAAATAAATAAACAACCGTACAGAGAAATAAAATGTCAGATAAATAACAACTGATTTTACATCAGATTGCTAAGCAATAATTGCTCAAGCAATCAGAAGAGCAATAGATTGCCACTCATGGCAATATGCGGTCTATACGTCGCAAATTTAATGGAGCAATCAAATTTGACGTTTGCCGCAATAAATATTGCTACGTGGAGACCTGGGGTTAAAAAAAAACACGAATATTGTTATTTTTTTTTTAAATATTTAATTCGGTGCGCACTAGTGGCAACAACTCATTCGTACAACTTTTTTTAAGAAATGAATATTGCACCAGTATGATTGAATGGTATGTGCTTCGAGCACAACTCAACATCACTTGATTGCGCCAGTACGCTGGAATAATACATGCCCTGCTTAAGATCTCAATAAACAACTTTCTAGCGCATATGAACTTCCTAGGAATGATTCTTGCACCGTTTAGGTAGCCGCAAAAGTTAAAAATGTCCCAATTTTTTTTTATCTTTTTCCTCCTGTTCAGGTCCAAACCGTTAAAAATTCGTGTTGCACTGTGTTGTCAGGGTTGTCAGATTTTTTATCTTCGTTGCCAATTATACAGCGAAAATTGGTAAAATTCGACAAATTTAGTTTTCTTTAGATTTTTGTTCAGAAAAATGCGCAATAAATCGCAGGTATGTATGTGTTTATTAGTGAAGCTTATATTGATTAAATTAAATAATACATTTTTATTAAATTGTGTACAAAAGTTTTGTACCCACCGGTTGGGTAAATACCAGGGTATTTACCAATTCTTACCCAATTTTCCATTAACCGGGTATTTACCAACTGGGTATTTACCCTTTTTTCATCTTTATGTATATCTGTGGCAATAAAAATGAATGGCTTAAGTCGAAATTTCGTGTTTTGAGATATTAAATTGTGTGTTTTGTTGTGTAAGATAAAATATAAATGCGTATAGTTTCATTAATAATGACATTTAATACTTTAAATTTAGCTGAGTGATAGATCTTGAAGAAGAGAATAAGAATGTGTAATAAAATGAAAAAGCACTTACGTCAACTTAAGCCATTATTATTTATTGCCACAGATATATTCTGAATATTACCGAAGCTGTTTAAAATATAAAAAAACTATTAAGATGGCTTAAAGAGAATTTAATTCCAAATCATTCGCTGATAATTGCATCCAATCGTACAAATATCCTCAAGTTATGATTAAATAATCGATTTATTTTTAGCGATATACATATAAAATTAACATTTTTCCCACAATTTTCATGATATATGCCGTATTTTATTCGTTATATATGTGGCTTTAAGAAAAAATTTCAAACTTCTATCCTTATCATTTTTGTATGAATTTTGAAAAACAAAAATAGTACTAATTTTGCAAAAAATGTATCGCTACAGTTGAAAATATAAAAAAGTTTTTTTTTTGGATAACTCGAAGTAAATTTTATTAATAATCATCTTTAATTGTTTTAACAAAATGGGTCAAATCGATCTCAAGTTATAATTAAATGTATTAGCAGAACCGCCTGGTTTCGTGTGAAATATGGCTTTAGCCCATGAATTTTTTTTTTACTATTTATAAAATGTTATTTGAAATTTAAAAAAAAATTGAACAAAATACGTGGAAAAACATTATTTGGTGTACTTGTTCCAATTTTAAAAGAAGTACCCCTTTTTTTAGATCCCCTTTTTGGTACCACTTTTTTTGTAAATATCCCTTTTTTTGGTACTTTTTGAAAAACTCCAACGGTAACGCTGGTCGTGCACCAATTTCAATGAAAACCCAACAAACACGGAACTTTGATTTCACAATGAAAATTATGTGAAATCAAACGTTTTCACAAACGACAAACGTTTGATAATGATTTGAAAATCATAGCATTCTCCACAAAAAGGGGAAATTATTTTCAAATTGAAAATGCCTTTATTTCCAACTTGCTTTCAAACGTAAATCTCAAATGAAGAATATAATACAATGTGGAACATAAATAATATTTTATTTTTTTAATTAAAATTCATTATTTATTTAAATAAACTGTGAGATAAACATTCGGCACCATAGCAAAAAGAGAAAATAATGTTCTTTCCGTCCTCTAATTCTTGCAAAGACGAAATTGGCTCACTTTAATTTTAAAGATTGTAGCACCTCAATCGTTCAACAAACTTTCTTCACTTTCCCGTTTTATTTTCCTTTTTTTCGTATTCTTAATCATTGTATTTACTCACAAATAATTTTTATTTTTCACAAGAAATAAACTGTTCACTCCATATTAAAATTTAAAATTTCATAGTAAAACACATGTAACCACAAAGTAAAAAATGTAACTTTAATCGCCGTTTTTAATGCTTACATTTATTTTTCGCTTTAGTGCTGCCAAGTTTATTTTTGGTTTAAATTTAACATTTGACAAACATTTTACATCAAACTGATAAAACATTTGATATCAAATGTTTATTTTGAATTCATTATAAATTTGAATGTAAATGTTGTAGCCTAACTAAAAATATCAAAAATTAAAGACTTTTTATTTATAATATCTTTAAAAAAATTAAATATGTAACAAATGAAAATATTTGTTTATTAAAATAAGTAAGTACTGTTTCACTAAAAGTTAAACTTTGTCTTGTACTTTAAGAATGACAATGCAATTTAAAAAAATTTATTTTCATATCCCACTTTAATTTCAGATCAGATCAAAAATATTTGAAATTTTTTTTATTTTTAATATTTTTTTTTAATTAGGCTTTAGTTCATTAAATTTAATTTTCATTTATTTATTTTTATGAAGAAAGGAAATTTACAACATGAAAATTAATTAAAATTGTTATTGATAATCTTTCATTCTTGACCGTGGCCGGGATTCGAACCGCGGCCGGCAGGTTACCATGACATGTTTCGATCGCAACCACTCGATCTCCTCAGATGGATTTGCCGTTTTACACTCGCAGCCATCGACGACTGCTGACGTCAATAGTCAAACATCAATCCTTAAACTAAATTGTATTTTAACCTTTGGTAGATCGAAATTTGCTTTTTTGAATGATTATCCATTTTAATTGATTTTACATGTTTTTTCCTTAATTCTGTTTTTTCGTACTTTTTGTCAAGAATTCGAAATCGAATCGAAACATGTCATGGTAACCTGCCGGCCGCGGTTCGAATCCCGGCCACGGTCAAGAATGAAAGATTATCAATAACAATTTTAATTAATTTTCATGTTGTAAATTTCCTTTCTTCATAAAAATAATTTAATGAAAATTAAATTTAATGATCTTAAGCCTAATTAAACAAATATTAAAAATTTGGATTAAAAACCATAAATAGTTCAACAAAATAACCACAATACTAATTATTTTTTTTTATTTTTTAAAATCCTTAATTTATTTTGCAAAACGTTTTGGACTTTTTTATAATTTGTCGGGCTATTGTTCTTCCACATTGTTTCTAGAGCATATGTGCTAAGAATCATTCGTAGGAAGTTCATATGTTCTAAGAAGTTGTTTACTGATTTCTTAGGTACATTTTTGTAGTTGATTGTTTCCTTGAATTTTGAACGGTTTGCTACCTATGGACCTGAACGGGGGAAAAAAGGAAAAAAATCGAATTTTTTAAAGTCCATAAAAAAAGTGCATGACTTTGGGCAAAACTGGGAGACACAGGTCTTTTTTTTATCACGTAGTGGTGTCCGTATATGGGGCTTTTTTCGTGTTGCACTGTGATATTAACCAATTTGTATCAAAATTTGTGTTATTTTGAATCATTTTGGATCAAATTGTATAAAAAAGTGAAGGTAGGGACAGTACACGGAATACCGATCTCTGGTAGTATTTTTGATTGTATGTTTGTATTGTACGTATGTTAATTTATCCATATTTAACAAATAAAATTGTGTAGAATCTTAATAATTGTATATATATTTCTTGCTTTTTCATTTTTAACTTTTGATTGTTTCATCTTTCTAAACTGCACATTTTCATCGCTTGCCTTGCTGTTCGCGTGCACCTTCCCTGTGTTGTTCGTTTGTTAACTTCATTTTGTAAGTTTTTGCCCTTACAGCTGCTCTTCTAGGGGCTCGTTTTCGAGCCGGCTCGAATGGTGCCCTGCTTGGATTAGGTGGTCTTCCTGGTTTAAGTGGGGCAATGGAAGGATCTGCCTTTGAAGACAATGGAGATGGAAGTGAGTGCAACAATTTGAATATTCCTGCAGACTGTAACATGGGAAGAAGACGTAGTAGAGCTGTGCTTTATCAACTTTCCGGTCATTACAAACCGGAGAAAGGAGTTAAAACTAAACTTAAACTTGGAAATGTAAGTACAATAATACATATATTGTCAAAAAAAGGTTTTGACATGGCGAAAACAGATTATTTTGTGAATTTAGTCATAAAAGGGACCATTTGTAATATATAAGTATGTAAAAACTATTTCTTGACATACTACTCACGAACAGCTCCCACAGGCAGGCGATTTTTTATGGGTTTTCATAGTCTTTTTAGAAGAAAATAACTTAGACGGACGCACCCTTTGCCGAACACATACACTTAATAATTCTAAACATATTCCGTAGCCGGGCAAAAGATTGTAACGAAGGAAAAACCGGAAATTCCCCTTCTTAATTTATGCAATTTGAACGACAAGAAAGATAATTACAGAAATGGAAATACATATTGTCAATTAATGGCCTGTTCAGCAATTTTGAATAATGACTTCGTCGCTAAAACGTGTAAAACAAAATTAATATTTTACAGTTCGTTTTAAATTGAAGTGAAACGAACGAAGTTTTCGTTCGGAAATAGATGAACAGGCATTAAAGAATTACAAAAAATGTTGACACTTAAGGCAGAATTAGTCTTTACTTTCTGTTCTGTTACGAATCAGCTGATTTGTTTTTGTTATTAAAAAACCTGTGAAATTGATTAGTTTTTCCGTTCTGTTACGGTCGAATCTGTTAATATCAAAAACTTGTTAAGTAATTGTAAGTGACAGCGTAACAGAACAGAAAGTAAAGACTAATTCTGCCTTTATGGTGTTTTCTTTTCTGACAATAATTTTCCATGTATGCTACATTCGCGCGGGTTTTTGTTCTATTCTAAAAAAAATATGCAAAAATTTGAAAAGTTGTCGTTTTGCTTTCTAAATATTTTGCAAAAATACATGGCAAATTTGTTCCATTTCTTTCCCCCGGTTATAATTGAGTGTGAGATAATACCCTTTTTTGCTTCTGCGTTACCCTACGTTTCCATATGCAAGTAGTGTAACCAGAGAATGAAAGCAAGTACCCATCAGAAAAATATACAGAGGTATTTACCCACGCTTTCCGTTGTTGTGTATACACATATTTATAACACAAATAATAACAACAGCTATGGTTGCGCGTTGCAAAAAGTATGGTTATTACTTATACTTATGCACGGCAATATCTTCACGCAACCACATTCATTAAACAAAAATAAATGAATGCAGATGTTACTCAATAACCATGAATGTGTTTTGGTTATCTGCTGTACATATAAAATATCCATGTTTAAAAAAATACCTTCAGTATTTTTGGCACTTCTGTGTAAAAATGAAAAACATTTTTTTTGCAAAAATGTGCTTTGATCACTAGGCAGGTATGGGAGTATAAATTTTTAATTATACATAAAATAAATGTTTACGTAAAATCAGCAGTAATTATGTAAAACTACACATAAGCTATACATTTTTTTAAAAAATAGGACCACGAGGAGCGGGAAGGGGCAATTTCTGCTCTCCGAAGCTATCTGACAGATTTTAATGAAATTTAAAACATAGATAGAACCATATTTATATAGACACTTAAGCTATGTATCATTCATTAAAATCTATTAAATAGTTTCGGAGAGGCATAAATTGCCCCCTATCTCGCCTCGTTATCCTATTTTTTTTTAAAAATACATAGCTTATGTGTCTATATAAATATGGATCTATCTATGTTTTAAATTTCATTAAAATCTGTTAGATAGTTTCGGAGAAGCAGAAATTGCCGCCAACCGCCCCTCGTTGTCCTTATAAAATAAGCTTACCGCCTTATGCCCGTAATTTCTACAAAAAGAAATCTAGCTGTGTATAGATATCTATGGTGTAAAAGCTTCCATATCTTAAAAGGAAACTTAAGGTAAAAACACGAAGGCTAAATAAACGTTGAATTAGGAAAATATATAAATTACGTGCATTAGTCAAATCTTAAAAAACCTTTAAAATTATAATGATATTTTTCTGAATAACAACACAAAAAAATTTTGCCTAGTTCCAAAATTTTTAAAATTGCATTTGCCATCTCTGCTCTCTCTCTCACTCTGTATTTTTACGTTATACTTAAGGTAATACACATACTTATATGGGTATTGCAGATAGAAGAAGAATGAATATACAAATACACATTGGTAGCGTATACCTATACATATTCAGCTTTAGCTTTAGCTTTGTTATGGGTAATGGTATGTATGTGTATGGTTTTGATCTTTACACATGCATGTCCATACATGTTTTCTCACTAATATTGAAAGAGTACTTAAAATGATACTTTTGTCATTCTCTGGTGTATACGCAAGGCGAATTTATTACAGGTGGTCTTAAAAGCCCTGCTGATATTAGCTAAAATCACTGTTGGATGTCAAAATTTTGTTTATTCTCTTTTATTATCTTTGTTTCTGTTTTGTTTTATTTCTGCCTTTGACATTGTACAATGATTTTACAAAAACAAATTGCTTGTGGTTTTTGTACGAGTTGTACTTGTTGTAGTACCGAGATTACCTGGGATGAATTCGCCTTGGTGTTTACGTATTACAGTATAACCCGGTTAATTACCCCACGCTTAAATGCCTTTCTCGGTTATTTACCTTGAGTTTTAAGTCCCCGTTTTTTTTCTTCCATTTTTGAAACAAAAATCCACGTTTAATTGCCTTACGCTTAATTACCCAATTCGGGTAATTGCCTTAAAAAATAAAATCCAAAAACAAAATTACACCTAAATTTCACTCGTTTAATTGCCTCAGTACTATTTGACAACAACACAGCAAGTAACACAATAGTAACAAAATATGGCTTATTTGAAAGCAAAATTTTCCACAATTTCATATTTGCATTAAAATAAAATGTATTCTGTGCTCACCAGAATAAAGTTACGTTATGAGGTGCTGACTAATATCTAGAAACACCAAATATGTGAGATATTTTGTTTTTAAAGGGATATAAGGAAAGGTCGCTAAATTTTAAATTACATAAACTTTTAAAAGGATAAAATAGCTTGAATATTTTAGGGATTAAAATTTGAATGAAAGCTGTATGTTTAAATCTGCACCGATTCAACAATAGTTAATTTGCTGTAAGATATTTTGGGCCAAATTTAATCTTAATGCGAACATGATTAAATAGTTTATGGACAAAAAGAAAGAAGTTTGCATGGGGACTATGTGATATTATAGACCGATTCTCACAATTTACATAGGTTTCGTTCTTATGACAATTAAAACTTATTTACCAAATTTTATCAAATTATCTAATAACTGCTACTTTTACTTTCCGCACAAGGTTAACATGGACAGACGACCAGCCAGATGGACGGACAAACATTTATATAATGGCTTTTTTCTTAATTTTTGCATATAAATAAAAATTAAAAGTGTTGAAAAACATTTGTCTTCACAAAAACTTTCTTTGACTTACAATTGTAGAGTGAAATTAAATGTAGATGGCAAAATTAAAGCAACAGAAAATTGATCTGTTAACCAGAATTTTAAGGAATTTTTTTTATTTGCTGACCATGTATAAAAATATGCTTTAAAAACGTGATATATGCAATAAAAATGCAGCAATAGCTAAAATATGCAAATTATTCACAAACAGATCAATACCAAAATTCATAACAAGCTCTAAACGGATAAATATATTGTTGCTGTCTTCATTGAAAAACCATGCAATTCCGTATTTACGGTTTCCCTGATCATAAGTTTGTAAATATGTATGAGTACGCTTTTGTTAGTAGGATATGACAAAACTTCTCAAAAAGCATTACAGTTAAAAATACAGCAATCCCATTGCTTTTTATTGTTATCTCTTTAGATTTAGCTGATACATGTAAAAATTCCTGTCAACTTTTTTTCATACATCAAAGTTAAGGTATCTTGTAAATAAATACGTTTAATTACCTCACTGTGGTATTTAAACGTATTCGCTTAATTACCTCAATGAGGTAGTTAAACGTATTCTTATAATTACCTCAACGAGGTATTTAAGCGTATTCGTTTAAATACTTACCCCGCATAATTACCCAAAAATATTGGCATTTTTGGCGAGGTAATTATCCGTGGAATACTGTAATTACGAAATTTACAAGAAATACCAAAAAACACAATATTTTTTTGAGTGGCCACACAGGACAGTGCAAGTTCATTTTTTAAATGTCGTCAGCAACTAAACTTCTAGCTCTTATTTTCAAATCGTTGCATCTATAGACTGTCCTCTTGGCTACGATATAAATTAAATAACTTTATAATTTTTTCTTTATTTAAGTTTTATAAAATCTTTATGAAAAGTTATGTTTATATATAAAAATATGTGAATACAGTATTGCCTTGTTTCCGACATCATAAAATAGCTTAAAAGAATATTTTGATTTAAATTTTTTATCTCTAAATGCCTGAAATTTATGTTTAAAAATACCATTAAGATGCGTTATTGTATAGTTGTGTTCTGTTTAATTTTTTATAAATACAAAGAAATCAGCTATAAAAATAACTTTTATTTTACTAACTGCTAGTTTATTGACACAAAACTCATCCATGGTAACATTGTTTTTACATTTGTCACTTTACTTGCGACAAGTGTCAAAAATTTACTTGCAAGCAACCCTACAAGAAGACTACCGATCAATTTACTAGTTATTTGGCCGGTAGTGTTGACCGATATGTTGGGTAAAGTTTCTATTAGTTTATTAAGAGCAAAATGAAAAAACTAACCGAAACTCTTGTGTACATGTGATTTTGCCTCTCTCTTTAACTAATTAATTCCTCTCGTCTACGGAATATATATCTGTACAGCTTACTCTACTGCTAAATAATGGTTAATGCTAACTAGTTATTCATAACGTAAATATTGGTTAGCACTTACTAGTTATTTATAACGTAAAAATTGGTTAGTACTAACCTTTATAAAAAAATAATATTTTTTTTAATTTTCATTTCGAATAAAATTTTTTTTATTGAAAAAACTATAATACAATTAATAGTCAGGAAATTAGGCTTCAGAAAAGTATCGTTATTTCTGTGGCTGCTTTATGACGTTCCACTTCGTGCATGGGTCTGGAAATGGAGGTAAACGTACGTGTGACCAAGAAATCAAATACATACTTGAAAAGTTATCGAGATTTTTAATAACACTATTTGTTCCTTTATTGCCACTGGAAAATCTTAAACGATTATCCTCAAATCCACCACCCGCATGGCCGCTACCTGTTAAACGACCACTCGTTTCAAAACTACCGCTTTGTACATGACCTCTGTTGCTTCCAGACAATCCACCACCACGTCCTCTGAAGCCTCCATCTGTGAACCTGCCTTTACGACTATCATTCTGATAACAGCTTTTTTTATAGCAATTTTTTATCTCACAACTTAAGTTACAAATTATATAATAAATTTAATTGGTTGTACCATTCTAACATATATGTGAGAGTGGAAAAACTAATGTAAAATTGTTGCAAGTGTGTTAGTAATTTTTTTTAGTTTTGGGTATGCATTTCTTGTAGGGAAATTCTCTTGCAAGTTGAGCTGCAATTACGAAAAATGTGATGGTGTTAGTAAAAAAGTGTGAGTGTATTGAGTTTTTCGAACTTGTACATGCACGTGGAAACGGGCGGCTAAGTACAGTGGTATCCCGGTTTAACGAACTATATATATTGTCAGGCCCTTTCGTTATATCGAAAAATTCATTAAATCCCGAAGTTTTTTTAATACATTTTTATAAATAAAAGAATAATATTTAAATAAAACAAAGTAAATTCGTTTATTTCCATTCATAACACAAGCAAAAAGTACATAGTGGAGAACAAAACTAATAATAATGAACTTAAAAAACGTAAAAAAAAGTTATTTAAAATAATCCTTTATATTTGTCTGTTTTCGAAGTGCTTTAATCGAGCATTGAATTGCTTCTTCCTAGAGCTCTCTTAGCACAATTATTTTTACGTTTCGATATTGTTTTCATCCCCCCATTTAATACACTGTTCAAAGTTTGTGTATATCTAGGGATTTTGCTTATTATATAGGACCACTAATAGGAATGTTTACCTTCCTCTTGTTTTGAAACCAATTAAACAATTCTGTTTCCATTCTTGGAAACTGATCTGTTTTAAAGGCCCTTCTATTCTTTGATCCGAAATTAGTCTTTTCCATTTCGCTCAAAAGTTTCAGTTTTGATTTTATAATTGTGCATATTGATGACTTTGGCAGCTGATATTTATTAGATATTTATTTTCATAGTCGGCAATAATGTTTAATTTTTCTTTAAGAATTAAACGTTTTCTTTTGGGCATTTTAATGTCAAGTTTACAAAAACTCCACAAAAATTACGTAAAATTTGAAACAGAAAACAAACATTTGTTTTGTAAAAAAAAGTAAAAAATTACTTTATAATGTAAAAATCTTAAAGAAATGGATGCAAATATGTTGGCATTCATTCTATTTTGTTTTTTCAATTTTTTTTTTGAAAATTCGTTATATAGAGCACAAAAAATTGTTGTTTGTTCGTAATATAAGGTACTCAATGAAAAAATATGACCATACGTTAAATCGCGAATTCGTTAAACTGAGTATACGTTAAACCGGGATACCGCTGTACTTTTTTATGCAAGCAAGTATGTTTTTTTTATTTTCTTGTGTTTGCGTACATATTGTGTTGTTTTGTAATTTTTGGTTATATTGTGATGGATATAAGAACTGTTTGTTTTTCTTTTGTTTTACTTTTATTAAAATATTATTTTTTTTTTGCCCAAAATTTTTACCAACAGCTGACTGCAATTATTGAAAATCAGTGCTGTTAACGCTTATTGGAATTCAAAGAAAATTTTATGTTGAAAATATCTACAACTGCGGTGAATATCGCTTATTTGTACAAAATTTGCATTCAATATTTAACACGCTAAATACACATTAGTGTTGAGTGCAAAAGGTAGCTATTCTTTTGTTCCTTTCTTATTTAGAAAAATGTATCACTTTATAAAGGCCGTGTCAGATAAAACTTTTGCTTCGCGTTGCGTTACATATACTTTGACAGAAAAGCGTAAAGCAAAAAGTGTATGTCACAATAAAAACTTTGACAACACTCACACATTGTGTGTTAAAAAGAAAATAAACAAAAAAAATTATACTAGAAGATTGTCAAAGCGCGCAAAAAGATGAGAGTTGCCCAACTTTTCGCTTCGCTTTGCGTTAAAAGCAGTTTATGTGACAAGTGCCATATAAACATGTACATTTAACTCAAATGTCAAAGCGTATATGTAACGCAACGCGAAGCAAAAGTTTTATCTGACACGGCCTTAAGGCAGCGTGTAACTTGATAAATACATTACACCATTAAATTGCATTATTTTTTTTAGAAAAGAAAACACCATTATTAAAAATCGGTGTTGCCAATTTAGCCATTTAGTGGCTAGATTTAGCCATTTTTCACCCTGTTTAGCCATTAAAAATGAGTTAAGCCATTAGCCATTTTTCAACTTGTTTAGCCATAAAATTATTTTTTGCCGTTTTTCTTTTAAAAGAATAATTTTTATTTTATTATAAAAATTTATAAAAGTAAAATAAACATTTTTAACAATTAAAACGCCTTTAAATTAAATCACAACTTTTACAATGTTATGATTATGAAAAATCTTTCAAAAAAAAGGAAAACAATTCCAATATTAAATTTATAAAATGGATCAACACAAACGTCGGTGTTTCTTTCTGGTTGCAAGGATTTCAATAAAGAGATGCAGGCGGCAACAGAAATTTTTTAGAAATTTCAGAATTGACTATAAAGTTGCTTTCATTTCCATGGTCTAATGCTTAAGTAGAGAGGGTATTTAGCCAAGTAAATATTGTTAAAAGTAATTTGAGAAAAAGGTTACATTTAGCAACCGTTAATTCGATTTTATCAATTAGGTAAATATTTTTACCATAACAATAAAATATTTATAGCAACACCACAATAGTAGAGATGGTACTATGCGCTTGTGTTGATGTTTGCAACACCTTAAAATATTGGTCCTAAGCCCACCTTTTCGTATACCGATTGACTCAGAATCACTTTCTGAGTCGAATTAACGATGTTAGTCCGGCTGGCTGGCTGGCTGGCTGTCCATGTAAACCTTGTGCAAAAAGTACAGGTCGCAATTTTGGAGATTATTTGATAAAATTTGGTACAAAGGTTCTAATTTGAATATGATACCCTACTTATAGTTGGGGTTGACCGACTATACATTCTTACTTGTATTTTATTGTAGATCTGGACTCAAAAGTAAGGGTAAATATTGTCGTGATAATGATTTACGTTTAAATTATTTAATTCCTATGAGATGAACAATAACGAATTTATCGATGATTTAATTTTTTAAATATCTATCAAAATATTAATTTACGTTTATTCTTATTTATCAAGTTGATCTTAACTTACAATTTCATCGTAAACAACTTTAAATGAATTATTTCTGTTTTGTTATTGAATTTTAATGTGTTTTATTTAAAAAAGCTTTTAGCCATTTTTTAGCCCATTTTTAGCCATTTTTTAGCCATTTTTTTCCATAAATTTAGCCATTTTTGGTCACCAAGTTTTGGCAACACTGTTAAAAATATTGTTTTTATATATCTCCCTTTCTAAATTTTCAAAATTGACGCTTATATTTGTTTTTATGAGACAAACTTCAATAATTTGGTATATTTTTTTTTGTCTTGGCTCATGTTACACGTGTACATTAGTGTTTCCAAAAAAATATTTTTTGCGGCTCCAGCATAGTTTGAAAGCTTATAGGGTCAGATACTTTTGAAATGTTTTCCGGATTTTTCGGAAGAGGATTAGAGGTCATACAAAGTATATGGGTATTGAAAGAGAATACTCAAATTGAACAAAAAGCATTAAAATGAGATAAAAAGCCATTAAAATTGAATAATGGAAGTAAAACCCATTAATATCGGTGTGTGCAGACAGACAGATGATATGAAGTATGTTTGCTAGTTGGAGTGATCGACTGTATACGAAAAAACATTTGTTTTGGGTGATAGTAGAGTGGCCAGATACCATGAGTCAAATAACTGTACAATTGAAAAATTTCACCTGGATTTTGAAAAATTAATGGAGAATTTTAAAATGCACTTAACTATAAAAAAAGTTAAATTTTCTTTTTATATTTTTTTACAATAAAAAAAATAATAAGAACAAAGGCAACGTTACATTTAAAATTTAGTCCTATGTCAAATTAATAATGTATGTTATATCGGGGCCAATTCACTACAGGTGGCAGCGAAAAGCCTGCCGACTTTGACCGTTCGAACCAATTTACTTTGGTTTTACACTGCTTTGTTTAGAAATAGTTGACATTTCAAGCCGTTAACACTTACATTGCAATGTTTCTGCTGTTTTTGTATTGTTGTAGAATTGTTGCTACCGTATACAAAAATTCGCATTGGTATGTATTTATTTAAATCACATAAAAAGTATATATACAGCCATATTATGGAAATCAAAATTGAGTGAAACTAAAATCAATGGAGATTACCCGAAAAATTTTTTCTTGAAAATTACCGTAGTTTTTCTGATTTTAAGAGCATTTCATCCGCGTTGCGTGCTCGTTGACTCGGCATACGGTTTTATTTAACAAAAATAAGTATCATAACATTATTTAAAAAAAAAAATAATATTTATAATATTAGCGAATGGACGCTTTAAAATAATTTTTAATTAGTGAACATAAACGTCAATAATAAATATGTATATTAAAAATTAAATAAAATATAAGTTTGCACACACATACATACATACACTTTAACTAAAAACATTTCTTGTTTTTATTTATTCTTTATTTTTTTATTCTCGGTGTTTTTAAACAACAAATAAAAAGAAGAGCACAATTAAACAAACAGAAAAGTAAAAAAAAAAACTCTTATGAATGCGAATAACGCAAAAACAATAACACATAATGAAAGAAATATAGAAACAAATAAAGAAACAAAAAAAAAAAAAGAATCGATGAAAGCAAATACCTAACGGCTAAACCTATTACTCCAACTCGTTCCCTCTCACCCTCTTTGTGTACAAATACGGTCGATCGTAATACAATAACAAATATGTTAAATGCAAGTGTTGCCGCAGTACCAAAAACAACTTTAATAATTGATGATACGGTTAACCCGAAAACAGCCGCTCTGGACAACTCAGTAACTCAAGTTAAAATTTCTCAAAAGCCTCCAGTAAAAGTTGGCATTGATAGATATATAACAGTCCTTAAACGGGGTCGTAGACCTACCTCCTCAGCAGTTGCTTCGGCACCGAAAGTTTTAAAAGATGTTAGAACTGACAGAACAAATTGCCAAAATCGTTTCTCAAGGAATAAGGAATCATCGGAAGCACCAAACGTCATCAAATCGTCTTAGCCACCTCCGATATATCTAAGAGAGCAAAACTCAAATGAGTTAATAAAGAGTTTGATTTTGTTGATTGGTGAAAATTCCTTTTATGTAGCTGCAATAAAGCGAGGTACTATCAATGAGACTAAAATACAGTTTAATCACGAAGATAATTTTCGAAGAGTAATTACAAGATTTGAAGCTTTTAATAAAAACTTTTATACATATCAACTGATGAGCAGTAATAGTCTTCGGGTAGTAATCAAGGGCATAGACTCTTGCGTGGACCCAGAAGAAATTAAAAATTGTTTGGAAGAGAAAGGCTTTAAAATAAAGAACGTGACGAATATTAAAAATAGGGGAACAAAATCCCCAACCACTGTTTCGATTGGAGTTAGAACCCGGCGACGTTAAGCTTGAAAGAAATGAAACAGAAGAGTAACTATAGAGGAGCCGCACAAAAGAAATGGTCCCGTTCAATGTCTAAACTGCCAAGAATATGGTCATACTAAGGCATACTGCTACTTACCCCCTGTTTGCGTAGTATGTGGTGAATTACATGGTACAGTTCTTTACAATAAGTCTAAAACCGACCACAACGTTAAAAAATGTAGCTACTGTGGCGGTCATCATACTACCAATTATAGAGGATGCCCTGTATACAGTATAGTCAAGCAGTCATCTGGACCGAAAACTAATCCCCTCAAATGCAGGTAACTAATCAAGTAAACACTAATGACACTCAGGCTCCGCAGCCTAGTAATAACAGAACCTCCTATGCTAATGTCCTAAAATCAAACCATGTGCCAATGCAAGGTGCTGCTCCAAGTAATGATAAAACCCCAGTTTCCAATTTAAGTCGTCTAGAAAAAACCATGGAAACTTTAGTGCAAACAGTAAATAATTGTACAAACACAATGGGTAATATGTTACGGGAGATTCTAAGAATGCAATCGATGTTATTGCAAGATGTTCTTAACAAACCATGAACTGTTTAAAAATTTGTTTTTGGAACGCAAACGGCATCCGCCAACATAAAAATTAATTAGAATACTTTCTTAAAAATAAACAAATTGATGTCAGGATGGTTTCTGAAACGCATTTGACCTCAAGAAACGCGTTTAAAATCAATGGTTATATACTATATGATACCAAGGACCCTCGAGATAGAGCTTGTGGAGGTTCTGCCATTTTGATAAAAACCCGAATCAAACACTACTTAATGTGTGATCATCGTGAAGATTATCTGCAAGCAACGATTATTTGTGTTGAAGAGCTAAATCGAAACATAGTAATTTTACCTTATACTCTCCACCTAGATTCTCAATATCAGAAAGCCAATATTGTGAATATTATAAATCACTAGGACCCTGTTTCCTGGCTGCAGGCGATTATAACGCTGAACATACCTTCTGGGGGTCACGACTTATAACACGAAAGGGTCGTGTTCTGTTTTATACAATCTATAAAATGGATTTAAATGTGGTCGCGAGCGGACAACCAACATGTTGGCCTACTGATCAGCAAAAAATTCCAGATGTCATCGATTTCGGCATCCCCACAGAAACTATTCATGTTCAAGCTACCTTAGAATTATCTTCCGATCACACACCTACAATTGTTACTATATCGAACCCAAATAGAATTGTATCTCCTTGAGGTTACTTAGCGACAAATTAATTTGTTAAAATATAAAAATTTTTTTAGCGCCCATTGCACAGAATATATTCCGCATAGAACTCCGGAGAATGTTTTTGATATTTTTGACAGTTATCTTAAACTAGCTGTTCAACACTCCAGCGTTACCCCCAAAAATCAAAAATAATAAAATATATTCTACAGATGTCGAGCAGCTCTTGACTGAAAAAAGGAGAGTCCGAAGAGACTATACAGATCACCGCAACTTAGGAATTTATTAAAAGAATGCACAAAAAGGCTAAGAAAGTTGCTACAGGTTCAGAAAAGGGCTTCTCTAGAAAAATATCTTAAGGAACTTTATGCGACTCCACAATGAGACTACTCATTATGGCGAGCAGCTAGAAATCTAAAAAGGCCAGTAATATCTAAGCCACCATTAAGAAACTTAAATGGTTGTTGGGCAAGAAACGATATTGAAAAAGGAAATCTGCTTGTTAGTCACCTGAAAAACGTATTTACCCCAAATATATCTTACGAGATAACAGTCGAGTTACCGCCTGTTAATGTTAGATCAGCTATTCCTCTAAGATTTGAGATAAGAGAAATAGAAAAGGCTATTTATGACTTAACACTAAAAAGGCACCTGGTATTGATAAGATCACTAATAAAATGGTTTTATTTTTTATACTTATACTTTTTACTTTTAATGCTTTTTTACGCCTTGAATACTATCTTCAAAAATGGAAGGTTTCTTTAGTTACCATGGTACCAAAGCCTGGTAAAGATCATACAAAGGTTGAGTCATATAGGCCTATTATCTTATTATCAAATATTTCGAAGCTATTTTAGAAGCTACTAGTTTCAAAATTAACACCGATTTTAAGTGAAAATAGTTGTATTCCAAACTATCAATTCGGGTTTAAAAGAAAACACAGCACAATTGAACAAACTCATTGAATAGCAAATGTCATAAGAAAAGCAGAAAAAAAAGATTGGTCAGGACTCTTCATCGATGTTTCGCAAGCTTTTGATAAAGTCTGGCATGAAGGCTTATTAAATAAATTCAAGCAAAATTTACCAGCAAACACACACAATTGGCGCTGGAGTCCCACAGGGCAGCATTCTGGGCCCTTTATTATACTTAATTTATACTTCGGACATGCCAACACTCAACTACACCCAAACGTCAAAATTTGCAGACGATACAGCTTTTCTAAGCGTGCACGAAAACCGTTATGAAGTATCTCGTTACTTACAGGATCATATATTTCAACTAGAAATATGGTTGAAACAATGGAGTATAATGGTCAATGAGCAAAAATGCGTACATATCACATTCACCTTGCGTCGGGAATGCCCCCCTATTAAAATCAATAATCAAACAATTCCTCAACATTCGCATGTAAAATATCTCGGTATACATCTGGATCGGCGATTAACGTGGAAATGCCATATAGAGGCAAAATTAACTCAAATGAAACTAAAAGCCATTCAAATTCATTGGCTTATTGGAAGAAATTCTGTCCTTAGTCTCGATTGCAAGCTTCTACTCTACAACTCTATCTTAAAGCCTATCTGGTGCTACGGTATTCAACTATGGGGCACTGCCTCGGCCTCAAATATCGAAAAAATTCAAAGGCGCCAAAATAAACTTCTTCGAATAATCACAGCCGCTCCCTGGTATTTTAAAAACTCAAACATTCATAAGGATCTCAATGTGCCGCTAGTTAAAACTATGATTACAAAATATGCAGTAATAGTATGTTCACATTTGGCTTCTTAAACGCGTTTAAGCAGTTCGAACGTGATTAAGCTCTAATCACTTCAAAATCGAGATGATTACCCATACATTGAAGTGATTTGTTAATCACTTCAAATTGACATGATTGCAACTAAATCACTTCATAAATCACATAGGATCCACTGAACATACCTCAAATGTAGAATCGCCAACATGATCGTGTACAACCGGCCTAGATTTCTGCTTAATGTTTTTATTTTTTTCCTTAAATAATTCATAAATTTTCACAATTTCATCATTAAAATGATTAAAATAATCTTCTGATAACTTTATAAAAGTGTTTTTATCCATTTTTAATACTTTAAAGAAATATAAATTTGTTTGTTGTTTTTTTGTGTGTTTGTTGTGTGTGTTTTTTTTTTCTTAATCATCTGTCATCTTACTCATCTCAAATGTAATGTGAACGGCTTTGATTAGCTAAATCAACATTTTGCTTAAACGCGTTTAAAAACCTAAGTGTGAACTTAGCATAAGATATTTAAACAGGCTTGAACAACACCCAAATCCACTAGCTTGAAATATTTTAAATCATGGCGGCCACACTCGCTTAATAGCCTTTTCACACTTGTCAACATTTAACATCAATTTGCGAAGATGTTGGAATTTTCCCATAAGAAATACATTGGGCTAAAAATCAAAATCTTTCAACATTTTTACAAAATGTTACTATCTCATTTTGTTCCCTTTTACATTTTTCGATTCTTTTAGTGTCGTCAATAGAAAAGTGGCAATAAATTCTATTATTATTGTGGCATCACTGACAAAATGGTAGTTGTTTTAAAAGCAGCGTTACCATTTCTCAAGTTTTTCCTTTTTTGCAAGCCTTATTTTGCTTAATTTTGCTAAAATTATTAAACAAAATGAATGAGAAATACATTTTGGTGTTATCTTTTAAAATGTTGGCACTTTTGTAGAAAAAAAGTATTTAAAAAAAATAAAAGTTTTTTTTTTCAGAAATGGTGACATTTTTTATTAATGGTAGATGTTAGATGTTTCAAGTGTGAATGCGTATTTCACATTTTCCATGCGTTCCTCCGAAATGTATGCAAGTGTACAAAGGGTATAAGATGAAGAGACACTGCAGCACTTACCCTATCAGATGAGCGATAAACAGAAATGTTAGCAGGAACCGTGATGACGAAATTTGTGGCACTGGCAGGACACAAAACAAAGTATTAGGATAAGTTTTGATTAATTATTGTTAGTTCATATTTACTATATGAAGATTCAATAAATAAATATTGAAAAAAAGAGCATTTCAAATGAAGATAAGCTGTACTCATTGTATAAAGTATATGAATTCAAAAAATTGTATGAACTTTAAGCACTGGTTCGTTTTCAAAGATTTACAGTTTAGTCTGAATAAGATTGTAGCGTTTATTCTTTCAAAGGAATGGTTTCTTGTGAGTAAATATTATTAAAAATACCTTAAGTCATTTCACAAAAAGTATTGCTAATTAGCATGAATAACAAACGGATCAACTTATAGATTTTGTACGTTATTTTTATCGCATTATTGCTGGACCGTAATTGGACTGTCTTTCGGCAAATTAAAATTGTGTTTTTTTTTACAATTTTTGTCTTAGTATACGATTTTGTTCTGTACAAAATATTAATTTAATCATTAAAAAATATAATTAATAAAAATGTAATTTTTCAAAATTATATAAATTTTTTTAACTTGATAAATAATATTTTAGCTGGTACCTGGACAAAACCCAAAAAACTGGATAATCTAGGCCATTCTATTCCAAGGTCAAATTTTGAAAAAACCCACTTTAACCCATTTAAAGTGCCCCAATCGGGTCTAAATATATGACCGACCCCCACACTCAGGCAAAAGAAAATTGGAAAACCCAATGTGGTTATATTGTGTTGTTGAGATTTTTTCAGTATTTCAAAAGACTCAACATAAATGTAAAAAAGTGAAGTGCAAAAAAAATAAAGAAAAAAAAGAATTTTGAAAGAAGAAAGTTTAAAAAAAATTTAAAAAATTTACACTTAAAATATTTAAAATATATATTTAATATATTTTGCGCCATCTTTTCGCAAGGTGAAGCAACAACAACATCTACAACTATCGAAAACCCAATAAGTCATATACCCAAGCATGATGTTACTCTTTTTGGTGCGTGTTCTGATTTGACTAATCTTAATTTACCAACCGAGCCGGCTATCTGGAGATATTATTTTTACTTGGCGAACGTGCTAAAAAAGAACAAAAAAAGTTTTCCTATAAATCGTTCACTACTAAAGTAGCAAATGAGTTGATTGGAATTTGGGAAAAACTTGGTATGGAAATAATGCCGAAAAATAGTATATCTTATTAAATTGAATAGATTGCTCACAATATCAAGCCGAAGGCAAGAAAAGATACTATAACCCATTATTTTCAGAGTTTGTAAAATCTCTGAAAAAAATTTTTACATTGGAAAAAGTAAATGCGATTTGAAGGCATCTGTATGTACATGCGGATTGGTTCCAGAACGCACAATGAAACCAAATGGACAAAAATCCAAAAAATTATTGACACACGATTTGAATAATTTCTTTACATTTTGGTAAAAAATAGTCTAAATAAGAAAAATACAAAATATATTTTTTTAATTCCTTCTAAAATTGGCATTAAATTCAACGATTTATTATTTTAGTTTTTTAAATACAGCCTTACACAAATTTGGTTTATTTTAAAAGAATGGGATATAAAATGAAATCAATTATAAAATGAACAAAAGTCTTTTTTGTTCGTTTTGATTCTTAATTTCCATATTCCGTTAACTTACAAACAAGTGTTTTTCTGTAAAAGGTTCCAGCGTGATTTAAAATATTTAAAAGTGAATTAAAAAAAGGCTAGCGAAGGCATACTTGTACGTTTGCAAAAAGTTAAAACCTAGTATTTATTAATATGACCTGCAAAAAAATTCTGTGAATACTTGCGATTTTTTTAATAATTTTGTTTTTAATATTTCGATGTTACGCTCCAATTTCTTGCAATTGTTCAAATTGCAGAGGGAGTAAGTTTCAGATTTTGGATTGTTGATTTAAAAGCTCAAAAGTCAAAGTATAATTCTATTTAGAAGTTTCTTATCCATTTTCATTTAGTGCCATTAACGTTGGATAAAGTTTTTAATTTATAAATTGAAAGAAAACAGAGCAAAACGTTATGTACGGATAAGATTGCTTTTTTCAAAGAAAAAACGTGCTGTGATTTTGAAAGTAATAAAATAAGAACCAAAGTGTTGCGTTTATGCCGTACATTTAAATTGAAATGGGAACAAAGCTTTCGGAAAAAAAGATTTATTCAGAGTAAAAATTTAGCCTAGCTGGAGTCGGTGATTGATTTAAGTGGCTGTCTCGACCAGTAGAACAACATGTAGTTGTTGATGACGAGGTAAAATGATTAACCATCTGGAGCTTATTAAAGTTTTTGCAAAGCTATAACTTGGTTGTTTTAGATTTTAGAAGCCAAGTTCAAGCAGACGTACCCCTGTACTCACATACGAAGCTAGCTCTGAGAAAACGAAGCGTAAAAAAAACATTTAATTAGCTCCAATGATCCAAATCAAATAAAAAAGCTGCTGAATGTCTACAGAAAGAAGAAAAGTGCTTATCAGTTTATCAAGCTCTTTCATTGTATTTGGAATTGGAATTATCTGTTGGGAAGGACAACACTCTGCGTTGCGTTGTTAATCGTATGTATCCAAATTGCTTTCCAAGCTATTACGCCATTAAAAAGGCCTCCAAAGTGTTGTTGCCAAAACTATTAACTCCGAGGTTTCAGCTGAAGTACCACTGCAAAGTTTGCTTGACAAAACTGCAGAGAGTCTGTTAAAATTAAGTGGTAAAGTAAACGAAGGTAAATATACTTGAAATTGCAAATATGGTACAAACAAAAATTCTCGGAACAAAACTTTAACGACGAATTCATGTTTATCACAGCTTTCGTGCCAATACAAATATTGACTGCAGAAACGTGCGAAGTGATTTGGTACAATCATAGATCTTCTTCGCCCCTTTCATTTAAACCAATAAAATTTATTTTTTCTAAATAAAGTAAAGATGTAATACTTGCTACAGAAAAGAGCTTAGCTATGCAAATAGAAGCTCTGAAGCCTTTTAAAAATTATGATATGAATATTGAAGTTTCATATGAAATGCATTTAATCATGATTCAATAAAGACTACACTAAATATGGTTTCTCATCTCTGCATTGTTGGATCAAATTATTTGAATGTTGTCTTCACATAGCATATCGCCTTCCTTTAAAAGTTTGGAGAGGTAAAGGGGACACAAACAGCAAAATTTTTGCAGGAATAAAACAAAAAATTTCTGGTCAGTTTCGGGAGGAAATGGGACCAATTGTAGATAGAGTGAAGACTGGTTGTGGTACTATTAATGACGGAAACACTGCAAGACGTTTTTTTCTAAAACATTCTAATCGCAGCAAAAATTACAGCACTTGATGAAAACCTTTCTTTTATATAAAAATGACTTAATAATAAAATGCTTAGCTTAAATAATAATAAATGGATGAGGAAGTAAAAATGCTTAAGTTGGCACAAAACAAATGACCTAATTATAAAAAGTGTGAATGAACGTTACATTTAACACAAAATTAATAAACAAATGAAAATGCGGTATATGTAGTTTATAAATTAAAAATAAATATTGTGTAATAAAGTTAATGCGCTAAAATTATGTCACTAGAATATGTACGAATGTATGTTCTTATTAATTACCGTAAATAATAAAGTTAATGAATGTATGTTCTTAACATTCTCCGCCACGTTGAACACAGTTCGAAAAGAGATTGGCGCTTGAATCAGGTTCAGGAATGTTGATTGTGGACAGTTGGGATTTGACTGCTGGTGTGGGAATTGGTTTAGCATGTCTTGAGCGGAATTTCCAGGGTAGACATGACCAGAGTGTACAGAATTAATGCGGTGTAGCTAACTGGTAAGTGTGTTAGTGTGGATTCATTCAATTGTTGTTGAAGGGCTGTTAGTTGCTCTATTTGCATTCGTTGTTGGAGGTGTGTCGCATGAGTGGGCAGACCATCTGGTTCCGGTGGCTTACTGATTGACTTGAGGTGTTTTTGTCTTATGAGTGAGGTATGGATGCAGGTTGAGATGCCAAAATGTCCTTGTATGGTCATTAAACTGTTTTTTAATACACAGTTTGGGCCAATTTCCATCAATCCGGTACCTATGAGTGTGGTCTCCGTGCCGCATACCGTTGACGTCTCGATTTCAGAAGTAGTGGAGAAGATCCAGTTATTTTTATGCTTCAATTTGGTGTAAAACATCTGAGTTGGTATTTTGTGAACATTGCAATTTGTGGTTGATTGGTTTTTGAACATACTAATCTCACAAGGATTGTTGTTATCATTTCGTATAAGTTTCGATTGTTGATTTGAACACCGGTATTCGTCATCCTTCGCTTTTATGCAACTAGATATGTCATCTGGCGTAAACAGTACGTATTCATCTCTATGTGAGTTGGTTGCGAGATATGCTTCGTCTGGATTGATAGCAATTAGGGATTTGTTTTTTACCGTTGGAATTGGCACTATATTAAAAAACTCCAAGGGTTGCTGGTCAACGAGGGGTATTTTTACTTCAAATATTACCTAATTTTTTGTCACAGCTTCTTTTGTGTTCAGGAAGCATGTTGGAAGCATGTGTGACTTTGGGAGATGGGCCTTAATTGTCATAATTTCACTTTTTAATTGTTGTGGTGAGAGCAACATCGGGCTTATTTTTCCATTATGAACATCCGTAAGAACAGTTATGATTTGCGTCTCTATTTTTTTTTTGCAAGGAATTTGCTGTTAAAGTAAGATGAGTTGACAGCAATCCAACAAGTTGTGAGCTGCTTATTTCAGCGGATTCTTTAAAGAGTTCATTCTGGTTTTGCTCAATCATTTGTGTGATTTCAGTTAGCCTCTGCTGAGTGTTAATCTCATCTAGTTTGATTATGTTGATGGTCGAATCAATTATCATTGTTTGGTTCCTCAAGAGACTTGCCAGATGACCGTGTTCTAGTTTTGATTTATTAATGGTCTTTGATATCTCATTATCGTACTCGGAATCCAGAACCCCAAATAGTGATCGCGTAATATTTCCAACAATGTTAAACGGAGCTCTTTTGACGCGTCTCTTTATGATTAGTTCTTCTTCTTGGAGTAATTCATTTTTGATTAGATTTAAGTTGTTTGGCAAAATACTGCACATCGAATGTCTTTTTAATGTGGGACACAGTTGCTGCAGCGTCTGCAAACCTGACGCCAAGGAGTTTATTTCTGATATGAAGGGCGTAAGATCATAGTAAACCATTAATTTTTATTCTGCCATGCTCTTGGTGGGATGAAACTAAATTTGCAAGTTTGCTTTTATTTAGTTCCTCGAGATGTAGAAAAATGTGCTGTTGCGGTTTACTGTTCCCATTCCCTCAAAGTACAGTCCTGGATCGTCCTGAAATTGTGTGACCGCTATGTTATTGCATACAACTGCAGGGATGAGTAGAAGTGATATGACTAAAGTAAGCAATATCGGCTTGTCTAGAGTCTTGATTCGTTTTTGTGGAATCTGGTTGCGTTCGTCGCTTCTTGACCTTCTTTGTTTTAACGGTCTTCAGAGCACAACGGAGCCAATCGATGGACTGGTCACTTAAACACCACTGAGCGCGCTGTGATCTTCCCTTTGATTGGCCAAAACCGTTGTCGTATTATGGCTAAAAGAGCTTGTGGGCCGCAGTGATTATTGTTTTTATGTATCATGATAAATGGTAGCCTAGTAACATAATGGGATGCATTGTGTCCTGTGATAGCTCCGAATTTCTTAATCGTCGTCCTACTCGAACAACACCTTCCTTATCCAAGATTGGTGAGAGACTATTAAGTGGGGTTTTTTTTTGTCAATTGTCTGATTTCTTTGTATTAATTTGTATGATTAATTGTATATATGAGATCGTAGTTCTGTGTTGAGGTTGCAGCCATAACGACCTTTTTTAGTTCAGGGTGATCTGCCTTAAGTGGCTAAGGTGAGAAGTATGATGACCACAAAGACTCGCTTCCATGAAGAATCATTGGCCCGTAGAACCATAAGGTGTTTGTCAGCAGTTTGGATGGCTGAAGTCCGCGGGATAATATGCCAGCTGGGTTATCGTTTGACCTTACATGACGCCACTGTCCTGCTAGTGTAAGGGATTGTATTGTAGATACTCTGTTTGCAACAAATGTTTATACGAAGGACAATTTCAGAGTCAGTCCATAGGAATGTCGGTTCATTTTTACGATTCAAATCAACATTGACCTGGGTGAGTTGCGCTGCGACAACTGCCGCACATAACTCTGACCGAGGTAGAGTTTGTTGTTTCAGTAGAGCCACTCGTGATTTTGCACATAGCAAACGGACACACACTCTTCCATCTTTTAGCGTTGCACGAACGTAGGCCGCACCGACGAACGCCTTTTCAGAGGCGTCTGCAAAAACGTGAAGTTGCGTTGTAACGGGAATTTCATCATAAAACATGTGTCTTTTTATTTTGAAATCGTCTAATGTATTCAAGTCGTTCCACTTTATACAAAGCTTCTGAGGCAATGGTTCATCCCAGTCTGCCACAGTTGTTGAATGAAGATCTTTGCTTGGACAACGACAGGTGCTAAGAGACAAAGAGGGTCAAATAGTTTTGCGAGCTCTGAAGTTACCGTACGTTTTGAAGCTGTTGGGCGCTCAGTGAGGTTTACCTTGATGCAAAAATTGTCTGTCTGAGGGACCCAATGTAATCACAATGTTTTTATTGGTTTGTGAGTGCCTTCACTGAGATCCAAATTTATGATTCGGTCATCATGTGGTATGTCTTCTAGAAGTTTTGGATGATTTGAGCACCATTTTTTTAAGTGAAATCCACGTGCTGCTAAGATAAGTTTGAGCTCTCGTTGTGTTTCTCAGGCCAAGTGTAGAGTATCTGAACCACCCAGCCCATCATCGATAAAGAAATTTTGTCTTAACATTTTAGCTCCAAGAGGAGCTGCTATCTGGTTTAAGCATCTGGTGGCCAAGTATGGAGCTGATCGGGTGCCGTACGTCACAGTGTTCAGTTTGTAGTAGTTAATTGGTGAGCAGGATCCTCTCCCAAGATGATTAGCTGATTTTGGTGGTCGCCAGGATTAATTAATATTTACCAGCACATTTTCTTGATGTCGGTGGTGAAAACAAATTTTGGCAGTCGAAAACGTAGTAAGATAGAAAATAATTTGCTTTGGACAGTTGGACCGGTATGCATTATGTCATTTAACGAATACCCTGTTGACGTCTTTGATGATGCGTCAAATACCACACGAAGTTTTGTTGAGGTGCTGTCTGGCCTCAGAATACAATGATGCGGAGGTACTTCACCTTGGGTTAAGGATCTCACTGATATTTTCTCATGACCTTGGTGTACTCATCTCGCATTTTTTCATTTTTCAGAAGTCGCTTCTCCAAACTGATGTACCTGTTATACGTTGTCTGATGCGATTGTCCTAATGCAGTAGGATTTTCCTTAAATGGAATGACAACGAAACGGCCGTTAGCATCACTCTGAACATACTGATTGAAAAGGGCCTCACAAAGGTTTTCGGCTGGAGACATGGTTCTTTCAGTTGAGTCTATTTCATCGAGTTTCCACAGCTGTTCGATCGCTTCTTCCAGTGAAGATTCCTTGTTGAGCATTGCACATGCTAAAGATGAGGATGGGCCAGGTTCAGTGTGCTGCTTTACTAAGCCGCCTATAATCCAGCCAAGTGACGTATTTTGAAGTACAGGACCGCTGTTGTTTAATTTTATTATTCCGGGTCGTACCAGGCTAAAGTAAAATTCAGCGCCAAAAGGATGCCTATTTTTTCCGGGAGGTGGAAGTTGGGGTCTGCCAGGTGAATGTCCTTTTGGATGTCCCAAGTGGAGACATCGAAGATACGACAAGGCTGTGCAGGGATTATGGTTGGTAATATAAAGGTTTCCAAGTTGGTCAAGCAGCCATGACTCCGGGACATCAGTTGCAGATTTACACGGCGGTGTGCCCTCTTCAGGGTCCTTTTGATACCGTCATGCGATGCTTCTGTTGTTGATAGCGACAGTCTTTGTATGAGCCGTTCAGTCACTATGTTGACTTGAGAACCGGAATCTATTTCGGCCCTGAATTCAGTTGAACTGCCATTTGACGCCTTGACTATGACCTTGGCTAGCATCACATAGTTCTGTTTGTTTGGTTCTGATGCTGCTGAGGACGACGAGGCTGCAGTTGTATTGGTTGGAGCTTCATCGTGGTCTTGAGCAGGCGACTTCGCAGGCGATTTCTTTGATGGTGTTGATGTAGCGTCGGACCTCTATGGTATATGTAGTAACGTGTTGTGCTTGTTGTTACACTTCTTGCAGGTGCCGTAAGTACAAGTTTTGGCTAGATGATCTGACTTGAAGCAGTTTACTCATAGGTTCTGCTATTTTACCCATTTGAGCCAGGTTCTGTCATTGCCAGGACATGCTTACAATGATAAATGCGGTGTTTACCATTGTGACATGATTTGCAGTGGCTATTAATCTCTACTGCTGCTATGGAGAAAACAGCCTTGCTTGAATTTTGAAGGGTGCTTGATGTTTTTCCAATTGACTCCATTGATTTAAATTGTCTCTCTAAAAAGTCAAAGAGTTCTTTAATGGTCGGCACCTCTTTAGGGTTCAATAGTGATTACATGAACCGAATGTAAAAAGTTTGCTCCAATTTTTCAGGAGAACCTGAATGAGAATGGCATCCCAAGTAGATGTGTCGATATTTAGATTGTTGAGTGCCAACATGCACTTTTTGGTTGTATCATGCAGAGCCTTTAGTGAGGCAGTTGATGATGTGCCCTGCGGTTGATTTAGGATCCTTTCTACAAGCGTGGCTACCAGAATCCTTTTGTTGTTATAACGCTCCTGAAGAAGTGCCCATGCTGCTCTGTAATTGTCTTCTGTTAGAGCTAGATGGCTTATGAGCTGGCAAGCTCATAAGCCAGATAAGTTGGTTTTGAGATACCTGTACGTTTGGGAGACACTGCTGGTCCGCCATCTCTAAGAACAGTTCATAGAATTGCCGCCACTGTAAACAGTCACCGTTAAATTGCGGAATGATGTCCTTTGGGAGAGGCAGCGAATTGTGTATTGTCATGTTGCTTCCGACTTGTGGCGCAACAGGTCTGCTGTCATGGCATTTGTCTGCTAGTATTGCCAGGTTAACAAGGTGATGTTGAACCAAATCTTCCCAGTCATCGTTTTGACCTTGGTGTAGTCCCATTCATGCTATCATATAACTCTTGGATTTGAGTCCATAGCCCTTTTACAGTCTCGGATTTGAGTTGATACAACTGTCTTGGCTGATCAGCTTCTATTGACTCCAACGCGTGTAACAGACTAGTCAGCGCTAGTCAAGAATTGTTCATCTGAATTGTACAAATTTAAACTATTGAATAAATATGGTTTTCCTCTTTTAGCACATATTTATACTGTGTTGATCGGATAACAATTCACTGAGTTACAGCCCTTAATATTTAAAAAAAAAAATAATTTATTTTACATTTTTTCAATATTGACCATTTTCATTCTCTCGATTAAGGCAATTTTTTCAAATCTAAACCCCTATAACTCAGTAAATTTTTATCTGATCAGCACACTGTAAATAATGGCTGAAAGAGGAAAAACATATTTATTCAACAGTTTTAATTTGTAAAATTCAGATGAACAGCTCTCGAGATTTTTAGAAATATCTAATATAACTCCAGAAAACACGATTTTGCGAATATCTTGAAAACGCCACCCAATTAAGCTAAAAAATATCTAATTTTTAAGGTTATTTTTTTGTGGCGTAGTATTATGGACCGATCTTTACGTAATTTGATCGTGTAATTTCTAGTTTTATTAAACTGTTTCAAACCGATCATCTCAAGACAAAAACTTTGATATATCATACTTAAAGTACCTACGTTAGGCAAAGCAAAGAAATTGTTTTTCAAAACCACTTTGTAAAAATACTTTATACGCTCTAATGTACATAGACAACATTTAACAAAATGTGGGCGGGATTGCCGAGTTGGGCGTGCCACAAAATATATTTATTTATATCTAGAACGGTAGGGGAAAAATTGACCAAATTTGGTACACATAGCTGGGTTATCCTCTAAAAATATGGGCGGGATGGGAGAAGTGGGAATGGCACCTCCCGTACAAAGACATAATAGATTTTTGTATATCTAGAGAACGGCAAGAGCCAAAGTTTTCCAATTAGGTACAAGCATCTTTGTTATCAATACACAACATTTGACAAAATACATGCGGGATTGGTGGGTGAAGTGATGAAGGACGATATTTATATAACTTTTTATATATGTAAGATATATAAGACTCGGCATAGCTGAATATAGCACTCTTACTTGTTATGTGTGTGCATGTCATGTAACTAACAACTAAAATTTTTTATTTTCATTATTCATCTCACCATGCCGTTGTGAATGACTGGAATAAATGTTACGTTTAATATAGAGCTTGCTACATTCAACAGAAGCACCCTTTCCTGAATACAAAACGCAAGCCTTAAAAAAGTCACGGTTCATTCTACCGCATTATGGCGTATTCAAAGGAGTCTGGGATTGGATTATATTAGTATCAACATTTTATGTGGCTATTTTGGTGCCCTACAATGCTGCTTTTGCGAAGGCTGACCGTCAAACAATGGTATCGGATGTTATAGTTGAGGCACTCTTCATAGTAGGTAAATATTGGTCTATGCTTATATATTAATACTTATATTTTACGAGTTATTGCAAACATTAGAGCTGCAAATACATACTAATGCAATAATTTTACATGCATAATAAATTTTTTCAAGAACAAGCATCTTATTCATTCCTTTTTTGCATCTAGTTGGAAATTAAAATTGGATGCATAAATATATAAACGTTTTACTTCCTGATACATAATAAATATAATTAACAATTTTTAATATTTTTAATTAGGCTTAAGTTCATCAAATTTAATTTTCATTAAATTATTTTTATGAAGAAAGGAATTTTACAACATGAAAATTAATTAAAATTGTTATTGATAATCGTTCATATTTGACCGTGGCCGGGGCTCGAACCCTGTCCGGCAGGTTACCATGACATGTTTCGATCACAACCACTCGATCACCTCAGATGGATTTGACGTCTTACACTCGCAGCCATCGATGATGTCAACAAGAAAATAGAAAGACAAAAATTAAAAAACAAAAAATGTACTTTGGACTTCAAGAAGAATTCTTGACAAAAGTACGGAAAAAACGGAAGTAAGGAAAAGCATGTAAAATCAATTAAAATGGATAATCATTCAAAAAAGCAAATTTCGATCTACCAAAGGTTAAAATACAATTTGGTTTAAGGATTGATGTTTGACTATTGACGTCAGCAGTCGTCGATGGCTGCGAGTGTAAAACGGCAAATCCATCTGAGGAGATCGAGTGGTTGCGGTAGAAACATGTCATGTTAACCTGCCGGCCAGGGTTCGAGCCCCGGCCACGGTCAAGAATGAAAGATTATCAATAAAAATTTTAATTAATTTTCATGTTGTAAAATTCCTTTCTTCATAAAAATTATTTAATGAAAATTAAATTTGATGAACTTAAGCCTAATTAAAAATATTAAAAATTTGGATTAAAAACCATAAATAGTTCCACAAAATAACCACAATACTAATAATTATAATTAACAATTGCAGAAATGTAATTTTGTTATTTTGATTACATAGTCATTGGTGCCCAAAGAAGTGGGACGCAAATCTAAATGATTCAAGTCGATGAGGTTTTCCAATACACACATCTTTGCACTAATTTTTATCAATTTTGTATATTAAACAGACACCAACGTAGTGAAAATGGTACTATGCGTTTGAGCTAGTGTGTGTAAAGGTACTTACACATTTGCAATATTATTATTTAATAATTGATTACATATATACAATAAAATATATAATATAAGACACAATATATTGCGCAAAAACAAATATTTTGTAAAGTGTAGCTTGCCATGAAGGCTAGGTTTTTAAAATGTGGCTAACTTTACATGACAGTAATAAGATACAAAAATGTCAAATTACAATGTTATTTTTATCCAACATATAACATCATGCTAAGGTAACACTACAATGGATTTTAAACAGCAGTATTAAGGGATATTCATTGACTGTAAATGAATTCAATAATATAAACTCAAAATAATATAGCAAGTAGAATAAAAATACAATAAAATAATGCTTTATGCTAATTTATACATGCCGCCACTCCTTGCAACAAAAAGATTATGTTGAAGTTACAGACAAGACGGCAGCTAGGGAACGGATTGCTTTAGAAAGTATCTTTGGGTCAGGTTGAGTACGGTTGCTGAACTGTCCCCGAGATTTACGCTGATTTTTACGGGTCTTTGCCCGTTTGTTAGGCCGATTCGACACGGAATTGCGTTGGCCAATTCAAGCATGCACAGATCCTCTAGTATCAAGTGTACGGTGGGGCTGCGCATATTTTAGGCAAGTATCTGGGCTGTTGCAAGCTCGGGTAAGATGGGTGCATGCCAATTAGTTAAAACAATAGTTTTTACGTTTTACAACGTGGAAACGCTTATTAACTTCCATTTCAAGAAACTTCCTGCAAAACCAAAGTGAGTGGTACCGAAGCACACTTCACACTGGTGTATGTCGGGATTCCTTGGAGTTTGGATCTTGGTTATATGGTAAATAATATAGTTTAATGATTGGACGTGTTGACATTTTTGCCGCTGCACGCGCATCAACAACTCGAACTTGTTGATCAATGCCTTGATGAACCTTTTCGATTCTGCCCGAACGCCGAATTGCAAACTAGAGACGGAGAGTCTTTATTTATAGGGCCTGTCACAGAAATCAATTCCGATCGAAATTAAAAGTAATTTTGTACCTTGCTCCACATTAAGCGAACTTACTTGCGAGCGGAATTGATTTCTGTGACAGACCTGTGTATCTTTTATAAAGTTATTTGAGATAACCCTCTTTCCATTGAACGGCATATTGGCGGTGAATGAACTTTAATTTCTCCCATCGATTTATTAAGAAACGATTTCTCCTGATGGCTCAGGAAGCCCTCTGAGGAAATAACTAGGAGTTAACGCGATTAAATCTAAGGGATTTTTAGGCAAAGCTGAGATAGGCCTGGAACTAAAAACACCTTCAATTCGCAGCTCACACGGTGGCGAATTCTTCGAAATATAAGCGAAAGCAACCTGCAACTCGTTTTAAATAGAATTTAAGACTTTTAACTGCCGCTTCCCATTAACCGCCCATATGCGGTGCGTGTGGAGGAACCATTCGAATCCATAGGTGATATATTTTTGCGCAACATCATACGAAATGGTTTCTATAAATATTAAAAATTCTTTTCGCAAGGCAAGGCTGGCACCTAGCAAATTGCGTCTATTATCAGATACGATTTAACGCGAGAGTCCACGACATCCGACAAACCTAGCAAAGGTCGTGGACTGCCATTGTGGCAGAACACACAAACACGCATACATAAGCTTTTAATATGAACGGATTTCGGCTGCCATAATTTGAGAACAGGATTTTAGTTTGTAGATTATAATAGAGAGACAGGTTTTGTCCCCTTTCTTCGACAAACAGTTCAAGTCTTAAGTCTCCGAATGCCGGACAATAACAAAGAAGATGTTCCGTTGACTCTTTCTCCTCATCGTCGCCGCAACTTCTTAATAAGTCATTGTAAGGGAGCCCTAGCCTTTAGGCGTGTTTCCCAATGGGCCAGTTGCCGTTTATAACGACAGATACTTTTCTGTGGTGGTGGCAGAACAGCTGCAGTGCCCGCCGAGTCCTTTTTAACAGGTAGTGTCATCAAACCATATCTGACTGGCAATAAGATGAAACTTGTGCGCAATAAATTGCTTACTCCTTCGGAGTGAGACACCCATATTATATGTCGAACCGTCTCGATTTAAGGTAGTACCTGCACACGCTAACGATTCCACCATGCAGTTTCCTTGTATGTCCGTAAGACCGGGGATCCGCTACTACTAAATGTCTCGCTATCTCCTCCAAAGACATCCGCCGTACTTAGACAAATGTGATTAACACACTTCCAGGGATCTTATTCCCGCACTGCTATCGGTAATAATGTGAATATCCCTACCAGATATTTGGGTTCCACTGTAGACCACGAAGGCAGAATAACAAAAATTTCTTTTGAACAGATTCAATATAATTGTTGTGAATGAAATATATAGGATCCAAAACTAAAGATGCATATTCTAGGACAGGTCTCACGAGGAAAACATAAAGTTGCTTTGTGATATATGGGTCTTTAAATACTTTAGCCCATCGTTTGATAAAACCAAGAATATACCGTGCTTTATTTACAGTTATGGAAGTATGCTTAATAAAGTTCAACTAAAGCCTATTGCACACGGAATGTATGTCGTCATCACACATTACGAAATTGCTATTGTGACTTTGTAGTGACGTCAAAATTACGTCAGAATCACATACACATGTGGCTTTTTACATTACTTGTACGGCAGGCTTTAGCGTGATACAAAACTCCTAGATCCAACATGATAACAACATTTTCTAGCTGATAGTTCCCCAAAGAATAACTTACATTTATATGTTTAGAAAGACATGTGACATAAGACCAAGTAAACTGATATAATAACGAAATAAGATTTTTAGTAACTGACAAAAAGAAAAAACATTGCAACAAAAAAAACAAGAGTATGAGTGCTGGTGATTATAATCACCGGTCGGCGAAAAATGTGTTAAGAGAGTTGTATGAAAACCCTATTGTGTTTAGTTTCTTCAAGAGAGTTTATGGTTTACCTTGTCAAACGCCTTGCTAAAACCAGTATATACGACATCAGTTTGTTTCCGTTGCACAAAACCCTGATTTATAATTGTTGTTAGTTGTAAAAGATTTGATGTAGTAGAGCAGCCTTTTCGAAAGCCATGTTGAGCAGATGACATGCAGATGATACATGATGAGAAATGCTTTCAGTTACCATCTTTTCAAAAAGTTTTGTAATAATACTTAGTTTAGCAATCCCTCGATAAATAACAATGTCAGACGTAGTACCACATTTTTAAAACGGAATAATAAAGACTTTTTCCAGGTATTAGGGAAATATCCATATTTGAGTCCAAACACAATGTAACGATAATTTATTGCGGTGCGATTTTTCATACGATTTTGAAGTAAAAAACCGCAGTGCGGAACGGCATAAAATTAAAATCTAGTTCTAGTTCTCTTTCTGATGTTGCCATAGTTTTTGAATAATTGGCTATGTTCACAACATTATTGAAAACAAACAACATGATAATACCGGAATAATACCGTCCGGACCAGGAGCCTTAAAGGAGTCAAAGCTCCTTATCGCAATTGATCTTCCGTGGTGTTGGAAGGGTATTGCCAGGAAAGTGTGTGTCGATTAAGACCCCCAGCGTCTCCTGACTATTCGTAGTCCAGCTACCATCAGCTTTCTGAATGTAGCTTGGGACAGCCGGGCAAGAAGCCATTATTTTGCGCAATTGGTTTGTCTCAGAAGAGCCTTCTACTCCACTGCAGAAATTTCTCCAGGCATTCCGTTTCGCCGATCTCACCAAATTCTTGAACCTATTCAATGCCGACTTATATTCCGCCCAGTTTCCCAGACGTTTAGCCATATTGAACAACCTACGACAGTCCCTGCGGGACTGTGCAATCTCAGGGCTCCACCACTGTGGCCTGCCCCCCTTCCACCTAACCACCGGCCTGCAGGCCAGTGCCGTTGCTCGACGCAGTGCCCCCGATAGGAACTCCACTGCCATTTCAGTCTCCGTAGTGCCATTAATGACAGGGACTGAGCCCAGAGAGTCAGCGAGTAGACTAGCCTGATAGTCCCACTTCGTCCTTATCCTATTTACAAAAGTACATACCCCCAAGGGGGGTGAACCTAATTGAAACTCAACATACCTGTGGTCCGAAAAGGAACAGTCATTTGAGACCGCCCAGTTACTTATTAAGTCGGAGTGTTCCGAGCTGACCAATGTCACATCGAGAACCTCCTGTCTATTAGCTACAATGAACGTGGGTTCCGCGCCTATGTTTGCTATTTCTAAATTACTGTTACAGATAAAAGAAAATAGCGACTCACCTCTAGTGTTGGTGTTAAAGCTGCCCCACGTGATGTGGTGCGCATTAGCATCAGCACAGATAACCACCGGGGTACCCATGGAGCCAGCTTTGGTGACCAGGCCACGAACAAGCCTATTGGGTGGCTCATCAACCTGGTCATGCGCCATATAGCCCGAGACGATCCAAATCGACCTGTCGCCCGTCTCTAGGGCCGCTGAAGTTGTATCTTCATCACTGAAATCAGAAAGAATGAAGATATCCAACGTGCTTTTAGCCAAAATACAAGATCGAATTTTACCTGTTCCTCTGGCATATAGGAGCTTATAGCCCTTAAGGTTTAATCCGCAAACCCGATCCTTGTGGATCCATGGTTCTTGGATCATTACTAGCTCCTCCTCTCTCTCTACCACTCGGAGGAGCAGTGCAGCAGATGCTGCCTTAGAGTGGTGAAGGTTTATCTGAGTTACCTTCACCATGTCCAGTATTGACGACCGTGACATTGGCGTCCTCCTGGTCTGATTCCAGGAGGGCGTCCTCATCAGCCAATTCACCCATGCGCTCAAAGAGGTCACCCAGCATGTCGGAGACGGACGGGGTGTCTTCCTTGTCACATGAATGAACGGAAGCGTCATTCGTGCAGTCCACGGACTGCGTAGGCTCCGCAACCTTCGGAGCGGGATCGCCCTTGTCGTCACCTCGGTAGACACGGAGCAAGATGGTACTAAAACCATAGTAAATCTTGCCCTGTTTCTCCCTCAGTGGTTTCAAGGAGTCCTGATTCAGGACTACGATCGCCGTTCTTGATGATCCTTCAGCTGCTGAAACCTTGACAACTTTCCAGTTATGAGTGGGAAGTTGCGGGTTGCAGCACTGGATGATCTTCAAGATTTCTTCCGGTGCAGATGGTTCCGCTGGGATGGTGGCGATGGATCTAGGTCTCCGTGGTATCTCACTCACCAAAACCACGTCGAGCCTAGCACCTTCCCATATTTCGCCAATCGCTCCGATGGCAAGCTTCAGCAGAAGCGCCGAGCGCTCGTCCACGCACGCCATCAGCTTCACATGACCCTGGTACCAGCCAGCATCGTCACATTGCGGGGGTGCTCCTGGATTCTCACTAAGGATCTTCCAAAAGACACCCATCATCTGCTGCTTCACCAAGTCCCACCTAGAGTGGGAGATGGATCCATCAGCAGCACCTCTATCTATAATAGCCATAACAAGGTGGTCTTTAGCCACCTCACTATAGGATCTATTGGTCGACTTTGGTGCATATTTGGGACGTTTAGTCCCTGGTTGCTGTCTAACGGCTGTCGCTTCTTCCTCCGAACGTTGCCGTTTAGGCATTGCCTTCGCAGGGGCAGGAGGTGAAACGCTCTGAAGCCCAGCAATAAGGGCCTTAGCCCATGCCAATGAAGCTTCCTGTTCTGCAGAAAGCTCATTGGCATCTTTGGAGCCTAATAGCTCGATAACACGCAAGGCAGCACGCCTTGAGTTGGATGCCCTCTTGGAAGGATTTTTATGCCGAGGTGTCTTTTTAGTGACGCCGGAGTTGGCGGGGGGAGGTGCAGAGGTGGGACCGGATGTAATCATCTCTTTCCCCCTTTACACAATAGGCATATGGGAGGCTGCCTTGCTGGACGACTTAGTCATTTCCAACTTGGCAGCACCCGAAGCAAGGGATTTATCCGCTTTGGCGGAAAGGGCTATTGCGGCCTTTGATGTACTTGGCGCGAATGACAGAGGTACATCGCCGCTGTTGGGTGTCGAGGCTGATACAGCCACCGACGGGATCGTCTTCGTCTCGTTGTCCTTATCATTAGTCCTTTTTGTGTCTAGTTCCGTGCCATCGTCAGTGTGTTGTTTGTTTCGTTTTTGGTTTTTTGGATATTTGAGTTTTTAGCATACCAAGGGGCAGCTGTGATTATTCGAAGAAGTTTATTTTGGCGCCTTTGAATTTTTTCGATATTTGAGGGTGAGGCAGCGCCCCATAGTTGAATACCGTAGCACCAGATTGGCTTTAAAATAGAGTTGTAAAGTAGTAGTTTGCAATCGCGACTAAGAACAGAATTTCTTCCAATAAGCCAGTTAATTTGAATTGCCTTTAGTTTCATTTGGGTTAACTTTGCTTCTATATGGCATTTCCATGTTAAACGCCGATCTAGATGAATACCGAGATATTTGACATGCGATTGTTGAGGCACTAGTTGATTATTGATTTTAATAGGGGGGTATGTTTCCCGACGCAAGGTAAATGTAATATGTACGCATTTTTGCCCATTGACCTTTATTCTCCATTGTTTTAACCACAGTTCTAGTTGAAATATATGATCCTGTAAGTAACGAGATGATTCATAACGGTTTTCGTGCACGCTTAGAAAAGCTGTATCATCAGCAAAAGTTAAGGTTAGGGTGTAATTGTTTGTCGGCATGTCCGAGGTATATATAAGGTAAAAAAGTGGGCCCCGGATACTTCCCTGAGGGACTCCAGCTTCAATTGTCAGAGGAGAACTTAAAAAAACACCTTCTTTAATAATAAATTTTCGACCGACCAAGTAGCTTTCTAACAGCTTTCTAACCGGTAGGTTCAGCTTCAATTTATGTAACAAACCTACATGCCAGACTTTATCAAAAGCTTGAGATACATCGATGAAAAAGCAGAGCAATATTTTCTTTCTTCAAAGGCTTTTCTTATGGCGTTTACTATCCGATGGGTTTGTTCAATTGTGCTATGTTCTCGTCTGAAACCGAATTGAGGGTTAGGTATACACCCATTGTCATTTAAAATTGGGGTTAATTTGGATGCTAAGAGCTTCTCAAACAGCTTTGATATATAAGATAATAAGCTGATAGGCCTATATGACTCAACTTTGGTGTGATCTTTTTCTGGCTTTGGTATCATCGTAACTAAGGAGACCTTCCATTCTTGAGGGTAGTATTCAAGTCGTAAAATAGCATTAAAAATTAAAAGAATAATTTTCTTTGCTATGCTGGGTAGCTCCAGAAGCATTTTGTTGCTGATCTTATCAAAACCAGGAGCCTTCTTGGGGTTTAAATCACAAATAGCTTTTTCTATTTCTCTTATCTCAAATCTTAGGGGAACAGCTGCTCTAACAACAACAGGGGTCTAATCACCGCATTCGATATCGAGCAAATTGTATCGAAATTTTTCATTTTGGTATTATGGCATTCGATATCGAGTTAAAAGTATCGTAATTTGATATGATGGCATTCGATATCGAGTAAACAAACAAATAACATCACTCGAGCTGTCATTCGATACGTCAGTGCCTGTCGTATACACACAAAAATATAAAATTTTTAGCGGCAAAAATATACTTTAAAAGTTTTTTTTGTGAAAAAAAAACGAAAAAAATATGTAAGTTTATTAAATATAATGTAAAATAATTAAAAATTAATCAACATTCATTTTATAGGACAAATATAAATAAAATTAACGCATTGCAAAAGGAGTTAATGGCAGAGTTTATGACGCAGCACCCACAGTTGGCAAAAAATATTTTGCCAAATTGTGGCCAAGGACGGGCAATGACAAATAATCTTTGGGAACAACTTTGCAATAAGTTAAATAGGGCTGGACCACCAATTAAAGATGTGAAGTCATGGCGAAAGGCAAGTATTATACAGACTGGCTGCTGTTTTTGATGCTACATATGAAAAGCTGTCCATTACTTTTGTGTTCTTATGCACATATGTACATATTTACTTTTTTTAAATACATACATATTTGTATTAATGGATTGGATAGTCTTTCATGTGCAGCATTAGCATTACCAAAAGCAGCCACTTTAAGTGGTACCTTATAGTTTTTATAGATTTTAGATTTAAGCTTTTCGCACTTTACTTTTTAGGTTTTTACTGACCAGAAGCATAATGTAAAAAAGAAGATATCATTTAACATGTCTTCAAAGAAAAAAACTGGAGGTGGTCCATACGAGGAAATGCTCTTGACACCGGCTGAGGAACAAATTGTGCAGGCCGCTGGTATAGGTGCTTCTGTTGAAGGCTTTTCTTCTACCAAAACTTTTGGGGTTTTAAAAGAGATTGATGAGTTCAATACTAAAGCGGTGGAATGTTTACTAGCAGAAACAATTGACGATAGCGACAATGACAACATAGAACTAGAAGTGTTTGAAGTTTTAGAAAAAAAAAGCGGAAAGTAAAGTAGTGGAAAACAAAGCTACAACACGAAATAAACAAATTACTAAAAGTGATAGTAAACTTAATCTTCTTAGATCCAATCTAGAAAAATTTGAAGATTCTCAAAACATATTGAACACAAAATTAGACCGTTTGCTTCAATTATTCGAAAAATCGAATGAATTAAAAGAAAAAATATTTAAATTAAAAGAGGAAGAACATAATGCAAACTTAGCTGTTCAGAAAGTTGACCTAGAAATAAAGACTTTAGAACTAGAAATGCTAAAGCAAAGATTTTAGTGCCTTAACCGTATTCAAATATATATGTATATATATATATATAAATTTTTTTTGCTATATATAGATACAAATGTATATTGATATGTATTGCAATATTAATTATTAATTTAAGAAGTGATTTTTATGTTTGTTTTCTTTTTTAAAGAAGTAACTTTGAAGTTTTTGATTTGTTTTCTTTTTTCTAAAATTTATTTAAAGTTTAAGTATGTGATTTAAAAAAGTACAAATACATTTAGTAAAAAATATGTTACTTAAAACCAAAATAGTTTTATTTGTTTCTCCATAGAGACAGTTTAATGTGATCTCTAACTCTTTTCCCAATTTTTGTTATCTGTGTCTCATTTCCAATATCAGGCTCGGGAGAAATAGTTTCAGACAGGGAACTACTGGTGTAACTAGGAACCTTAAAACGAATGCACACATTGTGTAAGGCAGCACACACATTAATAAAGCAGGCAACTTTTTCTGGGCTGTAGCGACTTCGCTTTTCGTTGCTTAGAACTTTCCAACGAGCTTTAAGTATTTCATTAAAATAGGCCTCCATCGAGCCTTCATCAGGATTCCTGTAGGGAGTCATTAGCCAAGGTTCAAGGGGGTAGCCAGAATCTCCTTTGAGCTAATCTGATGATTACAATTTTATATAATAAAACAAATCAATTTGTTCACGTTACCTAAAAGCCAAGCGTTTTAAAAGTTTTTCTCATTATATAGATCTTCTAGCATACGTTTTTCGTCGGAATGCCTCCATACGAATGAGTCATGACCTGCTCCACCATATTTTAAACTTGTTTTCACATTTTAACTAGAAATATACAACAATACCACCATGGCGTTAAGGCTGTGGTACCCTTTTCTATTAAAAAACATATGCTTTTTATGTGGCCTTTGCAGGCCTATGTGGGTGCCGTCTATACATCCAATAACTTTAAGAAAATAAAGGAACAATTTAAAATTAGCAGCATAAAATGTTTATTTTAACAAACCTCCAGGAATATTATATTTGTTAAAAAAATGGTCCATGCATGTATGAGATTGTTCAGGCGAAAACTTTATAAGTTTTGGACAAAGCTTAGTTTCAATTTCCTGTATCACATGACTTACAATTTTACAGACCGTGCTCTGTCCTAAACCTACCATGTAGTCATTTCCCACACAATGTTGAAAACTTCCACTTGCCAAAAGTGAAAGTGTGGCTGCTAATTGAAGCTTTGGCGGTACGGCTGTGGACATATTTCCAATAAAATTTAACTGACAAAACACGTAACTGAAAGCTTCCTTTGTCAGTCGAAATCGTGTTTTAAATCTTAAAACAAGCATTATGATTACAAAGATTTCAAAAAATATATGTGTATATTTATCTTACGCTGCTGCCGGTAAAGAAAAAGGGTCACTTTTATCTCTTATCTCCTTTCTAATGCGTATTATACAGCTTTCTTCCTCATCAGACGAAGATAAACAAAACAAAAATGAGGTATTCATTTCACAAATTCTTTTAAAAATAAAAAATTTTCGCGCACAAATGCTGTTCAACTTGCTTGTATTTTATTTGTTTACCTTTTGAAAACATATGTTTGAGAATCTATTACATTTTGCTTAACAATTTCGATTCGATATATATCGTATGCGGTGATCTGCTTACTTGACACGTATCGAAATCTAAGTCGATACGATAGTCGACTCGATATCGAATGCGGTGATTAGACCCCAGGTGTTAACTCGGCCGCAATATCGTGAGATATGTTTGGGGTAAATACGTTTTTTAAATGATTAACAAACAGATTTCCTTTTTCAATATCATTTCTTGCCCAACTTCCATTCAAGTAATGAGTAGTCTGATTGTGGGGTTGCATCAAGTTCCTTAAGATATTTTTCCAGAGAAGCCGTTTTCTGAGTCTGCAGTAACTTTCTAAGGTTTTTTGTACACTCTTTTAGTAAGTTCTTAAGTAACGGGGATCTGTGCAATTGCCACTCTCTTCGAGCCCTCCTTTTTTCAGACAAGAGACGCTCGACATCTGTGGAATATATTTTAATATTTTTTGTTTTTTTGGGGGCAATACTGGAATGTTGAACAGCTAGTTTCAGAAAACTGTCAAAATTGGCAATAGTGCGATCTACATACTCCGGTGTACTAAGCGGAATATTTTCTGTGCAATGGGTGCTGAGGTATTTTGTATATTTTAACCAGTTAATTTGCGTAGCTGTCGTCGCTAAGTGACCAGTCGGAGATACAATTCTATTGGGGTTCATTATAGTAACAATTGTAGGTGTATGGTCAGAAGATAATCTAAGGAAGCTTCAACATGAATCGTTTCTATGGGAAGTTCTTAAGTAACGGGGATCTGTGCAATTGCCACTCTCTTCGAGCCCTCCTTTTTTTTGGACAAGAGACGCTCGACATCTGTGGAATATATTTTAATATTTAATACTGGAATGTTGAACAGCTAGTTTCAGAAAACTGTCAAAATTGGCAAATGGGGCGTTTATTCGTTTAAAGTTATTCGGCACAAAGATTAAAAGAAAAAATCCGACAAATAAATTTCAAATAAATAAAACCATAGTATAAGTGTAGGATAAGTGTAAATATTTATTATATTTGTTAATTTTTTATGTAGGTTTCTGTATATATAATTAGTGGATAATTTTATTTGATTTTTTTTTTGGTGTGGTGTAAGGTTATTTTGTTTGGCCAAAATTTTTAATTAATATCACCTTAAAATAAATTAGCCGAAACAAAAGAAGAATGAATTTTTAAAAGGCCTTCAGCAAGGGAATTTGTGAAGGGTTGTTGAAAAATTGAGTCTGTGTCCATAGATTGCATGGTCATATAGACCGCCTAAGAGAGCTGCTTTAGGTAGGGTATGTTAAGCTAGAAGTATACATATATGAAAATTTAATAAAAGTATTAGGTATAACATCACAGATTTCCAACATTAAATAAAGCGGTATAGGTTAGGTTAGGTTAAGAAGGGTTATGCGCCCAAGGTCACACTTTCACTCGGAGACCAATATGGTCCATTGTGAATCCCTTCAATTAAAAGAAAAAAAAAGACAGTAAAGAAAGAAGTATGAGATGGATAGAATCAAGAAAGATAGAAAGTTAGAAGATTTTGCGTAGAACTATTGCCCTCTCTACAGTCCCCTATAACCCTACAACCGCACTATTTTTCTGACAAACCCCAGTAGATCAGCCGGACTACATCCAGCGATGCACCCCAGTTCGTCGTGAAACCTATCTTCTAGACACTTCTGCCTGAGACCCTGCATCCTGGGACAATGGCACAGTACATGCTCGATCGTCTCCAGCTCCTCTGAATCATCGCACAATCTGCAGAAGTCCGATATGGCGTTGTCCCATCTACCCGCAAAAGCCCTGACAGGACAATGACCCGTCAAGAACCCTAAAAGCGTTCCAAGACTACCCCTATCCAATCCCAGTAGAACCCTGGTTGCCCCCGCGTCGAATCTTGGCCATAGTGCCCTGGACACCCTGCAATCCGTTCTGTCCCTCCAGGATCAGTTAACGTCATCACGGAATTTCTCCCGTATCACCCCATAGTAGTAACATAGGGGGGGCTTAACCCCCCTGTCCCTTACCGCTAAGTCCAGATTCGAACCCCCTAACGTGAGTTCGTCAGCCAACTCATTTCCATCAACCATGCAGTGTCCAGGTACCTAACACAGCCTTACATTGAATGCCTCCATGAGTCCACCAAGAGCATTCCTACACCGAGCGACCAGGCACGATTGCACCGTATAATTTGTCAATGCGGTAAGCGCCGCCTGACTATCGACGTAAATTGTCACCACAGATCCACCCACGATGTGTTCCAGTATCACCTCCGTCGCCCTATAGATCGCTAGGATCTCAGGAAGACACTGCACTCATCGGGAAGTCTTAATGACCTTTTCACCTCGGTGTCCGCGATATATACACCGGCACCAGTGCCGGTTTCCATCTTGGATCCATCCGTAAATACTGCCCACCGCTCAAGCAGTCCATTGGATCCACTCCAAATGTCCCTATCCGGGAACTCCACTGGTGGTGTTGCACCGAAGTCTCATAGTCTTATGATCCGAAATTCCCTCGAGAATACTACCCTGATCAGTGCCGGTTTCCATCTTGGATCCATCCGTAAATACTGCCCACCCCTCCCCCCACCCAGTTTACCATATCCGGCCTCAGACCCCAGTTTTTACCAATGGAGTTCCTGCATGTGTAGTATGCATTGAGTCCCCTTATCCTCTCCTGAGTATTTCTCTTCCAAGACAGTTTGCAGTCCAGAAAGTTATCCAAATACTTTGCTGCGTCCGATAGACTTAACTCGACGCCATCTAGCACTGGCCCCCTAAATCCCTCTATCCGATAGCTTCTGATAAATAGCACCAGCTCAGTCTTCACAGGGTTAACACCCCGCGTAGGCAACAACTTTCCTGCCCATGGAATCAAATGACCTAAGAATCCCGCTGACCGCAAGCAACCACAGTAGGGGTGATAGAACCCCCCCTTGTGGTGTCCCCCTGGTAACCCTCCTCCTTATCACATGATCCCCCAGGCTCGAGTTTATAATCCTACTGCCAAACATGCAGACTATCCACTCTACCAGAAAGTCCTCAACTCCCAACTCCAACAACGAATCTCTAATCGCCTCAATCCTAATGTTATTAAAGGCTCCTTCTATATCCAGAAACGCGGCGAGAGTATATTCCCTATGCCTCAGACCGTGCGTAATACAACCCACCACCTCATGTAACGCGCTCTCAACAGATTTACCCTTCAGGTAAGCATGTTGAGCGTTGCTAATAAGGCGGGTCTCAATATTACTCCTGAGATAGAAATCTATTAGCCTCTCAACAGTCTTCAACAAAAATGAAGACAAACTAATAGGTCTTAAGTCCCCCGGTTTCGAGTGGCCTGCTTTACCACCCTCTAGGCAGATACCTCCTACTGAAGCACTTCCTGAATATATTCGCCAGCAGAAATGATGCATCGTCCGGAATTTTGCAGAGCATGGCCGGAAAAATGCCATCCGGACCCGGTGATTTATATGGGTCGAAAGTATTGACCGCCCACGCCAGCTTCTCCCTTGTAAACATTTCCTCGACGCAAGCGGAAGTATAATCCGATGTCATGGACATCACGTCCCATTGACCGTCGTCCATACCTCCGGTTTCCCTGCACCCGGGAAAGTGCGTCTCCATAAGTAAGGTTAGGGTCTCAGAGCCAGACTCAGTCCATGAGCTGTCATTCCTTTGGATGTAACCAAGGGCCTTATGGTCCTTGGATAAAATCCGTCGGAATCTTGACAACTCGTTTACATTATCAATGGATGTACAAAATTGCCTCCATGATAGTCGCTTTGCCCTTTTCAGATCCGCCTTATACCTGTTGAACTGCACCCTGTGATTGTTCCAATCCTCTGGTGCTCTGGTAAGCTTGGCCCTATTAAACAGTCTCCTAACCGTAGACCTTTGAACGTGAAGTTCCATGGTCCACCATTTGGGCTGTTTACGCCTACCCGGAAATATAACCGGGCAGGACTGCTCATAGCTTTCCCTTAGAAGATGAGTGAACTTTTTCACAACACCCTCCAGATCAGTCGGCAGCAAGTCGCCCACGGCCCTTTGCGCCAACCCAATTCGGACTCTTTCCTTAAAGGAGTCAAATTTTGTCCCTCTCGGGTTCCTAAATGGAGCTACCCCAGGTCAAAATTCAATGTGAAGGTAATACGACTAAGGTCTGAAAATGTACAGTCCGTTGCCACCCTCATATCAACAACAATTTGCTCGTCACGGTTCACTAATGTCAGATGTATCACTGCCTGCCTATCTTTATTTCTGAACGTCGGTGTGTTACCCAAACTACAGATAATGTCTGCACTCTCCCATTGGCTATGATGAGCATTGGCACCGCAGCCCAATACAAGGATGGCACCCTTCCTCCTTGCATATGCCGTCAGTTCCCGCACCTCCGTGCCAGGTGGGTCCAACGCCTCGTACGGCATATTCACCGAAGCCAGTGTTAGAGTGCGCTTACCTTTGGCTTCTCCATTTACTACGGTCAAGTCACCGCACCTGAAAGAATGAGAGATGAGAAAATTTTATTCATTCCTCGCTAGTATACACGTTCTTACCTTGTCCTCTGTGGACGGGACAAACAGAGTGTATCCCGCAACCCCTAAACCGCAAACCTTATTTTTATTAATCCAAGGTTCTTGGATTAGGGCTCCGTCCGTCCGGGTGCTGGTGAGGAAGTTTGCTAGTTCGGCTGAGGCTGCTTCACAATGGTGCAGGTTTATTTGCACTTCTAACAGCCTCTTTGGTCCTGTCATGTTTCGGATACCGGAACCTGACGTCACCTTAACCAAACTTAACTACCCCCCTCACCTCCTCCAAGAATTCCAAGGACTTCCGATCCACCGCGAAGCGGATGTCCCTGCCGGTATTCTCCTTACACACCAGTGAGGTCACAAGCCTCCATTGGTCGGTAAGAACCCTATTGTTCTGGTTGCCCAATTCTGCCAGTATAGTTTCCACCGGGCGTACGGGTGGTGGAATCCATACTGTCACTATGGACCTAATTGGCAAATCGAAGGCTTGTATGGCTTCAAACCTTGCTCCTGGGTTAATGTCGCTGCATTTGTCAATTGTAGTCTTTAAGAATTCCAAAGAATTCTTGTTACCACAATTGACAACCTTCACTCCCTTAACCCAGTTCGCACCATTGAAGGATACGTCCTCCTCTTTGCCCTTGAATGCTGCCAGCTTGTTGATAAGCCTAGCCTCCACTTACTGCCATAGCTCAGCACTGATCCTCCCATCCGGATCATTCCGATCGATGACAGCCACTTGCAGATGACCTTCCAGGCTCGTCGACTTCTTCAATCTTTTGTTCGATGAAGCAGGCTGATCATCCCCAGATCTGATCCCCTTAATGGTCTCCTTATTAGAGCCATTAGGAGCTTCACCCGGAGATGTACCAGCCCTCTTTACTGAGCTCGATGACTTCGGCACGACTAGTTTAGAAGGCTTGTTCCTGCCCGCACCTTTTCCCATATTGGCCTCCTTACGAGAGCCACTACTGGAATCGGACGGAGGATTACCAGCCTTCTTCCCCGTGTCCTTTCTCCATCTCTCCACGGCAGGTTGGCGACGCCAACGGCCCTGTACTCTGTTGAGTAGTGTCCGGGCCGGCAACTTCATCCACCTGCTTTCTCCAAGGATAGGGCCAACCAAGTACGGTACTGACAGGGCCGTAAATTCTTTCGAATTTGGTGACGCTTTGTCGGTGCCTTCTCAGAAGGTGCCTATCCCTCGCGGAGAACGTTGAAGGATCTCTCTTCGCCATCTTATCCAGATATGCCAGAGAACTCCTTGTTCCGTTCTGCGCCTTCTCCTCCTTCGTTCGGCTGGAGTTCTTAATGAATCGTAGAGGGGCGCCTTGCTCATCCTCCACGGCGTCCTGCCGAACAAGTTGTGGACAATCTTCTCCCGAGTGTCCCCTCTGATGTCCACTGGCCTCACAGATGAGAGTGGCAGGCTATGTAGTCTGACTGTGAGCTGATATATCAATATCGAGCTCCGTGTCAGAGAGCAGAGTCAGCCCCTCTTACCCTTGAGTAGCCCCGGTTTCACCACAGGAGTCACTCGATAGTCCCAGAAGACTATCCACGTAAAGGTCGGTCAGTACCTGTCTCTCTTGTTCAATTACCTTCTCATGAACAGTCGAGAGGGTACTCCACACCTCACAGACCGTGACGTCCGACTGACCCTGGTCAATCCCGTGTCTTTGCTATTTGTTGTTTTAGTGTTCGTTTTTGTTTTAAAAAGGAGGTATTCATTTTGTTCCCTCGAGTTTACTCGTAAAAGACGGACCGAACCACGCAGTGACGGCGTGCGTGGACTTGGCAACTAACGTACAACAGCGCTTTGCCCTGACGCTGAGGGAAGCTGTTAACGACTAGTTTCTTTACGCACTAACTAGCCACCCAGGACCTCGGCACTGCTACCAACCACCTTGTCCTTAAAAGTGCATATTTCGAGCTTCAGCCACTGGTAAAGCCCCCACCTTGCAAGGGGCGAACCCGCGGGCTGACACGCGGAACGGAAGTGTGCATTCCACTACCGCCTCATTATCTTGACAAGATGAGTAACCTTTAGTTGCACACCCCTTCAGTGTTCTCGACCTCCCGCGAGGACGTATTCATCACATACATCATCCCATGAGATCAGAACCGTAGAGTGCACTTAAGCCCTCGCATCTCGACAAGATAGTTACCCAGGCGAGGGAAAGCGGTATAAAAATTAGTTTGTTGTGTAAAGGCATCGATTTTTTTTTTAGATAATTCAGTTTGTTTATGGTAAATTTAGGCACAACATTATAGCCACATATATATATGTATAGGTTATTGATTATAATGTTAAGATTTCATTGTAGTTTTGAGTTAAACATATTTCATTAATCATTTGTTCTCATACATTTTTTTTTGTCATAGAGAATTTTTCTTATTCCCTTTTTATTTGAATAAAATATGTAAATTTGTATTAAGATTTATAAACAGAAAATGTTTGTGCTCTAAGTTTTTGGATTTGGTAATTGTGAAGTAAGTGTATGTGAGTGAGTGTGTGCTTTAGGAAATGTGTCCAAGGTTGAGAGGGCAATTAAAGGATGAAAATCACCTCGTTCTTCCTCATGAGTGTTTTCAGTGACTACTTTGCGTTTAATAATAGTGTTTTTTTGTTGTTAGTTTGCCTTTTTAGTTTTATGTGTTCATGTCCGTGTACTATGGTTGGGTTGGAACCAGTGTTACCACCAGCAAAATTTAAGATAACACTTGAGATGAAGCAAAATTACCCGATTTAAATGAAATGACACCTAAAATAAAATTGAAGTTTTATTAAATAAAAAGCAAAAAAATTAAACAAAGAAGCAAAAACACAACAAACTCATTGAAAGAAGTTCACTTTCATATTTCGTTGTATATATCGAGCCCTAACCGCGAAAATAAAGTAAGCGCCAAAAACCAAATTTTTGCAGGAGAGACTTTTTTTATTTTATTTTATATAATTTTTGAATGAATTTTGTCGCTTACTATAAAATTTTCTAGCTATAAAATCGTAACGGTACCTTATATGACCATGACATTTAAGGAGATGATGCAAGTGTACCTAATAAAGCCATTTATTAAAAAAACGAACATTGAAAACCATGTCGCTTACGTTATTTTCACGGTTAGAGCTCGAATGCTCATTGCCATTCCTTTATAATGCGTGTTTTTTAAGCCCGTAGAGCTTACGAAAGATCAGCTATCAAGCGAACTGTCATGCTGATCTCACTTTTTGCTCAGGCACATTATCATGAACAGATTCATGCTTGAACTACTCCACCCAATTATCCACATTGACTTTGAAAATCAGCCATAGGTTTTTGCAACTTTTAGGCGACTTCATGATTTAAATGACGCAAATTATTTTTTTCAAAAATGAAGGCGATGTGTCGATTTAGAGAAAATAAACTGTAAATTAGACTTCAAGGCCGTGCGATGTGACACCTCTTGATTGTTTTCCGTAGGGCTGTGAAGTCACTGGTTTGTGCTGCGAAGCCAGCAACAATTGACGTCTTGGAGGTCAAAATTGTTCATTTTATTCGTGACATGCAGCCAGCAATGCTCGAAAAAGAGGAACATAATTGGACGCCTGCAATGCATTTCGTCAACGGCAGGCTTATTTTGTGAAATCAGTTTCAATTGGTAATGCCGTGTATTAATCTGCGATAAAAATTATTTTTTTGTGTTGTCTACCATTTTAGGTTTCATGGTCTTAAAAATAGCGTTTATACCTTAATAAGTAAACAAAATGCCTGCAAGGTTTTATAACTAAAGCATTTGAAAGTTGCCAGATGAAAATAAAATTAATTATATGTTTGAATACTGAAAACATTTCTTCCCCCAGGCTAGTTTTTAGAGTGAATAACTTTTTTTAATAGACTTCAGGTTCTAAATCACTATGCTAGTCATCTTTATCCAAATCTAAGAGTCTATCTATCTTGCGACATTCATTATCGAACTTTTGAAAATATATATTTAATGATTGAAGACTTTTCTTAAAAAATACAGCGAGACTTTGGTTCAGAGAAAAAAGAAAGAAATAAATGTCATCACTGAATTCGAATCATGATTTTATTTGGGTATCTGAAGTAAGATTTTCAAATTACGCCTGAATTACACCTAAGAGAAATTACCCACACTCTACCCACGGCAGAAAAAAAAATTACCCGAATTCGGGTAATTACCCACAAGGTGGCAACACTGGTTGGAACCTATCTTGATGGATGTGCGTGCTGAGCTGGTTGGCATCACGGCCATAGCAATGTAGGGATGTTAATGCAACAATAAAAGGCGCCTAACATGTCATGACGACATGCAGCGAGATGGCGCCAAACATTTAGAGGGATATGTAGCACGTTTCCGAAAAGATTGCTTAGGGATACACAACTCAATAAGAGAATAAATTTTTGGATAAAAACGTTTTATTATTTCATCGAAAGTAATACTTGAGGGCAAAAATTATTTATCCCAGTTTATATTATCTAAACGGCTATTAAGTAAACGATAGTTTGTATTTTTAAAATACAGTACCTTATCGTAACCTCAGTAAGTTGCCGGTAAGATGTACAAGAGATTGGTAAGTTTACTTCTATTGTAGGGTGATAATGATCTTCCGAAGTGGTAGTTGGCTCAGAGCGCTTAACAACGATGCCCACATATTCTTCATAAAAATTAAGTCCAATAATTTCACATAACACTACGTGACAGTTTTTTGACCCAGTGTATTTGACATCTAATGTAAAATTTTCAGCTGAATCCGAATATGAAGTCAGAATTGTCAAAAGTAGTTTTTGTGTTATTCCAAAATAACCGTTATTTGTGTTTTAAAAAAAGATGATGTGACTTAAATGCAAATATCTTCAAAAATTTTTAACGGATTATGTATTTCTTTCTTTTTAGTGAAAGGTTATAAAATTTCTTTAATAACCATGGATCGTTTGTGAAGATTTGTCAATAAATAGCAGATTTATAGTTGACAAAATTTTAAACTTCATTATAAATTTGATGATTTTTTGCAATTTTTCTCTTTTCAAGTTATTTTTTTAAGCCAAAAAATTAAATTTCTTTAAGTCTTATCACTTATGACATTAGCCTATTTCAATACCAACATTTACACATATTTACAGAAAATTAATTGAATTAACCCACTTTTCGATTTGTATCAAATCAAAGAAAAACACAACAAATAAATATACAAAGCAAAATTTTTAATAACAATAAATATTAAAAATAGCTTAAAACCAGAGTACCGAAACGTTCACTAATTTTTCAGTCATGAGCGAGCGTAAAAAATTAAAACTTTTACTGCTTTTTCATCCTCATGAGGGTGAGGAAAAAAATATTTTGAATTTCCTCATTCATGAAAAATGAGCAAACAAAAAAATTCATACGTGAATTTGTCAGATATGAAAAATTTAAATAAATTTACAATTAAATTCCTCATAACGAAAAAAACGCGATTTGCCAGACCATTAACAGCGGAAAAATGAAGTAGTAAAGAGGCCTTATAGAAGGCCTTTTTGGCGATATAAAGTTTTCCAGTCGCATTCCAACTGTATGTCTAATTTACACAGTGTGTTATTAGAGACCAAAGCCTTGACTTCTTGCATCTACTTTAAAGGCCTTCTAAAAATAATTAATAAATAATAAATCTTTATCCCACTGTAATTGTGGTTGCTATTTAATAATGCGAAGTGCGTAAATTAATAATTAAACTTGCTACACATTCCAACATAAAAACTAATTAAACGATTTCGACTGGCCTTATCTTAGAATAGAAAATTTGAATATTTTATAAAAACCATTCTAAAAGAACTTTTAAAATAAGGCAGATTGGAATAAGTAAAAGTTTATTAAAAATACAGTTGTAAACCTTGTTTAAGGCCTGAAAAGTGAAAGCGCTCGCAATTTTTCCCGCTAGGCAGCACGATAGCCTGTATGTGTTTTGTAAAATTATTTATTGGATGGTAAACTAAAATGTGTTTTGCTTTTATAAAATATTCTTTGATGCCTCTAAAAGGGTCAGTGTTTTTTTTTTTTTGTTTTAAAGACATAAAGGCAAACATTTTTGAAAAAAATTACTACCTGCAAGAACTTCAGACATGTATTATCCCTGCAAATAATAGGACCAGTCCAAACACGCGTATGAAGAGTAGCCCACAAGGAACCATATAACTCAGCTTTGAACTACAAAGGAGTAGTTTTAAAAATACTCCATGGTATACTCAAGAGGATTAGTTTTGAAGTCGTTTAAAAACGAAAGCACGTCGTTAAAAAACGAAGACATATCGTCTCACTACAAACACTTTTTAACAATGACATGGTCCATGCTTGCATTACATCGGACCAGTCAATGGAGTTGCCCATTTAATCAAAATTAATCAGGTGGTCCAAAATTAATTGCAGGGATGGTCTCGTGAAAAAATTTTGGTTTCTGGACCGCAAAGGTGTGGAAAACACAATATTAAATTTGTAAAAGCTGGCATAATTTGTCACGAAACAATAAAGTTTCATTAATACAAAGATGCCCAAGGTAGTAGTATTGGTGAGAGTGACGAAATTACACTGGAAGAAAACAATTTGCTATTCATTTTATTTAGTCGTCAACAAGATTTCGACGAAAGCACATGTGTGGCGGGTGTTGTCATTTTTTTCTGTTTCTTTGGGTAACAAAAGGGAAATGTAAAATTAATGAATGTACATATTTTAGTAATACTCTGGATGAATGTATTGAGATATATATATATACATATATCTATCATACATACATATATAATTTATATATGCGGACATCTAAAGGTCTTATGACAAATAAGACATTGCATGTCATCAAAAGCATTTTGTAACATAAAATACTTTTCGGCTGACATCATTAATATATCGCAATAATTTCAATTTATATGTTCACTGACAGCAGTCTCGATGACGATTTAAATCAGGGATTTCCATTTCATTGCACAATTGTGCACACCAATACTAACACATATTTTTATGCTCTTCAATTCAGTCGTCGCTGTGACTTCGACAAGTGTACATGTCTAGCGGATGCTATATTATTTTGTTTCAGCTTACACTCAAAAAATATTGTGCGGTCAAAAATGCTTTTGGTAACATCCAATGCCTTGCGTGCAATTTTTATTTAGAGTTTAAATTTAAAGACTTAAATGTTGAATAATATAACATTTTATAAGTTTACATGCAAAGCAAAGAACTTTGTAAAATGGTAATTATTTGAGATTTAAATTCAATTTTTAATACTTCAGATAACAATGCGTTAACCGATATATTATTAAGGAAAAAATATTGTATTCTATTAATTTGTAATTTTCAAATAATATCTACATTGTTTTGCATTTAAGCTAACGATATGTGTTTTGTTTGTGAAAAAAATTCTTTGTACCTGAAAAGGGTCACTTTTACTTTCGTTAAAAAGACGTACCTAAATGCAGAAATTATTAAGAAAAAATAGCCACAATAATTTGTTGGTATTTTGTGCTTGTAAAAATATTTTTGTACCTGTACCAATCGCGTCGGTGGGTTTTTTTTCTTTGAAAACACTTTTCTTAAGTAAGTAAAAATATTTAAAAAACAAGTTAAAAAAAAGTCTTGTTTTCCTACAATTTATGTGTAAACCTATACACATAAAAGCAAATGAGGAGCCGCAGAACAAAACGTACTTTTTCACATATTTAAAATTTTTGGGAAATTGAGGTTTATTTTTTTCGACCCCTTAAAAAACTGTATGAACCTGGAAATGGAAACAAGTTTTTTGCTTACCAAAAGATGAATCAAACTGCCGTAAGTCAATACATTAAATGTCAAGGATATTTAATATCAAACCAATTTTATATCGAAAAAAGTACGTTTTGCTAAAAAAAAAATGAAAAAAGTACGTTTTGTTTAAAAAAATATTTAAATTTTCTACAGATTCTTATAATTATTCCATGTTTAATTATACTATTGTATTAATTATTGTTTTCATAACACTCATTCACCCCTGCAAATAAAATTGGACCACCTGATCCATTTTGATAAAATGGACTACTCCATGGACTGGTCCGCTGTAATGCAAGCATGGACCATGTCATTGTTAAAAAGTGTTTGTAGTGAGACGACATGTCTTCGTTTTTTAACGACATGCTTTCGTTTTTAAACGACTTCAAAACTAATCCTCTTGAGTATACCATGGAGTAGTTTTAAAACTACTCCATAGTAGTCCAAAGGCGGGTTATATGGTCCTCCTCTAGGACATCGCAATGTTAAATAGACCATGTTTTTTCCATACGTTAGGGTTACTTTTGGACTAGTCCTGGTCCCTTGTGGGCTACTCTTTACATGCGTATTTGGACTGGTCCTATTATTTGCAGGGACCAAACAATTTAATGTCGCTGATTTTAAAACTGCACTTTTTTCTATCAGCTGTGATTTGCGTGCAATATTTATTTTTTATGAAGTTTTTAAACATACAAATCTTAATTTTTTTTTACAATTGTTTGATAAGATATTTCAAACTGATTTAGAGTCAAAAAGCTTCCGAATAAAAAAAAAGTGCAGTTTTAAAATCAGCGACATTGAATTGGTAAAGAATTGCTAAAAATTTTTTATCAACACAAAAAATTTTTAATTTTGTACCTTTGTATTATACAACTTATAAAATATATTACTAACATTTTATTTCGGCTGTAAATGAATGCATTCTCTCAATTTGTTTACTCTCTGGTACTCACTACTACATAACCAAAAAATTTTTGGAAATGCCTGATTTAAATCAGGGATGTCAGCGCCATACACAATTGTGGAAATTAATTCACATGTACGCTTACGCTCTTTTATTTTGCGAGCGTAAAATATAATTGTTTACTGAGAAACACTCTCATTCAGCGGGAAATATCGCAAATATTGCAAGGCCTGTTTTGAGGCCTCTAAATATATTTATGTATATAAATAAATATACAATAACTGTATGTAGGTACATCTTTTTTTTTTTTTTTGTTTTATTATCTTTTTTATTTTATTTATTATCTATGTTTCTGTTTTGTTTTATTTCTGTTTTTGACATTGTATTTACAATGATTTTAAAACAGGGATTTCCATTTCTTTGCACAATTGTGCAATTGTGGTTATTTTTTAAGATACAAGTTTAAAATTTTATAAAAATATATATGTAAAGTGAATCCTAATCAACAAAAATTTCAAATTTTCAAAATAATTGTTTTGCATTTAAGCTAACGATATGTGTTTTGTTCGTGAAAAAAATTCGTTGATGCCTGTAACAGGGTCCCTTTTTCTTTCGTTAAAAAGACGTACCTAAATGCAGAAATTATTAAGAAAAAAAAAATAGCCACAAGAATTTGTTGGTATGTATTTTGTGCTTGTAAAAATATTTTTGTTTCTGTACCAATCGCGTCGGTGGGTTTTTTTAAACTCTTTTCTTAAGTAAGTAAAAATATTTAAAAAACAAGTTAAAAAAGTCTTTATTTGCTACAATTTATGTGTAAACCTATACACATAAAAGCAAATGTGACAGCAGGTAAGAAGATGTGTTTTATTGATGTATTAATGAAACTTTATTGTTTCGCACTATTTTTATTGCTTACTTTTTTATGCTACAATTATATGACCGAGTCTAAAGAGTAAACCTTACTACTTTATGGTATTTATTTAACGTAACTTTGACCTGTTATAATGACTTTATACATTTTTGCAAGCAAACTCAGGTGCGCATTTGGTATTTTGTAAAAAGTTATGATATACCATTAGCTAGAATTAAAATGTATGCACAGATGTTTGAAGTATGAGTAACCCAACACCGTGAATACTCTTTCTATTTTACTTACCACTATGAATACCCTAACTTTTTACTAAAATAACTTTTTCACGTTATAATTCTCATGTAATTCATTTTATTTTTGAATAAATAGACCTGGGAAATCCATTTCTATGCACAATTGTGTATACCTGTAAACTTCAAATTAGAATTTCATTTAATAGTCTTGTAGACAGCGATAACGGACGTGCAAGCGGATGAGTTTATTAAAAAAAAAGATAAATGATGCCATATAAAAAATATTTTATGATAAAAAATGCATTTAATGATTATCAATGTCTCTTATGTTTTAAAACATTTGAACTTAAGAGATTGGATAGTTTGAAAAGGCATTATGATCATTTCCATAATGATATTAAACAATATGAAGTAAAAGAAAGGGAAAACCAAAATAAGATTAAAAAAAAGTTTTATTTGGATAGTTTGAAAAGTTGAGTATCACAAGAAGAAGAGCATGAAGATAGGATAGAAGAAGAGTTAAAAATAGAAATATCAAATTTACTAACTTTGGAAATAGTAAAGCAGGGAAGACCATTTTCCGATGGGGTATTTATAAAAAAGCTTTTCCATGCAGTTTTCTGAGTATTTGGCAATTTTTGAAAACCTTTTTTACAACTTTCAAGATCGTTTTCAAGATTTTGAGGATATAAAACCACTACTTAACATATTCCAAAATCCCTTTAAGTGCGACATTGCGAATTATAAATTCAGCATCCAGTCGGAACTAATCATACTTAGGAGCGAAATTAATCCCCCAGACAGGGAAAATATTATTGAGTTCTGGAAAAATTTAGACGGGGCGCTATATCCTATATTAAAAAAAATTCCTTCAAATGTTTGTCGCTTTTTTCCTCAACATATCTTTGCGAACAAATATTTTCCGATTTGAAATACATTTGCTCAAAACAACGCAATAAATTAACATCCGCAAACCTAAAAAATGTTTTGTTGTTACGAAACTGCAATATAAATTTAGAAGATATTATTGGTAAATCAAAGTATTTATTATAGGCTAGTAAAATCTTCTCTTTTTATAATGGTGGTAAATACTAAAGCCCTGCACGAATGCATTTGTTTCTTTTTCACAGTTCTCCACACCAAGTTATTGTTGTGTCAAATACTGTGTTTTTTTTTTAAATCAATTCGAATGATACACAATGAAAAACCGAATCAATTTTAAACAGTAGTTGGTTTCAAACAACTCGTTGTTAAGCAGTAGTTTGATTTAAAAAAACAAATCAACTCAATGTATAATTTGATGTGAAAACGAACATAACACACAGCAATTGTGAGTCTATAATGCATTAAACACATTCACCACAGCAGGCTACACGAACACAATACTACAAATGCTGCTGGCTGAAATTTTACTGCCTGTTTAACGATATCGAACGTCATCGTTCGCATAGAAAATTACATTTAAAACAAAAACAAAGTTCGTACAATGTTCGAACTTTGTTTTTGTTTTAAATGTAATTTTCTATGCGAACGATGACGTTCGATATCGTTAAACAGGCAGTTAGTCGTTTAGTCAGCTACTAAATTATTTTGAAGACGGCAGCTTCAATTGAAAAAATTCCAACAGCTGTTTTTGTTTACTATGTCTTTATATTTCAGTGGTGTCACTATCATTTTTTTTTCTTTTATAAAATTGCAGACTCTTATTCAAACTTAATTTAAGATTATCAACAAATGAACTTATTTAAAAAAAATTAAAATATTTTAATTTTGTTGCTTTTGTAACTAATAAACAATATAATTTTAACGGCAGATTAAACAAAAAATACATATAAAATGCTTTTAAAATAAGAAAATTTGTTCCTTCAACACACGTGGTATAGTTCGTAAAAGTTTCAGAACACTTTGGGTACGTACGTAAATGCATAAAAACTATATATCACTGCTGCAGTGATGAAAAATGTTGTTGCTGATGCGTGATTACCAGTTGCAGTTGTGTTGCTGATACGTTGCACAACAGCTGTGCAAAGTTTGAATTTTTTAAATTTCAAAAGTTTAATAAGCAAAAATTAAATAATAATAAAAATGCTTTTTACAATAAAGATGACAAATTTAATTGAAAATATTGAACCAAAAAGTAACAGTTTTCTTATAAATGACAAGAAAATTAAACGATTTCTTTTTTGTCAAAAGTTAATGCTTTTTCTTGAAAGATTTTTCTACAAAACTTAAAATTTTGTCAATATACATATTTATTAAAACATAATATCTTTAGGGAAGAACACTGAATCTTTTATATATGCACCATATTTTTAGTAACTTCATCATATAAAATTTTAAATTTAAAAAAATTTTATTTTGGAAAATTAATCAATTTATTTAAAAGTTTGATTAAAAATATATATCTGGTAATAATTTATGTACTTCTTACATATTCATCCAAATTATGAATGAAAATTCCCCGGGAGTTTTCTCCCTTCTCTCATTTTTCCTATGTTAATTCAATTGTAAAAATAGGAAAAGGGAAAAAACTCCCGGGGAATTTTTATTCATGATTGGGCTGATTGAATTATTGTAATATGTACATAAATAATAAGTGTTCTACAACGCCGAAAAACCGCAATTCAGAAAAACTTTATTAAGCAAATATCTTAGGGTTAAATAATTATTGTTATATCGACATGATTTAAAGATAAAGCCAATTTTGTAAAAAAAAGTCAGCCACGGAGTATAAATATATAAAATTGGCTGCTTATTGGTTAATCGGTGTGCCATAAACGCCATGTGGAACACACTTTAAAGAATTTTTCAATGATTCTCATATTTTATAGATTCATTTTATACCTAAAGAGATACGGATAAAGTATTTTGAAACTTTTACGACCTATAACCCCTGAACTAGAAGCGTTGGCGCGAACAAACATCTTCCTATAGAATTTCTTTCAAGGATATAAAAAAAATTATATAAATAACAATTTGGTGTTGAGCCGAGTTAATATTCTTGTTTCAAGCCGATTCTTTTCTGTTAAATAAAAAAAAAAAAAAAAAAAATTAAGCACTTATATTTTAAATATTTTTTTATATTAGCAGCACTTTTTCTGTTTTGTAGTGGACAAAAATAGAAATTAGTTAATTTGACTACAACGACAAAATAAGCACAGACAACAACCTGCAGCCATGTATCCGTGTCGTCGTGAAAATAATCATTTCCATATGCACACATGAATTCTAGTTTTGACATATTGAAGTCGGTAGCTTGCTGTCTCGAATGTGTTTAAAGCATAACAGGGAATTCCATTTCTTTGCACAATTGTGTATACCACTACTAACACATATTTTTATGCTCATCAATTCAGTCGTCTATGTGACTTCGACAAGTGTGACAGTAGGTAACATTCTTGGGTAAGAAGATGTGTTTTATTGATGTTTTAATGAAACTTTATTGTTTCGCACTATTTTTATTGCTTACTTTTTTATGCTACAATTATATGACCGAGCCTAAAGAGTACCCCTTACCAATTTATGGTAACTTTGACCTGTTATAATGACTTTATACATTTTTGCAGGCAAACTCAGGTGCGCATTTGGTATTTTGTAAAAAGTTATGATATACACCTTTGGACCGATAACTTTATTAGAAGAACATATATAGCTGTGACCATTCACTACATAAAAGATGGACATATATTTAGTAGACTTCTTGGCATTAATTCTATGGATGGTGAAAAATGTACAAGTAATATTTATTTATTTGATAATATATATTTATAAATAGGTATGTATATTATAAACTTAAATATATATATTTTTTGATGATAATATCTGTCGAAAGTTAAGAAAAATACTTAATAATTTCGATTTAGATCTGGATCTGGATGACAAAGCCATTATTGTCACAGATCGAGGAGCAAACATGGTCGCTGCCATTCGGAACAATAACCACATATTTTGCATTGACCATTTACTGCATAATACTATTCAAAAAGCTATGAAAGAAGTACCTGCTGTTTCAGAATTATGTAGTTTATGTACTAAACTCGTAAAATATTTTAAAATTTCTGGTCTAAATGTAAATTTACAAACAACCCTTAAAAGCTTTTCACCCACCCGCTGGAATTCAATTTACTATTTATTTGTTTCTGTCGAAAAAAATTGGTCCGAAATAGTTCAACTTTTGCAACAAAAAACCGGGCTCAATAGAATCAATAATATTCATTTGAACCATATAACAGCTTTAATTAAAGTTTTGGAACTTTTCGAAGAAACTTTAAAAAAGCTAGAAGGGGAAAAGTATCCGACAATACACCTTGTTTATATTTATATCCTTGCTTAAAGAAAAAATGTAATACTGATATCAGTGACTTAGAAATTTCAAAAGAGTTTAAAGAAAAATTTTCAATTTTGATAGATTCCATAGTAATTGGGAATCTAACTATCTACCATAAAATTGCTGTTTTTCTATTCCCTCCATTAAACAAATTAGTTCAATTAAGTGAAGAAGAAAAACTCTCGATTAAAGACAAATGCATGCACATTATGAGAAAATACTTTCAAGAGCAACATGAATCAGAAAATCCATTTGAAAGTGCAACAGCAATATCTAGCCATATCAAAGAATTATATTCTGATTTTTTACCACCGACTGAAAATACTACACAACTTGATACAGTATTCAACGAATTGCTAATGTATGAAAGCTTAAATGTTAGTATTACTGAAGATTTCAACATTTTGCAATGGTGGAACTTACATCAAAATGAATTTCCACTTCTCTACAAAGGGAGCTGCAAAATATTAGCAACGCCTGCTAGTAGTGCAGCTTCAGAGCGAGTTTTTTCAGTAGCACGGAATTTGATTTCTGAAAAAAGATGCAGCATTGCTTCAAACGGTGATTCTATAAATGCCATAATGTTTCTTCATTCAAATATAGAAGCAACTGAAATACAAAATGAACTTTTAAACTGTACAAATTAATTTAATATTTAATTAGGCTTAAGTTCATTAAATTTAATTTTCAAGAATGAAAGATTATCAAGAACAATTTTAATTGATTTTCATGTTGTAAAATTCCTTTCTTCATAAAAATAATTTAATGAAAATTAAATTTAATGAACTTAAGACTAATTAAATATTAAAAAAATTTGGATTAAAAACCATAAATAGTTCAACAAAATAACCACAATACTAATTATTGTTAAAGCTAAGGCACGAGCTCTATGTGTTCATTTGTCCTTCAAGTTGTGCTGAAAAAGGTCAACAAGAAAAAGAAAGACAAAAGGAAAAAACAAAAAATGTACTTTGGACTTCAAGAAGAATTCTTGACAAAAGTACGAAAAAACAGAAGTAAAGAAAAAACATGTAAAATCAATTAAAATAGATAATCATTCAAAAAAGCAAACTTCGATCTACCAAAGGTTAAAATACAATTTGGTTTAAGGATTGATGTTTGACTATTGACGTCAGCAGCCGTCGATGGCTGCGAGTGTAAAACGGCAAATCCATCTGAGGAGATCGAGTGGTTGCGATCGAAACATGTCATGGTAACCTGCCGGCCTGGGTTCGAGCCCCGGCCACGGTCAAGAATGAAAGATTATCAAGAACAATTTTAATTGATTTTCATGTTGTAAAATTCCTTTCTTCATAAAAATAATTTAATGAAAATTAAATTTAATGAACTTAAGCCTAATTAAATATTAAAAAAATTTGGATTAAAAACCATAAATAGTTCAACAAAATAACCACAATACTAATTATTGTACAAATTAATTTTAAACCATTTTGCTCATTATATTATTTTTATCTTAATTTTGCAATTAATTGAATTTAGCTTTTCATTTCTTTTTTACTTTTAATAAAATATTTCAAAATATATTTTTGTAACTTTTGAATAAATTAATTTAAAATAAAAACTTAAACATTGTATAATAATATTTTGCATCTTCATTTGTTTTTTGCTAATACAAAATTACTAATTACCTAATAATAAAAATAAAATAATGCCACCTATTTTGTTACTGTTGTGTGGTGTGATTTGGTGTGATTCGTTTGATTCGTTCGATTCGTGTGATTTGGTGTAGTTTGTGTTATTCGTTTGTTTCGTTGTTGTGTGGAGTATACTTCGTGCTCTTTACACTTCGTGTTTTGTCGTTTATAACACACGTAATTTAAACTCATTTGCATTTGTGTGTTTATATTTTTTTCGTGCTTTATGTGTTTTTCACAGTACAGAATTTGATTCGTTAGCAAAAAGCAATCGACAATCAGTAGTTGAAAAACAAACGAATGTTTTGAAATGGCATTCAAATGCATTCGTGCAGGGCTTTAGTAAATACTTACGGAATATTTTTAAACTTAATATTTGCATTAGTATGAGCAAATGAATTTTCATTGTTAGAATTCGCAAAGGTATGTTGAGCACAAAACGAAAAATATTGGAAAGAATTGTATAAGGTTATAAAAAGACTTCAAATATTGTCAACTGCGCAATTTTTCCAAAAAATAAGCAAAGTTTCTGAGGTTCCAAATTAAATTTATTTAAATAATAACTGATTGTGTCTGTCCATAACTCAACATTTTTCGATAATTGTATTATTATTTATTGCTTTTAAGTCTTCATAGCAATAAATGTAAGTTAACTTTAAATAGTCTGATGAAAAATGAATGGAAAGCATGAACTATATTTCCTCGCATAATGCTGGCCCTGGTGTTTGCATCGCCCTTTCATGAAAACGTTTTGTAAGTTTTAATACCTTACCTGATTCCCAACAATTTAATCGAACATAAATGACCCTTAGAAAAGGTCGTTAATTAGGCCTCGCAATAGGCCTCGCAACCGCATATTTCGCCCACTGGGCATGTAAGAGATAAGAGTAATCTCACCAACACAATCATAATTGACACCACTGATTTAAATGTAAAATAAGACACAGAAGTTATGCAAGTGTAGTTTGTCTCTCCCACTCAACATGCTGATTTCCTATTGGTTGATTGACGATCAAACAAAAGAGCGTAAGTATACGTGTGAGTTTAATTGGCTGATATCAGCCACTACTGGGCATCTTTGCATTAATACAACACATCTTCTTACTCTTCAACTATACTTACTGTCGCATTTGCTTATATGTATATGTATAGGTTATTTACATATAAATTGTGGCAGAACAAGAGTTTTTTTAGTGATTTTCAAATAACTTTACCTACGTAAGAAAAGTGTTTTCAACAATAAAAACCCACCGACGCGATTGGTACAGAAACCAAAATATTTTTAGAAGAACGAAATACCAACAACTTCTTGTGGCTATTTTTTTTCTTAATAATAGGTACGTTTTTTTAACGAAAGAAAAACGGACCCTTTTAAAGGCATCAAAGAATTTTTTACACAAACAAAACACATATCGTTATGCTTTAAAGTTTAAACACATTCGAGACAGCAAGCTACCGACTTCAATATGTCAAAACTAGAATACATGTGTGCATATGGAAATGATTATTTTCACGACGACACCGATACATGGCTGCAGGTTGTTGTCTGTGCTTATTTTGTCGTTGTAGTCAAATTTAACTAATTTCTATTTTTGTCCACTACAAAACAGAAAAAGTGCTGCTAATATAAAAAAATATTTAAAAAATAAGTGCTTAAAAATTTTTTTTTTTTTTTTTTGTTTAACAGAAAAGAATCGGCTTGAAACAAGAATATTAACTCGGCTCAACATTAAATTGTTATTTATATAATTTTTTTTATATCCTTGAAATTAGTTCTATGGGAAGATGTTTTTCGCGCCAACGCTTCTAGTTCAGGAGTTATAGGTCGTAAAAGTTTCAAAATACTTAATCCATATCTCTTTAGGTATAAAATGAATCTATAAAATATGGGAATCATTGGAAAATTCTTTCAAGTGTGTTCCACATGGCGTTTATGGCACACCGATTAACCATTTAAGAGAAAATTATATATATTTATACTCCGTGGCTGACTTTTTTTTACAAAATTGGCTTTATCTTTAAATCATGTCGATATAACAATAATTATTTAACCCTAAGATATTTGCTTAATAAAGTTTTTCTGAATTGCGGTTTTTCGGCGTTGCAGAACACTTATTATTTATGTACATATTACAATAATTCAATCAGCCCAATCATGAATAAAAATTCCCCGGGAGTTTTTTTCCCTTTTCCTACTTTTACAATTGAATTAACATAGGAAAAATGAGAGAAGGGAGAAAACTCCCGGGGAATTTTCATTCATAATTGGGATGAATATGTAAGAAGTACATAAATTATTACCAGATATATATTTTTAATCAAACTTTTAAATAAATTGACTAATTTTCCAAAATAAAATTTTTTAAAGCTTAATAAATTTAAAATTTTATATGATGAAGTTACTAATAATTATATATATATGGTATATAAAAATAAGTGTACACTATGATGTCACCACTAACTGCGAAAGCGGGTCGTTCGACTTAAACGAAAACTATCACGGTACTTTGGCGATAGTCTGTAGATGGTTTATGTAAAGTTTTGACGAAATCGGCCCAGTGGTTCCAGAGATATTGCATTTAGATTTTCCTATATATTATTACCATATAAATTTCAACAAAATGGGTTTCATTATCCATATTATGATTTTTTATTGTTACCTGAAAAGTTACCAAATCGTAATGCTTAATGTGTACAATGACATTCGGAATAGATCTTAATGTATACATTTTATATCGCTAGAGGGCGTAACATAAGGCGAAACGGGTAAAAGCTCCCCCTCCCAATATTTTCTTAACTGATTAACCGATTTTCTTGAAATTTCGCAGGCAAATAGTGTTGCATCTGGAAGGAACTATAGCCTATAATTTTTATTATTCAGGGCGTAAAATTGGGCAAGAGAGGCAAACGCTCCCCCTCCCTATATTTTCTTAACTAATCAACCGGTATTCTTTAAATTTGGCATGCAGATACTGTAATATCTAAAGGAACTTTAAGATATACATGTTTTTGAATTTCGAACAATTAGGGCGTAAAATAGGGCAAAAAGGGTAAAAGCTCCATCTCCCCATGTCTTCTTAATTAATTATCCGATGGAAGTTTCAAGTCTTAAAGGAATTAAAGGCTATACATTTTAACATTTACGGCGTAAAATAAAGGTAAACGGGTAAAAGCACCCCCATCCAATATCTTCTTAATTAATTAAACGATTCTTTTGATAAGTTTATGTATCTTTATTAAACGTTTTTTTCTCCGTTATTCTACTTCGGCTTTGCAATGGTACACGATGGGTCGTTAACAAATTGATGAAAAACGTTATCGAAGCTACCTTTTTGAATGGTAAATTCCGAGACGAAAATGTTTTGCTGCCACGAACTCCGATGATTGCCACAGACGTCCCAAATTAATTCAAATTTTCTTTTAGATTGGCATTTGCAATGCCAGAGTTTTTTATATAGACTTTGACGTTTGGTATAACAAAAAAGTTTTCAGGTGAAGACCCCATGCAATAAAAATTGATTATCTCTGTTTGATTATAATACTTCAGGATAAAAAATACATCACTTTTTTATGTTTAACTTTTCAATCAGGGGTGTTCTGGAAATCGAAAACGCAAGAATTTGGAAGTTGTTTTTTAATAAAATTTTGATCTAATTTTTATAATTTTTGTTATAAAATTCCGTTTAATAGAGAACTATTTGTATAATATTTGTCATAAAATTATTTTATTACAGAAATCTTTTTCAAAAACGACGTTTAAAATTTTTTCGTTTTGCGTTTTCGATTTCCAGAACACCCCTGAATATGTAACGAAAAGAAATAAATAGCTATTGTTTTTTTTCATCGCCGATTATGGTATAAAGCGCTCAAGTGAAAGAAAGAGGAATTTATTTTACTTGAAATTAGGTTTATGGCAAAACAACGTTTGCCGGGACAGCTAGTATGGTATATAAAAGATTAAGTGTTCTTCCCTAAAGATGTTATGTTTTAATAAATATGTATATTGGCAAAATTTTAAGTTTTGTAGAAAAATCTTTCAAGAAATATTTATTTATGAAATTGGCCCTTAACGGTCTAATAAATCGGAATTTTTTAAAGATCAGGTGAAAGCCATTTCGAAGTAGTTTCTAATAATACCACTACTTCTTAGATCCAGCTTTTAACTAAAAAGTTATTGATGAAGGGTACGTTCGTAAATGCAGTTGTTGGGTATCACTTGCGCAGAAGTAAAGTTTAATGTTCGAAAAAGCATCACTGGCAAGAAACTTGGCATCACTCTCATATGTCAAAAGTTTTTATGCAGTAATGCCGCAGCTCTGCAGCGAACTTTGGCAATTATTGCTTCAGTTAATTTTCTGAAGCAATAACTTTTGACAAAAAAGAAATCGTTTAATCGTCATTTATAAGAAAACTGTTACTTTTTGGTTCAATATTTTCAATTAAATTTGTCATCTTTACTGTAAAAAGCATTTTTATTAATATTTAATTTTTGCTTATTAAACTTTTGAAATTTCAAAAATTCAATCTTTGTTCAGCTGTTGTGCAAAGTATCAGCAACACAACTGCAACTGGTAATCACGCATCAGCAACAACATTTTGCATCACTGCAGCAGTGATACATAGTTTTTACCCAAAGTGTTCAGAAACTTTTACGAACTATACCACGTGTGTTGAAGGAAAAAATTTTCTTATTTAAAAAGCATTTTATATGTATTTTTTGTTTAATCTGCCGTTAAAATTATATTGTTTATTAGTTACAAAAACAACAAAATTAAAATATTTTAATTTTTTTTTAAATAAATTCATTTGTTGATAATCTTAAATTAAGTTTGAATAAGAGTCTGCAATTATGCATGTTTTTCCATTTTATAAAAGAAAAAAAATGATAGTGGCACCACTGAAATATAAAGACATAGTAAACAAAAACAGCTGTTTGTATTTTTTCAATTGTAGCTGCTGTCTTCAACATAATTCAGTAGCTAACTACACGACTAAAGTTTCAGCCAGCAGCATTTGTAGTATTGAGTTCGTGTAGCCTGCTGTGGTGAATGTGTTTAATGCATTAGCTTAAATGCAAAACAATGTAGGCATATTATTGGAAAATTTTAAATTGACTTGTTTTGTTGATTACGATTCACGTTACATATTTTTATTAAATGTTTAACTTCTATCTTAAAAAATAACGAAGTTATTTACAAAATTAAAAATTACGTATCATCAAATATATAATTTTTTTAACAACATAGTGGAATTAGTGATCAGACTGAAAATTATTGCACAAGAAAAAATAAAAAAAGTGCTGTAAAATTTTATGAACCGAATCTATATACGTATGTATTACAAAACCTTTAATAAGTGTGACTATCAGCTTCTTCCACATACGACATTTTTTGAAATTTTGAAGCCTTTTCCATTGCACTCGCAAAAAGGTCCTTGGATTATGACAGTATACCTTATGAGATAACATATGTATGTATAACCTTTTTAATAAATTTCAAACTTCCCTATAATGAACCTGTATGGAACCTGTTTAATGATGACTCATTTATAACAAAACACCCTGTAAAATATTAACGGTCCTTAAATTGTTATTTATTTATTTCACATTTTGTCATTACATTATTTTTCTTGTACTAAATTTAACTTGCAAGATCATTTTAAAATCATTAAAACTCACTCTAGTTGCGACCTTTGTACAAAGAACATTAAACACATACATACGTCAAAATTAAAACAAATAAAAACTTGTAAACAAACCAAACATAAAACCAAAAAGAAACATTTCAAGTAGGAAAAAAATTGTCAATTGAAATAAAAAATAAACTAATAAACAGTGAAATTAAATAAAACATAAGATACAAAACAAAAAAAAAAATTAAACAAAGTGTCTTATTTAAAAGTCAAAAAAAAAAAAAAAAAAATAACCAACAAACAAAATCAACCCCCAAACATTTTGGTCCTTCGAACCGGGTAAAGTGAAGTGTGAGAATAAAAAAAAACGCAAAGCAAAGTAAAGTTTTTATTTAAAAATTAATTGAAATTAAAAGTGTTTCCAAAAAACAAATTTTGCAAAGTTTAATAGTGAACAAGCTAACGGGACCCAAATTCTTTGGCGCAGTAACAGCATTACTAGCAGACACAGCATCAACAAAAACAACAGAAGAATTAATCAACAAGCAGTGACACAGAAAAGAAAAAAAAGATCCAACAACAACAAGTAAGTCAAACTATACAAGACAACAAACAACAAGAAATAAATTCTCTTGCTTGTTGTGTTACTCTTAATATTTTTTACGCTGCATTTTTTTAAGAACGAAGAGAACCAACAGGGTTACCAACCCCATCATATTTTTAATAAATACCGGGGAAACAAATCGCGTTGTGGGACTCTTTAATTATTTTAAAAATATTATAATTTTTTCGATACTTGTTGTTGTTTTAATCGCTAGCAGGTACTTTTTTGACCCAATTAAATAGTTTTTTCACGATTCTTGTTTTTTAAATAAACTAATAATGGCACTCGATAAATTTGTTAATTGTACAAATGACCTTTTGGATTTTGAATGCGAGTATTCAGAATCAAAAGCAGGTGAGGACATTCATAGCTTAGAAGTTCTTCGTGTAGAACTCGACTCACTTTGGCAGCAAATCAAAAGGACTTATGAAGAGTGTGGGGACAAAAAACAGGAATCTGGCGAACAACCGATAGACAGACAGAAACTTCGCGATCGGTATAAAAAGGCCCTGGCTGCATACAAAACTTCTTTGGCATCAATGAACACGGAAATTCTGACGCTTGCAACTCCGACAGATGACATGAATAAACATGAGCGATTATCGTCTGCCGACACCCCAACTTTAGAAAATAGTGATATTTCTTCTATTCGGCTGCGACATAGATACGTTTTTAGGTGATTTTGTGACATGTCCAACCTTCCGTGACCTTTTTACTGCCCTATATTTAAATAATTCGCGGCTTTGTAAAATTGAAAAATGATTTAATTTACTTCAAAAAACTGGAGGAGACGCTAGGAAAATAGTTTCAAATGCCCCATTAACCAACGAAGGCTTCGATGTAGCCTGGAAAAATCTTGTTCTTCAATACGAGAACAATCGGATTCAGGTCAACGAACAATTGAAAATTCTATTTGACCTTCCGAAAGTTACCGAGGATTAATGCCAATCTGTTCAGACACTACAACGAACCGTTAATGGCTGCATTCAAGCTTTAAATGCTTTAAGGGTACACTCACAATATTATTACAGTAACGGACTGTAGTTTATTTAAGAAATATTCCGTTCAGTCATTTTTAAATAAATAAACATTTAAAATTCCAAGCAAATTTATTTTTAACTGATTCTAACAGTTATTCAAAAAACTAAGTGCATATTAATACGGATTTTCAGTTGCAGTTAATAATGTCCGTTGATTGAGTTAAATTCTTCTTTATGTTAAAGTAAATAAAAATGTAATTTAAAGCAACGAAAAGTTCATTTAATTTTTACTGTCAAAAATTCAACCGCGAATTCCGTAAAAACAAATCAATATTCAGTTATCTTAAATAAATTAATTGTCAAAAAATTAACTACATATTCCGTAAAAACAAATAAATATGCAGTTATTTTATAAAATTTTATTGTCAAAAATTCAACACCATATTCAGTAAAAACAATTAAATATTCAGTTATTTTATATAATTTTACTACCAAAAATTAATTTTTACTTATCTATAAAAAATTAATTGCTTGTTTTGTGTAAGCAATTCCCATTTTCTATTTGTTAAAATAATTTAGTTAAATACATCAAATTTTGAAAGTAAAATAATTGCGAAACCATATCGGTCATGCTGCTGGTGTCTTATAATTAAGAGTTCTTCTGTAAACAACGTGGTCAGTACAACAAAAGTAAAACAAACATGTGTAACTGGGTAAGTAAATAAAAATATTCTCCCTCTCTCGCTTATAAGAAAAACAAGCGGACAGGTGTCTGTCTGGTATTTTTTAGAAATTTGGGTCCTTTGTGGAGTAAACGAAAATTTAATAAAATAACTGAATATTTAATTGTTTTTACTGAATATGGGGTCAATTTTTTGACAGTAAAATTTTAATAAATAACTGAATATTTAATCGTTTTTACTGAATATGGTGTTGAATTTTTGACAGTAAAATTTTACAAAATAACTGAATATTTATTTGATTTTACGGAATATGGTGTTGAATTTTTGACAGTAAAAATTAAATGAACTTTTTATTAAAAATAAATGAAAAATAGGTAGACCGGTTTTTAACTGAACTTTCATTTATTTTATATTACAATTTCAGCTAATTTTATGTACAGAATATTGTGAGTGTAGAAACTGGCACTTGGGACCCTTTTCTTGTATATCTTTGCTCGATCAAGCTCCCCCGAACACTTTTGCAGGAATTTGAAAACTCTCTTCAAGAAATCGCAAAGGTTCCGTCGTGGGAACAATTCAACACTTTTTTGACTCACCATTCTAAGACTTTAGAGTCAATAGCTGCCATTACACAACCTAAGCCCTGTCTACAAAAAAAAGGAAAGTTCCAAACCGTTCACTAAGCAAAAACAGGTTCAAAGTTTTCAAACAAACGCGACTCAAGGCAAAAACGAGTCGAGAACTCAGAAACGTTTTCCATCAAAGGGGGGGGGGGGGGGGGGAAAGACTCTACGCACAATTGCCAACATTGTAAAGAGTGAATGACCGAATTCACATAGTAAAAGTCACAAATTCATGTTTTAATTGTTTGTCAATAAATCATGGTGTTAAGGACTGCTCAAGCAAATATAGCTGCAGGCTGTGCAAACAAAAACATAACACTTTGTTGCACAAGGCAACTGTGACCCAGCCTACAAGCTTACCATCAAATAACGCTGACGAGCAACCCAGTACAAGTGCTGACGCGCAAACCCAATACATACAGTCCACTTCCAGATCAGGTAATCCTAACCTGGCTTCCTTGACCCTGCGGGGAAACAATCAGTCCTCGACACAACTGGTAGACAAAGAAACCTTGTTATTTACTGCAATAGTACAAATCGAAACTAGAGGCGCAAGATACCAGGCAAGATCAATCATCGACCCAGGATCCCAATCCACTTTTATATCGGACAAGTTGAAAAACCGATTAAACTTACCTACAAAACGTAATATAGTACATGTTTCCGGCTTGAGTCAGACCGTTTCTGAAACTTCGACCAAAGCCTGTTTGTTTAACCTTTGCTCCAGGGCGGACACATCGTTTAAGTTAGAGGTATGGGTACCAGTTCTGACCCTTCCATCCAATTTACCGCCCCAAACGTTAAACGCAGAACAATTCGCAGAGGCTGCAAAACTAGAACTTGCAGACCCACACTTTCATCAAAGTCGACCCATCGACCTACTAATAGGCCTCGACTTAGGCCCCTCAATATATAGTATGGAAACACCGATGCGGTCCATTGGATCCCTTTTGGCACAAAAAACAGTATTTGGCTGGATTGTGGGGTGACCAATTTCTACATCAAATTCACCTAGAAAAACGATATCGTTACTAAACACATCGTCCCTGGACCGAATCCTCACTTTTGGGAGGTGGACGAGACCCCAAAAAAGGTTTTGAGGTCAGAAGAGGACACGCACTGTGAAAATCACTACAAGTCTACAACCAGTAGAAGTGATTCGGGTAGATATATTGTTACCCTACCCTTTAAAAATGGCGAAGAAATAGGCGTATCTAGAAATATTGCCATGGCCCAATTTTTGAGAATGGAGCGCATGCTTAGCCAAAAGCCAGAACTTAAGTCACAATACGACCAAGTTATTGTAGAATACCTCGAGCTAGGACATATGAGGAAAATTTCTCCCCTGGAAATTAATAAATACCCAAATTATTACCTGCCGCATCACGCAGTAATAAAACCCGAAAAGTTGCTTCGAAGATTAGAGTAGTTTTCAACGCATTGAGCCCGTCTTCAAATAAGAGAAGTTTGAATGACATTTTGTAACCAGGACCCATACTTCAACAAGACTTATGCTTATAATATTGAAGTGGAGATTCTTCCGTTTTGTGTACAACGCAGATATCACAAAAATGTATCGCCAGATACTCATTGACCCTACGCAAACAAAATATCAAAGGATATTGCTTAGAAAGTCCGAGACTGATCCTATTGAGGACTACGAACTCCTCACTCTGACTCTTTTACATTCACTGCCCCAGGTGTTGAATTGAAAGAAAATTACACAAAAAGGGAGGTTCTATCTACAATCGCCAAATTAATTGACCCTTGCGGATGGATAGCTCCAGTAATTGTTGATGCCAAGTTAATCATCCAACAGATTTGGTTAGATAAAGTCGACTGGGATGAAAACCTAAAACCCTTGACTTGCCTCAAATTGCAGAAATTCGTTAGAAACTGCCCTGCTATAAATGCCCTGAAAATTCCTCGTTGGATCCAGTACAGCCCTAATTTAAATGTGGAAATACATGGCTTTAGCGACGCCTCAGAAAAAGCTTATTCTGCGACTCTTTACGTCCGAATACAGTCTGAAGGTGCTATTTTTACATATTTACTGGCCTCTAAGACTCGTGTTGCTCCCATTAAACAAATATCGCTACCACGTTTGGAGCTTTGTGGATCCGTTTTACTGGCAAATTTAGCCTCAGAAATTCTGCCAACTCTCCAAGATACGCAAATCGACACATATTTTTGGACCGACTCAACAATAGTACTGGCCTGGTTAAAGAAACCCCCCTGCACGTGGAACACTTTCGTTGGAAATCGTGTCTCAGAAATTGTAGATAAAGTCGGCAACTGTCATTGGCAACATGTCGAATCAAAAGAAAACCCTGCAGATATAGACAGCCGAGGATGTATGCCCCAAGAGCTAGAAACCCACAATTTATGGTGGTTTGGACCTTCATGGCTAAAATTACCCAAAGATAAATGGCCAAAATCCAGAAGTCCAGATGACACCAACTTAGAAGCAAATACTGTAAAGGCGTTAACTACTACTACTCAGGAGGATCCATTGACCCGTTCCTCCAATTTATCACGCGCTTATAGAGTGTTAGTTTATGTCCTACGATTCTGGCGAAATACTGGTGTAAGCAGAACCCGCCATCGGATATCTTTAAACGAGGTAACACCAGAAGAAATAATAGATGTCAAGACACGACCCATTACTTTGACGCAAAAACAACATTTCCCAGAAGAATATAAGCAGTTAAAGCTCAAACAAAGTATCTCTTCTACTAGCAGTATTTTGAATCTCAACCCGTTCATGGACCAACTAGGTGTTATCCGAGCCAACGGACGTCTGGTTCAATCTCCAACTCTCACCTACAACGAACGACATCTAATATTGTTGCCGTAAAACTCTAAGTTCACCGGATTTCTGACCGAATTTACTCATAAAATAACTATTCATGGTGGAAACCAACTTATGATCCGAGTACTTCGTACGGAATTTTGGATTTTTCGTTTGAGGCCCTTAGTAAAAATGATGATTAATAATTGTAAAACTTGTGTTTTGTACAAAAAACACACACTGAGTAAAATAATGGCTTCCTTACCACCAGAGCGCACAACACTTTCTCGCCCTTTCACCACAACTGGAGTCGATTACGCTGGACCCTTTACCATTCGAAACTTTACTGGTCGAGCCTGCCTCATCACAAAAGGGTATGTCTGCATTTTTGTATGTTTTGCCACCAAAGCTGTACATTTAGAACCAGCTAGTGATTTATCGACTCAAGCATTTTTAGCCGCTTTCTCCCGCTTCATTGGGAGACGTGGATGTCCCGCAATCATATATTCGGACAACGGCACGAACTTTGTCGGAGCAGCAGAACTCATCAAAAAGGATCGTCTAGAATTTATGAAAACTCTTCAAACCCAAGTTACACACAACTATAGCCACCAAAATATCATTTGGAAATTTATACCCCCTGGTGCCCCACATATGGGCGGACTCTGGGAGGCCGGTGTAAAGTCATTTAAAACCCATCTAAAGAAAATGATACCAGATATGAAATTCACCTTAGAAGAGCTGTCAACAATTCTCACTCGCATAGAATCGTGTTTAAACTCTAGACCCTTAAGTCCTGCTAGCGATGACCCAAATGACCTTAACCCATTGACCCCAGGACACTTCCTTATTGGAACTCCATTATTGACTCCAGCCGAATCTGATGTAAGCAGCGAAAACCTGACCCTCATCAACCGCTGGAAACGCCTAACTTCATCGCAGGTACAAGTGGAAGTCGCAGAGGGATAACGTTAAAGTCAACTATTTAGTCTTCATCAAAAACAACAACTTGCCACCCAACGAATGGCAAATGGGTCGAATTACAAAAACGTATACTGGAACGGACCAGAACTGTCGAGTTGTTGACATCAAGACGAAAAATGGGATCGTTACCAGACCCATTACAAAAATTGTGGTTTTATTTTAAAATATACTTAGCATTTTTAAAAAATTTTTCCAACTAATTTTACACTGAATTCCAACTTACAGGTATGGCATCCCACAAAACATTTCTAAGTTTCTCATCAACAGATTTGATTGCTGTCAACATATTCAACCCTACACGACCCGCAAACTTGAATCGAATTGAGATCCTAGATGCCATATCTGCCAAAACTCATCACAACACCTTGCTACAGTGTAATCTGTTTTGCGGTCCTATGTTTAGCTGCACCAAGTCATGGGGGCCGGAATGTTTAATGATGACTCATTTATAACAAAACACCCTGTAAAATATTAACGGTCCTTAAATTGTTATTTATTTATTTCACATTTTGTCATTACATTATTTTTCTTGTACTAAATTTAACTTGCAAGATCATTTTAAAATCATTAAAACTCACTCTAGTTGCGACCTTTGTACAAAGAACATTAAACACATACATTTTAAAAATTAAAACAAATAAAAACTTGTGAACAAACCAAACATAAACCCAATGAAGGGTATAAAAAGAAACCTTAAAAGTAGGAAAAAAATTGTCAATTGAAATTAAAAATAAACTAATAAACAGTGAAATTAAATAAAACATAAGATACAAAACAAAAAAAAATTAAGCAAAGTGTTTTATTTAAAAGTAAAATAAAAAAGAAAAAAAAAATTGTAAGAAACGCTTTTCTTTACCTTAACATATTGATCAGTTGTGAACACAGAATAAATATGAATACCAAAAAAATCGACTAAAAGTCAAAAAATAACAACATTTCAAACAACATAAACTTTTAAATCAAAATGGAAAACAACTCACACATCCCTTAAAGAAAAGCGTGGGGCGCGTTGTTATGAAACAAAATGCTCAATTATTGAAAATTGGTAGCTTTAAACATGATTGGTTCTATTTCTTTCGGTCTGAAATATTAAAATGTACTCACGGCAGTCATGTTTTTTTTTAAGTTTAGGTTGGTATGGGCGCCCCACGCTTTTCTTTAAGGGATGTGTGAGTTGTTTTCCATTTTGATTTAAAAGTTTATGTTGTTTGAAATGTTGTTATTTTTTGACTTTTAGTCGATTTTTTTGGTATTCATATTTATTCTGTGTTCACAACTGATCAATATGTTAAGGTAAAGAAAAGCGTTTCTTAAAATTTTTTTTTTCTTTTTTATTTTTTACTTTTTAGTAACGAATAGCTTTAATTAATACATTAAAATTTACATTTACATTTACGAAAATAGTTTTAAATTTAATTGAAAATATTTTTAATATTAAGGGGTAAAAACTGCAGTAAGTAAGGAATTCATTAGAAAATTTTTTTTTAGCCAGGATGAAATCTACGGGGGGCAGAATTTTTTTTGTAAAATGCTTTTTTTAGCCGCCTTTTACTTAACGCAAATGGATGCAAGATTTGATGCTGCGAAGGGAATGTAAAGAAAAGCATTTCACAAAAAAAAATTCTGCCCCCCCTACATTTAATCCTAGCTACGCTCATGTATTCGTGTATTACCATCGGGAGTATGAATGCCTGCAAAGTTTTATGCATTTGCATTGAGTAGAAGGCAGTCAAAAAAGCATTTTATCAAAAATAAAATTTTGCCCCACCCCCCTAGACTTTATCCTGGTGAATGCCTGCAAAGTTTTATCCATTTGCATTGAGTAGAAGGCAGTCAAAAAACCATTTTACAAAAAAAAAATGTTGCCCCCCCTAGATTTTATCCTGGCTACGCCCATGTATTCATGTATTGTCATCGGGAATATGTATGTCTGGAAAGTTTCATCCATCTGCATTGAGTAAAAGGCGGTTAAATTAACGTTACAAGATTTGATTTTCCGAAGTGAAGCTAAAGAAAAGGGTTTAACCCCCCTCCCCTAGATTTTATCCTAGCTACGCCCATGGACTCATGTATTGTCATCGGGAATATGTATGCCTGCAAAGTTTCATCCATCTGCATTGAGTAAAAGGCGGTTAAATTAACGTGACAAAATTTGATTTTCCAAAGTGAAGCTAATAAAAAGCATTTAAAAAATTCTGGCCCCCCCCCTTGATTTTATCCTGGCTACGCCCATGAATTCGTGTATTGTTATCGGGAATATGTATGCCTGCAAAGTTTCATCCATTTGCTTTGAGTAAATGGCGGCCAAAAAATAATTTTACCAAAAAAAAATGTTTGCCCCCCCTACATTTCATCCTGGCTACGCCCATGTATTCGTGTATTGTCATCGGGAATATGTATGCCTGCAAAGTTTCATCCATTTGCATTGAGTATAAGGCGGTTAAATTAACGTTACAAGATTTGATTTTCCGAAGTGAAGCTAAAGAAAAGGTTTTAACCCCCCTCCCCTAGATTTTATCCTGGCTACGCCCATGGATTCATGTATTGTCATCGGGAATATGCATGCGTGCAAAGTTTCATCCATCTGCATTGAGTAAAAGGCAGTTAAATTAACGTTACAAGATTTGATTTTCCAAAGTGAAGCTAATAAAAAGCATTTAAAAAAATTGTGGCCCCCCCTTGATTTTATCCTGGCTACGCCCATGAATTTGTGTATTGTTATCGGGAATATGTATGCCTGCAAAGTTTCATCCATTTGCTTTGAGTAAAAGGCTGTCAAAAAGGCATTTTACCAAAAAAAAAAATTTTGCCTCCCCTAGATTTTATCCTGGCTACGCCCATGTATTCGTGTATTGTCATCGGGAATATGTATGCCTGCAAAGTTTTATCCATTTGCATTGAGTATAAGGCGGTTAAATTAACGTTACAAGATTTGATTTTCCGAAGTGAAGCTAAAGAAAAGGTTTTAAAAAAAAATAACCAACAAACAAAATCAACCCCCAAACAGAACCAGATAATTTCTTCATTATATAAAAAGTCTATATGTAATACAAGAGAAATATTTTTTCCACGGCTATTTGAAATATCAATATCCCTAAAAAAGACAATTATTATACATTTTTAGAATAAAGGCCTTTTTTAATTTTTTATTAAGTAGTGGAATATAGACTGTTTAGCTATATATTGTTAATTCTTCAGCTTTATGAAATTCTAATAATATCTTTTTTGGAGAAATACTACTTTGTCCAACATTTTCGTTTACAGAATACGGGGGCTGTTATCAATACTCTTAATTGGACTACTCTTTCCTTCTTCCACTTATTTTTCAGAAATCACCTAATTAAAATTTACTTTTTGCTTCGTACTTAGCGTTGTAAGTATGCGATACAGAAATTCTTTTGAAATAATTCTTTATATGGAACCACATATGTATGTATGTACCTGAGTCAAATTTTTATTTGCAAAATTTGTTTATTTTAATGAAAAATTCATTAAGAAAATTCATAATAAGGAGATCAATATATTCTTAAATTAGAATGAATGAAAAGATGGCTTTTTAAAATAAATTCATATTTAAATTTAATGAAGTACCTTTTTTTAGTTTAAACCACTTCTTTTAAGTAATTAAAATCAATAAAAAATTATACATAATAGGTATATCATAATATCTATACTAATATAAATTATCCACATTGTTTAATGCAGTACTGCCTGCGCTGCATCAGAAAACCAAATTTATTTTACCATGTTGACGCAAACCTAATGATGCTACATATTAATCGTGTGGTTATCATATCGTCGTTCCGAAGTTATCTTGACGTATATCACAAAAAATGAGTTACGACTATTATTGAACATTAAATTATTAGATCTATCGATGTGTTTAATCCCCCAGTCTTTATCTTCTGTATTTTCTAAGCTATTTAAAAGCTATTTTGCCGTATATCCAAGTTTGCCAAAAAAAATATTATTTTATAAGGACACTTTTGTGGATATACGTCAAAAAATGTATGAAATTTTTGAAATAAAAAAATATATTTTAAGAATTTTTCAGAAGAAAAAAAAAAACAGGTAATATAAAAATGATAAAATTTTTATTATTAAAAGTTTACAAAACGGATATTCATACAAACTTTGTTTCATAAACTTTTTATAAAGCAAAATTATGTTTTACAAATAATGGGGGTAATTCTTCTAATTAAAATTAACTTAAGTATGGATACTCAAAATTAATACATAATTGAAAATTAAATTAAACATTCGTTTTGAAAATCAATCTGAAATTATGTATTTATTATGTATGTATGTATATAATAACTTACGTAAATAGTTTTGAATAAAATTTAATATCATTATCAGGAAGATACATGAAAAGGCTTTTAATATCATTTTTTTTATCTTCAGATATATTTATTTTTGTACATGTACTGAGTTCTCTTTCAAACATTTTTTCTGATGTTGATAGAACTCCCTTTCTGCTTTGTTTTTTTAAGCTTGATGATTGGAATTCATCTTCTTTTTTAGATGTTTTATAAAGTAAAGAAAATAAATTGAATTTATTATATTTAATTGCTTTAATTTTAGTAAGAATAAAAAATTTTAGATTCGAATAAATTTTGAAATCTGTAGGTAACATTTCTATTATATTTAATTTAATCTTTTGGGAGTGATAATTCTTTAATTTAGTTATTAAATCTACAGGACTATGAATTTCTTTTAATTTAAGAAATCGATCTATTGCACAGCGTCAATTTCTTGAATTTGGGAATGTCCAGGCTCTGAAAATTTTTGAGTAATTGTTTTAATATTATTGTTTTTATATAAAAAGTCAAGAAGTGAAGACGTCAATATTTTATTTTCGTTTTGTGGCACACAATAGTCGCTCCAAAGAATGAAATGTTCAATGTTCTTAAAATCCTTGATTATGTTTTTCAAGATTTTAGTAGCAGAACTGGCGATATCATTGCCAGAGCGACCACTCGGTGCTACGTTCCAAATGGCGCAGTAAGTAACATTTTTTTCATTTTAATTCTGAGCACATACTGTTGCTGTCATATTAAATACTGAAAGTTTTCTTTTATAATAAAATATGGATGAAAATCCCTTAGGCAGATTAAAGGTGCTTTGCAAATCGAAGCACACCACGACTGTATTTTTTGATGTTATCTGTCTGTCTCTATCACGATCAATTTTACAGTTTCGATTCTCATCTATATGTTTTTTATATAACGCTTTTTCATCTTCGCTTAGTCTAATACTATTATGTAGATTCATATACAGACAACATTTATCACACTGATCTTTTTTTGGCCTATAAAAACTTAAATTAAATTTAGTATTAAAAATTGTAGTAAATGTTGTTAAAGACACTTTTATGGCAGGAAATTTTTCTATGAATAAGCGGTACATTTTACTGACACTTAGTCCTTCTTCCAGGTATAGTTTTGAAGTGGTCGACCGACAATAATGGGAGTCTACTGTAAGAAAACTACTGATGAAATCAATCATTTTTTCAGTTACATCTTGTGCTAAACGATGTTTTGTGTGCTTTCCATGGCGCAAGTTTTTGGGTATACCTGTCTTTTTATCCGAATGATACTTAAAATGGTGATAAACTCGCTTATCGGACACTGAGATTGTATTTAAAAAAAATGTTTTACATACTTTTATTTTTAAATTGTCTTTTTCAAAGTAGTATGAAAAACTGTTTGTTTTTCTAGCACTTTTAGCTCTTCGTCTTTTTACTAATCACCTTGAGACGAATTTAGTATAAAATGAGCATTTCTGACTATCATCTAATGACCAAAAAGTTTTAAATATTTTTTTTCGCAAATTTTCGGAAAAATTGTTTAAACAATCTAAAGCACATTCTGGCTTACAGGGAAGCCTAATAGTTTTTGCCTCCCTTGGTATACCATTTGATGTAATATATTCTTCGCCGTGCTGTCTTTTCTTTTTACTTCATTTTGTTTCCATTGGTCGGCACAAATTTTTCTTTTGCGGAAAGGTTTGGGTTTTTCTGAATTAAGAGATGAGGAAAGCACTGTCGAGACGATGAATTGATTTAATACTATAAATTTTGTAACTCAAATTATAATTTGACAGAAATAACAAAAAGAAACATTACATTGCCATTAGAGAGATTCCCTGTGCGTTGAAGCATGTCATTGTTAAAATATGTTCTGATGATGAAATAAAAATCGAATTGGGATCCTCAATATTCTTCGTATATTTCTTAAATTTCCTTCTTTTTGAAATATTGAAATCCGATGCAGTTTTTCCTTTTCTTTTAAGTAATGGTTTATTTCTAATGGCTTTAGTAACTGTTTCTATTGGAATTCGAATGTCGTTATCGCTCAATGAAGAAGAATATTCACTTCCATTTTCTATAAATAGAAGACATTTCTAAGCGTGAACTCCTTTTAATTAAATTAAAAACAAAATACCATTATTTTGCACGAACAGTATATCATTGTTAGGGTTATAGTCTGAATCTCGTACTAAGTCGTCTGAGTCGAACGGATCAGATTCTAAATTTAAAAAGAAGAGTCAAGTTTTGCTTTTTTAAATACCTATTAAATACGAATCCTCGACTTTCACTAGATTATTTAATTTATTTTTAGCCATTTTACTTAATTTTCAAGTTTACTTGAAAAATAAAAAATGTAGCCAAATTTATGTAAAAAATGCCACCAAATGTATAAAAATAACAATTTAAATTTAATGTGATCACTAATCAAGTGTTCAAATTATCCAGTTTTTTTCTCCTTTTTATTTTTGCTAACGGTAAACATTGCTTATTTTTAAATAAAGTATTTAAGTTGACAGTGTCGTGTATATGGTGGCGGCGATAACCAAAAAAACGTATTGAAATAACACGGCAATAGTATTACCTTCGTCACTGTGCTTATTAAAGTATAACCTTGAAAAAAAAAAATACATAATGAATCGTTAATAAAGAAAAGTATGCAAAAGCAATGAGTGAAGTGTTTTTTGTATGTACTTTCTATTTACTTAATATTATTAAGTAAATAGTATTTGTATGAATTTTGCTTTTGTATGTATTATATACGTCAATATAATTTCGGAAAAAAAAAACAAATTAAAATTTCTATCGGCGTTATTTTGACGTATGCGCCATTATTGAAAAATATTTCCCAAAAGGTGGCTTTTACGGCAATATGTTATTATTTTTTTAGAACTAAAAATGTCTAAAACTTCAAAAATTTTTTCTATGACTTAAAGAATTTTTCCACTATTCGATAAAGGATAATTAAAATAATATCTGACAAAAATATTGATCCCCTTTTTTCGACTCATTTTTTTCTATAAGCTGTGAAAACTTTAAATTCAATTTCCCAAAAAAATATTTTTTGGAGTTACGTCAAGATAACTTCGGAACGACGATATATCTGTGGTCACAAGCAATAACCGTCTAAGTCGAAATAGTTTTTGAGAAAAGGCAGTTAATATATATGCTTGCGTTTCAAACAAAATTAATTGCATTAGAAAACAAATAATTCTGGATCAAAGATTCGTACCCCCTCAATGCTAAGATAAAAAATTATAATGAAAGTTGTATTTCTTTCAAAAATATTTAATAAAAAGAAATATAAGCTCAACTGTTTCTTAAGTAGACTTAGGCGATTATTGCTTGGGACCACATACATATATATATATATATATATATTGGTAATAATTTATGTACTTGTTACATAGTTTTTTTTTTTTTTTTGTATTTTATTATTAACAATTGCCTTTCTAAAGCAACAAGATATAAAATCTTATGAATAACAGCTTTAGAATCAGATGAGTTATCAGATATACATATTTGTTGAAACTAAATATACTAATCGAGTGAAATATAACATAAATGAAACATTAATAACATTTTAAATATAACATAAATGAACATTAATAACATTTTAAATTTGAAGTACAATGTAGTAAAAAATAATAAAATAACAAGAAGATTATACATTTATAATTTAAAACTTTATGCATAGTACGTTATTAACAATATTTTGAATTTAATTGCGTTGCTGGTGAGTTGAATATTAGTAGGAAGATGGTTCCAGAGATATATTGGGTAAACGAAAAATTTGTTAAAAGATGCGCTGTTTCTATATGTAAAGGTGATAATGCTATTATTTCTTGCAGATGCTGTAAATGTTAGCTTTTTGTATAGGTAGCTGGGTTCCTTAGTAATAATAATTTTGTGAAGAAAAAGTAAATTCTTAAACTTCAGATAGTTATCAAAAGTCATTCCAAGGATTCGTCTGTAGTATGTTGTTACACTCGCAAACCTGGGTATAGCAAAAATGTAACGTATAATGTTATTAAACGTAGTGTTCAGTTTTCTTTTGTCATTAGCATTGCACCCGGCGAAAACTTCAGAAGAATAAGTAAGTTTTGGTATGTCCTAGCTATCATCATTCTTATTTTCGGTGGTGTGAACGGTTGACTATACCATAGACTTCTGAGCATACCATATATTCCGCCGCACGTTTGGTTAATGTGGTCAGACCATGTAAGTGTTCTATTGAAAACGACACCCAGATTTCTAGCAGAGTTGACCAACTCAATTTCCTCTTGGAAATGATTAAGTATTTCGATTTTTTTGGATTCAGGCATAGGCCATTTGCCGTGGCCCAGTTATAAATCTTGTTGAGGTCGTAATTAAGATTTCCAACTTTATGACTCAACGATGTTTTGGTGCAGTCAATGTATAGCTGGACATCATCGGCATACATATGCATGTTTGAGTGCTTGATCTGAGAAGGAAGGTCGTTGGCATACATCGAGTATAGAAGCGGACCAAGTATTGACCCCTGAGGAACGCCTCTCGGCATGGACAAAGGGCTGGATACAGTTCCATTGCTTGCTACAACTTGCCATCTGCCTGAAAGATATGACGCAACTAGTTTCAATGCGGTGTCAGAAAAGTTGAACATTTTCAATAGTTTCATGATCAGTATTTGGTGATCTACCGTATCGAAGGCCTTTGAGTGGTCAAGTAAAACCAGAAAGGTAATTTTACTTTCATCCATACTCTTTCGAATATGTTCACTTACTTCAGATAAGGCTGTTGTGCAGCTATGGCCTCGTCTGAAACCAGATTGGCGATCGGTAAAGCAGACCATACACGATTCAATTCAATTGTCAACTGAGCCGGTTGTTTTCCAAATCAAAGCGTGTATGGCCTTGTCAGTTGATTAGTTTGACGGTTGTCGAGTTGGTTGAAGAAAAATCAAAAGATTTTGATTTTTTCAAGTTGACTACTAAGTCTTTCAATTCGATTGTACTGTGTGTGCTCGAGTCTCTTGATTTGCTGTCAAAATTAATTTTTGTAGTTAAGTATTTTAAAAATTGTCTTTTATTTTATTAAATTTTAAAATTAATTTAAAATCTTTCAATTCAGTTGATGAAGTTGTCAACTGAGTTGAAAGACTCAGTTGACAACTTAATTGAACCGTGTATGGGGCGCATAAGGAGATTGTGGTTATATATGAGACGCTCAAAAACCTTTGACAGGTATGGAAGGATGGATATTGGGCGATATTCATTATCATTCTTGGGCACTGGTATAAATATTTTATTATTGTAATATGTGCATAATTAATAAGTGTTCCACAAGGCATAAAACCCGCAATACAAAAAAACTTTATTAAGCAAATATCTAAGGGTTAAATAATTATTGGTACATCGACATAATTTAAAGATAAAGCCAATTTTTGGTAAAAAAAAAAGTCGGCCACGGAGTATGAATATATGAAATTACCTCTTAATTGGTAAATCGGTTTGCTTTAAACGTCATGTGAAACACACTTTGAAGCCTTTTTCAATGATTCCATATTTTATAGATTCATTTTATACGTAAAGAGATATGGATAAAGTATTTTGCAACTTTTACGATTTACGTATAACTCCTAAACTAGGAGCGTTGGCGCGAACAACATCTTCCTATAGAACTTCTTTCAAGGATTCTAAAAACTTATATAAATATCAATTTGGTGTTGAGCCGAGTTAATATTCTTGTTTCAAGCCGATTCTTTTCTGTTAAACAAAAAAAAAATTATAAGCACTCATTCTTTAAATATTTTTTAATATTAGTAACACTTTTTCTGTTTTGTAGTGGACAAAAAATAGAAATTACCCTACAAGAAGAGAATCAGCGAATAAAATTTATTTGTGGTTTGCGTCTAAAAAATGGAAAATAGTTTAATTTGACTACAACGACAAACTAAGCACAGACAACAACCTGCAGCCATGTATCCGTGTCGTCGTGAAAATAATCATTATCATAAAGACACAATTGGGGGATTCATAAGGTGTCATAAAGTCACATGTCTTAAAATTTCCTGACTATTTTCCATTTTTTAGACGCAAACCACAAATAAATTTTATTTTGTTTGTTTACCAAACATCAGAGTTCTAAGCCGATCTAATTTGACGCCGCAAGTGTTTTGTTGAAAAAAATGCTAGCCGCAGGGTAAATTCGGATGTTAGCCGGATAAAACTATACCATCAACTGCGACGGCTACAAAATCATAGCCGCTCGGCGCAGTTGCTCGGCGCAGGTCTCTTCTGATTAATTACGACAGCATAATAAACATAGTCTGAGTTTATACGGTTCATTCTTTACTGAAAAGATTGCTACTTTATAGGCGAGAGAGGCGAGGGGTATGTACTCGTTTCTTTTTCACTCGCCCCTCTCGCCTATAAAGTAGCAATCTTTTCAGTAAAGAATGAACCGTATAAACTCAGACATAGCAAGCAAAGTTTTATTAATTTAAGACACTTTTTGTTTACAAAACAACAACAATATTTTTAAACCATTGTAAAATGTTAGAACATTATGACGATACAACATGATAGCACACCTTGTGAATACCCCAATTGTATTCTATTTTTAACATATTGAAGTCGGTAGCCTGCTGTCTCAAATGTGTTTATAGCATTAGTTTTAATTTATAATTTAATACATTTGAAAAAAATTTGGTAAATTAGATTTAAGAAAAATTGATCTTCAATTTAAATTGAATAAAATTAAGTGAACGTATTAATAAGGTTATAAATAGTCTTATCATGTCAAGTAAATATACACTAAATAATAATTATGTCTAGTCCATTTAAGTTATGGTAAATCAGATGGTACGGCAAGTACAATAGCAAGTAAAACAGCATGGAAAATAATATATTACGATAAGAACGATGGTTCAAATAATGCCACGTTAGGAACCTAGTTCCGTTCGTGAAAAGTCGTTCTCACTTCCGATGAATCCTAGCTGTTTAGTCTGCCAACTTGCAATTGTGTCTTGAAGTATTTCCCAGAAACCAAACTTTTAAAATTATTTGGATTTTAGTTTTATGGGTTTATAATGCGTTTATACGACCACAATATTAAAATTTATGCGAACACCCAGAAACAATCATTAAAACTGTCATATACAAAACAAAACAAAAACATATTTTCTCACTAAAAACACATTCAAAATTTCAATAAATACCTTTATATTCTTTTTAAATCTGCACCAAATCCTGAAGATATAAAAATATCCCCAATCTGCCCTTAATTGCACTATTAAAATTAAAGATCTTAATAAAAATTTAAAATTTATTTTTATGGTTTTCCTTCTCGTTGGAAAAAATTTTCAAATAATGAATTTTCCTAAAAATTTATTAACTAAATGTTAATGTACATGTTAAACAAAGTACAAAAAATGATATGTCCCCCCTATTTAAAAATTATAAAACAATAAAATAAGTACAATAATGTAACACATAAAAAATGCAGACTTGCAATATGGAATCATTAATTTAAAAAAGTTTTACATGTACCAAGGAGCATACAAATACAAAACATAATTTTAATAAATTTTCTATAAATTAGAATGTGTATTTTTAGTCAAATTACAATTTTAAAAGCTTTTATACTTTAAAAGTCTTGTACCTTCAATATTTTCCAGGAATATTTTCTATGCACTATCAGAATTTTCCGTTTGTATATTTTCGTTACGAGGCTTACTTAAGCTAGCAATGAAGTGCAATGTACAGAAAAATTATACAACTAATTGATACCAGCAGAATGTAATGCATTTTCTGGTCCGCTACGGCGTTCGTCTGCATTCCTTTCAAATTATTTATTTCTAACCGTATTAGCTTCTACGTTACAAGCTTAGCGACAGAAGGACGGTGGGAGCCATTGAATCGCTAGCGATCAGCCGGGATTGGGGGAGTTCGTGTCCTTTTATCAACTAACTTCGATTTATATACATTGTTTTTTATTATAGACTCCCGAATTGAAATTATCTATATAAATTATTACCTTACAGTGGACCAGTATAATTACAGACAATAACAAAAAAACCCCTCTGTAATTATGAATGAGAATGACTCTAAGCTTAATACATTCATCCCTTCACCTATTAAAAGACATTTAAGGACCATTCGCCTCATAACCCTCCCTTACCGTGATTCCAGTGGCGCACATGAAAAATTTACCTAGAATACCAAAAATTATCTTACCCTATAATCCAATTACATGATTGAAACAGATATGTCTTTTAAATTACCAATTCACTATTTTAGTTTTTTATTTTAACCTATATAAAATTCAACAAAAATTAAATACTTTAAGAAATATAAATCCATACGGAATACTTAAATTATATATAAACTTTTAATCAAAGTTCAATTATTAATTAATAATTTAAATAATTGTGTTTAATTTTTTTTAATAGCAAATTAGTTTTAGTTTAGTTTAAGTTAAATTTGCAAAAACAGAAAAAAATGCTAATCATTATTTAATCGCGAAAGTTAACAAATTATGGACAAAATATCGAATATTTATTTATTTGGTTGTTTAACAAAAAAAAAAAAAATATAATGCTCGATCGATTTATCAACAACCGATAAATTTTTTTTTAGTCGATATTTTTGGTTAACTAAACACACTTTTAATATGTAAGAATAACACAAAAAGGAGGAGTAATAATATGGAATTATTGATTATCATAATAATCAAAACAAAAATAATAAACTGTATTTTGTTCAACCTTTATTATTTCAAATATTACTAAATTTTCGAGCTTAAGGTCTTTTTGCTACAAAAACTTTTAACGTTTATTTAAAACCAATATTTCGGCACTTCCTTGAGTGCCTTCTTCAGGGTTTTTTTTTTCTTAATTTATGTATAAATTTTTAACAAATTATAACAAATTTGTAACAAAAAGACCTTAAGCTCGAAAATTTAGTAATATCAAAAATAATAAAACTAAAAAAAAAAACGATTGACATTTATCAATACTTATTTATCATTTACTCCTTCTTTTGTGTTTCGAATCTCTGCCAAAATGAACAAATTAAGAAAGAGAAAAATTGTAGTAAAAATAAAATCACTTACCAAACTTTATCATGACGATTTTAGAGGCCTCTCCGAGCTAGATGAAGTTGGAGTAATTATGTCCTACAAAATGTAAATTAGTGTAATTGTTTTCTCTCTTTTATGTGATGTGTGGTTGTTAGGGGTTTTTCCCGGGAATTCCCGGGAATTTCAATTATTTTATTTCCCGTTTTCCCGGGATTTTTCTTGAGGGATCCCGGGAAATAAAAAATTCCTCATAATAGCTATTTATACTTTGAAATTTAGTTTTCTACTCTCTAAAAATTAGCATCTGTGGATGGGTAGTGGATTAGATTAATTACAAGAAGTGAGTACATGTATTTAAATCAATGTCTCCTGATGCAATAAATAAAGGCAGAATAGGCAGTGCAACAGTTATTAATTACTGCATTTAGTGAAGTGAAGAGTTAATAAAGTTTCATTGTCCATGAACAAGTCTTAAAAATAGGAGATACCTAAACATATCGCTCCTTAATTGCAACAAAGTCATATCTACAAAAACAAACGATCTTGGCAAAATGCGATTAAAGTTTTCAAAATGTACCGATTTAAAGATATATTTTGTTATAACTTCGTTTCAGTTTGAGATATATTACGAGAAGGTATGAAAGAAAACTTTGCTAAAGATACTTAAAATGTTGAGATATGACTATGATGCAATGAAGGAGCGATATGTTTATTAGGTGATAAACACAAATTTTCAATTTCAATTTGTGTTGGTTTATATACCCGTGAAGTGCGGGGAAACCGAAAAAAAATAACATTTTGGAAACTCGTGTAAGATACTACAACATACAACTTGAAAAACACATTGTCCTAAAGATTGTAAATGTACCTATTAAATTGAAGAGGTTTGTAAGAAGCAGTCCGGTTGATGCTATTTTTGCATCAACCTTGACATACATTTGACTGATATAAACGTTGTTTATAAAAAAGAAAAAATTGCTTCTGAATGTGAATCCGAAGCATGCTACAACTATTTAACTATTTGCCCAACCTCGGAAAAAATGAACGAAATTTTTCGGAAACATGGTATTAGTTAATAAAATCGAGAATATACTTTTTGACGACTTACAAAGCGCTTTGAGTGTGTCAGAAAGTTTTTTCCTAAGCCATTAAAAAATGTTATATATTTCTTTAAAGTATTTTATTAATTAACTTTTTGATCTTATATCTTGAGTACCTTAATTTTTATTTTGTTTTTATTATTGTTTTATGAATTAAGTTATTTTGTTTATGTTATCTTTTTATCTTGTATCCAGAGCATAATAACTGAATAAAAGCATAATAATAGGGAATAAAGGCGTGAGTTCCCTTACGTTTTTTTATAAAAGTTTTTTTCATTAATTAATAACAAAATTTAGTTTGTATTATTTATATGGAGCGGGATCCCGGGAAATTTGAAAAAATTTCCTGCTTTCCCGGGAATCGAAAAAGTCCGGGAAAAAAACTCTAGTGGTTGTGTATTAGGTGTAATTTTAATTTTTAATGCGTATTTTTGTGTTTTGTGTTTGTTGTTGTTTTTTTATTTTTCATTACTTTAAAAACTTTTTTTTATTAATTTTTTTCCATTTATTTTTTTTTTTTTTTTAAACACAAATTCAATACATTAAAAGCTATGAAATAACTTAATTTTCTAAATACATTGCCTAGTAAATAATTTTGTAATGATGTTCGCTTCACCAATTGTATTTCTTCCTTTCTATTAATTTAAAAAAATTAAGCGTATGATTGTAAAAATTCTTTTGGTTTTTATGTTGTTTTTCTATAAATTTCCGATAATCAATACTCTTTGGTTTTCTGAATTTATTGTTTATTTTGTTTGCATTATTCTTATTTTATTTATCTTGTTTCGTTTTGATTATTATTTTCACTTTATCATTCAACTTGATTTAAGTTTTCATTATATACTGACTAAAAGAAATGTACTCTTTTTTCACTTTTTTCACCTAAATCTGGTTTTATCACTATTTTGTTTGTTGTAATTTGTCTTTTTCTTGTTCTGTTGGTTTCCTATAAATGTTATGGTATGCACTAAAGGGCTGCATGAACAACTTCATTCATAAACATACTGAAATGCTTATTCACTGAAAGTCGTGTTCGAATAAAATTGTAATTACCGAACAAACAGTTGTTTTATTCATGCTGCTATGAACACATTTCGTTTCATATCGTAAACACACAGAGGTTGTTCAATGAAACGGGCTTTGTTTCATAGTTTTCATTCTCTCTCATTTATTTTTATTAATACTCAATAGCAATGTTGCCACTTCAGTAAATTCATGTTATTATTTGCATGCGTTGCCCATATGTAATTTAAATTTTAACACATATGTAGATATACCTATGCACATATATGTATAGTATACATATTTGGAATATAAACAATAAATAAAATGCAAAATATGTTTTTTTTTGTTTGTCATTTGCATTTTTGAATAATACAAATCTTTGAAACATGGCAAGATTTAATTGTCTTGTAATGTACTGTACACGGCCCTGAAATGAAACGAACCAATAAAAAACTCACACATTTTAGGTGAAAGATGAAAAACAAAAGGAGGAATGAGTTTATGAGAAATTTAATTGTTAGTTTTGTAAGTGTCTTAGGAGTGGTCATGGTTGTTTTCCATGAAGTATTTCATGATAGCTTTGATGTGTTACTATGGTGGGAAATAAATAAATCAAAATTTCCTCTTTTATACCAGGTAAGCGCAAAATTTTCGCCACACCAGCTAGCAGTGCCTCTTCAGAACGGGTGTTTTCGTCAGCAAGAAATTTACTTTGCGAAAAACATTGCGTCATTTGGTGGAATACAGCGTCAGTCGAACAAATTATGTTTTTACATCATAATATGAAAACGATGGATGTTGATCGTGCTGGATGATGTACTGTGAGCGTCAAAATAAAGTGTACAGCTTGTTTTCCAATACAAAAAGTATTATGTTAGTTATAAAAAGTTAAATTTCTACTTTGCCAAATTTGATCAGACTCCAAACTTGCTGTCGTCTGTAAAAAATACGTTGCTCAAAAAATTGACGAAAGCAAGTTGGACAAAAAAAAAACGCTATAAAAGGTAGAAATAAGAAATTCAACGGAATATATACAGTATCTTAAGAGAAGCGTGATAGGGTTGGCTTTTGTAATACGTCCTAAAAATGATGGATCAGCCCAATAGTCGCTCGATATCAACTCAACTAAACATCTGGGAACATTTAGTCAGACAAATTAAAAAAAAACATGATCAGCAAACATTCTCTGAAGAAAATTCTGCAGGAAGAGTAGCCAAAATTGTCTACTGAGCTAACTTTAAAACGAGTGTAATCGATGCCAAGGAGACTAGAAACCGTCCTAAAAGCAACAAGAAATCAAACAAAGTATTTGCCACTTCACTTTTCTTAGTATTTTAAAACTGTACACTTTTTTTTGACGCGTTAAAAACGGAGTAAATTTGTTTTTTATTGTACTGTTTTTGTTGTTTTCGAAGTATTTCAAATTTTTAATTTTAAATTGTAATAACATTGTCTAAAGTTTTATAAATGATAATAAAATTCTAAAAATTTGAATTCTTTTTTACTTAAATAACACTTTTTATATTGGAAAACCAGTTGTACACTTTATTTTGACGCTGACAGTATATGACACTTTTTTGCGTAGAATTTATCACTTTTATTTTAACCATGAATTATCTCATTTTTTAGTTCTCATTATATTTTTGAATTTATTAGCTATCTACTTTTTTCTGTTTAAGACAAAAATATTGCCGAAAATTTTTTAATGTTAGTGAAAATTTACATTGAAAACAAAAATAAATTTGAGTTTTTATTTCAATAATAATGTATCTCTTAAACTTGTTGCATTTACCCCTCATGGTTATTTCCATTTTTTTTTTTTTTAACTTTCTTATGTTTTTATTTTTCTACAACTGGCAACACTGACATTTAAATCATACTGTTTTTCCATGAACTTATTCGAGATTTGTTCAATGGTTGTTCTGTTTCATGGTTGTTAATGTTCATATTCTCTTGTATAAGCAAATAAACTAATTTCATCTTATTCGTCTCTTAAATATCGAGTGTTCATTGCTTTCATTTCATAGTATTTCATCTTACTGAATACGAATGAAGTGAACACAAAATTATAATGAAGGTTTCATGAACATCATTATTAAGTTTCATGCAGATGTTTAGTATGCACCTTTAATTTGGAACATAGGTAGGGGTTGTAACTATGTATGTTGTTATATGGAGGATGAAAAATTTCAAATAAAGCTGACGATGACGTAACTGGCGGACGATGTAGACTTTATGCTAGGGATCTTGATTATTTCCTTTTTGGCCAACGTCAAAATTCGGACAACTTCAAAAATTAAGGCGGATAAACTAAATTTTGAGAGAGAATGCTCTCTGGAATTTGCGGACAACCGAATGTTGTACGTGGCACATAAGTCCAGAAGCCTAAATGTAAATTGAACAGCAATGATTAGATTTTCTTGAATTTTACATGAATCGTTTTTTATCTTTATACTTACTTCTCTCTCTAGATTTGGAATTTAAGATTTATAATAATACTGGCTTATTTCCGATAGCTAGATCTAAAAATTTTCTGGACTAAATATATTTATTTTACCAATTTATTGTTCAAGTTGATAATTTAAGAAAATAATAAGGATTTACTTTAGAAAAAGAAACGTACAATGCGTTTGTATTAACAACAGTCAGGATATTACAGCGATTGCTTTTAAATTTAATAATTAAGCGAAGTTTTTAATTGTTGTGTTACCTCTTTAGAATCCAAAAGAAAAAGGAAGTAGAAACTTTATGTCAAATCTTGTGTCAGTTCGGTTCAGAAATCTGAGCTTTGTTTAGTGTCAATTATTAAATGTCAACAGCCAGATAATGCTATTGATTATAACTCATCCTATACTTGTGATCGTGGTCGATAAAACTCTAGACAAAAACCAAATTACAGCAAAAAATCTACAAAGTTGTGTTTAGTAGTAATTACTTATATTACTTATATAAATTTAATTAATAAATAAAACTGAAAGAGACTTACAATAGTAAAATATATAAATATGTTTATATTGCTATAGTTAGACTAGGTTGATGTAATACGCGGTTTTAATGTTTCTTAAATTGTTGGTGATAAAATGTATCTAAACATGCCTAATTGATTTTTGTTTATTTTATTGGTTGGTAGAAAAAGTACAAAATAACAAATGTGAAAATTTAGTAATTTATGTTATATATAAAAAAGTGTAATGAATTGTTGAAAAAATTTTGAAGCGTGATTTAGCAAATCGTTCACTACAAAAATTAAATATTATTGCAATCATTCTATTTTAATGCCCACACTACCTTAGATAGAGAGGATAATATACGATTGTACTGAATTATGTAACGGATAAAAACATTGGTTCTGAACACCCCTTTAGTGTACCAATCGAATAAGTCCATTTAGCTGGCCGTCATACACTAAACAAAGTCTGTATTTCTAGATTGCAGTCGATTGTGTCAATTTAAGTTAGCTGCACTTTGACTTAACTGCCCAAAATACATACTTTCTGGAATTATTCTTTAAAATCCTTGTTTACGTGCCATTTGTATACCAGCATATTTTTCATTTTTTGTGCAGCTTTAAAATATTTTCATACAAAACATCAAAGTAAGCTGCAAACATGAAAAAAATATGGTGGCCACTTTTTCACATAAATATCCAATTTCAGCTGTTTATAAAAATATAAATCGCGATTATTTTGTTTTTTTCATAAATTTTTATGTTCTTTGTGAATTCTCATTGTTTTTGTTAATGTTCCTTTTATATTAAATATACATACATACATGTATTAAATGATCTGTTATTTGAAATAAAATTTTAATAAAATATAAATTTATGAAGGTTGTTTTCGGTTAATTAAGCCCAGCTTAGTTGAGTTTCCCGTTTTATTGCACTAAAAATCATGGAACGAAATCATTCAGTATAACTGTCAATGTAAAAATACCCGTTTAGTTGAGTTCCGTTGAATTGCGTCGCCCGCAAATGTTTCGCTTAATTGTTTCCGTCTACTTAATGTGTTTTTGCTCCACAAACGTAAAAAAATTATTTTGCAGCAAGAAAGATTGTACGACGGGCGTACCTGATTTTTTTTAAAAAACCTAAACCAGTTTTTTAATTAATAAATACAGAAATGAGTTTTATTTTCTATCTACACATTTAATTGCGTTGAACGTAGTGCATTTTTAGAAACTCAATTAAGCGGGAATAACTGTATTAATAAAAAGATTTTTATATTCTACTTTTAAATCAAACACTTAACTTTAGCTGCACTTTTGTGCAGGTAACCACAATTGTGTACCTGCACATTAAGGCAGGTAAATGCATTTAAGAAAGCTGCATTTTTGATTTACCTGGCTAAAAAATCGTGCAGCTAAATCAATATTACTGTATTTATATTAAATATATCGCCAAATATGTAGACGACATTTTGGCGATAACTCCATAGAGGACAAGGACACAAATCTGTCAACTTTTAAAAAACAACACCCTAAGATACAATTTACTACTGAGATTGAGAAAAATTAAGATATGGCGTACTTACAGCCTGTTCAATGATTTCTTACGTTAACGTTCGCATAGAAAATAAAATTTAAAACAAAAACAGATTGTCGAATTTTGTTTTTGTTTTAAATGTAATTTTCTATGCGAACGTTAGCGTTCGAAATCGTTGAACAGGCTGTAAGATTCAAAATTTATACGCAAAAGTAATATGATTCTGTTTGATTGGTACACTAAAGAAACTTCTTCCGGAAGATGAATGAATTACCACGCTACACAACCTAAAAATCAAATTATCAACACAGACACAAATTTCATTTTTTGAGTATCCAACATAAGTGATACACAATTTCACACTAAAAACAAACACATTATAACAAACACTTTAAAAACAACAGCTTCCCCACCAAACTCACAATACAAATTAACAATTGGATAAGAACAGAAATAACCACAACAAATCTGCAAACACAGGAAAAGAAGAAAACAAATTTTACAGTGTAAAATACATACATATATGGGTTAACCGTAACAATAGCTGGATTCGTTTACCCAAAATTTGTACTGGATTTTACTGAAATGCGTTCGCGTACACATAAATTTGTAAAATTTTCATGTTACTCACCTACTGGATTTTACTGGGATTTTACTGGAAAAGAGAACGAACGCACATAACAACATACGGTCGTCAATAAAAACAAAAAACATCTGTTTTGCATACAAACCCAATTTGACATTAAGCATGCTCTTTTCTAGAGTTAAGGCGCCAATTAATAAACAACAAAGTAACATTGTATACGAATTACAATGTAAAGGAAATCACACACAGAGATGTAAGCTAATTTATATAGGAACAACAAAACCTACACTAGATACAAGAATGGGAGAACACAAGATGGACATAATGAGGTAAAAAGAGACACCGGCACAACACATCCTACATACTGGTCACACAATTAAGTTCGATGATGTTAGAATTCTGGATATAGAAAACAAAGAAAGGAAGAGATACCCAATTGAAAGCCTTAGAATACAACAACAAATTAAGAAAACAATGTATTTGAAGGAAGACACGAACAACATAAGTTCGAATTACACTAAAGCTGTGATATATTTAAAGTTTAAATTAAATATTAGAATTATGGAAAGTTGAAGTATGTCAGGAGTGCTGGCTGCTAAGGACGGCAAAGAGCGGGATGATTAAGACGAGCACTATTATTACAGTAGTCTTCTTTTTTTATTAAGTTTTGCCAGTATTTATTTATTACACTGCCAATCTCCCAAACAGCGTTTACCTGTTCCTCATCCTCTATTTCAACTAACACCGACATCATCTTCTTCCCCAACCAATTATATTTTTAATTTTTTGCCTTTTTTTTAACTGACTGAACTGACGAATGTTTTTTGGGTTTCTATTTCTGAGCTGTCTTCAAACAAATCTACAAAGCTGGCTGACATAACGTTCTGAAAGAAATAAAATAATGAAAAAATTTCGAAATATTTATTTATTTACTTCAATTTACTCACCGAACTGGAAACGTTCGCCTAATATTTAAATGGGTTTTTTAAAAGCGAAAGCTGTTGGATACATCACAACTTTGGCACATATTCGTCATCTGTTCCCATACCGGTTTTTCTACTTGTACAGTTTTTAATTCAGATCAGAATTGTGAACGAAGTCCCTTGATATTTTAATGAGATTGGAGAATGAGATGGAATCATTGGACAGGTTTTCTTCATTTGTTCTATAACGGTATTCAGGGCAGCAGCCTCCATGTCTCTATTCAAATAGTTTTTAGCGTACATTATACAGTAGACCGGGTCGACCTCCAAAAAAAAAAGTTGTGCCAGTCACCTCCTAGAATGAAAGATATGTCATAATTTAAAAGCTTATACGGTGAAGTATTTTTGAAGTCGAATTTTTGCCTAAAATCGGGTCAACTTTGTCAAAAACCACGATTTTCTTCACTTTTCAGGAAATAATTTAAAAGAAAAATGTCCAAGCTATAATTTGGTGTACAAAGACTATAAGTTTTTGCAATGCAATTGCTCATTTATGCACCCTACATTAAAATTTTTCGCAATTTTTCCACACATTTTGTAAATAATGCTTTAAAAATTTTTAAAAGTTTATGAAAATGAAACAAATCAACAAAGCAGTTTGAAAGATCAATTGATTCTTAATAACTTAGAAACAAATATTTTTGGATTCACTTTTACCGTTCCTGAGTTATACCGGTTTTCAGCTTTATACCCAGTTTATAATATTATTACTCATACCCAACAAACAAATAAAAATCAAACGTGTTGTTTTGCTTTGTTTAACAATCATTTATTGGGGTTCTTACGATGCAGTATATGCCCTGCAATAAATTCTGAAAATCAGTTTCAGAAGTTGTGACATTTTTCAATTAGTTTTGGAATAGCGTTTAATTTAGCTATGCCTCTATAATTTATTATATTTGACTTATTGCCAGATTTGAATAAAGGAATGAGAAACGATTCTTTCCAAATTTTAGGGAAGTAACCATATTTGAATGAAGTATTAAATAGAATGCGAATGATATTGTTTGAATGGAGTGAACATTAAATGGATAGGGTTCATCATCGTCGTATTCGGCGTAAGAGTAAGTAGAGGCAAAAAATTCAGCGAATAAATTGCTAATTTCTGACTCCTTGCTTGACTTTGTACTTAAATATTTCATAAATGTTGGGGTGCCATAATTTTTCCTTTTGATTTCACAAACGTAAAGAACGACCTCGGATGATGATTAAAACTTTGTTTTATTTTGGTTAAGTAGTTTTTGTACGGTTGAGCATTCAGCACGAATAACAGAGTATTTTCCAAAATCAAGTGCGTGGCCATATTGTATTTTTTATAAAATTTGACACATTTTTTCAACTTAAGTCGTCAAAACTTCACAATTTTACAACTTTCTAGGCTACTTGGTCTTTTACGACTGATCACTACTTTATATTCGGTTTTTCTTTTCTCCGTACTTGTGGTATAACTTAGAAGGTTTTGTGTCTGTTTTTTATTCTACCCTTCTATCCCACATTCGGCCATCCGACACATCATCCGTCCCGGAGATAATGCTGTCATGTGGTCATTGCTAGTGCTGGTTAAGTTTGGTCCATCAAACGAAGCAACTTTTCGAACACTGAATCGGCCATTCCTCTTCACCTTCGTTACTTCATAAGGGCCAAGGTATTCATTTGTAAGCTTTTTACCGGCAACAAACTGGGTCCTCTTGATTGCTACTAAGTAGAGTTTTTTTTTTCCCGGACTTTTTCGATTCCCGGGAAAGCGGGAAATTTTTTTAAATTTCCCGGGATCCCGGGATCCCGCTCCATATAAATAATACAAAGTAAATTTTGTTATTAATTAATGAAAAAAACTTTTATAAAAAACGTAAGGAAACTTGTTTACAAAGAAAGTAAAAGAAATGGTTCAATACTAAAAAATTAATTGAAAATTGAAATAGGAACTTGAATTATTATCCCCTCACGCCTTTATTCCCTATCATTATGCTTTTATTCAGTATTATTATGCTCTGGATACAAGATAAAAAGATAACATAAACAAAACAATTAAATTCATAAAACAATAATAAAAACACAACAAAAATTAAGATACTCAAGATATGATATCAAAAAGTTAATTAATAAAATAGATAAAATATTTTAAAGAAATATATAAAATTTTTTAACGGCTTAGGAAACAACTTTCTGACACACTCAAAGCGCTTAGTAAGTCCGCAAAAAGTATATTCCTGAATTTATTTACTAATTATCATGTTTCCGAAAAATTTCGTTAATTTTTTACCGAGGTTGGACAAATAGTTAAAAGTGCACCGTTGTAGCATGCTTCGGATTCACAATCAGAAGCAATTTTTTATTTTTTATAAACAACGTCTATATCAGTCAAATGTTTGTCAAACAACGTCTATATCAGTCAAATGTCTGTCAAGGTTGATGAAATGAATGTACTTTATTAACTCTTCACTTCACTAAATGTAATAATTATCAACTGTTGCGCTGCCCATTCTGCTTTTAGTAGATTTATTGCATCAGGAGATATTGATTTTGTAATTTATATAATCCACAACCCATCCACAGATGCTAATTTTTAGAGAATAGAAAACTAAATTTCAAAGTATAAATAGCTATTTTCTGAAATTTTGAGGAATTTTTTATTTCCCGGGATCCCGCAAGAAAAATCCCGGGAAAACGGGAAATAAAATAATTGAAATTCCCGGGAAATCCCGGGACGGGAAATCCCGGGAAAAAACCCTACTACTAAGTCATCCTCTTTGTAGTCTACATTTTTCTTTCTTATACGATCAAAGCTTTTCTTGTTTTCATCCTGTATCTTTTGTATTTGATGTTTATTTTCGTATTTCATTTGTTGTCGATTTTCATCCAATTCAGTGACAAGTTCGTTTCTCAAGATATCCATTATATTTGTGCAGCTCTCGTTCTTTTTTTTCGCCAAACAAGTTCAAAAGGTAATCGATTTGAAGATCTATGCATGGTACTATTTAAAGCTATTTGTACATTACTAACTTCTTGATACCACATTTCTGGCTTTTCTGACGAAAGTTTTAATAATACGTATATTATAACCCTGTTGACACGTTCGATTTGGCCGTTCCCTTTTGGCACACCCCTGCAAATAATAGGACCAGTCCAAACACGCGTGTTAGGGACTAGGACTAGTCCAAAAGTAACCCAAACGTATGGAAAAAACATGGTCTATACAACATTACGATGTCCTAGGGCACTACAAATAAGTAGTTTTAAAACTACTCCATGGTATACTCAAGAGGATTAGTTTTGAAATCGTTTAAAAATGAAAGCACGTCGTTAAAAAACTCAAACTCGTCTCACTACAAACACTTTTTAACAAGGACATGGTCCATGTTGCATTACATTGGGCCAGTCCATGGAGTAGTCCATTTTATCAGAGTTCTTAAAAAGACAAAATTCTTCAAACGTTTTTGAAGTGAACGCAGAGTCTCGATCATTTATAATACGTTGTGGGCAGGGTTGTTAGGCTTTTTCTTAAAAAATCGTCAAAAGTTTTAACAAAATTCGTCAAAATCGTCACGACCATTTAACAAAATCGTCAACAATTCGTCAAATATTTAAATATTACAAATCAGAGACAATTTATTGCATTGATTGGTTCAAAAATAACAATTTTTAGCAAGAAATTATATTTATGATAATGAAAGTGATATGGTTAAGTTTTATTCTATTTGTTTCAGCAAAAGGGCTAAAATATATACATAAGAAAAAATATATTTGCATAAAAACATAACAAAAATGTATTTATTTTATTTATCCATATTCACAAAAACTTTAAATAAAAAAGAAAATCTCATTTGCTATTAACTCGAGCTATTTACTGTTGAAGGTGCTAAACCAAGGGTTCTCTATATCAACAGCTTTTTCGCCCGACTTGAAACGTTTTATTACGTCCAATTTTAGTTTCAAACTAATGGTTTTTTCTTTTCTTTGCACCCATTTTTCTACGCAACTTCTTATTAAGAACTAACTTCTTACTTCCTAGCACGCAACACTACTTAAAATAACTTACCTAACAAAATTAAATGGGAATTCGCCTTTTTATACGCAAATAGAAAAATTCTTCACATGTGATTATGACTTCAGTGAAAAAAATCCTATCGTATGTAGCGACGCAAACCGAAATCATAAAAACGCAAAGCTGATTTAACCAAGTTTTAAAAAGCGACGCAAAGCGGGGCTCTAGTGTATATTTTTAGCAGTATCGATGGCATGCATATATGTAATTGTAGAATTCGAATTACTAATGCTTCTAATGAAAGCAGCCTGATTTGTAATGGGGGAAGAATTTTTTTTTTTTTTTTTTGTTAAATTTCCAATCATTTTTGTATTTTGAAAAATTGATTTTTACTTTTTGGACTGTTCCCAATATTATTTTAAATATTTCTGGTAAGTGTTTTATTGATGCCAGAAAATCGTCATAACGCTATTAATTTTAGTAAAAAAATCGTCAATCGTCATTTTACTATATTTTCTCAAAAAAATCGTCAAAATGACGAAAAATCGTCACATCTAACAACCCTGGTTGTGGGTTACGAAAAACAGACCGCGATGCTGCGAATGAATTTCGGCACTTGAGTATTCCTTGTGGAACTCATTAATTAAAATACCTTTAAGAGTTGCGAAATCAAAAACCGATACCGAATGAAGGAATAAATCTGCAGATTTTTTCATTTTATTTCGCGCGAAAACGAATTTTTGTGTATCACTCCAACCATAAGCACTTGCATTATCTTCAAAGTTTTTTATCCACGTTTTAATTGGCATACCACTATCGCCTTCAAACGTAAGAACTGTTCTTTCCACTGCCACCTGATCAAGATCAAAATTTGTATTTTCTTTTTGTTACACTGTTTTTGTTTCTTTATTTACTTTGTCTATTCCCTTTACAAAAATATTTACTTTCAACAACTTCTTCGTTTATTCGTTTTCTTTCTGTTATTTTTGTCTCTACTTCATGATTGTTTATATCAGAGCCCAGCAACACATACACGCAGACTTTTTGTTTTTCGTGAGCGAATAATAACTCTACCTGTCAGAAGCACTTAAAGAAATGTTTGTGTTATTTTCATGCACTTCAAAATTGTTTTTGCATATTGTTAACTGCGCTATGTCGTTAATGTCAGTGCATTCATCTAAACAAAAAGAAAAATATTTGCAATTAAGAATTTTTTTTTATATTTGTTCGTCGCGTTATGGTCCGAGGTGATAAGGGACTAGAACTAATTAAATTTCGTATTTGTTCAGTCTTTTCTCCAAAGCATTTTAATACATCGTTGCACAATTCTTTGAAAAATTGTCCATCCTCGAAAGCACGGCAATGTTTTGCCAGACCTGCAGAAACGACATATGATGCTTTTCTTTTGCATCGTTCGGGGACATTTTCAACTTTCGAGTTCTCAAAATCAAGAATCATTTTTTCGTAAAAAGGTTTTTTAAATTTTCAAATTAGGCATTTTCTTTCGTCACGAGAAATATTTTTATATTTATTATGACATGAATTAAAATGTCTTTCTAAATTAAAATTTGCTGTTCGTGACAATGTTCATTTACATATCAAACATTCCAGCTTGCCAAAAAAATTTGCAGTCCAAAAATTCAGGTTTTTATACCATTTTTGATATTTTTTGTACGGAAGGTACCACGCCCACTTCTCCAATCCCGCCCACATTTTGTGGGATGGTGTGTATTGATAACCTAAGTGTGTGTACCTAATTTGGAAACTTTATGCAAGTGTATAAGAGGGTCTAATACTTGACATATATTTTTTTAAAGAATTTTAAAAAATATACTTTTCCAGATATGGACCTTTGCACTCAAGACCCCAAAAAATTACCTTTGAGCTCTTCAATATGCATATCATTTTAAAGGGTGCACTTTCACCTTTAAAACGGTACCAAAACTAAATTTACTTCCATAGTTCAAAAGTTCTTTCCCCTTTTGTAAGGAGACTTTTGTGATTTTTTTTACATTTTTCACATCTTTTATGACGTCATATTTCGGAAGCCGAAAGAATCTGTTGTCTGAAATGTTTTGTTAAAGCCCAACAACATACAACATTTGTGTTGAATTTCATTGAAATCAGAGGTGATGATGCCGAACGACATGATGGTTTGACATGGATTCACACCTCTCCTTCATTGACATACCCATTTCGTCTGGCTTTTTTTGGTCGTTGGGAGCTTGATCGTTTTTTCTGACTCAAGTCTGATCTTTATAATCTATACCACCATACATGTTGCATAGATAAATGCATTATTGGAAACAAAGTACAGGTCGCAACTTTCAATGGAATGCTATGAAATTTTGTAATCTGCAATTTTTTTAAGCAAGAACGAACCTTGTTGACTTGGACGTAAATTGGTCCACTTTTTCGGGTACCTCCCATCAGCGTTACCGTTGGTGCCACTAAAGTGGCAATTTGCCACTTTTTCAACTGCTTGGATACTATTTGGCCACTTTTACAAAATGCACCCAAATGTGGTACTTTTTGCGATTCTTGCCACTTTTTTGATACTTTTTACGCTAGGAAAATATACTTTTTTTCTTTCCGTTTTATTACAACCCCCAGCTTTAATATATGGGGGATTTCATGTCAAGTGACCCAATTTTGAAATCGATGTCTTCCGATTTGGATGAAATTTGCACCAAGGTTAGTCCTATTGGATAGTAGGTTAGACACAAATTTTTAACAAGATCGGTCTAAAAGTTTCTGAGTTAGTGGGGGTCAAAATTTGACATTTTGGCCATACAGGTGTTCTTTCTTATCCATGTAACTTATTACCTATTGGTGTTAGCAAAATTTGTCCCAAGTAGCTTCGATAGCTATTTGATCCATCTTTCGAAAAAAATTTTTTTTGTTTTTTTTACAAATTTTTTTTATTTTTTTTTTTTTAAATTTAAAATTTTTTTTTATTTTTTTTTTAGCGGGAATGTTTTTTTTTTTTTTTTTTTTGTTCAAAAGAAAGCTTATGTCTTTTCCTTTAAGGTAGTTTTGGTCCCTTTTTGGGATGCGAGCGGCTTATGTATAAAAAAAAATAATTTCTAACTCTAGACAAGGGTTTATCAATTTTTAGCATATGCAGTGTTCTTTCTCATCCATTTAACTTATTACCTATTAGTGTTAGCAGAATTTGTCCCAAGTAGCTTCGATAGCTATTTGATCAATATTCTGAAAATTTTTTTTTTTTGTTTTTTTAAAACTTTTTTTTTAAATTTAAAATTTTTTTTTTAAATGTAAATTTTTTTTTTTTATATTTTTTTTTATCCGGAATGTTTTTTTTTTTTTTTTTTTTGTTCAAAAGAAAGCTTATGTCTTACCCTTTAAGGTAGTTTTGGTCGCTTTTTGGGATGCGAGTGGCTTATGTATAAAAAAAATTATTTCTAACTCTAGACGAGGGTTTTTAAATTTTTAGCATATGCACTATTTTGAATTTTTTCCTATTTGTGTTTAAGTGTTTCTAAAGCCTTAAAAATAAAACGTTTGCAAAGAAACTAGACAAATTAACCTTTCCGACGGTATGTTACAAACCCAATTATTATTTTATACCTTCGATACTATAATGCCCACAATATGTTAATCCCAGGAATAAAATCACTTTTTTTCTGTAGAAATGTTGACAAATTAAATTCTTTTTATTAATTTGTAATAATAATTAAATTAATATATAATTATAATAATAATAATTTCTAATAATAATAATAAAAAGATAAAGATAAATAATTTAATAAAATTTATGTAGGAAAAATTAAAAAAAGAATTATTTGTCAACATTTCTACAGAAAAAAGTGGTTTTATTCCTGGGATTAACATATTGTGGGCATTATAGTATCGAAGGTATAAAATAATAATTGGGTTTGTAACATACCGTCGGAAAGGTTAATTTGTCTAGTTTCTTTGCAAACGTTTTATTTTTAAGGCTTTAGAAACACTTAAACACAAATAGGAAAAAATTCAAAATAGTGCATATGCTAAAAATTTAAAAACCCTCGTCTAGAGTTAGAAATAATTTTTTTTATACATAAGCCACTCGCATCCCAAAAAGCGACCAAAACTACCTTAAAGGGTAAGACATAAGCTTTCTTTTGAACAAAAAAAAAAAAAAAAAAAAACATTCCGGATAAAAAAAATATAAAAAAAAATTTTATATTTAAAAAAAAAATTTAAAATTAAAAAAAAAAAGTTTTAAAAAAACAAAAAAAAAATTTTTCAGAATATTGATCAAATAGCTATCGAAGCTACTTGGGACAAATTCTGCTAACACTAATAGGTAATAAGTTAAATGGATGAGAAAGAACACTGCATTTGCTTAAAATTGAAAAACCCTTGTCTAGAGTTAGAAATTATTTTTTTTTATACATAAGCCGCTCGCATCCCAAAAAGGGACCAAAACTACCTTAAAGGAAAAGACATAAGCTTTCTTTTGAACAAAAAAAAAAAAAAAAAAACATTCCCGCTAAAAAAAAAATAAAAAAAAGTTTTAAATTTAAAAAAAAAAAATAAAAAAAATTTAAAAAAAAAACAAAAAAAATTTTTTTCAAAAGATGGATCAAATAGCTATCGAAGCTACTTGGGACAAATTTTGCTAACACCAATAGGTAATAAGTTACATGGATAAGAAAGAACACCTGTATGGCCAAAATGTCAAATTTTGACCCCCACTAACTCAGAAACGTTTAGACCGATCTTGTTGAAAATTTGTGTCTAAACTACTATCCAATAGGACTAACCTTGGTGCAAATTTCATCCAAATCGGAAGACATCGATTTTAAAATTGGGTCACTTGACATGAAATCCCCCATATGTAAAACTGTTTTAATATATGTATATGTAAGCAAGCTTATATGAAATTTTTTCTTGTCATGCGTGGTTAGCTGAAAATCGGCTTAATAAACTTTCTATTAACCTGTTTTATTTATTATGAGTAAGGGGATAAAGATATCTAACATATCGATGGTTTTCTTCTGCAACCTCGTAACTCAAAAACAACTACTTTTCAGGAGAGACAAAATACTTTTTTTTCCAAATATTTGAAACTTTTTGCTATATATTCTTTTATAAATCAAGAATAAGGAAAAATTCCTATAAATATTAAAAAGAAAATATAGCAAAAAGTTTTAAATATTTGGTAAAAAAAAAAAGTATTTTGTCTCTCCTTAGAAGTTATGAAGCAGAAACCGAACTGTTGTGTACCGAAAACTTGTCTAAAATTTGTGTAATTGACATTAAAAGTAAAATCTGAGTTTTTACCGAAAATTGTGTAATGAATTGATAATAAGAATTGATATAGAAAACAAAAAGCTCCATACATTGAAGTATTTAGACCCAATATTTATAGTGTCTAATGAAGATATAAACTATTTCGAATTAGTCTCAGAGTTTAAAAATATTATAACTGACCCAGATGCATTTATACATGAATTTAACCTTCTAGAGAGTAAAGTAAATGACACGAGTTGTGAGCACATATTTAAAATTTCGAATGCTGAAGATTTTGGGCGTGACATAGGAACATTGAAAAATAGATTTGATGAATATTTGATGAATGAATACCTATATATATATATATATATATATATATATATATATATATATATATATATATATATATATTCAAACTTGTACAAATTGATCTCTCATATTTTTACATTGTCACATCGAAGTGCTTCTGCTGAGCGCACAGAAAAAACTAAAAATTGATTTCAATTAAAAAATTTGTGATATTAATTAAAAAATTAATTAAATTTGCACCAGTAAACAAATTAATAGTATCAATTAAACCAGTTAATAGTATTAATTAAACGTTTAGTTATCTTGATTAAATTTTTAATTAAAACTGATTATATTTTTGATTAATGCTTTAATTGGTGAACAATTTTGGAGAATTTTTTCTGTGCGTGTTTTTACTAAGTTAGCTTTAATCAAAAGTAAAGTAACAAATAGGCTAAAGATATTTTACGAAAGTATGGAAGTCGTTTTAAGAACAATTAATTGTAAAATTTGTATGAAACTGACCATTAAAAATTATGTAGCACAGGACGACATTGAAAAAGTTTGTTTAAACATTCCAACTGATTCTTATGTTTTTGGAATGCTTAAGACGAATATGAACACAGTTTTCTCCCATCACGTCACATTTATCAGATACACCAATTATTGTAATTTCGTAAGATGTTTTGTACCACAACTAATAACAAAATCTAGTTTTGTTTTATAAACCTGATTACAAAAATTTAAAACAATAATGGACGAAATTGGATAAAAACTAAATATGCTATAGTAAAGAAATTAAAACACAAGCACTTAAATTTAGTAGCATGCATGCATTCCGTGCATTTATTTGTTTTAAAGTGAGGAACTGATTATATATAAAGTATTTGAAAAAGTGATATTTTCGTTTTTTTGGTTGTAGGATTTCTTGTTTTCATCCGATTATAGCTTAGCTGCCAGGCCCATGGTGTCGACAAGAACATTTCTTTCGCATATTTATATTGAAAACAATAATAAAAACTAAAATTTGTTTTTGTTTTAAAAACAAATATACGAAAGAAATTTTATTGTCGTCATCGTGGGCTTGGGCAAACAACTATTGTAATTAGGTTGACTGTAGAATAAAATTATAAAACTATGGATTTTGTTATTAATTGCGGTACAAAACATCATCCGAAATTACAATTATTGGTGTGTCTGATAAATGTGACGTGATGGGAGAAAACTGTGCTCATAATCGGCCATATCATTCCAAAAAACATAAGAATCTGGTGGAATGGGCAAATAAATTTCTAAAAAGTTTTTAAATGTCTACCTGTGCAATATAGTGTCTTAAATAAATCAAAGAAAATGTATTTAAAAGAAATAGTACAAGAAATATATTACTAAATGTATATATAAAACACATTTCATAAATATCTTCTATTTGCTGCAACAATGTCACAATCCAAAAAACATGTTGGCAGAAAACAAGTTTAACGTTTTTCAATTACCAAAACATTAAAGTAAATATTTTATAAAAATTACTTCTCGAGAGAAATATTTACAAAATATTTATTTTAGTTTTTATACCATTTAAAACTATAATTAATAGAAAAAAACGTAAAAAATTCAATTAAAAGATGTGCCTCTTTTTTAAAAAAATTTGGTGGCACTTTTTTTGTAGACATCCCCTTATTTTGGTACTTTTTGAAAATATCCGACGGTAGCACTGCCTCCCATACAAATGACCTTCCGGAAACCAATTTATGAAATGTCCAGCAAAAACAGATATAATGATCAAATTATTCCAGAAGAACTCTTGTATGAACATAAAATATTACACTAAGTTTTATTACAATCGGTCCACACTGGATCATACCCCTCATATAACTCCCACATCCCGCACATAGGGGTACTTTGCAAATCTAGCCGGTCTTTAGGCAAAAAATTAAATTTAAGGAATGTTAAAATTCAAGTACTCAGCGCGACAGCATCGTATAGTAAATTTCCAAGTCGTTTACTTGAGATTTGTCGTTTTGGGACACTGTTAAAGTCAATGCGTTTTTATTGGCTTTTTACGGTTTTGAGAGGTTTACAATATATTTTTGGGGCTAAACGAATAAAGATTTTACATTGATTTTTGTCTGTGAAATACAACGTAAAGTAATTTTTAGAAAAATTTTAATTTAAATTCTTATTTTAAAAAAATTCGTTCAAAATTAAAAAAAAAGTATATTTTGTAAAAAAAAAATAAAAGATTTTTGAAAGTGAAGGTAGTCGCGATCCTATAAATGTTATACATCACGATAAAATTTGAAGTTTGTACTTTGAGACTGAAAAAAAAACGGTTCGCGTTTTTCGCACTTTTTTTGGATGATTTTTTAAAATTTCACCCCTTTCTGTTTGTGTTTGTGGAGCAAATAAATGAACCGGTTTAAACAAATTTTAACATTTTTAACAACAAAAATAATATTTTAGTGTCGGGTAACCAGAAAATTACTGTGAAAATTTCAGGAAAATCGTTTCAGTACTGAAGGAGTCTATAGGGAAGAAACAACCATACGCTTTTTCATTTATATATTAATTATTGCTTCCCCTGCACCTACCCCTTTACTTTTCATTTTGAAAGGTGTAGGTTATCATAAGAGTGGGTTCTACAAAGCTTGAAGACTTTTGTCTCCAGATAGTCGTTACGAAATATTTTCGTTCTATGGGGGGTACTGCTCTTCCTCCGTCTACCGCGCCCATTTTTCTTTCAAAATTTATAATTTACCATAATGTTGGCTGAAGCCACCACGTTTAAAGCCTCTAGCTATAAAAGTTTTTTAGTTACACGATATTTAATAAATGCAGTCTATAGGGGGTATTGCTCCACCTGCGCCTACCCCCTTAATTTTTATTTTCAAAGTTGTAGTTTACTATATGATTGACTCCTACCAAGTTAGAACCTTATTAACAGGGAAACCAAAAATATGCTCTAAGAAACGCGTTTTATGCGCATAAAATATGCAGTAAAAAATATGCCCTGAAAATTGTTAAAAATAAGCCCCAAAAATTCAAAAATTGCTAATATGAAAACAAAATATTCGACAATTTAATAACAGTTCCTTTAAATAAAAACAATCCTAAAGTTATAATAGGTACAGCCCAAAAATTTGGAAACGATGGGCAGTAATCGGTTTACATAAGCAAAGATATGTAAAGAGGTTAAAACTCATATCAGAGTTATTTGTGCCGAATATTATCTAGATATTAACAACCATATGAGATTTTTTGTCTTAAAGCGATTTTAAGGACGGTCGCTTAATTGTTTATTAATGTAAATTTTTTAAAAGAAGTTAAGACTATTTAAGCCATATAGATGGAAACTTTGGGAAAATATGAACTGATTCAAAAAGAATTTAATTTGCAGTAAAATATTTCGAGGCGAATTTAATCTAAACAACAACATATTTAGATGGTTTATGGGCACGAAAGATTCTAATTTGGAAAAAAGTTTTTATGGGTATTATGTGAAATTATTAATCGATTCTTACTTCGTCCTTAATATAATTAAAATGTATTTACCAAATTTTATCAAATTACCTACCAGACTGCAACTTGTATTTTGCGCACAAGGTTAACATGAACAAAGAACCAGCAAATGCGGACGGATGGACATGGTTAGATCACTTAAAAAGTGATTCTGAGTCGATTAGTATACTTTAAGATTTGTCCAGATTTCTATGTATTACACACATCGCCAAAAACGTATATTATGGATTTTTCCTTAATTTTTGCTTATTCATATATAAAATTTTAAAGTTTAAAATAAAATTTGTATTTACTGTCACCCTGCTTTTTCTTTCAATTTTCGATTAAAATTTTAAATGCAGATGGCAAAATTGAAGCAATATGATGGGTAAACAGATAAATATTTAAAACACAAAACCATTTAGAATTTTGACCGCTATTTTTAAATTTGCCACACTGTGCGGCGTCTGCATTTATTGAAAACAAAAATTAATATTAATGTTTGTATGGAGAATATTTCTGTTGTTTATTGGCAAACACCAAACGGAAACTATGTGTGTTTGGCAAGCATTTTCGGTGGCTTATTATGCCCTTTAGGTATGGCATATCAGCGTAAAAGCTAAGCGAAAGAAAATGTTACGCCTTCCGCTCTTGTTAAGGTACGGCTGTTAAACATTGCAAGGCTTAAAAAACGAACGTGTCAGAAAATTTTATGTTTTATTTCGAAAAATCGTCACTTTTTAGAGTTTTTATACCTGAAGTTGGCTGCTGTAGTTTATACCTAAAGTTGGCTGCAACTTTATATATGTATATATAACGTTGCCAGAAAGTTTGGTAAAAAAAAATCATAATTTGGCGAAAAAATCATATCTCGAAGAGAAAAATCTACAAAATTTTTTTTTTAAATCAAAGTGTTAATAATAAGGGCAAAAACCTTAAAATACATAAATTATAATACATTTTTTATAACTGAAAGCATGTAAAATTACATGCAATATTCCCATTCAACTCTTAAGTATAAATTGCAATATTTCACTATAATTTGGTATGTTATCTTTTTGGATTTAAAAGGGTCGAATATTTTATGCAATTAAAATTAATAAATGAGTTAGATTTATGTAATTTATACATTTAATTTTAATACTTAATAGTTTTTTTAATAAAAGAAGGCGAAAACAGGTTTCACAACTTAGTAGATTTAAGAAATTTAAATAAAACCTGTATAAATAATCAACCTTTGATTTGTTTATTATGTATAATTTTGTATCAATATCACATTTAAAAATTATTTTCAATATCTTTTAATGTTTAAAGCTGTTTTTTTTAATAAAAGAAATAACATTAGGATTGATATTTTAATTTTTGAGCTTTTTAAAAAGCAAATAAAGCATAAACTTTTTTACTTAATCTTTTGTAACAATATTCTTTATTTTCAGATATATTACTTAATTTTAGAACAACTTATGTTTCGAGTAAGGGCGAAGTAGTGTCGGATTCCAAGCTTATAGCCATTAATTATTTAAAAGGATGGTTTGTTGTGGACCTACTTGCTGCTTTGCCATTTGATCACTTATATGCTTCAAATTTGTATAATGGAGAAGTAAGTAAAAATTATTTTCAGAAAATTGCAACCTTTAATAAAATAGTATTTTTCAACAACAATCAATTTAGAAGACTTGGAAGATATACAGGGGCCTGATTCTGGCAGTCGTGATCGAGTACTTTCTCGATTCGAAAGCCATTTAATATCTAACTATTTCAGTCAGTACTGAACGAATCGGAATTATTTTTTCAGTGTTGTAAAGTATTGATTCGAGTTTCATAACTTCAAAGAAAATACTCCAATAGGTTTAGATCACACGATCTTGGTGGCCAATTAATTGGGCCATTACGCGAAATTATTTTTTCATCAAAATTTCTTTGAGTAAGATTATATTTACATTATGCAATTAACGCCGCAACGTTTGCGTGCAACATTTGTTGGTCAGTAGGAGGTGTATGGAAGAAAACGGGGTTGAAAAAGGTGCACGACAACGCATGCATAGGCATTTTATTCGTTTTTGTGATTTTTGTTTTATTCGTATTTATTTCTTTGGCCAATTAATTATTAATTTTCAGTTTATTTTTCTTTTTAAGTTAATAAGACCTAATGAAGTTGATGTAAATAAAAACAAATTTATTACATTTCACCCGACGTTTCGTCACTTTTTTGGTGACTTTTTCAAGGGTCGTCTATTTAAATAAAAATAATAAAAGGACATTGTTTTCCTTGAAATATTTTCTCGAAAATAAAAAAATGAGAAAAACGCGGGGTTAATTTTAGGGTTTTTTGGGGTTTTATTTAATTTGTATTGTTGGGGGTTTTTTTCTCTATAAGTACGTTACGTACGCTTGGGGTTTTACAGAGTAAGTGTATACATAAATATTTACAACATAGACATAAAATACAACAACTTTAACTTAACGAAAAACAGTAATTAGTCCGCTGAACAATAACCAGGGACAATTTACATTGTACGCGTAAACATCCCACCCCCTTGCTATAATGCAACAACGAGGGCTAAGGATTACGCGAGTCGAGCTGAAAGGAAAACATTTTTTTTTCAATAAAAAAAGAGAAGGGTAATTTTTTTCAAAAAACAAATATTCATTTTAACAATTTAAAAAAAAGATTATTAAGATATAACAAAGTAATAATATTAAAAAAAAAAAAAAATCTTTAAGCAACGCGACCATTTAGGACGACGGCACGCCCTTATGCCGATGAAGAAAGGTATGGTGTTCGGCCATGCACTCGAGATAGCGCTCACGGCTCGTGCACTTATCGCGCATATGGGAGTGGGCAAGACAGTTGAAGCAGTACTTAAACTTTTTCACTGTCTCCCACCAATCCTTCACCGACATTTTCCGAAATATAACACATTTCCGAAGAGCGTGCTCACCAAACGTGGGGGTTTGGCCACAGAAGAAGAGCCGGCGTGATGCACTCGACATGTTCTTTACAGGGTAAACACAGAATAAAAAATAATAAAAAGAGAAAAAAACAAGAATTAGTGGGTTTCTGAACTGGGTAAGAGAACAAGCTTCGCTATAGGCCGGGTGAAAACGCCTGAAGCTGTTCTCACGTCCGCTGTGCGGACCTTAGAGTCACGTCCTACGCGAGTCTTCTCGATTCATCCGAGTCGCCATTCATTGGGTGGTAAATTATCCTGACGAATAACCACTAAATCACCTACTTCAAAGTCTTTCTGGGGGTATTTCCATTTTACACGACGATGAAGCTCTTTGAGGTACTCTTCCTTCCACCGCTGAGCAAAGTGATGGTGGAGTATCTTCAGTTTTTGCCGCCTATTGGCAATACTCAAAGAGAGATCAGAATGATCGGGTTCGGAGGGTGACATAAGAGGCGCAACAATCAGAAAATGCCCCGGGGTTAAAGGGACTAAATCCGATGGATTATCGGTCATAGCAGTAAGCGGTCTTGAATTTAGGCAAGCCTCTATACTGGTAAGCATTGTAGTAAACTCCTCAAAAGTAAATCTCTGTACTCCAGAGATTTTTCGTAAATGAGTTTTCACGCTCTTTACGCCGGCTTCCCATAAGCCACCCATATGAGGAGCACCGGGGGGAATAAAATGCCATTCAACAGGCTGAAAAATGTTCCTTACAAGTACCTTCCTTTTTATTTCAGATAAAAAACTGCTTTCGGTCAACTTCGAGTAAATTAGCTGCACCGACAAATGCAGTTCCGTTATCGGAATACAGGTGAGAAGGACAACCACGACGGGAGAAGAAACGGATAAAAGCTGCAAGGAATGTTTCCGTCGACATATCACCAGTTGCCTCCAAATGAATTGCCTTTGTTGCAAAATAGACAAAAACTAAAACATAGCCCTTTGTAATTCGACAAGCTCTACCAATGTAGCACTTGATGTCGGTTGGGCCTGCGAAGTCTAAACCGGTATGAGTAAATGGTCTCGACATAGAGCATCGCTCGGGGGGTAATGCAGCCATAATGTGTTGCCCGGACCTTTTGCGGTAAATAGTACATTCCTTACAATTATGGATTACGGATTAGATTTTTTAGCTTGGGGACCCAAAATTCAATTCTAATTAAACGAAGCATTAACGAATGACCGCCGTGCGCAGAGCACCTGTGCACGTGTTCAACATGCAAACGAGTAAATCGTGCAGAATAGGGTAAAATCTTAGAAAATCTTTCATCATACGTCAAACCGTTTGATCTAGCCAATCAACCATTTACTCTAACAAAGCCATTTGAGTCGATAAACGGGTTTAAAGTGAGCAGGCTGCTCTTTGAAGATAAGGGTATACCTTTGGAAAGCTGACTATACTCCGGTATAAAATTCCGCTGACATATAAGAATTAAGCGATTTCGCGTGAGATTCAATTCTGATTGGGTTAAATTCCAATATCGTACGAGCATTTACGGGTTCTCAAATACTGTAGACACCTGAACCAATACCAAGTAATTCGCATTGCACGGAGTAAATCAGAAAATCTTTCTAATATGTCATACGGGCGTTCGAGCTGAACAGAAAATGAGTGAACTTCAAGGTGTTGGTGGTCGATAGGGGGTGACGCGGCCAGCATTCACGAGCTTGCCTTAACCACGCAGGGCCATGCCACCAAAAAGAATTATCAATTAAATCTCTTGCAAGCATTCCACGACTTGCCAAATCGGCGGGGTTGTCCTTGGAATCTACATGTGACCAATTTTCATTACCAACTTTATTTACTATCAACGCTACTCTGTTTTTAAGAAAGTTCGGCCAATGGCACAGGGGTTTTTTAAGCCAGGATAAAACAATAGTAGAATCAGTCCACAGATAAACCTTCCTCCTGTCTAGATTAAGTTGGGAGCACAATGATTCTACCATTTTTGCCATCAAAGCCGCTCCGTAAAGCTCTAATCGGGGTAATGTTTCAGTTTTCACGGGAGCTACCTTTTGACGCGAGTAAGTGCGTCGTGATCGCTATCGATGACTTATTTCGAATGTACAGAGCAGCGCCGTACGCCTTTTCAGAGGCATCGCAAAACGCATGAAGTTCAATTTCATTTTCGTGGAAAAAATCAACCCATCTTGGAATATTGATTTTCTCGACATTTGGGTAGTCGTTAAGAAATGCGCGCCATTGAGATAGGGTTAGGGGGTGCAAAACTTCTTCCCAGTCTGTCTTGTCCTTCCAAATTTGTTGCATTATAATTTTAGCCACAATAATTTTCGGCGAAAACCATCCGACTGGGTCAAACAACTTTGCTATTTCGGACAAGACAGCACGTTTCGTGACAATATCCTGGCGTGGCTGCGATGCAATTTTAAAAAAGAAACTATCTTTAGTCGCATCCCATCGCAAGCCTAGGGTTTTAGTAGTACTGGCATCCGAAAATTTTAAAAAGTCTGCATTAAGCAGATTCTCACGGGGTAAATCTTCCAAGAGTCGTAAATGATTGGCTAACAACTTTCGCAAAACGAAACCAGCAGAGCCAAGAACATTGGTTAGTTCATTACGTCTCTTGAAAGCGTCTTCTAGCTCATGAGAGCCAGCCAGCACGTCGCCGACGTACATTTTGATTTTCAAAATTTCAGATGCCGCAGGACTTAGGGGTTTACAATTATTAGCCAATTGCAAAAGAGTACGTAACGCTAAGTACGGCGCACAGTTCACTCCAAACGTGACCGTACTAAGCTCATAGTCCTTTATTTCAGCTACAGGACCATCACGAAACAATATCCGCTGATATTGGGTTTGGTTGGAATGAACAAGTATCTGTCGATACATTTTCTCAATGTGTGCATTAAAAACGTAACGGAAGAACCGCCAACGCAGCAATAAAATAGTAAGATCTGTCTGTAGGGCAGGACCGGGGAATAGGGCATTATTAAGGCTCACGCCATTGGAGGAGCATAAAATACCACTCTGAGTTTTGTGGTAACGTTATCATCTTTAAACACTGCATGATGGGGTAAATAATAATCATCTGCAGTGGAAACTGGTTTTGACAGCCTTTACATGTCCCATTTCGAAATACTCACGAACTACATTGTCGTACTGTAATTTCAATTCGGGGTCTTTTAACAAGAGAGTCTTATTTCGCACAAACTGGGAAAAGGCGCTTTTTCTAGATTCTCCTAATACCAATTCATTAGAAAATTCTCGCCGAAATGGGAGAGAGACCACGTAACGGCCATCTGGGTTTCTATAAGTGGTGGTCCGGTAAAGTTCTTCACAATATTCATCGTCTTCAGACAACTGTGTCGCTTGTGGAACTTCTTCAAGTTCCCAAAAACGCGATAGTTGAGTGTTTAACTCAAGACGGGTGCAAAACGATGCTATAGAGTGTGAGGGTTGGGGCTGAAACACTTCACCTGTGACTATCCACCCGAACACGGTTCTCTGGGGGATCAGGTTGCCATTTGGATGTATTCTGACATCCGTGGTTAAAATTTTGGGATACACATTTCCTCCAAAAAATATATCCATATCCACATGACGTCGGTCAGTGTAATGTCGGGGAAAGTTGAGGTTACAATATCAGAGTTATTATACGAGGGCAACCGACCGGTGATTTTCTCAACAACGTACGCATTAATTTCAAGTTTAAAGTCGGGGTCGATCGGCGAACCGACCGTTAGAGCGAACATTGTAGAGGATTTTCCAGCCAAGCAGTCCATCATTCCCGTGACATTTGTCGAAGGCAAGAATAGCGAGCTTCCTTTGTAACCTCCTTGAAATAAAGGTACCCTGCGAACCGGGGTCAACTAAGGCTCGGGCCGCACACCTAATGTCGTTTAAATGCACTATGCAAACTGCAGACCATAAAAGAACTGCTGAATGGGGGTTCGACTTGTGATGTGCGGAATAAGTATGTAAATTCTGAGCCGCGGTAGAAGTTGAAGGGGCAAAATTAAGCGGGGGTTGAGAGCGACTGCTAGCTGGATTAGAGTTTGAATTAACGGGGAGGGTTGAGAGGGAGGGTCACGGCAGACATATGTGACTTTACATCTCGATGAAGCAGGGAGTGGTGCTTCTGTTTACAAAGCGAACACACATGAATACTTTTACAATTCCTGTACTCATGGGAGGTTGCCAAACAGTTCGAACAACACTTTAGTCGTTTCACTGTTGACATTCTTTCACCAACATTCTGATTCAAAAAACTGGGACAAAGTCTAATGGGGTGAGAACATTGATAAAGGAAACAGGGTGGGAGCAGTTTTGGTCGCAAAACTTTGAATCCTCCTATTTTCATTTGATGACTTTTTGGCAGCGTTAAAATTAGGGGTTTAAATTAGACTGCCTTATGTCAGTTGACTCGAGAGTTTTAAAATGCGCTGTCAAAAAAGCTTCCATATCATCCCATTTAGGGGATTCTTTAGAATGTTTTTTGGATTGTGCTTTGTAGCACAAATATACACAAGCATTACGTGGTAAAATATTTCGGGGGTTACTTAAAGTAACGACAAATTCGTAATGCAATCATTTATCGTTCTTTGCAAATTTTTAATAGTCGCTCCTGACTCTTGTGACAGCGGTTTAATATATAAAAGGGCTCGAAGCTGTTCGTTTATGGGGGCATCTTTATTTTCATAGGTGTCAACCAACTCTTTCCATGCGACTTCATAACCATCGTTGGTAGGGGTCACAGTTTGTATGGTATCATGTGCATCCTTTGCAGTTTTCTGCAACAGGTAGTACAATTTTTGTACTGGAGTTAAACCATACAAAGCTGAGAACATATCTCAAAATGAGGGCCAACTCTTATAGTCACCATAGAATATTAGGGTGCTACAAGGGGGTAAATTAATCATGGGTGCGGCTTGCGCAATTGACATTTCGACCTGCGTCGCTAATTTAATTCATTCTAGGTGACCTGTTATAAGAGATATCCCCCGGGTATAGGTGCCGTAAGACTGAAAGTACTTGGCTCTAAGTTCTCTAATCTGGGGATCTTTTAATTTTTCGGCCTCAATTAACAAAGAGCTTCCCATAACCGATTGAGCTCTTTCCCATGACTACTTAAAGAACCGCGTTGGTGTTCCGCCACGGGTATAGTGGCAATATATGCCTCGAAATCTGCCATACAGTTGGCATTGCGGATAAACGTAGTCATATCCATCTTTGATCTCAATGTATATGGAGAAATTTTAAAAGAAACATATAAACAACCGATGAAAACTTGCTTAAATAATGGGACAAAGAACGAGCACTAAACTTTCCAGTTAATTTAACGGGTAAAAAATATGCAAATATATCCGGTTTAGAAAAGAAATAAATTCTTACAAAAAAAAAGGGTATCTTTGATCAAAAAAAAATATTTAGAAAATAAATTTATTGGATAAAAATTATAAAATAATTGGTAAAAATAAAAATATATTTATAAAAACAAAGTTAATTTTTACACTCGGATTCCTTGTTTTATAAAATGGGTAAATATCCCGAATAAAAAATACAAAACCGGGTTAAATTTTGCGATATTAAGAAAAAAAATAGGGTTAAACTTTACTATATAACGAAGTCTACAATTGTAAAAACTCTGTTCAATAAAAAAAGATAAAAAATTCATTAAAAAACACTTGTGCCGCTGCGAAATGTTAACGGGTACCCACTATGGGTTATTCGAATATTTAAAAATTTACTAAAAATAGGTGTTTATAGCGAATTTTATTTTATTTAATTAATAAATTAATTTTCGAGGGTAAAAAATCAATAAAACGTCAAAAATAATCCCTTTTTACAATTTATTTATTAGTAACCGGGTTTTCGCACGAATAAAAAAGTTGCAGCACTAGTGTACGTTGTGTGTGTGACAATAAAAAAAGAGAAAACAAAACCAACCAACAAACACACAGTAAAGATGTAATGTTCTGCTTTTAATAAAAAGCTTTTGTTAACAGATTTGTTAACAGAGAATAAAACCGCGGGTTAAAAATAACAAAAACAATTTCAATTGAATAAAATATCACTTTAAGGGCCATTATTACAACCTAAAGCTGGGATCACACGATTGCCGCAGTGCACCAATTTTCATACTTTTTAATAGCCCTATCGTGTGACTGCACAACCAATTGGCTCATGTACCAATCAAGGACAATATTGTGCTTACTTTTACCAATCAAATGCAACCCTGGTGCGGCAATCGTGTGACTTTTTTCTATGCAACCGCGCTTCAATAAAAATAACAAAAATGCACCAATATTTATTGTGTTCCTGTGCGGAAATCAAACAACACAATACGCACCAATATTTGCCTTTTTTTTAATAAATTTACTTTTTTGTATTTGTTTTAGTAGGTATTAAAGATAAATATTTATTATGCATTTTAATTTTTTTTTTATTATTGCTATTACCAAAATATGTATGTATGTTCACAAGCTTATTTAGCTGTTCAGTGCGAATATTTTTATTTAAGTTTCTAAGCGAACTAACATACGAAATTGTTGAAAGACTTAATTTTTGGAATTTCTTAAATTAAATTTTTAAATAAAAATATTCAACAAAAATTTGTTTAAGTACATACATATATGATACATATTTAATTAACAAACCAACAAGAACTTTCAAACAAATAAAAAAGCTGCCACAACAGCTGTTTTCGCAGTTGTCAAGTAAGAACAATCGTGCGACTGTGCTGCGGCAATTGTTGTAACCATTTCGCTTTGTACCAACTAGCGGCAATTAAATTTGTTTAAAACAGGGCAATCGTGTGATTTCAGAATATTTTATTGGTCCAATTTCATTATTGTGCGTCAATAAAGCACAATAAAAATTGTGTCATATTGGTGCATTTGCGGCAATCGTGTGATCCCAGCTTAATGATAAAGTTGCTGATAGTTAACGTGAACAATACCTATCTTGAACAATAAAGTAACCAATAAGTTTTTTCCATTATTACAACTGTCCGATAAAATAAAATATGTAATTTATATACTGTGGCAACATTGCAGTATATACCGACTACTTTTGGTTGTTTAAAATACGTAGTGGCAACGACTTATGGCGATTTCTATTCTAAAAAAAATTCTACAGTATATGTATGCATGTAACACTTTTTCATGTTACCTATAATCACTCGAAGTGTTACATGTTGTACAACTTCAATCGAACAGAATTAGCTGCCTTTATTTAAGCCCTTATGACACTACATTTTCAATGCATTGTTCAAGTTTTGGTAAACAGTACAAATATAATGTAATACAAAAATTTACCAAGTGCAAAGCGTTCAGCTGTATTAAGATAAATGGCAAACTGTCAAAAATTTTACTAAAGTTATCGATAAAAAATGAAGTTATGTCAAAAAAAATGTAAAACTGTTTAACTTAAAATTGACATTTCAAGCTTGAAATATTAAAAGTGTTGCTGAATCAGCGGTTTATGGGCAAATTCAGCGATTTACCGCTTTTTGTTTTTAGGTTTCTCATAAACAAAAAGTTGGCAACATTTAATAAAATAAACAAAACAGGGATGGTTAAGTTGTTTCAATTGTACTTTTTTGTTGATACTTTTTAAACTTAGATTTATAATACCTTTTTATGGTGTTTTTTATGAACATAAATGAAATTAATTTTAACTAAAAAAATCTTTTAGTACAATTAGGGTAAAAAAGTACAAATTTTAAAGGTTGTTGGTACAATTTAAAAAATTCTTAACGCCATCCCTGAAACAAAACCATAACAAGAGAAAAAAAAATAAAAAACTTTGTTTACATTTTTTTATAGTTTGCTCTTTCTAACATTTACTGTTTCTTTCTATCAATTCTATATCAATTAATGAATAAAAAATGTAGTGTCATAAGGGCTTTACAACTATTACACTTTTATTATTAATGTAGTTCATAAGCGATTTTTAAAACTATTCGACTATTTGCTGCACACTTACTTTACGGTTTGGAAACAGACATTGACATCACTTATTGCTTGAACAAATTTAAAACGATAATAAATATATAGAATTTTCCACCAAAATAAAAAAACGATTTAATTCCAAATGGAGTATGCCGTCAAAGAATATTTAGATGTAGAATTCTTTTGACAAAACTTTTAAAATATTATGACAAACAAAATAAAATATTGGTTGTACAAACAAAGTAGTAAGTACCAAAGTTGTAAAACAGGGCAGTATGAACCCTTAAGTAAAAGTAAGGTAAAACATGTAACATGTTTTGCATGTTTTTCATCAACATTTTCACAAAAGAACTTGAAAATTTTTCCCACAGTTGTATTTTTTGTACAAACGAACACAAAATGTAGAACATGTAACATTAATGTAACATTTTTCTCAGAAAAGAAATCGCCATTAGTTTTGTTTTATTTATTAATTAAAAACAAAAGTAAATTTTTGTGCTTTATTTTTGGTTTTAATGGTAAATTGTTTTGTTTTTTTGTGTTAAATTGTGTTTTTTGAAAAAGTTGAGTAATTTAAGACTATCATTGAAGTTACCATATCTTCAGCAGAAAATATGGCATCTTCAAGTTCTTAAAGTTCACTTGTAAAGTTATCATGAGGACAAACCTGATGTAAGCTTATCAGTCACTTTTTAGGTTAATGTTAACTTGTAATAACCAAAAACTATTTATCTGTCAGATAGCATCCTAAAAATAACTATTTGTAAGTTGTAATAATGGCCCTAAATAAATAAAATGAAATTATTTAAAAGAAATTAATTATTTCACTTATTAAAACAATGCACTTTTTTGACTAAAAAACACACGCGAATTTAGGGATAAAAGCCGACGGCAAATCAAATCTTTTAGTACACTTGTTGGTTTTGTTGTTCTTATATTGTCACTTTTTATTTTGCACTTATAAATAAAAATCACACAACTTACCTTTTGTTTAAAATTATGAAATGGGGGTTGAAAAAAGATGCCGATCGCAATGATTGAAAAAAGCACTGGGGATTCTGAAAAGAAATATTTTGATGACAATGGGTGGTATTATTGATTCCGTTCCGCAAGTGCGGAAAGCAATTTTTGTGCGGAAGCCAAATTTGTAATTATTCATTCCGTTTGTGCGGTATCCTTCCGTTGTTTCGGTATCATCTCTACCATTGCGGTATTCCCATATTATTGAAACCGCAATATAGATATTTTTCGCCATTTTGCTTACGTTAAAATTTTACAACGAGAAGCTAACGGAAAGAATAAAAATGTAAGAAAAAATATTTAAAAAAAATAAAATTTAGTTTTGTTATTTAAAAAAATGTATTACAGGAATAATAAAAGAGATAAATACACAAGCAAATTACAATTAGAAGCAATGGTTGATTTAATGAAATTAAATCGAGACGTTGCTTGTGGTTTTAGTCAACGTGCCCCAGCAGAAATAAAAAATTTTTGGGAAGATTTGGCATTGACTCTAAATGGTTCCGGGCCGCCTTTAAAAGATGCCAGTGGTTGGAGAAAGGTAATGCTGTTTTTAGAAACATTTTTCCAACGGGAGCATTAATTGTTCTTGTATTGTATTTAAGGTATGGACAGATTACAAAAGCGGTGTAAAAAAGAAACTTATTCCAACTTACTCCCTATCATTCATGTGTAACACACCTTCAGATTTATATCTTAAAACTCTTCTTTGTACCCGAAGGTCTAAGCAATCATCGTCACTGCTACTTTCAAAAAATGCTATGGTATCCATATTACACTTACACTTATATTAGTCGCGTTTGTATATTTTACGGAAATTAATTTATTTAAAAAAATTATTACTCACAAAAATTTCAACAACTTGTTTAAAATGTTTTTTTATCAACAGCTGACACAATATCAACTCAGAAATAATTAAAACAGGGATGTTAAAAATTTATTGCGGAAAGCTTATACCGCAGGAATGAATAATTACAATTTGCATATCGATCGATATTTATTTCCGTCGAATTTTCCTTTCCGTGCGGAATCAATAATACCACCCAATATTTTAAGGACTCGGGGGGATTGAATCCGGGTTGAAGGACCAAAATATTTTCCATGAAATATTTTCTCGAAAATAAGAATATGAGAAAAACGCGGGGTTAATTTTAGGGTTTAAAATTATTTGGGGTTTTATTTAATTTGTATTGTTGGGGTTTTTTTTTCTCTAGAAGTACGTACCGTACGCTTGGGGCTTTACAGAGTAAGTGTATACATAAATATTTACAACATAGACATAAAATACAACAACTTTAACTTAACGAAAAACAGTAATTAGTCCGCTGAACAATAATCAGGGACCGTTTACATTGTGCGCGTAAACAGACATATTAATACAAAATATTCTTCACAACAAGCAAACAAAACTTACAAAAATTATATATTACAAATTTTACATTAAAAACATCAGATTTTTAATAAAATTCAATTGCACAAAAACATTTAACAAAATACAGTAAAACATAACTTAAAATTATTATCACAGATTTTATTAAATTGCGGTTCTATAACTAGCGCTAATGTCGTCAATATCTTCATTGTGGTTCATTGAATTCGTTATGTTTTGTTGTATTCTCAAGCTTTCTATTGTGTATCTCTTCCTCTCCCCTCGTTCAAAATCCAACATTCTCACTTCACTCCTTTGAAACAGAACACGACCCAAAAAATTTGTAACCAAAATCCAATCAAAAAGTAACCAAAAGCGAAAAAAAGTAACCAAAATTTTTTGTATTAAATGCTCCTAAACCGCTGTGCCGATTTTTATAAAATTTTGACACTATGTTACCGATGGTCTGGAAAAAACAATAGGCTATATAATTTTTCGTGTTCGTGGCATCGCATATACCAAGTTAACACTTATTTTCGTCTATTTGAAAAACTTTTTGAGCTAGAGCTTTCAACCTTTTTTATAAGTAGCTATTACAAGTAGAACTTCTTAAGCCTTCCTGTATCAAAGCGCAAAATTGAGCTAAATTATCTAACTCGATTTCGGCAAGTGCTCATCAGAGCATTTTAAATTGCAAAACCGTTGGCAAAAATTATGGAGTTTTCATTAAGCTTATATAAGCATTTTAGAGGTCAAATTTTTCCTAACTCGACTTCAACTGTTATTGCTTGTTGTATTGCACAGACATATTGATGCTTTCAGCCAAGTGAAAATAGTAAGAATCATCATAATCGGGCTGGATTTGGAAAGATATTTCACCTAATCGTTTTTCCTAGAAAATTATTACAGTTAGACCTATGAAGCATTAAAAGTAGTGAAGGTTGTAAATATATACTGGGTGTCTGGTGGCAAATTTATATTCTTAAATACGATTATTTCAAAAAGTAATAAACGGTGCGGAGGGAGGGTGTCGTCGTTGGAATAACCGATTGTGGTCGTGTGAGCATCGCGCGTTCGCTGTGGACACATTTTTTAAGAGTAATTGCTCGTCGACGATTTTGTTCAAAGTTCGCTATTCGGCGAATACGTGATAAACCGAGTGTAAATTCGGCCAGGGCCTAGTCGATCTTTAAGCACTCCCGAAAACATTGACTGGTTGAAAGCACTTTACGTGAAAATCCGCGACTTTTAATACGGAAAAGTGCAGCCTCACTGGGACTGCAAAGAGCGATTTTTCATAAAATTGTAAAAAAGGATCTAAACTTCCATCCTTTTAAAATTTAAATCGTTCAAGAACTGAAAAAAATTGACTTTGATTAACGCAATAATTTTTGTGAAACGATGTTGGAGCGGTTTCGTAAATCCCTTTTTCGTAAATCCCTTTTTTGGAGCGGCGAGGATCATTTTCACTTTAACGGTCACGTTACAAGCAAAAATGCCGTTACTGGTCTCCAAGAACCCGCAAACCTCGATTGAAACAACATAAATCATTGCATTGCTGCACGCAGGGTGTGCCTTATCTACCCATAAGATAATTGGACCATTTTTTTTTTTCGAAAATTCTCTAAAAAACCAGGCTCCGTTTCGAATAGTGTGTTCAACTCGACGGAAGACATTTGGATGACATACTCTTTATAAAATAAGATCCACATATGCATTTTATCGTTCAATGTTCTTAATAAAACTTTGTGTCACTTTATTTAAGTTTGAAAATACAAATCTTCCACCAGACACCCTGTATATGTTGGAGCGTGAATTAGTTGCTGCTTTGCTAATTGATGAGTTACTTGCGGACGAGAACACAATGTATTTATTTTTTACTACTACTTCAATTGTTTCTTCCGGCTCAGTTTTTTCTTTGCTCCAATCTTTGCTTCAAATTTCTATTATGGTATATATCACCTCTTATATTCCATTATTCTGGCAGCGTTTCATATTTCTAAATAAAACCTTTTAAAAATCCGAGCTCTAACCAAGTCATCGTTACCCGTTGCTTGCAAAGTTCAAATTAAGTTTTTACTGAGTAAAACAGAATTGCTATTACACGAGTACGATGGTATGATGGATACCATTCTCGCATACCAAGTAAGGGCGTCTATTAGGCGCTTTATATTGTTAAGCTGATAGATTGTGACAGTTTAATATTCTAGAAAAATCATTTTTAAGTAGATAGAAACAGTATTGGAAGCACCAATACCATAAACATTTCTAAAGTTAAAAAAAGCGGAGCGGGTAAGCTTGTCCCAAAACCAAAAATTGGTTATTTTTGTGTTGAAAAATGTAACCGAAATGGAAAAAAGTACACAAGTACACATTAGAAAAAAAAGTAACCAATTTGGGTTAAAAGTAACCAAAACGGCAACGCTGGTTGTGATAATGCACTTGTTTCTCTCTTCTTCAATATTTCATTTTGATGTTCTCCCATTCTCTTTTCAAGTGAGTGTTTTGTTGTTCCTATATAAATTAAGTCACAATTCTGATCACCCTTCCGTTATAGTACGTTTCCACTTACATGTTTTGGGCCACAAAACTAGTTTTGCAGCAAAACAAGTGTTTTGCTACTTGTTTTCCCATACATTTTTCATGTTCGAAAAACTCAAACAAAAACTAGTTTTTCTCCAAAACATCTCGAAAATCATGAATACAACTCTGGGTTATCCATTATTGGTGATTGACAATTTCGAAAAAAGTGACATATTTACCAAACCATCAAGACTTATTAAATAGGTTTATGCAACTCTCCAGCTGATTTATTTGTTTGCAGCGTAAAAATAATAAAATAATAGAATAAAAAGGATGTAAACTATGTGCTTTTATATAAGTTCATATATGTACATCTGTGTATTAAAAAACAAAAAAGGAAATTTCATGTTAAAGATAAATATTTTTTTTTCAACACATATTTTTTTTTGCTTCCATGTTTGTTTACAACATAAATGTCAAAATGATTTCGAAAATTCGAAAACCAAAACCAGTTTTACATAATGGAAACACTTTGACAAGTTTTGCCCAAAACAAGTTGTTTTGCTCATAGTGGAAACATAGTATTACACTTTACTTCGTAAACAACATTACTTTGTTGTAGTTTTTCTATTGGCGACGTAACTCTTGAAAACATTGCATTTAAAGCTGAATTTGGTTTGTAAGCAAAGTTTGTTTGTTCTGATTTTATTGTTGAGCTTATGTGTTTATTATCCGTTAAGCCAGGTTTCTATTTTACACTGTAAAAATGTTTGTCTTTTTCAGGGTTGCTATCATTATTGATGTTTTTTATTGTACATATTTTTGGGTATCGTTGATTAGTGTATTTATTAATTTTTTAAGAAAACTGTTGCTAATTAATATTTCTGCGATTTTGACGATATTTTTGTTATGATATTGTGGGCCACTTATATTTAATACTCCTGGGGCCTGATTCTGGCAGTCGTGATCGAGTAATTTCTCGATTCGAAAGCAATTTAATATCTAATTATTTCAGTCAATAGTGAACGAATCGGAATTATTTTTTCAGTGTTGTAAAGCATTAATTTGAGTTTCACAATAATGAAAAAATAATTTCGATTCGTTCAGTATCGACTGAAATAAAAGTGCTTTCGAATCGAGAAAGTACTCGATCACGACTGCCAGAATTAGGCCCCTGATATAAAATTTTTTGCTGTATTAATTATCTGGTTCTTGGGTTGTGTCGCGTTGTAATTCATAATTCTGCCAGATGAAGTTTCCTTAGCGTACCAGTCAAACGTAATAAAATCTTGTTCTCTACGTAGCCTGGTATCAAGGTACGCTATTTTACAATTTTTCTCAAGATTTACTGTAAATATAATTTTGGGGTGGTAACCATTAAAAGTGTTCAGAATAAAATCCTTGTCCTTGATGTTAATTATGACTAATATATCGTCTAGATATTTGATTATGTATTTAGTGTGATATTTTTATTTTTAAGTTCCGTGATTGCATCGTCAAGTAAGGTGTCAAGTACTATATCTGCAATAGTGGGCGAAGGAGGATTGCCCATTGGTATGCCGAAGATCTGGTTGTAGACTTTTGTCCCATTTTTTCATTATATTTTTAATTGCCGTATAGACTGGAATATTTGTAAAGAGCGAAATAACATCAAAAGATACTAAACTTCATTTTCGTTGAGTTACATTATCTCTGTTTGTTCTTTTACCTGCGTGGAATTCTTAACATTATATTTATCTGAAATTATAGGCTGTAGTAATTGTCCAACGTATTTTGAGAAATTGTAGCATGGGACTTGTATTGAGGACACGATATGTCGGTGAGGTGTTCCAGGTTTGTGGATTTTTGGTAATCCATATATCCCAGGGGCCGTTGCCACAGAACAAATTTTTGCCAAGAGTCAATGTAGTTCCCCTTATGTAGTTCTGCAATAATATTGTTATTTTCCCGCTGTAGCTTTGTTGTCGGATCAGTCCCAATAGATCGATATGTATTTTTGTCTTCTAAAAGTTTGTTTATTTTTCCTTTATATTCGTCCCTGTACATTACCACAGTTTTATTGCCCTTATCTGCTTGTATAATTATGATGTTCTTTTGTTTGTTAATTAATTTTCTCGTTTTTTCAAAAACCCTGATAATAAATTTTTCCTTTGGTGTATTTTACAATTTACGTTTAAAGTTGGTTACCATGTTTGGATTTTTTTTGTTTTTACAGTGCAGCCACACGATCAATATTTTCTTGATAGTCTTTTACATATACTATTTGTCAAAATTTCCAAAAATTTAAAGTTGTGACGTAGGCTGCATTCAATTTTTGAGCAATTTACTTTCAAGATGTCATCAAGAAAATAATTTATAAAGGCAAACGAAAAATTTGCTCACTAACCTTGAAATCAGCTGTTTTCTTGAACGTAAATTGAAGCACTCACTGGAAAGAAAATTTCAAATGCAAGTTCGTTTCAATTTTTAAAAGTATGAGTGTATTGGTAAAAAAGTGTGAGTGTATTAAAACTTGATAGGCAAAACTTGATCGTGTAACCCTCAAGTTAAATGTTTTTAATTCGAAATGTTGTCAACTTTTGTGCTGAATAAAAAACGCAGCTTTCATAAAAATATTTTAAGTTTAATGCTAGAAACACAACTGGGACGAACGACGAATTATTCCCAACGAATATTCGTCACCAAAAAAGAACACATTGGTGTATATTGGTTTCTATTTCTTATGCAGACGAACGACGAGTAAATTGGGAAAGGGAAAGCGCAGCATGATAGCAAAATCTAATATTTATTAAAAATCGTTAAATCTGTAAAGAGTCGCTGGGACAAATCGCTTCTATTGCGAACTTATCTAAAATTCGTGAAAAATTGCAAACTTTTAAACAAACACTAAAATATATTTAAAATCGCTAAATGAGTGAAAAAAAAACAAAATTTCGGAAAATAACAAAAAAAAAATTTGTTAAAGTACGGAATATGCAGCCCAGAAAAGTAACCGGTGTTAGTCTTTCTATTTACAATATTTTATTGAACATTACTTATGCACTTGTCATTTATATTTGACCATTTGTAAAATTTTACATCCGGTCTTTCTTTTTTTACAAATAATTGCCTTTTGAACCACAAGTAGTTGCGCACAACGTGCCTCATATTCTCAAATTGAAGAGTTGGTGGTTTGAAACCAAAAAGTAAGATAAAATAACTTAGTTTAATTTACAATTGTAAGCTTGAATTGATATTATTATCTTAAATTTAAGAAATAAAAACATAAGGTTGCGTCACAAGTGGACAATAAAGAAATTTCATTTAATTTAACCTGTGTTGTTAATCTCATCAAGCCATCACGAACTACTGTTGTGATAAACAAAGATAATGTAAAATAAAACTATGCACATTCTTTCAGTTTTTATTATTTCCCTATAGGGAAGCGAACTAACACCATAGTAGTCTCGTGATAGGTCTTCTGTGGTAGAGACCGGTTCTAGTTCTAACACTTTATATGAATAAGACCTATCACTTTTACATGGTGTTGTCATTGAAAGGGGTTAAATGACACCATTTTACCAGCCACACATCTATTCTCAATGAACGTTTTTGATGTCGGTTACTACAATGTAGAATTATTTCGATACAATGTAGTATTATTTCAATAAAACAAGTCCTAGAACTAAATTAAAGAACCAAATTTTAAAAAGTCCCAAAAAAAGTGTCGCACAACCGGTGAAGACTGTACTGTAATGCATTACTTTTTCTACCTTTTTGTTCTTCCTATACCAGTTAAAAGATTGGTTCTCCTTTCACTGGTCATGAGTTCTGTCTTTTTGTACTTGTTCTATTTTCACAGAACCAGTTTGTTGGACCAATTGACACAAATTTCCCGCAGGGTTCTTACTCAATTGATTATCTCCACTATTGGATGATGATGAAGGTCTTGTGGACTCTGATAAAGCAACCTTCGTAAGGGCTATAATGTTGCACACTTTAGCAAAAATACGATCTCTTTTGCAAGTTTGATAAAATTCTAGTAAATATAATAGTATATTTTTATATGTAACATATTTCAAATTTACAGCTCTAAAATCGAATTGCTTACAACTCTTTCGTTAGGTAATGGCTTTATTATTTCTACTTCTAAATCGTTATTTTCGGCTGACGAAAATGATTGATAGTGGTCCACAATGTATTTTGCAATTATATTAATTAAAAGTTTTTAAGATGATATTTGTATGTTATAATACTCAATTAAACTTTGACCATTATTGGACTTCATTAGTATAAATCTGAGCATAAACTTAGATTGTCTGGGATCGAGCATTTTAAACCTTAAAGGTTTCTCTTCATTTTGGTACATTAAGGATACTCTTCGTCGAATCGACGAACTTTTAAAAAAAAAAATTCTAGCGGAACGATTTTTAAAGTAAAAAATTAGCAAAAACTTCTTTAGTTAAGCATTTTATTAAAAAATAAACTAAAATAAAACATAAAAGTTTTTCATCTATAATTAGTATTGTGGTTATTTTGTTGAACTATTTATGGTTTTTAATCCAATTTTTTTTATATTTTTAATTAGGCTTAAGTTCATTAAATTTAATTTTCATTAAATTATTTTTATGAAGAAAGGAATTTTACAACATGAAAATTAATTAAAATTGTTATTGATAATCTTTCATTCTTGACCGTGGTCGGGGCTCGAACCCGGGCCGGCAGGTTCCCATGACATGTTTCGATCGCAACCACTCGATCTCCTCAGATGGATTTGCCGTTTCACACTCGCAGCCATCGACGACTGCTGACGTCAATAGTCAAACATCAATCCTTAAACCAAATTGTATTTTAACCTTTGGTAGATCGAAGTTTGCGTCTTTTGAATGATCATCTATTTTAATTGATTTTACATGTTCTTCCTTACTTCTGTTTTTTCGTGCTTTTGTCAAGAATTTTTCTTGAAGTCCAAAGTACATTTTTCGTTTTTTCATTTTTTTTCTTTCTTTTTCCTGTTGACCTTTTTCAGCACAACTTGAAGGACAAATGAACACATAGAGCTCGTGCCCTAGCTTTAACAATAATTAGTATTGTGGTTGTTTTGTTGAACTATTTATGGTTTTTAATCCAAATTTTTTTATATTTTTAATTAGGCTTAAGTTCATTAAATTTAATTTTCATTAAATTATTTTTATGAAGAAAGGAATTTTACAACATGAAAATTAATTAAAATTGTTATTGATAATCTTTCATTCTTGACCGTGGCCGGGGCTCGAACCCGGGCCGGCAGGTTCCCATGACATGTTTCGATCGCAACCACTCAGATGGATTTGCCGTTTCACACTCGCAGCCATCGACGACTGCTGACGTCAATAGTCAAACATCAATCCTTAAACCAAATTGTATTTTAACCTTTGGTAGATCGAAGTTTGCGTCTTTTGAATGATCATCCATTTTAATTGATTTTACATGTTCTTCCTTACTTCTGTTTTTTCGTACTTTTGTCAAGAATTTTTCTTGAAGTCCAAAGTACATTTTTCGTTTTTTCATTTTTTTGTCTTTCTTTTTCCTGTTGACCTTTTTCAGCACAACTTGAAGGACAAATGAACACATAGAGCTCGTGCCCTAGCTTTAACAATAATTAGTATTGTGGTTATTTTGTTGAACTATTTATGGTTTTTAATCCAAATTTTTTTATATTTTTAATTAGGCTTAAGTTCATTAAATTTAATTTTCATTCAATTATTTTTATGAAGAAAGGAATTTTACAACATGAAAATTAATTAAAATTGTTATTGATAATCTTTCATTCTTGACCGTGGCCGGGGCTCGAACCTGGGCCGGCAGGTTCCCATGAAATGTTTCGATCGCAACCACTCGATCTCCTCAGATGGATTTGCCGTTTCACACTCGCAGCCATCGACGACTGCTGACGTCAATAGTCAAACATCAATCCTTAAACCAAATTGTATTTTAACCTTTGGTAGATCGAAGTTTGCGTCTTTTGAATGATCATCCATTTTAATTGATTTTACATGTTCTTCCTTACTTCTGTTTTTTCGTACTTTTGTCAAGAATTTTTCTTGAAGTCCAAAGTACATTTTTCGTTTTTTCATTTTTTTGTCTTTCTTTTTCCTGTTGACCTTTTTCAGCACAACTTGAAGGACAAATGAACACATAGAGCTCGTGCCCTAGCTTTAACAATAATTAGTATTGTGGTTATTTTGTTGAACTATTTATGGTTTTTAATCCAAATTTTTTTATATTTTTATTTAGGCTTAAGTTCATTAAATTTAATTTTCATTAAATTATTTTTATGAAGAAAGGAATTTTACAACATGAAAATTAATTAAAATTGTTATTGATAATCTTTCATTCTTGACCGTGGCCAGGGCTCGAACCTGGGCCGGCAGGTTCAAATGAAATGTTTCGATCGCAACCACTCGATCTCCTCAGATGGATTTGCCGTTTCACACTCGCAGCCATCGACGACTGCTGACGTCAATAGTCAAACATCAATCCTTAAACCAAATTGTATTTTAACCTTTGGTAGATCGAAGTTTGCGTCTTTTGAATGATCATCCATTTTAATTGATTTTACATGTTCTTCCTTACTTCTGTTTTTTCGTACTTTTGTCAAGAAGTTTTCTTGAAGTCCAAAGTACATTTTTCGTTTTTTCATTTTTTTGTCTTTCTTTTTCCTGTTGACCTTTTTCAGCACAACTTGAAGGACAAATGAACACATAGAGCTCGTGCAATAGCTTTAACAATAATTAGTATTGTGGTTATTTTGTTGAACTATTTATGGTTTTTAATCCAAATTTTTTTATATTTTTAATTAGGCTTAAGTTCATTAAATTTAATTTTCATTAAATTATTTTTATGAAGAAAGGAATTTTACAACATGAAAATTAATTGAAATTGTTATTGATAATCTTTCATTCTTGACCGTGGCCGGGGCTCGAACCCGGGCCGGCAGGTTCCCATGACATGTTTCGATCGCAACCACTCGATCTCCTCAGATGGATTTGCCGTTTCACACTCGCAGCCATCGACGACTGCTGACGTCAATAGTCAAACATCAATCCTTAAACCAAATTGTATTTTAACCTTTGGTAGATCGAAGTTTGCGTCTTTTGAATGATCATCCATTTTAATTGATTTTACATGTTGTAAAATTCCTTTCTTCATAAAAATAATTTTCATCTATCTCAAAATTTGATTAGAATTTCAGCACTTTTTTGTGTTTTCAAATTGACTATTTTTTTTAAAGCTTTCGTCATCAGCTAATGCTAGGAACACAACTGGGGCGAACGACGAATTTCGCCCTACACGACGAATTTTTTAGTAAAAATTCGCTGAGTAACTTCGTCGTATGAAACACAATCACGACGAATAACTAACAGCTTTACTAATTGAAAAAGTTATTTGCTATTTGTGCAAAGAGAGAGAAAAAGTGTGACCATATAAAAAAAAATTACTTAAAAAACACAAACATTAACAAATACACAATTAAAAACTATTTTTAAAGTAATCTTCTTTGTATATTTATTTTTAATGCAATAAAATAATAAAAAACAATTATTAAAGTAAAAAAGTGACTTTATATACTAAAATACTTGAAAACTAAAATCAAACATGGCCACCTGGTACTGATTTGTTCGTCGTTCGCTGGCGTATGGAATAGAAATAAATCTATTGCAAAGACGCCGCCGCGTATGACGAATTTCGGCCGACGCCATGATTATGTGTATTTTCATATACAGAAATATGTTTTTTTTTTGGCGACAAATATTCGCTGCCAAAAATTCGTTGTTCGTCGCAGTTGTTCCTAGCATAACGTTGTTGAAAAAAAGAGAGTAATTTATTACACTGCGGTGCAGACATTTTGCGCTCTGGAATTTGATAGAAAATTTTTACTAAATTGAGGTCGCTAATTTCAAATCTAATCCCCTTTTTTCTCTATCAGCTCTACTTTTCGACATATACCGTTATTTCCAAAATCAAGGCACTTTCACTACATATATTGGAATAAATTGAAAACTGTTGACCATATTCAGTTAACAAAAAAATCCGGAGCTCCACAATAGCATTATCTTTAAGCCGTGCCTACATTGTTTTTAAATTTGAGTTATCGTCTCAGAGATATGGTTGAATTTTTGAAGAAAAAAAAGGAACATTTAAAAAAAAACAAATTTTTTGTTCTTTAAAAATTCATAAAAAATAAAAATGCGACAAAAATCTTAGTTTTGATCTAAAAACATTAATCTTGACCTAATTTCGAATGAAATGAGGCTTATTTGATTGTAATCGGTGCACAACTTTTGATTTTATTCACAATTTACTGAGAAAACTGAATATCGATTTTCATACAAAAAGAAAAAACACACATTTAAAATGTTTGAGATCAGCGACCTCAAATTAGTAAAAATTTGCTACCAAATTCCAGAGCGCACAAAAAAAAGTTTAAATTTGTTCCGCAGTGTTATAATTTATTTATTTGTTTTATTTTATTAAAGTTAATTATTCATTTACATTAATGACCTTGCAAAGGCTTGTCTGCAGGTACAAGTTTAAATGCTAAATTTACTATTACATTCGTAGCTTAAATGCAAAAAGACGTAACTAACAAAAATATAATTTTACAGGAGAAGCAAAAAACTTTGTAAAATGAAAACTTTTTTAATATTATCTTAAAAACACCAACAATTTATTGTTAAAACCAAAAAAATTTTTTTTATTATTTGAAGATACGCATTTTTGACATTTATTTTCCTGAAATGCAAAAAGACGTATCTACAACAAATAAGTTAAACATATAGTTGAAGTATTTTATAAAATACTAGCGGGCCCGTTGCCTGCTTCGCACGGCAAAACAAAATAAGAAAAGAAACACACTTGTTTTTAATAAAGTTGGTTTTCCTGCGGCAAAAACACACTCACTTCACATACGCACCGCACACACATGCGTTATCGGATTTCAACCAAACTTCATATAAACCATATATGGGCCACGCCTGCGTAGTGTATAAGTTTGGTTGAAATCGCACGACGCGTTTATGAGTAGTTCGGCGACGTACATATACGGACTTATTTTTATATATATAGATAAAATGTCTATTCTCGGCTTAAAGAAGGTATACGAATTAATAATTGATTATAAATCTATTTAATAAAGTTCAACATAAGGATTTAAAATTAAACGTTTTTTATCTTTAATTTGAGTTTGTTAATTCGGTTATATATTTTCATTAAAATTTTTTTAATAAAAGATATTTTATATACACACATCTATGTAAATGCATTTTAAGATTATTTTTCATAAAAATAATAACAGTCTGCAGGTAGTAATTTTTTGAGATGCTGTACTTGTGGTTTTAAATTTATAATTTTTTAGATGTTCTAATAGAAGCTTTTGGAAATAATATTGTACCAACCAAAGTCAGAAAAACATGCGTTGATAACTCGTTAATGGAGTTCTTTAAACAATTTTGAAAGAAACCCATTTCATTATATTTTGTTAGCAAAAAATGTGTAGTTACGTCGTTTTGCATTGATAAAATAAACACACTTGTAGTTACGTCCTTTTGCTTTTCTTTTAATAAAAGCGTAATTTTCGATCGCAGAACTGTAAAATTTTGTCAATACATGTAGTTTAATGACATTCATAGTAATCAATCAAAAAGTCGATTTTGAATTTTTTGTTAGTTACGCCTTTTTGCATTTTAGCTAACGATATAGAGCATTCGTTGCTGGATTGCAAAAATTAAATATGTATGAAAAAATATAATATAAATAAAAATAATGAAAAAAAGTGTTTAACTAGCTTTTAAATACAAGTTAATTTTTAGTTCTTTGAGTATTTATAAAAAGATTCCCGTAAATAACTTTGATAATATACTCGCATGTGCCCGTGCAGAAAACTGAATTGGCAAATTAGTTTTTTTGTTGTTTTCTTATGAAGACAATAGAATGAAACAACTTGTTTTTTAATTTTGTTTTTTCTTTTTACCCACTTACAACTACAATTCGAGTCAGAAAGAACCCAACCAATTGTAGGGTGATGTAAGAAAAGATAAACTCACTGTTTATTGTTGGTGTTTTGTTTAAGCTTTGATATTGTTACTTACAAGTAAGACTTTGAGTGTTTAAAATTCTTATTCGCTTTAGGGTTTTATTCGTATAATATTTTTAGCTTTTCTAAAATCTTAGGAAAAGGTTTCCTGATGAGCTGGCCTAAGCAACCAGTGAAATGCGCATAGAAGCTAGCTTTCCCTCAACAAATTGGGAATTTAGCACGTCATACAGAAATCGTATTAATGATAAATTTTGTATTCCCGTAAATAACTTTGAAAAGATTTTAAATTTTTTTTTCTCTGAATAATTATTATTGTGGTTATTTTGTTGAACTATATATGGTTTTTAATCTAAATTTTAATATTTTTAATTAGGCTTAAGTTCATCAAATTTAATTTTCACTAAATTATTTTTATGAAGAAAGGAATTTTACAACATGAAAGTTAATTAAAATTAACAAATAGAAACTGGGAATTATTTCCTTTCGCAGGTTACTTTATATTATATTCAACATTTTTTATTTTTCGAATTTATTCTATGAGTTAAATTTCAGTTATGTATTTTACAAAGCTTTTTTGTAATAGTTCTATTCCTTAAATTTTTAGGAATGACTTTTTATACACTACCAGAAAATACAATATAATAGTCTGGTAGTGTATAAAAAGTCATTCCTAAAAATTTAAGGAATAGAACTATTACAAAAAAGCTTTGTAAAATACATAACTGAAATTTAACTCATAGAATAAATTCGAAAAATAAAAAATGTTAATTAAAATTGTTATTAATAATCTTTCATTCTTGACTGTGGCCGGGGCTCGAACCCTGGCCGGCAGGTTACCATGACATGTTTCGATCGCAACCACTCGATCTCCTCAGATGGATTTCTCTTGTGCATATTTATTGTTGTTTCCAATATTTCCATACGCATTTTGTTGAGTATTGTAGGTAGAACTGCGGATAGGATACTTTTCCCGTAGTGATTTTGTGCCTCTGTACACGATATCTTCCTTCAGCGTTTTGCCGGGTATGGTGGTTGTGATCTATTCTTCTGAGGAATCTTGAATCATTGTAGAATTCGATCGATAATGCAGTGGAGTTTAGTTTTTTTTAGTTTTAACGTTTAGTATTTGTAATTCTTTTGCTATATTATTAGTTAACAGATTGTTGTTATCTGTTATATTAAAAGCATTTAAGTTGTTATACGTTGTTGATGATGCTGTTGTTATGTTGTTATTGTTGACGTTTTGAAGTAGCTTGTGTTGAAATTGTTGTCAACATTACTCACAATGTTGTTGCCATTATTTGTTTGTTGGAGTGTTTGGTATGTAGTTCGAAGGTCGTGTAGTTTGGCTGACTTCCTAAACGTATATTAACAATGTATCAATACAGTATTTAAACCGAGGTGATACATTGTGTAGTAACTTTTTTAATACGTTGCATATTAATACTTTGCAACACTGAAATCGTTTAGGAACATTTATATGCATTGTATCATTCATAATAAAGCGAACAATGGGGGAAGAACATATTTTATTGGAAAATGTCTTAAGGCCCAACCATAATGTGCTTAAGTTGGCTTTAGCAAATGTACGAATACATGTAAATCATATGAGGCAAACCATATTGAACTTAAGGAAACTTTTTGTTAAATTTTATGAAACTGTCATTTGCTTAAGCAAAGTGCGAAACAGATCGCACATTCCGTACGGAATCAAATGTTTTTTGATTTTATTTTTGTTTTTTTAAATACATTTGAGAGACTTTTTGTTAATTTTTGACAGTAGGTTAAGCAAGGCTATGCATATTATGGTTGGGCCTTTAGATTTGTGCGAACAGGGAAACTCCAGCCTCAAAATTGCTGTAAACATTATAAAAAGAAAACATAAAAATTATGCGTCCATTTTTTACTGTAATAAAAGGAAAAAATAAAACTGAATAGAGAAATATAATAAACTATAACAAAAAAATGCTTACTTATCTTCCTGCGTCGCCATCGTATATTGTCTTGCATTCGCTTTGCATCTACTTTTATTTGGATGCCTTTGTTGCTTTTCCTTGCGTATTAACTACAACAGTGTTGCAAAAGGGAACAAAATACATTGTAAAAATTTTCATGGTTGCATTTACGAATACGCTGCAATGTATTACTACAAAGCAACATGCGTTTAGGAAGTCAGCCTTTTTTAATATTTTAAATAAACTGAATCATATACATTGTTAAAAAAAAACAGTTAAGGCCGTGTCAGATAAAACTTTTGCTTCGCGTTGCGTTACATATACGCTTTGACATTTGAGTTAAATGTACATGTTTATATGGCACTTGTCACATAAACTGCTTTTAACGCAAAGCGAAGCGAAAAGTTGGGCAACTCTCATCTTTTTGCGCGCTTTGACAATCTTCTAGTATAATTTTTTTTGTTTATTTTCTTTTTAACACACAATGTGTGAGTGTTGTCAAAGTTTTTATTGTGACATACACTTTTTGCTTTACGCTTTTCTGTCAAAGTATATGTAACGCAACGCGAAGCAAAAGTTTTATCTGACACGGCCTTTAGAATTGCCTCTCCGGTGAAGTGTATAGCGTTTAAGACATATATCCAATATTTCTTTAATACTAACCACAAAAAACGTTTTGCTGCTTTAATTAGACTATTGTACCTTTTTTGTTTTCACCAATCATTTTACTTTAATTAAACAGAATATATATCATGGCGACTTTTTCCCATGTTTGGCATATTTTAGCAATCATGAAGACATTTAGTTTTAAGAATTAATAGAAAGTATTTTTAAAAATTTTTTAAATATATTTTATATTGTCAAAAACGCAAAAAAGGCTTTGGCGATTTTGGACAATCAATTTGGCAAAAAAAGATCAAAATAAATCCGACAACCCTGGCTGCTGTTCACAATTTTTCTACAATTAACATGAGCGTTGCCAGTTGTTCTTAATATAAAACCCGCCAAATGCAAATTTTTTCATTTGCGCAGAAAATTTTATACATATTTATTTCATTTATTTTTCAAATAAGACCTTTAAATAAATAACCAAATTCAATATTCGACAGCTCTATTTATTAAGGCTCAGTCAAGTTTTAGAGCACGAAATTAGAATGGAAAACCTATTTTTAATGTATACATTACTTAAGCATTCGTTTATGAATAAGACTGTTAAATATAAAAAAAAAATAGTTTATAAGAAATAACTTATGAATTTTAAAAGCTTTTATTTAACTTGCAATGTACATATAATTGTGGGTGAAATGTTGCAACTCAATTTTAAAGCAGATACCTCGAACCGATTAAGATGACTTTTGTAAACACGTTCAGTTTGGATGGCAATGCATGGTTAACTGTGTAAAGTTATTCTAAATTCAACATGGTAAAACACCCAAGATGGTGGACTTATTATTTTTAATGCGTTCCTACAATATGAGTATCAAATATGAGGGCTTGCTGAGAATAAGTCATATAAAACGAAATCACTTTCGATCGGAATTGATTTCTGTGACAGACCTGTATAAGTTCTAAAAACAGGCAGTAAAAGTTTTTAAGTAATTTTTTTTAAAGGTTTTTTACTTCTAATTTTTATAAAATAAAAACAAAAATTAAAATTCATATTATCATATCTTTTGAAAAAATAACTCATATGAATATTAATAATCACATCTGCTATTCGTTTATTGTTTTTGTAATATTCTTTTGATAGCTACAAGTTTGTGCAATCGCTGTTATTTTTTGTTTATTTATAAAAGTCTTCTGTACTTAAAATACCACATAAATTTTAAATTTTTAATTATTTTCTTACATTATTTTTGTTTAAATTTTTGAAAACTTGCGCTCAACATTTGCTGTAGTTAGGTAACGACATATATGAAAATACTTCGGACTTATTACAACGTCTTACTTTGAATAAGCCCTCGCAAAAAATGTTGTTTTTTCTCTTTAACCTAGCATTTACACATGAAAGTAAATTTCTTGAAAGTTGCAATACACTCACACTTTTTTACTAACACACACATAATTTTTGTACTTTTAGCCAATCGGCTGTTTCTTAAATTTTTCGTTGATAATACCTACAGTCTACTTGCACGAAAGTACTTTCACGTGTAAGTCCCAGGTAAATAAAGTTACCTAAGCAAATAGAAATTAAGAACACCACAAAAGTATTGAAATCGCCACGTTTAGCGAGAAATCACTACATATGGCAGCCCAGATTGTACTATGAAATTTTTAAAACAATGTGGCAGATTGCCACTGGCAATGTGTTAAAAAAAACAAGTATAGTTATTGGTATAACATAAACACTATAAAAGTATTGTTTCTTTTTAATCAGTTGTTTAGTAAACGAAAAACAACTGCGAATTTGATTTGCGTTTATTGTTTTCTATTCTTGGGTACACTCAAAAATTTGTACAGTAACTGAGTGTAATTTACTAAAATCATTTTCCGTAAAGTTTAAAATTAATGAAAATTTTGTTATTTTATAATTAAACTAATTCTTTAACTGTTTCTACATGTTTTTCCAAAAACAAATATGTTCACTTATTTTTTATGCATAAAATAAAACTGAAATGCTTAACTGCAAAGTTATTTTAAATTAGGTATTTTATTATTTCTGCTGGGTACACACAGTGCAATCTACATGCAATCTACATCAATGCAATCTCAAAATATCAATACGTTTTGATGTTGATGCAATCTGGAATGAATGAAAAATGAATGAAAATGAATTTAATTTGCTAGATTGCGTAAATGCATTGCATTGTGTGTACCCAGTATTACATACGCACATACATGTGCACATAAATAAAAAACAAAAATGTTTCGCTGATTTGGTGGGTAATAATGACAGGTAAAAATACTGTTTTAGCTTTCTTAGTATGTAATTTAAATTAACTGAAAAAAACTTTGAATGTATTTTTTGTAGTTTTTAAGAATTTCATTTTTAAAGAATTTCTCCGTTTCAAAATAAACATTAAAAAATAGCCCTAAAATTCCTTTATTTTCTTATTTAATTTTCAGTTATTCAAACTTAATATTCTTTTGAATTTACCTACATAATATTTTGAGTGTAACATCATACAAGTATGCTATACTTGTTTCTTTTAACACATTGCCTTATTCAATCAATTGTGAATGACTGAACGAAAGACACAAAAGACCAAGTGACACAAAATGCCAACTGACACAAAAGACCGACTGACACAAAAGACCGGGTGAACGAAAAGAACGAACTAGTTCATTTTTTTTAACTGAACGATAATGACCGGTCACCTAAATGAACGATTAAGCCCAAGACTATTTAGTACTTGGACTAAATTTTGTTAGTTGGATTTGAAAATCGATCAACTCGATATTTACATTCTTTCTTTAAATGAATTTAGTTATTTGTTGTAGTAATTATTAATGAATTAAAATAATGAGTGGATAAAGACCTTTGTTTGTGTTTTCTTTGGCGGTATATGTAAGAAGGCGGTGATTATACTATGTAGGGGCTCCAGTAAAAGTAAAGCTATGTTGAGCAAAGGAATAGGGAGGGTAGTGAACCTGGTTCTTCGTAACACCTTGAAGAGCCTCGTGTAGGGTACATAAGGCATAGGGAGTTTTAATAGTGTAAGTTTTTCTGTCTCTCATTGGACCATATGCGGGCAACATTTTGTAGTATGGTCTTACAATAGTTAAATCTAATTTGTCACATAACACCTAAACAAAAACAGGGAGTCTGTAATAATTGTCTGTAGAACAGGATTTGGATCAAGAAAGGACAAAACCCCCCTTGCCCGACTGTTGCTAGTCTTATGATGGCTCCCTCAGTCCTTCTCTTGTCAAAGCCTAAGTTGCGTGTTTTGGATTTCATGGTGCAACGTGTTCATTACAAAGTACAGCTAACTTGTGCACTGGTCTTCGGAATAAACCTTTTGAAGTTTTAACGTCTGCCACTCTAATTCGTCCATCTTTGCCGGGATAAGTAGATACTATTCGGCCAATAGCCCACTTCATAGGTGACATGTTATCTTCGTGTATAAGGACAAGGGTATTTTGCTGAACGTTTGGTTTTGTTTCGGACCAACGACTTTTCTGTATCTTCTCATTTAAATAGTCGGTTGACCACTTCTCCCAAAATTGTTGTTTGGATGCTGTTATACGTTTCCAGTTTTGAAGATAACTAATCTCATGACTAGGGCAACCAAAAATAAGCACTAAAAAAAACAGTTTTAAGCTCTTAAAAAAGCGTTTAAAAACATGAAAATAAACTGTTAAAATAAAAAAAAAGCAATTAAAATTTATGGTTTATTTTCCACTTTATTCGTTGAATGCGTTGTTACAGTAAATTATAAATTGATGCGATAAATTTTCGAAAAGAAACCCCTGTCTATTTGAAGTCAGCACGCTTTTGTACATAGAAAAAGTTCTTTCTACGTCTACAGATGTTAAGGGAGCATATTTAAAATTGAGTATTTGCTCTGAGGTATATTTTATACGATTGAACTCGCAATGCCGCTTGCCTCCCAGTATATCCACAATATCTTTTAGTACCGAAAATCCTTCATTTTTTAATAAAACAGATTCAAATTTTTTATTCACCTTGTCGCCTATATCCCCTGGAACACCGGAAATTTTTCTTACGGTGTCCATAACTATATTCACTTGGGAACCAATGAAAGATTTTTTGTTTCCAATTTGGTTACTACTTCGTGTAAAAACCCAAAATTTACAGAAATGAACAATATTTGGTTGCGCAAATTATTTTCATTCATTAAAGCCTGGCATATACGCACTGCTGAAGAATCTGTAGAGTTTAAATTTGAAAAAATTTCTACGAAATTATCAAAATATTTGGCATAATAATTTACAGCCATTATCCACGTCCCCCATCGAGTTATCACTGGTTGTGGAGGTAGTGGTATATCTGGTGCTGTTTCTCGTAAGATTTGAACCCTTGCAGGAGATTTAAGGAACGTTTTTTTAGCATTTGAAATAAATTTGTCTACATTTGAGTAGTATTCTCTTATATGTTCACAAACTCTGTGAACTCCATGTGCAAGACAGGTTACGTGAGTTATATGTGGGTAAAATACAGCAATGGCTTTTGCAGCTTTCACCATATATGGTGCGGCATCGCTTACAAAAAGAAAAATTTTCTGTTTATCTAGGTCAAATTCTTTCATTGAATCATCAAACAAACGTGCAATAGTGGAATGATTGACTTTTTCTAATACAGCTGTTTTTATTAAAAATCTTTTTTCTGAAATATTTTCATCCACATGCAGTATACCCACAACAACGTTTGCCACAAATCTGTTCGACGCATCGGTGGTCTCGTCTATAGAGACCCAAATAAAATGTTTTTGTATTTCTTCCTTTATTTTGTTAACTGTAGATTCATAAACTATTTTTGTATATTTGTTTCGAAGAGACGATTCAGATGGAATATGGAATGATGTATAGTTTTGAAGATAATGTTGTACTTTTAAATGTCGAATTTTGTATAATGGTATATCTGCTGATACAAAGGCTTCACAGAGATCAATGCAAAATTTATCGGCGGCCGATGAACTTGTAGAACTTTGTAGAAAAGTTTGTTGTAAATTTTTTTTTGATTCTCTTTCTTTTAGATCTTTGTGCTTTTTTGAATCCAGGTGTTGTTTTATGTTGTAATTTTTATCAACAGATAAAGGTTTTGAGCACACGTTACACACTAAAGCTGATCCATCAGTTTTTAAATCTGGATACTGTTTGACTAGCTTGCTCAAGTAAACCGATTTGCTTTCCTTGACTTTAGGCATTTTCTAAATAATAAAACAATAAACCAATTTTAACAAAGGTTTTAATAAATTAAAAAAAATTTATACTTACATCCAAAACGCAGAGGCTATGAAGGTAATTTTATCTGTTTTTAAACTAAGACAACTTTAAAAAGTTTTAAAAATGTTATGCTTTCAACAATTCAATGAAATTTTTAAAATGTAAATTTGTTGACAGTAAAAACTTGGCTACTTTGATTTAAACGTTTTTTTTTTCAACCAGAGTTGTAGCAGCACAAAAAGTAAGGCGATTTCATGAATTCGCCTTGACAAAAAGGTGAATTTGTTAGTACAAATAAAAAAAGTTGCCACATCAAAAAAAAAAAAAAACAACGATTTTTGCAAAAATTTATTAAATAATTTTTTTTTCGTATGAAAAAAATGAAAAATTATCTTAAAATGACAAAATAAGTAAAAAAAAGCCGATATCGCAAAAATAACTAAAAAAAGCCGATATTGCCAAAATAAGCAAAAAAAAAGCCCTAACAAATATAGCTCATTTTCTTTGTTTTTTTATGATCGGAATTTCTGTTCAATCAAAATCTTTCTATCTTGTAAACAAAAAAAAAAGCAATTGCTTATTTTTGGTTGCCCTACTCATGACACTCAATCGTTTGTTCAGGTATAGAATTCAATGAGCCACCAATTAAAAAATTACCAGGGGTCAATGCTTCCAAATCGTTTGGGTCACTGGATTGAGATGAAATTGGACGAGAGTTCATAATGGCTTCAATTTCGATTAACGTTGTTGAAAGCTCTTCATAATTCATTTTAGCATTGGCTAAAGTGCGAAAGAGATGTCCTTTGGTCGACTTTACTGCGGCCTCCCAAAGGCCTCCAAAATGAGGTGCCCTGGGGGGAATAAAATTAAAATTAATAAAATTTTAACGACAAAAATCATTAACATTATTTTTGAACGACTTATCCGTAAATAATTTTTTGAGATCATTGAGTTGTGTATTTGCCCCAATGAAATTTGTCGCATTGTCACAAAATATATGAGATGGCAAACCCCGCCGACCAATCAATCGCTTTAAGGCAGCTATGAAGGCTTCAGATGAAAATCTACTCCACATCTTTCAAATGGTCTTGAAGGAGTTACACGTTCAGGTGGCAATTCACCCATTACTTGCTTCATCAGTTTTGGTCTGTATCGTATACAGCTGGGGCATAAACGAGCCGTCTCTCTAGCTATTGGTCTAGCACCGATTAGCCAAAAATTTTGTCTAACGAAAGCTAAAAGAGCTTTTGGACCAGCATGATAGTATTTGATGTGAAGATTATGTACTAAAGTTTTAACAAAATTAAAACCTTTCGGTAACAAGAACGGATGTTTACGATTTTCAGGAATATCAGCGTTCTGCAAACGTCCTCCCATTCGAATTAATGGAAACCCATCCACATTTTGTATGTAAAGACTAAGCGATTTAATAGAGTTCTTTACTTGTTGATCTTTGTTTAATATTTTAAACTCTTCAGAAAAGTGATGTTGTTGTATTATCCAAACAATACAGTTTAACGCACGAGTAAGTTCTTCTGCTGAAATTAGACAGCTTTTGTTTTTATAACGAAATCTAAAAGACCAAGATATTACACGTAGAATTTTGTGGTATGAACTGGTACGATCTATAAATCTCAAAACAGATTTTTCGATTGTGTGACAATTTAAAGCTGTTTTGCGAATAGCTGAATTTACGTCTTTGTTATGCGATGGTAATTGAGTCTCTGGCCAACTTGCAGGTGAATTCTGTAAAAATGCTGGACCAAAATACCAAATGGATGTTGACAATTCAGATACTGTGTATCCACGCGATAGAATATCTGCTGGGTTACTTGATGTTGGTCCGAGGCGCCAACAGAATTTTGAAGTTTCTTCTTGGATTTCGGATATTCGATTTCCGACAAAAGTTATGAGTGTAGATTAGTGTTTTTTAAGCCATTGTAAAACTACGGTTGAATCTGACCACAGGAATGTTTCAGGATTCAGTTTCCTGAAAACAGGTGCTATTTTGGAACACAGTTTCGCAAGAAGATGCGCCTCGCACAGTTCTAGGTGCGGAATCGTTCTCTTTTTTGTAGGTGCAACTCGACATTTTGATGTTATTAGGTGCACAAGCACTTGGCCTTTTTCATTTATAGAGCGAGCATAGAGGCAGCATCCATGTGCTCGTATTGAAGCGTCGCAAAAACCATGTAGCTGTAGTGAAACTAAATTTGGTTGTAAGACATATCGTGGTACTTTTAATAAATGTAAGTTTTTAAGGTCAGCTATAAAGTTTAAAAACGATTCTTTGGAAGATTTGCTAACTTCAGAGTCCCAATCAACTTTGTTAATATACAAATCTTGCAACAAAACTCTTGGTTGAATGACAATAGGATGAACTAAACCCATTGGATCGAATATAGATGATACCAATGATAAAATGGCACGTTTTGTAACGACAATGTATTGTTTTTTAGGTTTAAAAGAAAAAAGAAACTGATCTGATATTGGATTCCAAGTAATTGCAAGTGCACTTGTGATAGCTTCATCATTGATGTTCATATTTTTAGATTGGTTATCTTCTAATTGCAACAGAGTATTATTAGATTTAAATTTTGTCAATTCAAACCCACCTTGATTTAATAATAATGTTGTTTCGTCCTTGATTTGGCGAAGAGTTTCTATATCGTTCGCTCCGGTCAACAAATCGTCAACGTAAAATTGTGTTTTTATTGCTTCTGAACCAATTATATATTTATGTTTATATTGATCAGCAATAAATTGCAAACTACGAATTGCTAAGTATGGTGACGCAGACATTCCATATGTAGCGGTGTTCAGTTGATAAGTGGAAATGGGTTGATCTTCATTATATCTCCACAAGATTTGTTGAAATGGCCGATGACACGGATTTATTAACACCATTCTATACATTTTAGCGATGTCAGCTGTTAAAGCGTATTTAAAAAGTCTGAATCGAATTAGCAATAAATACAATGCATCTTGAATAGTGGGACCAATACACAAAATATCATTTAACGATTTCATTGATGAAGTTTTTGAGGACGCGTCAAAGACAACACGTAATTTAGTGCTGACACTAGATGGTTTCAGTACGTATTGGTGTGGCAAGTAAAAATGTGGCTTATCGAAGTTTGGATTTATTCGGGTCATATGCCCTAAATCTTCGTATTCCTTCATAAATTGTATATACTGTTGTTTAACATTTGAATCGTGAGACAAACGCTTTTCTAACGATCGAAATCTCTTCAAAGCTGAGGTATATGACGACCCTAGTATTGAAGGATCGTCTTTAAATGGTAACATGACTTGAATACGTCCATCACTTAAAACTTCTACATTTTTTACGAAATTTGACTCACAAGCTTGATGTTGTGCATTATAATTTGTTGACAAAGATGATATTTTTTCCATAGACCATAACATTTCTAGCTGTTTGTTGAGATTTTCATCAGTATTATTTGCAATTGCAGTGTATGATTGAAAATTGCGTACATTTTTTGAGGTTTTATAGCTTCCTGACACTATGTAGCCAAGACATGTTTCTTGTAAAATTGGTAAATCAGACCGAAGTTTAATCTTTTTAGTACCAAGAATTTCAAAAAGGCATCAGCACCTATTAACATGTCGATTGGCTGAGATTCATTAAATCGTTCGTCGGCCAGATTTAATTTAGAGGGCAATTTCCAATTTTTTATATCTAGATCAATATTTGGTTGAAACCCATGATTTGTAATATAAAAGTTTATTGAATATTCTTCACTATTATATCGCGAACGAATTGGTGTATTTGTTTCAAATTTCAAATTTGATTTTTGTTGATGTAGACTCGACACCAATTATATTTATTGAAGTTTTTCTCTAAGGCAAATTTAACACTTTTGCAAAATTTTCCGTAATAAGATTAACTTGCGAATATGAGTCTAAAAGAGCACGACACAGTTTTAACTCACCAAGATTATCACGAACAAGAATGACAGCAGTAGCAAAAATTACTCCATCTGATGATTGTTCCATATGAACGTTTACGGTAGTTGATGACGACGATGAAGGTAAAGATGCCCAAGCCGGCAGCGATGAATCATTATTTTGTGTTGTTGTTGTTCGGTGAAGCATCGTATGATGAGACTTTTTACAAACTTTACATTTGTTTTAGGATGGGCATTTAGAAACCATGTGACCTTCTGATAGACAGTTTATGCACAAATTTAATTCTTTGACTTTTTCGAATCGTTTTTCAGTCGTCATTGTTTTAAATTGTGAACAACCGCTGAGCCAATGATCTTAACATTTGCAAAGTAAGCACGATTTTTGTTGTGTGTAGAACGACGAACGAGAATTTTGTTGGCGTAGTGAATGACGTTTTGGATGATTTGAGTTTGGTCCAGAATGCGTAGGCATATTTTCTGATGATTCAAAAAACTGGCATCTTCGTTCTAAATACTTACAGAACTGATCCCATGATGGAAGTTTCGAATAATCTAAATTTTCTCTCCACTTTGTTTGTGTATCAGTATCTGTTTTTTGGCTTATTAAATGGATAATCAGAGCGTTACTTATGTCTTCAGAACTTCCTAACGATTTTAGTGAACCATATATTGCAAATGCACTATCAACTAAACTACGCAAATGCACACCTGATGTTTTATTAACATTTGGTAAATCATAAAGATTCCGGATGTGCTCTAAAAAAATTAAAGTATTATTGTCATACCGCTCTTGCAGTCGTTTTAATGCTTTTTCATAATTTTCAGATGTTATTTGAAAAGCCCGAACTGTATCTAAAGCTTGACCCGATAAACAATGTAAAAGATGATTAAATTTTTCTATTTTAGATAACGATGTATCATCATCGACAAATTGTTTAAATGATGAAGAGAAGTTTTTGTATGCAGAATACTTTCCATCAAATGTTGGCAAATCAAGACTTGGAAGCTTACTATGTTGTGTAAATGGTATAGCAAAAGAAGTGTCAAAATTTTGTCTTTTATAATTGTCACCCAACAATTCTATAATTTTTGATTTTGTTTTGATACACAAATCCTCAACATCAGCTCTTGCTGTGTCTTTTGGATTAAGTTCTTCAATATTTGTTTGTATAGACAACATCTGTTTAAAATATGCTTCAACTAAAGACAAACGCATTCTAATTCAGCTATAGACATTGAGGGAGAAATTAAATTTTTAATTCTTGTTACATTCCCCTTTAGTGACTGCCGTTGTTTTGTAAGAGTTTCTAAATCAGCCATGATAGTTAAGAGAAATTATTACGTTTCAATTTCTTTAGTGCGTATAACAGTTATCGTTTAACATACAACGAGATTATCAAACACCAATTTCTTTATTGTTGTTAAATTTGGTGACTGGTGTAAAAACAAAGAGTTCTTTACCCCGGGTCTCCAAGTAGCAATATTTATTGCGGTAAACGTCATTTGATTGCTCCATTAAATTTGCGACGTATATACCGCATATTGCCATGAGTGGCAATCTATTGCACAATGATTGCTTTTCTGATTGCTTGAGCAATTATTGCTTAAGGCGACCGTACACGACATGTTTTTGTCATCTGACATGTCAAATTTTCCACTGCAAAACACATACATGTCGTGTGTTACCTTTTTAACTTTGCTTCTGTAAAAGTCAGACGCAAAGTCATCTGACAAAATTTCAATTAGAGCGTGCTCTATTTTCTTCTGACAAACCATCTGACATCAGAAAGCTATGCCGGCAAGAAACCGGCAGCGGCGTCCACTATTGACGGAATCATTAGCCGGCTGAAGTTAATTTTTTACAATACCGAGATATGTTTGATCATCTTACCATTGAATAGAATTTATGTGAATATATATATAAAAACCGTTTTATTATAAAATCCTAAATTGGTATCTTTGAATTAAAAGAAAAAAATGTTAAGATGGCTGAACTATTTTACGGCGCGAATAAAACTTTTCATGGCGGCAGCAAGCTATTGTGAAACCGAGCACTACTTTGGTTTCTGCAATAACAATGCGAAAAAAAACAGAGACAATGTCAGAAGCAAATTACATGTACGTTTGTGACCGAATCTTATAAAGCTTATGTAAAACAGCGATTTTAACAGACATGCACAATTACATGTGACTTGAAAATTTGACATGTCAGATGACAAAAACATGTCGTCTATATGCGCCTTTAGCAATCTGCTGTCAAATCAGTTGTAATTTATCTGACATTTTATTTCTCTGTACGGCTGTTTATTTATTTGTGTGTTTATTTATTAAATAGCAATTTTTTCAAATGCAAATAAACAAAAAAGTAATACAAAACACAACTACGAAAATTACAATTAATTATTTTATTAAGTTAATTTATTAATTGGAAAAAGAAAATTTAACAACCACTTGAAAACAACATAAAACATTTGTTATAAATACAGCCACAAAACTTTGGACAACTACTCGCGGTAGAAATTGCAAATTTATGGCAAAGCAATTCCAAGTGTTCTCCAGCAATATAATCAGCAATTATTGCTCCATTGTTCTGTCATTGTTCTGCCGACGTTTTTGCTCGTACTTAGCAATATATATTGCTACGTGGAGACCCAGATTAATGAAAAATGTTGATTGATTTCTCTTAAAATTCAAACGATGAAAGAAACGATGATGATATTGCGATGGTTTATGTAGGTGAGAGAATCAATAAGTGACGACACAAAAATTCAACTTTTGTAGGCAACAACAATTTAAGAACACCGTTAGATGTGCACTCTTTTGAATGTTAATTTGTACGTATTACTTCTTTTTGGATTTATAAAACACTGAAGGTTTTTACATAATTTTTTTTTTAAACACCAATGTTTGTTTTATTTAATTTAATCATTGAATTTTTTTTTTTTAAATTCCGAATTCTTGCCCCACGTTTGGCGCCAAAAATGTATGAGCTTTGTAGTTTTCTTATTGAAACTTAGCAAAAAACGAAAATAAATTGCACGGGGCAAGACGAATGAGCAAAGACTTGTTTTCGACAAACGTTATAAGCAACAACTAACTTTATTTTTATTTCAGATTTTGATTTTATACTCAAGAAGTGTTCTAAAACTGTAACTATATACAGAAGTAGGCAATAAATACACAAAATATTGGAAATCAAGCTACAGTGTAGGTACAATTTAAATTGACATTATTAAAATATTTTATGTGTTCTAAATACAATTAAAGCGTTAAATGAATTTGACGAATTTTTTTTTAAATTAAAAACTACAACTTCAATGCTCAAACATACAGTATTGGCTTTCTGATATTGAAAATCTAGGCGGGGAGTATAACGATGAAATTACTAGGTTTCTATTTAATTCCTCAACGCAAATGTTCGTTGCTTGAAGATAATCTTCACGATGATCGCACATAAGGTAGTGTTTGACTCGTGTTTTAATTAAAATGGCTAAACCTCCACAAGTTCTATCTCGAGGATCCTTGGTATCATATAGTATATAACCGTTGATTTTAAACGTATTTCTTGAGGTCAAATGAGTTTCAGAAACCATCTTGGCATCAATTTAATTATTTTTGAGAAAGTATTCTAATGTTGGCGGATGCCGTTTGCGTTCCAAAAACAAATTTTTAAACAGTTCATGGCTTGTTAAGTACAGCTCGCAATAACATCGATTGCATTCTTAGAATTTCCTGTAACACATTACCCATTGTGTTTGTAAAATTATTTACTGTTTGCACTAATGTTTCCATGGTTTTTTCTAGACGACTTAAATTGGAAACTGGAGTTTCATCATTACTTGGCGAAGCACCTTGCATTGGCGCTAGGTTTGATTTTAGGACGTTAGCATTAGAGGTTCTGTTATTACTAGGCTCCGGAGCCTGAATGTCATTAGTGTTTACTTGATTTGGTACCTGCTTTTGTGGGGGATTAGTTTTCGGTCCAGCCGACTGCTTGACTATAGTATATACAGGGCATCCTCTATAATTGGCAGTGTGATTACCGCCACAGTTGCTACATTTTTTAACGTTGGGGTAATTTCTAGGCTTATCGCACTGGACTGTACAATGTAGTTCTCCACATACGACGCAAACAGGGGGTAAATAGCAGTATGCCTTAGTATGGCCTAATTCTTGGCAATTAAGACATTGAACAGGACCATTTCTTTTGTGCGGCTCCTCTATAGTTATTCTTCTGTAGAGAATATATTTTAAATTATAAATAGGATGCGTTTCATTTTTTTTAAGCTTAATGTCGCCAGGTTCTAACTCCACCCGAAATAAAGGTTGGGGATTTTTTTTCCCCAACCATATTTCCCTTGTGATATTCAAATATGCAACCCTTATACTGATAGACTTGCTTACTGCCCACAAACCTACCGAGGCATGTATACAAAAAGTCACTAGAAAACCGATGCAGCAAAATCATAAACTGCCCTAAACATACAAAAACTAAAAAACTGAAAAAAAATTATTCCACAATCAGTTCCATATTCAACCATTTGTTGATTGTATATACATACATACATATGGCTACAAAAATTCTAAGTAAATCGTCAATACGATTACTTACAAGCAAAAAAATTTTCATCCCTCACAAAATTTCGCATCTTCTCCTAAATAAATATTCAAGACTGAGACGTCCACGAAGAAATTTCGCACCTTCCACTAAATAAAAAAAATGTTTTCCACAAATTTTTACGCACAAGTAAGATTCACACCCCATAAAATTTTTAAAATCCTAAATAAACAACTTTCTTTACACGTCATGTGCCTTTTACCCTATTCGTATTTGCTACAGTAGGGATATTATAATATGGTTGCATATCTTTATAAATAATGTCAAAGGCATGAATTTTTTCTGAGTATTCGACTTATTCATATTTTCCCAGAGTGCGTATGCTCCCAAATTTGTATGGAGAAGTTGCATTAGAACATACATATGAAAATCTTGATCATGAATGCCCATATAAATTAACAATTTGCTGGGTTACATGAAATAGTTTACTGGGTTATGGCATGCTCCCAAATTTGAATAGAAAAGTTGGATTGGTAGGTACATAAACATACTACTTACTTCGATGCATCATAACTACTAACCAATAGCCTAGCATTTTTTCCCTCAAACTTTATTACACTGTCTTTCATATTTACTTATTATTGAGGAAGACATGCATATTTGCTTGCAAATTCTCTTTAAAAAATCAAAAATGTTATGCGTTGTCAATGATTTCGGTTCTATTTTTATATTCTTTTTTTTAACACTCACTCAAGAAAAATAACACAAGTTTATAAAGAACCTTTTACACACTTAACAAAAATGGTTATCTTTAGTAGGACCCTTTACACTGTCTAAGAGTAAGATACAAGTTTTGCTACTTTTTTACGAAACAATAAAAAATAAGCGTAAATAATAAAAGAAAGGAAAATATATTAAAAAAGGGTAAAATCCCCAAAAAATCCCCGAATTTTTTTAATCCCAAAAAAAATCCCGAATCCCCATATGACTTCCTTTTTGCTAACATGAAATCCCCAACTTTGGGGATGAATCCCCAACTCTGACAACCCTGCGTGTACGGCTAAAAATTAGAATACTATCCATTACCGATCAGAAAAATCTGATACATACACACAAATAAAAACGACCACAATTGTTTCAACCAAATCGATTAAAATAAATAAAAGCAATTATGCGGAATAAAGAAAAATAAACGAAAATAGTTCACAGAAAATACATAAATTAAATTAATTAAAAAAAAAGAAAATTAAATAAATAAAAAAAAGGAAATAATTCATAAACAAAAATTTAAAAGTGAAAAATAAACTGTACTTATTCCTTGTTTTAGATTTTAAGGGCTGAGCAGTCGAGCAAGTCAAAGTTTAATTTTGTTATTAAAATAATAGAAAGAGACTTCTTTGAGAGCTTAGATCCTAACTTTGTCAAGACTGAAACAAGTGCACTAAATGCACGTTCTGCGGAAACTTGTGTTGCAGGTACAGCAAGTACTACTTCGGCATGCTGAGTTATTTTAAGCTCTGTTGAGAAATTTTTTTCCAATACTCTAATACATTTGTTTCTAACGGGTCCATTTGTTTTTCACAAATAGCAAGAAGTTCCGCTTTTATGTGATAATTTTGATTTGTTGCTGTTAAATGAGATGTATTTACGAGTAAGGTGATATGTTGTGCTAGTTTAGAGTATGCGACATTTGACGCACTTGAAGTGAGCTCTAATGAATTGGAATTTTCGGAAAATGAAACGTTGTCATTTTCGTCTTGCGTAGATGTCAAATGCGGTATATGATAAATAATTTCATATGTCTTTATTAGGTGATTCTGAAAAAAATTTTAAAAACAATAATTTGGAACTTTAAAAACTAAATTTCAACTTACCATTGCAGTTTGTTTTTGGTCATTAGTAAGCAGTGGAGTTCCTTTAAAAATAAAGCGAGAATTTAAATATAATGCTGTGACGAAGGCGTCGTGTTCAAGAAGCTTAAGTTTTCTTATTGCCATTGCTTTATGTAAAGCCTGCGTTTACAAATTTGTTTGGATCATATCTTGTAGATATAACTCACATTCCAACCAGTCGCGAAAAAAATCTTCAAGAATATACTGCTCTTTCTGCATATGTGTTGTGCATTCAGCTAATGGTTTAAATGCAGTTGCAAAACTTTCCACAAATATCCAATTGATAGAGTCATCGAGTTGATATATATACTCTTTGAGACCTAATATGGAAATAATCATATCGTATGTAGAATTCCGTCTAGTCGCATCATCTAGACACGGTAGTTAAGGTAGTTCTAATCTTTTTTGCAATATGACGCACATCCTTGATTTCCGTTTCCATAGTTTTTATGACATCATATGCCTTTAGTTGTATCGTGTGCGCTGCACAACGAACCACTGAAAATACTGACGAAAGTTGGGTCTCAATTGGTCATATGTTGTTGTATTATCATATTCATCATCTTCTGCCGTCGTTAAATTATCATCCTGCAATTCTTGTAGTAGCTTTGAAACTTTGACTACATTGGCGCCATTGTCGGTTGTATTTGAATAAATTTGCTTTATGTCGATTTTGTATTCTTTAAGACATTTCATTATTTCCTCTTTCAAATACTGGGTTGTGTGTTTTTTATTAAGTTGAATCATACCTGTGTGCAAAATTTATTTTTGTTTTAAACAAAACTAGCAAGATGAAACCTTAGCAGATAAAAATTTACCTATAGTATTTATACAAATTTTAAAATCACGTATGTATTGTATGTTTACCACCAAAATGTGCTTGTCTTGCCGACTTGCGACATCAATTTTTAAACAAATCATTTTGTTTTCTACTATCTTTGCCATGGCTGTTTTTATTTGCCGACTGGTGTCACCAAGAATATTTGAAATATTTTTTGAGTTTAAGGTCATTTTAAAATTTTCCTCGTAGGGCTTAATAATTTTTTTAAAAAAATCTTTATCGTCAAAAATAGGAAACGGCATATTTTTTTGAACACTAGTCCATTGCAACATTCTAAGAACTCTTCTCTGTTTAAAGAAGTGCTTAATTTAGTTAGTGTTTTTTTTTGCGATACCCTTTGGAAGTATATCGACTCCATTAATAGCAATGTCATGCACCAGTTTATAATGCCGTTTAAGATTTCCATTACTTGCTGCACTCAGCTCTTTTTTTAGGTTTTAACGAGACATGTAAATTTTTTGGTTTTTTTTAAATTTTTTAAAACAAAACTTTTTTCTTTTATTGTTTTCCATGTTTTCACTTGTTAAAGAAATATTTGCAACTAATGTTTTAAACTGATGACCTGCATGAGTTAAATCATTCTTTGAATCACATCAAATAACGGCTTTGTGTGATTGCAAAAAATTCGCATTTTATGAACACTTTCCAATACACACTTTTGTTTTCAAATAAACAAAATACACAGGGTATTGGCTTTGCCATTTATACCATTGCTTAGCTTCGTTCGTCAATCATTGCTTTGGTAAGAAACACATACAAAAAAAGCAAGAAATCATTGCTCTGATGCCTATTCAGCAGTTGCTATGCAGTACGTATTAGTTTTTTCACGCAAACACACATATATTAAAATCGGACCTATCTATTGCACATGTACTTTTTTTTGCAGTACACAAAGTTAAAGTATAGTTTTAATCGAACCTGTCTATCATTCATGTGCTTTATTTTTTTTCCGTACACGAACTTAAAGTATAGCTACACTCGAACCTACAATCGAACATGTCTATCGTTCATGCTCTTATTTTTTAAACGTACACGACCTTAATGTATCGAACCCCTCTATCGTACATGCACTGTGTGTATGATGTGTGTATTTTCTGAACCCTCCAAATAACACTATGCGACAGTCCAAATCGGGATGGGATGAAACCAACGGGAAATGTTATATCGATAAAAAATAAGTTATACGTGTCCCGGCGTTTCGCTGGGTCACGTCTAGGAATCGAGATATATCGATTTGAAGTTAGTAACTATCATATAGGGGAAATTGTCACTTTTGGTGGTCTTTTTTTTTTTGATATAACTCGAGAACCACTAGTCCGAAACAAATTTAAGAAAATTAGGAATTACAATTCCTTTAATCTGTTCATACAACGTTTCGCTACATAAGCAACAGTTTCGCAGTTATAAATAAATGTATGAAGAAAAAAACTATTTTTTGCCTAAAAAATTGAATTTTTTTTATTTTTCATTCATAAAAAATCCAAAACGGTAAAAAAGTGTCAAGTCCTATTACTTTCACGTAAAGTCACCTTTAAACAAAATGATACATAGATCATGAAAATCGATTAACGCGTTTCGCTTTTATTCACAATTAAGTGAAGGTATCTCATTTTGACAATAATATTAATTTAATGTTTCAATGAATTTGGATAATATTTATTATTTATTATAATTATTAACACGTAAAATTAAATATTATTACAGGTAATTATTAGGTTATTACATAGATACAAAGGTTATAAAAATCGATGAACGCAAAACTTATTTTCGTTTGTTTGCGCCCTTTACTTTCTTGCACAGTGGTTCGCCCACTTGTTCAGATTCTGTATCGGATGAGGATCTGTCTTCATCTGGAAAAAATCAATTGTTTTTAATCAGTCAGTTAACTTCATTTTTGTGACTTACCCTCGGAGGAAACTCCCATTGTATATTCTTCTTCTTCATCTTCATTGTCGGGATCGTACGTCTTTTGCGACCACCAACAAATTTCAGCCACCAGCGAATCGAGCCTTTTACCTTAATGTCGCGATTCCATTGGCATTGCCACTTGATGGAAGCGCTCGCCATGTTCATCCGACTCTGAGGCTAGCTGCAATCGAGATGGTGATGCAAGAAGTGAATTTTGAGGGACATATTCACTCCAATTTTCTGGAAGCAGTGCAACATCTTGGTTACAAGAGCGGGATAATTGTGTGCTCGCGTACTTCCCAAAAAAAAATCGTATGACTTTTAATTCTGCAACAATCTTGTCCATTCTTGCTTGTGATATTGGAATTATTTTGTTCGATGGGCCGGCTTCTGGTGTTGGTTTACTCACCTATAATCCGAATTATCAATTGTTTCAATAGAAAAAGAAGTTTCTCTGTCAGGACTTCGAAGCGGTGGAATTGGTATTTCATCCGAATGCGGTAGAGGTAGTTTTGCACTTTTAACAGATATGTAAACTCTTCGTTTAAGGCCTTTACGATCTTCACATATTTTGTTTGCGCAAGCGTAACAGTTGTCGGAATTGTGTTCTCCTGGATCAGTCCAAATAATTGGTACACCAAAACGAAGTGAACTGCGTTTCCCTTGGATCCACATGTTAAGACCCTTGTAGCACCTTTTACAAATTTTGTCTGGGACCCACGAAACGCCGCGAATTATTTCGTAATCAAAATAAAGTTTAAAAGCGCGCTTTACTTGCTCAGTGAGTAATGCAGCATTTGTTGAAAAAGCTCTTTTCCCACAAACGTAACAAAATAAATTGATATTTTCTGGACAATTTGCACTCATTTCGGTTTTATACTTTTATTACTTTTTCCTCACTTTAAAAAAACAGTACTTTACGCGTTCGGAGACACTTGTTGAATGACAAAAATCGATCAGTGAACACCTATAAATACTACTAAGTTTGAATATTTTACTGAGAGGTACTTATGATTCGCGCATCTTTTAAAAGTGGCTGATTCGTGTGCGTTTTAAATTTTTCGAAACGTTCTAAAACTTGACCACTCATAAATGTGGGTGCAATTTGTGTAAAAAAATCATGCAGGTAGCCAACGGAAAAAACCCAAATAATTAAAAAAGTGCACTTTCCTTTTTTCCTTTTAATTGTCCACGCACATTTATGACCGTTTTTTAGTTTGCTACCGCTTCCATAAAAAATCAAATAACCGTTTGTTTACTTTTTTTTAATTCTGACAATCATAAAAAAAGTCATCAATGTTTTTTCCAAGGAATTTTGAGCATATCTCGAGCAAATTTTTGCAATTCATACCTTCACTTAATTGTGAATAAAAGCGAAACGCGTCTATCGATTTTCATGATCTATGTCTCATTTTGTTTAAAGGCGACTTTACGTGAAAGTAATAGGACTTGACACTTTTTTACCGTTTTGGATTTTTAATGAATGAAAAATAAAAAAATTCAATTTTTTAGGCAAAAAATTGTTTTTTTCTTCATACATTTATTTATAACTGCGAAACTGTTGCTTATGTTGCGAAACGTTGTATGAACAGATTAAAGCAATTGTAATTCCTAATTTTCTTAAATTTGTTTCGGACTAGTGGTTCTCGAGTTATATCAAAAAAAAAGACCACCAAAAGTGACAATTTCCCCTTTATGATAGTTACTAACTTCAAATCGATATATCTCGATTCCCTACGTGACCCAGCGAAACGCCGGGACACGTATAACTTCTTTTTACCGATAAAACTTTCCCCGGTAGTTTGAACCCTTCACGATCACAGACCTACCTTTTGTCTCACAGTATAATCTATATACATACATATATAAAAATGAAAAATGTTTGTGTGTTTGTTGGCTTATAGACTCCTAAACTACTGAACCGATTTCCTGAAATTTTTACAGTCAAATCACGTGAGCCCTTTAAATAAAATAGGCTACTTATTTTTTCGATAGGATGCATATACATATTAAATATCGCTCAACTGAAGAACTATTAAGGGGAGAGTCTTCAAACGTGGTTCAAGCCAAGAATGATAAAATAAAGATTACGCCAACAAGCTTAAAATTTTAAAATGTTCTGCGCATGTTGGCCCTGTGACGTCACACATTCTGTGTTTCTATTGGCTAATAATTTGCAGCTGTCGAACTGTAATGTTTATGAGTAAACACAACAGTGGGACAAATTATAATTTTTCTCTTCAAATTATTTTGTAGTTAAAAATTAATTTTTCTTTTTATTTATATTTTTTATTTATATTTATTCCATTTAATAAAAATTATCTATGTAACAATAAAAGACAAAACAATTTCATTTTGAATTACAAATTGAGTTGGAATTTCATTTTCAATACTGCTGTCAATGGTCGGAACTGCTCCCGGTTTCAACTTTGGTGCACGCCGATTGCTAAATCCTATTCATAATTATGAAGCAGTGAACTGCAACAATTAAATATATGTTGACTTACCCATTTCAAATATCAAATTTCTTTCAAAATCCTCCTCTTTGAAATGTAAGGCACAAATTCTATCATTTTTAACATCTATGGGTTTGCATCGATTGCAAAACATAACCCAAAGCTTTCTTTGTCCTGCATCTTTGGGAAATTTGTAAAACGATACATCTATGGCAAAAAATATATTAGTTCCATTAAAAATATCCAAAATTTAATTTTTTTCTCACTTGTTTTTTTACTGCTTTGCTTACATTTGCCCACTGCACACTTCATGTTTATATTTGTTGTTGTTTTTTTTTTTTGTTTGAATGGCCCTTCTACGTCACATAACGGGAAATCATGCGCATGTCGTAATCTTTATTTTATCATTCTTGGTTCAAGCTACTATTATGGTAAACTATAAATTTCAATATAACAATGGGCGGGGTAGACAGAGGAGGAGCAGTAACCCTCATAGATAGATATATTAATAAGAGCCGCTGCACGCATTTTGTTGAACTTTTGGTAGTAGGATCTTCTAAGCCCTAAAACTAAAATAAAATAGCAGAGGGTAAGTGGTACCCCAATAGGACGCCAATGTTTAATATCGCATATCTTAAGAGCTGTTATAGTAGGAATGTTCAAACTTTGTAGAGGTCACTTTTATGGTATTGAAAATAAAAATAAAGCGGGTAGGCGCAGAGGGGAAATACCTTCCATAGGATGCATATATTAAATATCTCTCAACTGAAGAACTATTAAAGGGAGAGTCTTCAAACGTGGTTAAAGCAAGAAGCGCACCGGGTTAAGCTAGTTTATAATAAAATTTCTTAATTGAATGATAAAGCAAATGGATATATGACGTGATAAAAAGAAGTATTTGCGGTTTTGCGGAAACTTTTTTGCAATTTCGAAAAAAAATATAATCGGTCTTCATACATTTTTAAGCGTTATTCGGTTATGATATGCCGTTTTTCCTATTTGCAAAAATTGTAAAAAGTTGTGTACCTAAAGTACATAAATGTATATTTTAAATTATGATTTTTTTCAAAACAAAGTGCATATAACATATATTTTTTTTTTCTTAACTATCAAGGAATCACATATACATCTCGTAAAACTAACACGATTGTTACGGTTAGCACGTTTACTGCAAAAAATGGACAGATATTCACAATATACAGCAATGATTTTAACACTGTTAATGTTATTATTTTCTCTGGTTGCTCATTGGTTGGCTTGCATCTGGTATGTTGTTGCAGAAAAAGAAAACATGTTAAACGATAGCGGTTGGGATATTGGTAAGTATTATTTTAGTGATTTTAATTTCTGTCAGTAACAATAGGTTTTAAGTTCAGAAAAAAATATGTGAACATTAGCGCTTTTTACCGAAATCACTTTATGGGGTTTCTGCCAGTCCTAAAGCGGAATATGAATATTTCTATAAGGGACGCGGCGGATATACATATGTAGATTAATCGAATGCGAATGCAACTAATCAAATTAAATTTTTGCCAATGCATATAGTTACAATATGCTCAAAACTCATATGCAAATTAATTTTTAGTAGTATTTAATTATAATAAAAAATATATATAAAATATGAACTAATTTTACATACATATTGTTACTAAGAAATATGAAGCACCATGTTGTTAAAATAATAAACGAAATTTTTCTTTACACAAAACACTAATTTTTTTTTTTTAAACAACACCACTCATAAAATTATATAGTTTACATAAATTTACAATATGCACTATCCAGTTATAAAATACAAAGAATGCCTGACGAAGGCCGTAGCGGGCCAGAAAATATATTACGTTCTGCTGGTATCTAATAGTTGTATAAATCTTCTTTACAATTTACTTCATTGCTAGCCAAAGGACAGCTAAAGTAAGCCTCATAATAGAAATATACAAACGAAAAATTCTGATAGTGTATAGAAAATATTCCTGGAAAATATTGAAGGAATATTACTATTAAAAAGCTTTTAAAATTGCAATTTGACTTAGAATACACATTCGAATTAATATTAAAATTTATATAATAAATGTTACTCACCATGAGAAATTCTATTTTTTTATTTACTGCTTTGTTTGTTTTTTGTTTACTCCTTTTTGGTATTCTGTGAGAACTTCTCGCATCGAAAAGATGTGAAACAAAATATGCCATCGTTTTTCGAAAAGCTATACCAAATAAAGTAAATTGTGACTTTAATGTTTGTTGTTTGAAAGCGTTCATTTTATAAAAATGTTATATAAAAGGTGGTTTAATTTTAAGGGCCAATGTTGATTTTGAATAAAACACAAATTATTTAGGAAATTATTGTCATTTCTTTTTATTATGATAATATTGGTATGGTTTAATTATGCAAGGAACAAAATATCGGCCAAATGGCCGCCGCGACCTCGGCGACACACCTCCATCCGGTGGTCCAAATTTTCGATGACGCTGGGGCATATCTTGAATTGTTGCTGGCCTATAGACGTACACATTTTCTTTCAAATAACCCCAAAGAAAGAAGTCCAACGGTGTCGAATCACATGATCTTGGCGGCCAATTGACGTCGCCACCATGAGATAACACGGCCATTGAATTTGTCGCGCAAAAGAGCCATTGTTTCATATATTTTTCTTATTGATAAGCTTGTTAGGCCCAGAGCTTCAATGTAAATAAAGCATCAATTTTATTACAGTTTTTCCCAACGTTTCGTAGAGTATTTTTCTACTTCTTCAGGGAGCGTCTATTTAAATGTGTAAAAACTTAAGCTACGGTCACACTTATTAAATATTTGATCAAATAAGCGTAACCCCTACTTTTGTTAATAGTTAGTGAGATTTAAAATGGTCTTAATATTACAAAATAAACTAATTATACTACTAGACATAGCAAAAAACAATTTTTTGTAAGATGTGGTATTTTAATCAAAATAAATATTGATATTAAGCGAAATGATTTTTTAGTTTGGTTGTTGGTCCCGTTTTTTTCGTCAAATATTTGATAAGTCTGACCGTAGCTTTACATTATCATACAATATTTTTTTAATTCATAAATATAACTTACAAAATTTTTTGATTATATTACATGTTTAAAATATTTGATTTCTTCCCGAAAATTTTTTTGAAAAACGAAAAATAATTAACAAAAATACTGTCCAACCACATCCTATTCTAATATCACAGTAAAACATTTTTTTATTAAATTTGTTTATTAATTTAAAACAACCCTGTAATTGAGGTTTGTGTCTGTGTCTTCCTTCAGATTCATCGTCTTATTTATTTTCTGTTGGATTCGTAGACTTTCAATCGTATATTTCTTTTTTTCAACATTCTCTCTGTCCAATATTTCGACGTTTTCAAAATCAGCACTATGACCATGGTGTAAAATATGTTGTGCTAGTGCTGTTGTTTCTTTGTTTTATGTTATGTCTGTTTTGTGTTCCCCCATTCTCGTCTGTAAACTTCGTTTTGTTGTAACAATGTATATGAGGTCGCATGGTTCGTCATTATTCCCTTTACATTGTATTTCGTATACAACGTTGCTTATTTGCTGTTTGTCGATTGGTGTTTTTGTTCTTGTGTTTGTTTATTGTGTTTCTTATGTTCGCATTATCAATTAGGTGTGGAACATATGGTACACTGTAAAAAACTATTGGTGATTCTTCCGTAATTAACTTAGTTCCGTTTTTGTTTTTTGTTCTAATTGTGTTATTACACTTTTAATCAGACATTTTGTTAAGTTGTTTGGAAAACAGTTATTTTTTAAATTTTTATAGATAACTTGAATATTTTTGTCGTGAAATTCTTCATCTCTTATATTTAGAACTCTCCTAATAAAACTTTTTGCTGTATTAATTATTTGGTTCCTTGGTTGAGTAGTATAATAATTCATTATCCTGCCTGAAGATGTCTCTTTCGTAAACCAGTCAAAACTTATTGCATTTCCTGTTCTATATAATTTTGTGTCCAGAAACCCTATTGTCCCTTAATTTTCCATTTCCATTGTAAATTTGATTTAAGAATGATAATCATTTAATGTTTTTAGAATTATGTATATCCTTGTCTTTAGATGAAATTATTGCCAAGAAATCGTCTACATATTTTGTGATGCATTTGATATTAATGTTAATCTTGTAAAGCTTTGCCAGTGCGTCGCACACTGGGGATTTCGCGGAAAAAAGTCAAATTGTCAACATAGTCTTCATGCAATATGCAGTGATATGTTGCAATTTTAGACTAAATGGTACAATCAAATCAAACAGATTTACTCCGATCTGACTGCCAGTTTTTTTTTTATATCCGTCTCAAACTCAGAACTTGTGTGTTTTACCGAACCAACTTAATTTAAACCTAAGAATTTAAATACGAATATTATTTTACTATGTGAGCTAACGTTTTTCTTTTTTTTTTTTTTTAAAGTAGTATATTTCAGTATACTAAAATTGAAAAAAAAAAAATCTGCAGAGACTTAAGTTTTTTTTTTTTTGTGTATTTTTATGAACATATAACAAAAATCCCATTTTTCTCCAAACATTTGGACCTGCAATTTTATCTTTACTTTTCCTCAGTTTAAAATCACATCTAATACATTGTCTTATATCTGTTTTAACGTTATTAATCAATTTCAAGTGCCACCAGGTGCCACCTCTCAATTTGTTGCATTACACAGTACAACATTTTTCAGCTGATTGATTCGGGACTCAATTCTGATAAGGCTCTTTTGTTTAACATAACTCGAGAACCACTAGTCGGATTTTGCTGAAATTTAGAAAAATCAAGAATTACAATTACTTTCATCTGTTTATATAACATTTTGCTACATAAGCAACAGTTTCGCAGTTATAAATAAATGTATGAAGAAAAAAAATATTTTTTGCCCAAAAAATTTTAATTTTTTATTTTTAATTCATAAAAAATCCAAAACAGTACAAAAAAGTTTCAAGTCCTATTACTTTCACGTAAAGTCGCATAACCTATGAAAAAAATGAGACATAAATCATGAAAATCGACGAACGCTTTTCGCTTTTATTCACAATTAAGTGAAGGTATGCATTTCAAAAATTTGGTCGAGATATGCACAAAATTCTTTGCAAAAACATTTATGACTTTTTTTATGATTCTCAGAATTAAAAAAAAGCAATAAACAAAAGGTTATTTGATTTTTATGATTGCGGTAGCAAAGTAATAAGCGGTAATAAATGTGCGTGGAAAATTGAAAGGAAAAAAGGAAAGTGCACTTTTTTAATTATTTGGTTTTTTTTCGTTGGCTACCTGCATGATTGTTTTACACAAATTGCACCCACATTTATGAGTGGTCATGTTTTAGAACGTTTCGAAAAATTTTAAACCCACACGAAACAGGTATATAGCCACCCTTAAAAGATGCGCGAATTCATAAGTACCTTTCAGTAAAATATTGAAACTTACGTAGTATTTATAGGTGTTCACTGATCGATTTTTGTCATTCAACAAGTGCTGGCGAACGCGAAAAGTACAACAGATTTTTCTCCGTTTTTTTAATTATAACTGAAACTAAGGACCAAGAGTTTTACGGCAATTTCTCATGGGGTTTTATGCTCGAAGCTTCTGGAATTTGACAAAGACAGAACAAAATTAAAACAGTTTTTGCAACAATTGCACGTTGGCTTAAACGATACTAGAGCATGTGAAATTTTGGATACAATATATAAAAACTTTTACTATAACTTCAAACAAAGATGGCAGGATTCTAACCGTACGAAGTCGCGATTTGAAAAAACAAAAATGCAAATTGGCTTGAAGGCACATTTACAATTAAGTTTACTGAGGCTGAATGTTCTACCAGTTCTGCACTTGGTCGGCCACGCAAATCGTTTGAGGAGTGCTGTGATCGCGCCAAACGATACAAAAGGGATGAAGTACGTTCTATGTTTCCTCAAGAAGTAATTGATTTTTCTTCTAGTATTTCAAAAACCAACCACAAAATTTGTACATTAAAAACTTTGGGGATGTTTACAAAGCTTGAACTTACAAAAGAAAAATACGAGTATCTAATGCATTGGTTACAAAATGAAGGATATAACATACTCGTACCATACAAACAACTCACGAAAGAAAAATCTAACAGTTATCCTCTAGACATTTCTATTACTGAAAGTTCGGGCAGTGTACCTCTGCAAAATCTGTTGGATCATACTGCTAAAAGAGTCCTAGAGACCAAATCAGTAAAGGAAATAAATAAAATTGAAAGCGGAAATCTAACAATGTACTATAAATGGGGATGTGATGGGGCATTTGGTCAAAGCGAATACCAACAGAGGTTTTCAGATGATCAAATTTCTGACTCTCATTTATATATGACATCAGTTGCACCACTAAAATTATCATTGAGTGATGACATAAATAAATTAGTATGGAACAACAGTAAACCTTCTTCCACACAGTATTGTAGAACACTACAGTTTGCGTACGTTAAAGAGACACCTCAAGTTATACGAGAAGAAAAGAGAAGAGTCGATGAGGAGATATCTCAACTAAAAGAATTTGAGTTAACAGTAAATAATCGTAACTTTAAAGTAAAATATGAATTATATTTTACAATAATTGACGGCAAGATAGCACAATCAGTAACAGAGACACCAGCATAATCTTCCTGTTTTATTTGTGGAGCAACAACATCCAAGTTCAAGTTCAAGCTATGCCCGTAAATGAACAAGCACTGCAATTTGGTACGCGTATTAAGCTGATGGAGTGTCTTTTGCATGTAGCTTAAAATATTGAATTTAAAAGTGGAAGAGTCGACTCAAATACTCGTCCGATAAGAGAAGCCCGAAAATGTTTGATAAAGCGTGAAATTAAAGAGAAAATTGGAATACAGGTTGATACTGTTAAACAAGGCTCTGGTACGACAAATTCAGGAAATACGTCACGAAGATTCTTTGCTAATCCTGCTTTGATTTCCGAAATCACGGGTCTAGATGAAGACGCAATCAAGAGGTTTTCAAAAATTCTCGAAGCTATAACCATTACCGAGGCACTAGATCCGAAAAAATTTGGTGATTTTAGTCTGGAGACGGCAAAAAAGTTTGTTGCACAATGAATTAAAAAAATCATTTAAATTTTTTTTGTTAGTTAGGGCTTTTTACATTGTAGGTAACGATATATATTTCTCTAACTTTCTTTATTTTGATTGCTTTTGTGTGTTACTATATAAATAAAACTAAATTTGTGATGAAATCATTATATTTTTTGAAAAATATATTTTTTTCCTCACCTCCATACAAAAATCCCCAGTGTGCGTCGTCAAGTAAGCTGTCAAGAAGTATATCTGCTATTGTCGGGGATAGAGCGTTGCCCATGGGCATTCCAAACACTTGCTTATAAAATGTATTGCCATATACAAAATAATTATTATCATTCAGGCATAATCACAGGATGTGTAGAAATATTGCACGAGAGATTTTTGTTATCTGTTCGATTTTGTTCCAGTTTTTCATAATGTTTTTCGTTGCCAATTGGACAGGTATATTTGCAAATAATGCGACGACGTCAAAAGAAACTACAACTTCTCCAGCATCAAGTGTTACGTTTTTTAATTGGTTTTTTAAATCAATTGAATTTTTTATGATGTGAACGGGGGACATAATTTCTTTCAAAATACTCCCAACGTATTTGGACAACTCATAGCATACTACATTAATTGATGAGACTATTGGTCTAAGTGATGTTCCTATTTTGTGGATCTTAGGTAGTCTATAAATTCTCGGGGCAATGGCCGCAGATGAATTCAATCTTCGTTTTTGAAAATTATTAATTATCCAATCCTTATACAGTTCTGTTTATATATTATTATTCTCCCTTTGTAGTTTCGCAGTAGGGTCCAATCTGATTACCGTATACGTGTCTCTATCATTTAATAACACTGACATTTTCGCTTCATATTCATGTTGTTTCGTTAGCTGTGTGGCAAGTGGCACCGTCTTGTTGAAACCACATATCGCCCACATCCATATTGTTGGAAGTTACTTTTAGTAAGAGTGTATAGGTTTTGTTTTTATGATTTCCCTATAGCAAAATATACTTGTATACAGCTGTAGGGGTTCAGCTTAAAGATTAGGCGTCTTGCGACAGCCAAATTAGAGACTTAAATAATTTAACTAGGCAATAAGTGCCACTTTATGTTTTCAGTATTAAAGTCTAATTTATTTGTACCATGGAATTATCATGGGCTCTCCTTATGCACAATGCTATGAACAATTAGAATGCATGAGTAAGGAATGTACTCATTTTCGTTAGACAATCCAAATTCATGTCAATCACTTTCTGACTGATCTGCTTTACCATTATATTGACTCATGTTCGAACACATTGAGTCATTTGGGTAAATGCCGTTATTTGATTTTTTATGTATGGCATTTACCCTACAGTAATTGGGGTGGCATGTATGCATTTTAGATTGGTTATTGGGTAAGAAGTGGACGCTTATAAGGTACACTACACCCTCACCGTTAAGAGAAACATTAGGGGAGTAATTTTTCTAGATATTTTCATAGTACTGTAAAAATTTTCTTATAATAATAATGTGTTGTTTTAATTAATGATTCTTAAAATCTATTTACTCTATACTTTTGTTTTTACATAGTTCATTAGTTCTTAATCATAGGTATGGTTTTATTTTTTTGTTTTTACATAGTTTTAATCACTAGTTCTTAATCCTTGGTATGGTTTTAATTGGTTGTTTTGCATTTCTTTTTCTACCCCGTTATAATCTATAATAGTATTTACACCATTACTTCTTATAGAATAATTTATGGGGCTTTGGTTTTTCTTGCTATTTTCTACTTTTATTAAAACTAAATCTCCTTTATTTTAATTTAATCTATTATTATATTTATTATCTTGTATTCTTTTTCTTTTGTTTTTATTGTAAGTTCTTTGGCTCTCTCTAAAGAAAACTTTAGTTTTTGTTTCAGTTCTTTTGCATAATCATCGTAATTATAGATTTTGATTTCCTCATTGTTACTGATTCATGGAGATTTTTTGATGGCTTATAAAATATATGGCGATTTTGTTGGCTATTTGATAATGCTATGTTCACACTTGGGTTTTTAAACGCGTTTAAGCAAAATGTTATTACATTTGAAATTAATAAGATGACAGATGACCAAGAAAAAAACGCAACAAACAAATTTATATTTCTTTAAAGTATTAAAAATGTATCATATCTTTTAAAAAAATAACACATATGAATAATAATAATTACATCTGCTATTTGTTCATTGTTTTTTTAATATTCTTTTGATAACTTAAACATGGTGCAATCGCTGTTATTTTTATTTTTTGTTTATTTTTAAAAGTCTTTTGTTCTTAAAATACCATATAAATTTTAAATATTTAGTTATATTCTTACATTATTTTAGTTTAAATTTTTGAAAAATTGCGCGCAACATTTGCTGTATATAGGTAACGCCATATACATATTTAAAAACTTCGGACTCGTCACAACGTCTTACTTTATATAAGCTCTCGCAAAAAATGTCCACATATTGTACCATGAAATTTTTACACAATGTGGAAAATTACCACTGGCAATATGTAAAAGAAACAAGTATATTATACTGGTATAAAATAAACACTACAATAGTATTGTTTCTTTTCTTTTGGTAAACGAACAAACAACTGCGAATTTAATTTGCGTTTATTGTTTTCTTTTCTTGGGTACACTCAAAAAGTATTACAGTAACTGAGTGTAATTTAATAAAATCATTTTCCGTAAAGGTAAAAATTAATGAAAATTTTGTTATTTTATAATTAAACTAATTCTTTAACTGTTTCTATATGCTGTTCCAAAAACAAATATGTTCAGCTTTTTTCTTGCATAAAATAAAACTGAAATACTTTACTGCAAAGTTATTTTAAATTATTTTATTATTTACATACCTACATTAGGGCTATAGCTTTTTCACACTTTTTGCGAATATCAAAAACATTAAAAGTTATTAATAAAAAATATGATTATTTTTTCGGATTGTTAAAAAAGTTCACACAGGAATCGGGTTGAAGTTTGAAAACAACAATTTTTATCTCACGGAAATTTTAAAAAATATACACCTGATGTTTGAATATATTCCTATACGTATCACTTAAATGCTATTTTGGAATTTATCCACTGCTTTAGATTTAAAAACTTTCCTACGGATTTCAATTCATCGCGATTAAAAATTTCTTGGAAGGTTTTAGAAATTTGCTTCCGTGCGTGAGGGAAGTTAAGTGTTTTCATTACTAAGTCATTCTTGGCCACTCCGTGGTACTATGCCAAAAATTTGGTTATAGCTCTAACCTACATACATGTGCACATAAATAAAAAACAAGGACTCTAAATAATAATTATGCTAATTTTTCAGGTACAAAAAAATACTCATATGAGGACGGTTGTTCATATGACCACAATATTTTGTTTCGATACTTTATATTTCGTTTATAAACAAATTTGTATTAATAAATAGCGTGACTTTAAAATAAAATAGGTACTTTTATAAATACATGCTTAAACTGGTTAAAATGTGAGATTTCATTCATATCTTTAAAGAACTAGGTTATAAGCCAAAGCTACGCTATTATTTTTAGCAAATTGTAATGAAATTGGACATATATAATAATATTTGAACGAAAGGGGGCAAATTGTAGTATGGAGTCCCCAAATGGGTCCAATGGGCAGAAAGCTTATATATTTTTTCTGTTTACTTTTTGCTAGCGTCAGTCATGTGTTTTCGATTTCAAAAGCAATATCTAGAAACAGGTTTATGGAAATTATTTTTTTTACATTTCTATAACAATCAGTTTGCTTCCGGGTTCCTCAATAAGATGCTTAAATTAAAATCTCTTGCTGTTTTATAATCAAGAAGTTCCACCAGTGAAGCGCATTCCACGAAGATCTTTCAATAGACGAATCAACGATACAATTTTTCGGACGTCATCCAACCAAGCAGTAATTGCAAGTGCCGATGGGTATTTTTATGCTTTCGAAGTATATTGAGGGAAATCGGCAGGAGAGTCGAGAAATGAGAAATTAGGATTGAAAGTCGTCAAGAACTTGTTGAAAAAAGCAAATGTTGGGCCACATGAGCGTAGCCAGCTCCAGTTTCGCCGAAGTATATGCAAAACTCACTTAAGATATTCGGAGGGTGAAAAAGATGATGAAAGGCGGTGCAAGCATTCATCAGTGGTATCAGGTAAAACTTAGATAATATTGGCGACATCCCCCAAAAACTTGCCTGCCAACTACGATGTGTCGATTGCTGCATTAAAGCCCGTTTGCAATGTAAGAAATTCATCAAATCACTCTGCATCGAAAAAGGATGTTTTGAAAAACTTCACGTATGTATGTGCCCATTGGCCCCACCTTCCATTTTTGAGGATAGAATTCAAGGCGTAAAATAGCATTAAAAATAACAAGAATAATTTTCTTTGCTATGCGAGGTAGCTCTTAAAGCATTTTATTACTGATCTTATCAATACCAGGTGCCTTCTTTGTGTTAAAGTCACAAATAGCCTATTCGATTTCTCTTATCTCAAATCTTAGGGGAATAGCTGCTCTAACACTAACAGGCGGTAACTCGACCGCAATATCGTTAGATATAATTGGTGTAAATACGTTTTTCAAGTGACTTACATACAGATTTCCTTTTTCAATATCATTTCTTGCCCAACTACCATTCATAATGAGTAGTCTGATTGTGGAGTTGCATCAAGTTCCTTAAGATATTTTTCTAGAAAAGCCCTTTTCTAAATCTGAAGTAACTTTCTTATGGTGTTTTCTTTTCTACAAAAAATGTGACATTTTATTTCAAAAAAAATGCAATTTGGTGTCTGTTTCCTAAAAATTTTGCTCCCGAAAAGGATGAGTTTTGTACCTATATATGTACATATTTTGTATATGGGTATAAAGAAATAAGACTATTATTGTATTTCTTTTTATTTTATGAGAAAAAATTTTTTTAAAGTATTTTTTTTTTTGCGTAAATTGTCAGAAAATTAAAAATACGCGCGAATCAAGATCAAGAATTTTGCTAATGGATAGCGAGCATTATTTTTCAGACTTCCTAAAATATTTTGAAATCCAGTGGTTAAATAAGGTAACCATTAAAGTTTTTTTTTCCCGGACTTTTTCGATTCCCGGGAAAGCGGGAAATTTTTTCAAATTTCCCGGGATCCCGCTCCATATAAATAATACAAAGTAAATTTTGTTATTAATTAATGAAAAAAACTTTAATAAAAAAACGTAAGGGAACTCACGCCTTTATTCCCTATTATTATGCTTTTATTCAGTATTATTATGCTCTGGATAGAAGATAAAAAGATAACATAAACATAACAATTTAATTCATTAAACAATAATAAAAACAAAATAAAAATTGAGGTACTCAAGATATAAGATCAAAAAGTTAATTAATAAAATATATAAAATACATACTTTAAAGAAATATATAACATTTTTTAATGGCTTAGGAAATAAGTTTCTGACACACTCAAAGCGCTTTGTAAGTCGTCAAAAAGTATATTCTTGATTTTATTTACTAATACCATGTTTCCGAAAAATTTCGTTCATTTTTTACCCAGGTTGGACAAATAGTTAAAAGTGCACCGTTGTAGCATATCCGGATTCAGGATCAGAAGAAATTTTTTCTGTTTTATAAACAACGTCTATATCAGTCAAATGTATGTCAAGGTTGATGTAAAAATAGCATCAACCGGACTACTTCTTACAAACCTTTTCATTTCAATAGGTCCATTTGTAATCTATAGGACAATGTGTTTTTCAAGTTGTATGGTGTAGTATCTTACACGAGTTTCCAAAATGTTATTTTATTTCGGTTTCCCCGCATTTCACCAACACAAATTGAAATTGGGAATTTTTGTTTATCACCTAATAAACATATCGCTCTTTCATTGCATCATGGTCATATCTCAAAATTTGAAGTACCTTAAGCAAAGTTTTCCTTCATACCTTCCCGTATTATATCTCAAACTGAACCGAAGTTACAGCAAAATATATCTTTAAATCGGTAAATTTTGAAAACTTTAATTGCATTTTGCCAAGATCGTTTGTTTTTGTAGATATGACTTTGTTGCAATAAAGGAGCGATATGTTTAGGTATCTCCTATTTTTAAGACTTGTTCATGGACAATGAAACTTTACTGCCTGCATCTTATTTTGAATTAATGTACTTTATTAACTCTTCATTTCACTAAATGTAGTAATTATCAATTGTTCATTCTGCTTTTAGTAGATTTATTGCATCAGGAGTCATTGATTTAAATACATGTACTTACTTCTTGTAATTGATCTAATGCACAACCCATCCACAGATGCTAATTTTTAGAGAATAGAAAACTAAATTTCAAAGTAAACATAACTATTATGTGGCATTTTTTATTTCACGGGATCCCGCAAGAAAAATCCCGGGAAAACGGGAAATAAAATAATTGAATAGTAACCATACATTTATGTGCGAAGTATATACATATAATAATAAATATCACTTAAAAATATTATTATTAGCTTGGATGTAACAACTTCAGCGTTTATAATTAAAAGTTCAGAGCAACGTTTGCTGTTGAGGCCTATAATGGAGTTTTAGGACGGTTTGCGGAAAAAATGGGCATTTTTTTAAATTTGTTAGACTGATTCGCAACGAGGAATTTTTTAAAAGTAGGCATTTTGCCATGTTGTGCGAAAGTGGTGGAGCATTAACTGGAAAAAGAAGAAAAAGGAGCAGATTCACCAAATGCAGTAAAATTGAAGAATCATCACGTTTATTGAGGGAAGGGAAGCTAACTGTATCTGAGTTTCTTTCAAAAATGGTCTACGAAGGAAACGAAATTTGTATGAACATGGTGCCTAGTGGGAACATTTTTAAAGAAGAATCTTCTGGAGGCGAATCGGAGGATGAAATTTTTGACTTCCCGGCTTTAGGCAATGACAACTTCTGCGTGATTTTTAAGGGCAAAGTTCCAAATATTGTCCTTCTTCCATGCAAGCATCTAAAAATATGCAATGAGTGTGAAGTAAAATTAAGGGCAAATGAAATTTCGAATGGGCTGCAAAAATATAATTGCCCTTGTTGCCGTAAAACAGTTGATGAATCTATGCAAGTAAAATCCCTTTTGGGGTTTTATTTCATTTTGAAAATTGGGTTTCTATTTCATATGAAATAAGTCCCCAAAAATTGGGGTGTTATTTCATTTCTGTTTGGGGCGTTATTTCATTTCGTTAGGGATTTATTTCATTTTCCAAATTGAGGATTTATTTCATATGAAATAAGACCCCACAAATTGGGGGCTTATTTCATTTTTGTTTTGGGGACTTATTTCGTGGGGACTTATTTCATGGCGCCCTAAGTAATTCATATTTTTGGTTGCAAATATGCATTATAAAAATTTATTTGTTGCATAATAAAAAATAATTTATTTGTTGTTAAATTTTTTTTTTTTGGTTGGTAAAATAGATACATACATATTTATTTATGCATAACTATTTATTTATAACCAAAAAAAGTTTTTGATTAAAATAATGTTTATTTATAACCAAAAAAAATATTTATTACTTTTGTTACGTTGTTACGATAACTAAAATAAAACATATTTAAATATAATTTTTGATTAGAACCTTTTCTTAAATATTAATGGTTACAAATGATTTTTTTCGTCTTTTATCTGTTAGGGTCCCTGGAACTTGAATTTTTTTATATCTATTTTTACTACAGTAAATTTTATTTATTTTTTACTATATTATACATTAAAACTGTTACCACAAGAATAAAATGATAACTTTTGATAACTCAAGCAAAGGTTAATGGATATGAAATACAGGGTAGCGCAGAATGAGTTCGATTGTATAGATATTTATAATTAATTCCCCAAGTCTTCTTCACAAAATGCTGGAAAAAGCATTCGTAGAAAAAATAATTACTAAAGAAGTTATAAAGTACTTTAACCATATAAGAAGCTCATTCTGCGTCACCATGTACATTTTTAATTTTATTTGTAACAATATAAACATACATGTTTATTGTACTAAAAGATTGTACAAAAGTTTCTCCGAAGTATATCTATGCATATACTATATATAAAAGTGAATCGTGGTTTGTTCGACTGCTTAAAACATGTATGTAAATATCAAAATTCGTAAATTTTTTATATATGTTTTTATTTTCAAAATACATACTTATTTAAAACCTATATACATATGTACATACTTATGCCTTTTAACATAAAGACAGCAAGAGTTTAATCCGAATCAAACGTAATTACATTGTTAATTTAAACAAGAAAACGGGATATATATAGTCACCATAAATTCAAACGAAAGTAACTACACAAAAATTCGAAATTGAGTTTCTGATTGATTTTTGTTTGTTTTATTAAACTGTTCACGACTTTATTAAAGAAATTTAAACATCAAGAACACCTTATTATTGTTTTTGTAAAGTATTTTGCTTCCCCTGCAAAAAAATAAAAATGTAGTTACGTCCGTTTGCATTGACTGTGACGACATATATATCGTTAGCTAAAATGCAAAAAGAAATAACTAACAACAAATTCAAAATCGACTTTTTGATTGATTATTATGCATGCCATTGAACTACATGTCTTGACAAAATTGTACACTTCCGCGATCAAAAATTACGCTCTTATTAACAAGAACACTGGGACGTAATTACAAGTGTGTTTATTTAATAAATGCAAAACAACTTAATATCGCATTTTTTTTCTAACAAAATAAAAAGAAATTGTTTTCTTTGAAAATTGTTTGAATAGTTCCATGGACGACTTATCAATTCATGTTTTCTGGCATGCTTATAGTTTTAAATTTACAAAGTTTTTTGCATCTCCTGTAAAATTTTATTTTTGTTAGTTACGCCTTTTTGCATTTTAGCTAACGATATGTATATACACTTCTGTACGTAGCACGTTTTGTTGTTTAATATTCTTCTGACTTTATGTTTACGTAGTTGAAAGAAATTCAATAAAATTAAGGTTTTTGATTTATTAATTTTAATGAAATAAAGTGCTTGTTGAACCCATAAAGTGGGTATTTCCTCAAAATTTTTTATTTGACTTTTTGAAAAAAATCGACGTGAATACGAATAATCTAACCGCTGTAAAACTATTGTGTTATTTTCAGGGGTGTGCTGGAAATCGAAAACGTAAAACGCAAGAATTTTAAATGTGGTCTTTTAATAGATTTCTGTAATAAAAAATTTTTTTGAAATATATTACACAAATAATTCGCATTAAACAGAATTTTGTAACAAAAATTATAAATATTTGATTAAAAGTGTATAAAAACCAATTTCCAAATTCTTGCGTTTTACGTTTTCGATTTCCAGCACACCCCTGTTTGTCTACTTTTTGTTAATGAAACGGTTTGTTTTAAAACTCTTTTTTATATGCCTTAAAGGTTAAATTAAAAATGGATTCTATTGAAAATTTTGAAATTTTGATCAATTGCGATATGGCTTTTAGATTTTAAAATTAATTTTTCTATTAAGCAATTGCAGTTTTTCCAACTGCGCATCGTCATTATCATTTTGATTAAGGCGATCGAATTTTTCTTTAAGCATTGCAAACAAATTTTCATATTTTCCCGTTGAAGGTTGCGGGTCGGTATATTTACTTCTCATTGCCATCAGCACATCCATGAAAAGGTCGTCTGATTTCCTTTTTTTGTTTTGCTTCGTGTTTTGACACAGAGGACTGGCTGTTGCTGTCATCTTGTAGACAGTCCAGACTGGAATCGAGCTCTTCACAAATATTACCAGTTGTGCTGAAATAGATGTTTTATTAATATTTTAATTTTTTACGATGAAAATATATTCTACCTTGCTGGCTCAATTGTTTTCTGTAAAAATTCTAAACCTTTCATGTATTTCCATGGTGCTCCAATTATTTGGGAAGAACCTGAAGGGAGATCTTCTGCCATCTTTTGCTTTCGGTACCTGTCACGCAAGCTTTTCCACTTTACTTTGCACTCTTTTGCTAAATATGTACATATTTTAGGGCATTAAAAACACAAAGTTCTTCTTAAACCACCCGATAAATTTACTCCTTTCCTATATTTTCCCAAATTTTTTCTTTATATTTCACATCTTTATATTTTTGATCCTTTTTAAGATATAAACCCGGATTTTCTTGAATTAATTCTATTATTTGTTCATTTAAATTCTAAAGTGAAAGTTTAAAAATCAAAACATAGAAACAAAATCAACAAATTGCAATTAATACTTACGTCCATTTGCACAGAACAAAAATATTTTATAATAAAATGTTATTTGTTCGGTTTTTTCTTTCTTTCCCGCTTTAAAAATTGTAGCACTGACAGTTTGACATTTATTTATGTAATTTTTTTTTTTTTTGTTTTCTGCGGCTAACTTCACTTCTTTACGCTGTGTCAAAGTTGGATTTTCCAATAGCACAGCGTTGACGCGTTGCTATTTAGGGATGCTTCATACAAATTGTATGGACATGACAATTTTTGACAACTAGAAAACGCTTGCCGCTTTTGTTAAGGTTGGTCTGTAAGGCTTAAAAAAAACGAAACGCATCCTATTTACAATGTGAAATATATTCTGTATAGAAGAATAACTATAGAAGAGCCACACAAAAAAAATGGTCCCGTTCAATGTTTAAGCTGTCAAGAATTTGGTCATACTAAGGCATACTGCTACTTACCCCCTGTTTGCGTAGTATGTGGTGAATTACATGGTACAGTTCTTTGCAATAAGTCTAAAACCGACCCTAACGTAAAAAAATGTAGCAACTGTGGCGGTAATCACACCACCAATTACAGAGAATGCAGTCGGTTGGACCGAAAACTAATCCCCCTCAAATGCAGGTAACAAATCATGTAAACACTAATGTCATTAAGGCTCCACATCCTAGTAATAACAGAACCTCTTACGCTAACGTCCTAAAATCAAACCATGTGCCAATGCAAGGTGCTGCGCCAAGTAATGATGAAGCTCCAGTTTAAAATTTAAATCGTCTAGAAATGAAAACATTAGTGCAAACAGTAAATAATTTTACGAACACAATGGGTAATATGATGCAGGAAATTCTTAGAATGCCATGAACTCTTTAAAAATCTGTTTTTGGAACGCAAACGGAATCCGCCAACATAAAAATGAATTAGAATACTTTTTTTAAATGAACAAATTGATGTCATGATGGTTTCTGAAACTCATTTGATCTCAAGAAACACGTTTAAAATCGATGGTTATATACTATATGATACCAAGGACCCTCGAGATAGAGCTTGTGGAGGTTCAACCATTTAAATTAAAACCCGAGTCAAACACTACCTAATGTGTGATCATCGTGAAGATTATCTCCAAGCAGCGAACATTTGCGTTGAGGAATTAAATATAAACCTAGTAATTTCATCGTTATACTCCCCGCCTAGATTTTCAATATCAGAAAGCCAATACTGTAAATATTTTAAATCATTAGGACCCTGTTTCCTGGCCGCTGGCGATAATAACGCTAAACATACCTTCTAGGGGTCACGACTTATAACACCAAAGGGTCGTGTTTTATTTAACACAATTTCTAAAATGGATTTAAATGTGGTAGCGAGCGGCCAACCAAAATATTCGTCTGCTGATCCGCAAAAAATTCCAGATGTTATCGATTTCGGTGTGGTTAAAAACATCCCTACAGAAACGATTCAAGTTGAATCTTCCTTAGAATTATCCTCTGATCACACACCTACAACTGTTACTATAACAAACACCAATAGAATTGAATCTTCATCTGGTTACAAAGCAACGTCAGAAACACAAATAAATTGGTTAAAATATTAAAAATAGCTCAGTACCCACTGCACAAAAAATATTTCGCTTAGTACACCGGAGAATGTAGATAGCTATATAGTTAATTTTCACAGTTTTCTAAAACTAGCTGTTCAACATTCCAATGTTGCCCCCTAAAAAACAAAAAAATATTAAAATATATTCCAAAGATGTCGAGTGTCTCTTGTTTGAAAAAAGGAGAGCTCGAAGAGAGTGGCAATTGCACAGATCCCCGCAACTTAAGAACTTACTAAAAGACTGTACAAAAAAGCTGAGAAAATTACTGAAGACTCAGAAAACGGCTTCTCTGGAAAAATATCTTAAGGAACTTGATGCAACTCCACAATCAGACTACTCATTATGGCGTGCAGCTAGAAATCTCAAAAGGCCAGTTGTCTCTAATCCATCATTAAGAAACTTGAATGGTAGTTGGGCAAGAAACGATATTAAAAAAGGAAATCTGTTTGTAAGTCCCATGAAAAATATATCTCACGATATTGCGGTCGAGTTACCACCTGTTGCTGCTAGAGCACCTATTCCCCTAAGATTTGAGATAAAAGAAATCGAAGGAAGGTTTCCTTAGTCATCATGATACCTAAACCAGGAAAGGATCACACAAAAGTTGAGTCATGCAGGCCTATAAGCTTACTTTCTAAAATATCAAAGCAGTTTAAGAAGCGTTAGTGTCAAAGTTGACCCCAACTTTAATTGAAAATAGATGTATTCCGAACCACCAATTCGGCTTTAGAAGAGAACACTGCACAATTGAACAAACCCATCGTATAGTAAACACAATAAGAAAAGCATTTGAAGAAAGAAAATATTGTTCCGCTCTCTTCATCAATGTTTCTCAAGCTTTTGATAAAGTCTGGCATAAAGGCTTATTAAATAAATTGAAGCTAAACTTTCCAGTGAACACACATAAGCTGTTAGAAAGCAACTTAGTCGGTCGAAAGTTTATTATTAAAGAAGGTGCTTATTTAAGCTCTCCTCAGCCAATTGACGCAAGAGTCCCTCGGGGAAGCATCCTGGGCCCACTTTTATACTTAATATATACCTCGGATATGCCAACAAACAACTACACCCAAACTTCAACATTTGCTGGTGATACAGCTTTTCTAAGCGTGGACGAACACAGTCAAGAAACATCTTGATACCTACAGGATCATATATTTTAACTCGAACTGTGGCTTAAGCAATGGAGGATAAATGTCAATGAGCAAAAATGCGTACATATAAGATTCACCTTGCGTCGGAAAATATGCCCCCCTATTAAGATCAATAATCAACTAGTGCCTCAACAATCGCATGTCAAATATCTCGGTATTCATCTAGATCGGCGTTTAACATGGAAATACCATATAGAAGCAAAATTAACCCAAATGAAACTAAAAGCAATTCAAATTAGCTGGCTTATTGGAAGAAATTCTGTTCTTAGTCTCGATTGCAAACTACTACTTTACAACTCTATTTTAAAGCCAATATGGTGCTACGGTATTCAACTATGGCCTCGGCCTCAAATATCGAAAAAATTCAAAGGCGCAAAAATAAACTTCTTCGAATAATCACAACTGCCCCTTGGTATGTTGAAAACTCAAATATTCACAAGAATCTTAATGTTCGATTAGTTAAAACTATGATTACGAAATATGCAGTAAAATACTTAAAAAGGCTCGAATTGCATCCGAACCCACTAGCTCGAAATATTTTAAATGATATCGGCCACACTCGATACAATTTTTTGCCTCTATTCTTGAATGTTTTGGAAAACTATCTATTTTGAAAAATCCAGGGCTTGAAATTTATTTTCGACCTATGGTTCGTTTGGCAAAGATTCTTGGATTGCCTTATAGAACAAGAATCGCGATGTACTCTTTTTAATTTTTTTTATTCATTATTTATTTATTGAATCTTCATATATTTAATATGAACTAAGAATAATTAATCAAATCATAGCCTAATACTTTATTTCATGTCCTGCCAGTGCCAGACAAAAATTTTCTTCATCACGTGTTCTGTTTATCGCTCATCTTATTGGGTAAGTGCTGCAGTGTCTCTTCTTCTTAAGCGAGTGTGGCCGCCATGATTTAAAAAATTTCGAGATTGTGGATTTGGATGTTGTTCAAGCCTTTTCATATATTTTACTGCATTTTTTGTTATCATAGTTTTTACTAATGGCACATTGAGATCCTTATGAATGTTTGAGCTTTTAACATACCAGGGAGCGGCCGATGCAGTGCCCCATAGTTGACTACCGTAGCACCAGATAGGCTTTAAGATAGAGTTGTAAAGTAGAAGCTTGCAATCGGTGCTTAGGACAGAACTTCTTCCAATAAGCCAATGAATTTGAATGGCTTTTAGTTTCATTTGAGTTAATTTTGCTCTATATGGCATTTCCACGTTAATCGCCGATCCAGATGTATACCGAGATATTTTACATGCAAATGTTGAAGAATTGTTTGATTATTGATTTTAATAGGGGGCATGGTGAATGTGATATGTACTCATTTGTGCTCATTGACCATTATCCTCCATTGCCTTAACCATATTTCTAGTTAAAATATATGATGCTGTAAGTAACGAGATGCTTCATACCGATTTTCGTGGACGTTTAGAAATGCTGTATCGTCTGCAAATGTTGAAGTTTGGGTGTGGTTGTTTGTTGGCATATCCGAAGTATAAATTAAGTATAAAAGAGGGCCCAGGATGCTGCCTTGTGGGACTCCAGCGCCAATTGGCTGAGGTGAACTTAAAAAATTTGCTTCTTTAATAATAAATTGACGACCGACTAAGTAGCTTTCTAACAGCTCGTGTGTGTTTGCTGCTAAATTTTGTTTCAATTTATGTACTAAGCTTTCATGCCAGACTTTATCAAAAGCTGGCGAAACATCGATGAAAAGTGCTGAGATATATTTTTTTTCTTCAAATGGTTTTTTTATTACATTTACTATTCGATGAGTTTATTCAACTTTGCTGTGTTTTCTTCTAATTCCGAATTGATGGTTTGGAATACATATATTTTCACTTAAAATCGGTGTTAGTTTTGCAACTAGTAATTTCTCAAACAGCTTTGACATATTTAATAATAAGCTAATAGGCCTATATGACTCAACTTTTGTATGATCTTGACCTGGCTTAGGTATCATGGTAACTAAGGAAACCTTCCATTTTTGAGGATAGAACTCAAGGCGTAAAATAGCATTAAAAATAACAAGAATAATTTTCTTTGCTATGCGAGGTAGCTCTTAAAGCATTTTATTACTGATCTTATCAAAACAAGGTGCCTTCTTTGTGTTAAAGTCACAAATAGCCTATTCGATTTCTCTTATCTCAAATCTTAGGGGAATAGCTGCTCTAACATTAACAGGCGGTAACTCGACTGCAATATCGTTTGATATAATTGGTGTAAATACGTTTTTCAAGTGACTTACAAACAGATTTCCTTTTTCAATATCATTTCTTGCCCAACTACCATTCATAAAAAAGCCCTTTTCTAAATCTGAAGTAACTTTCTTAGCCTTTTTGTGCAGTCTTTTAATAAATTATTAAGTTGCGGGGATCTGTACAGTTGCCACTCTCTTCGAACTCTCCTTTTTTCAGTCAGGTGCAATGGGTACTGAGATATTTTTTATATTTTAACCAATTAATTTGTGTAGCAGACGTCGCTAAGTAACCAGTCGGAGATACAACTCTATTTGGGTTCATTATAGTAACAATTGTAGGTGTGTGGTCGGAAGATAATTCTTAGGAAGCTTCAACATGAATCGTTTCTATGGGGATGTTTTTAACCACGCCAAAATCGATAACATCTGGTATTTTTGGATGATCAGTAGGCCAATATGTTGGTTGTCCGCTCGCTACCACATTTAAATCCATTTTAGAAATTGTGTTAAATAAAACACGACCCTTTGGTGTTATAAGTCGTGACCCCCAGAAGGTACGTTTTGCGTATTGGCTTTCTGATATTGAAAATCTAGGTGGAGAGTATAAAGATGAAATTACTATGCTTCGATTAAGCTTTTCAACACAGATGTTCGTTGCTTGGAGATAATCTTCACGATGATCACATATAAGGTGGGTTTTAATTCGGTTTTTTATTAAAATGGCAGAACCTCCACAAGCTCTATCTCGAGGGTCCTTGCTATCATATAGTATATAACCATTGATTTTAAACGTATTTCTTGAGGTCAAATGAGTTTCAGAAACCATCATGACATCAATTTGTTCATTTTTAAAAAAGTATTCTAATTCATTTTTATGTTGGCGGATGCCGTTTGCGTTCCAAAAACAAATTTTTAAACAGTTCATGGCTTGTTAAGAATAGCTTGCAATAACATCGATTGCATTCTAAGAATTTCCTGCATCATATTACCCATTGTGTTCGTAAAATTATTTACTGTTTGCACTAATGTTTCCATGGTTTTTTCTAGACGATTTAAATTTTAAACTGGAGCTTCATCATTACTTGGCGCAGCACCTTGCATTGGCACATGGTTTGATTTTAGGACGTTAGCGTAAGAGGTTCTGTTATTACTAGGCTGTGGAGCCTTAATGACATTAGTGTTTACTTGATTTGTTACCTGCATTTGAGGGGGATTAGTTTTAGTGATGATAGTATATACAGGGCATCCTCTATAATTGGTAGTGTGATTACCACCACAGTTGCTAAATTTTTTTTACATTGGGGTCATTTTTAGGTTTATCGCAAAGAACTGTACCATGTAATTCACCACATACTACGCAAACAGGGGGTAAATAGCAGTAAGCCTTAGTATGGCCAAATTTTTCTCAGTTCAGACATTGAACGGGACCACCTCTTTTGTGCGGCTCCTCTATAGTTATTTTTCTGTACAGAATATATTTTAAATTATTTCTGGGATGCGTTTCATTTTTTTTAAGCTTAACGTCGCCGGGTTCAAACTCCACTCGAAATAGTGGTTGGGGAATTTTTTACCTATTTTTTATATTTACTACATGTTTTATTTTGAAGCCTCTTTCTTCTAGGAATGTTTTTATTTCCTCTGGATCCCTTTATCACTATCTGAAGACCTTTACTGCTCTTCAATTGGTATGTATAAAAGCTTTTTTTAATGCTTCAAATTAATTAATTATTAATTATTTTGCGATAATCATTCTCATGATTTACTTGTATTTTTGTTTCGTTTATACTACCACGCTTGATTGCAGCAACGTAAAACAAATTTTCACCTATGACAAATATCAAACTCGTTAGAAGCTCATTTGAATTTTGCTCCCTAAGATATATCGGGGGAGGCTTGGACTATTTTGTCACTTTTGGTGCTTCTGAGGATTCATCCTCCAGAATTGAAAAACGATTTTGTGAATTTATTCTATCAAAAGATGGTACGTTTGTGGCCGAAGCAACAGCTGAAGAGGTAGGGCTGCGACCCCGTTTAAGCACTGTTATATACCTTGCTATACCAACTTGTACTTGAGGTTTTTGACAACTTTTTATTAGAGTGTTTTCCATTGTTTTTGCCGTCGTGGTAATACTTGCGGGCCCGCAACACTTGTCCCAAAAGACAGTTTAATATTGTTCAGTGTATCACTATCCACAGTTGTTGTAAAAACTGACGGTGAAAGGGAACGTGTTCGAGTAATTGGCTTAGCCGTTAGGTAGTTTATATTGTTGTGTTTTATTTATTTCAGCATCACTTTCGTAGCATGCACTGTCACATAAACCTTTCTTTCATTTAGTTTTATTATTGTTTCATTGTTTTTACTCATGCAGTAAATTGTTTTTGTAATTGTTTTTCACCGTTTAACTGTGCTTTTAATATTTTTGTTGATTATTATATTTACAACAACACCAAAAAATAAGAATTTCAAACCAAAATGTTTTTGCTCAGAATATGTATACATACATACACATGTATGAACACTCAAGCTTCGTTCACAATCAAAAAAACATTTTCACTTGGTGTTCATAATAGAGCAACAATTTCTTTTTAACCACACAAGGGATTTTTGGGCTAAATCAGAGGCAGTCGTGGTTTTTTGCTCATATCTCCGTCATTTTTGGACCGATCTGGCTGAATTTCAATAGCAAACTTAAACGGAGTATATGTGACATCAATATACATCAACCTAGTCCACATCATTTCTGGGGTTTTCGGAAAACCCATTTCAACATACACACGGACATCGTTAAATCAACTTCGCTTTTCATAACCCTGCGGCCACACGATCAAGTTGTTCTTGATAGTCTTTTACATATACTGCTTGTCAAAATTTACAAAAATTGAGAGGTGTGACGTAGGTGGCACTCAATTTACTTTCAAGATGCCATAAAAAAAAAACAATTTATAAAGACAAACATGTACTCAGCTGTTAAATTGAAAGTAAATTGTCAAACAAATGGAAAGGTGAAATTGAAAGCCATCTCGTGGTCAATTTAAAAAGTGTGAGTGTGTTAGTAAAAAAATGAGAGAGTTGAGTAAATTGAATGGAATTGAAAGGCAAAACTTGATCGTGTGGCCACCAAGTAAGGACCCAGAATATATATACTTTATAGGGTGTAGGATCAATATTTTGGAACATACAAACGGAATGACAAAGTTATATATACCCTCTTACCTTCGGTGAAGGGTATAAAAATTAATTAATTTATTTTATTGTTCAATTGAACAACTGTCAGCAGTATGAATATATTTAAAAATCAAACCTATTTTGATTTTTCATACTGCATTGTCTGTGTGACCCCTACATTAATAAAAATTTCAAATTGACAAACACATTCTGATTGCATGAGCATGAGCAGTATGTGTGTATGGGACCCTTAAGAATGCGTATGGAGAACAGTAATGCCAACTTAGCTATTATGGGGCTAGATTTAGCTAATTATTACTCCTGGCTTGTAATTTTTCCCATTAGCTCTATTTTTTTTTAAACCAACACGGGCTCTTTTCAAACGTGATATTGGATCAGTAAATATTACCGTGTTTGCCTTTTTGTTATGTCTCTGGTTCAATTTTATATGTGTACACATTTTTTGCTTCGGTTAAAAGTATGTATAGAAAGGATTAAACCAACAAAAGATCCGTCAAAAGCTTTATGCAAATATTACAATTCAATAAAAAAAAGCTTAACAGTTTTATTTAGTACGCCATGCCGAGACTCAAAAACATAAAAATATGGCGCCATTTAACGATGTTGTACTACCCCAACCATATATATAATTTTCGCCAGATGTTCCGACAGAAACGTAAATTGCACACGCTGATTTTGCTTTATATACAGAATTTTTAGCAATGAATAACCTTTGCAAAGCATACGTGTTTGTAAAAATAAATTCAATTGAAACACATAAAAAGTCAAAATTTTATAAAAAACAAACATGTGGCCAGAAGAAGAATTTAACACTTTTTGAAAATGACTGTTCATATTTTTAATTCTATTTATTGAAATTTTACATATTGTAATTTAAATGTTTGTGTACAATTTTTAATTAGTAATTTTATTTAATACTCAGGTTTCCAACTTCAATAGCTATTTTATTCCCAAAAAAAACTTAGTGATGTATTTGGTGTGATTTCTAGACATATAAAACTGTAACGTACCAAAATGTATTACAATAACATTATGTTATGGTTTATGACGTACTTAGCTGTTTCTAAAGGTGGGCTTTATATGGGACCTATGGTATATTATGGACTGATAATTACGAAAATTGAGTGTGATTTCTAGTCATAGATATTAAGCTGCGACCATTATTTGTTACGGTTTTAGGCGTACGAAAGGTTTTTTTATAGTGGGCTTTATATTGGACCTATCGTTAATTGTGAACCGATCTTCACGAAATTTAACAGTATGATTTTTAGTCATATAAAACGATTTTGTTCAATTTGTTTTAGGGTGGTTGTTTTACATTAATTTCAATAGAAGGATAGACAGACAGACACGGCTAAATAGACTTAGAATTACTTAAGGACCCAGAATATATATATTTTATAGGGTCTTAGATGAATATTAAAACAGTTTCACCCGGAATGAGAAACCTAGTATACCCTTGTCATAACTAGTTGTGGTAGAGGGTATCAGGATTGTCAGATTTGTTTGAGCTCCATCGCCAAACCGGATGGCAGAAATCGCCAAACGTCAATTTTGTTTAGTTTTCGTAATTTTTTTTTAAATTAAATTTTGCATACAAAAAAAGCTACTTTAATATTTCAGTCGAAAATCGCCAAAAACTAAGAAAAAATATAAAAGTCGCCGAAAGTAAATGATGGCAACGACTTTTGTTTCTACGTAATTGCACCATGCCATCAAAACTCGGGGTTCCTTTTTAACTCCAAATCAACGCAATTTTAATATAGTTTTATTTTCACTTTGTTTTGCTTATTTTAGAGTTCAGTTTCAATTAGTGTGTTGTGCTTTTGTTAAAGAGATTAGCTTCAGCAAACATTGAACCAATTTTTTGTTAAAGAAAGCCGACTTGCGACAACAGCCACTATATGGACTCTTCAGACAGAGATTAATTTTTATTTTGTTTTTTAAAAATTAATTGAATATTACTTTGATAATATTTTATTTTGTTTTAATTGAATTTTTGTTTTGTATGTATGTAATAAAATTTTACATTATTTTTGTTTTTTAAATGTTTACTTTGTTTAATTTTCTTTTTAAAATGTAGTATTTTCGGTACTCTGGAACCTATCTTCAATCTTTACATGATTTGCTATAGAAAATCATAATTCACTTTGCGTCGTTTCAATTTGCGTGGAAAATCCCACTATGTGATTCACTAACTTATTTATAACCCTGGTAAACTGTTTTATATTTCTCCCTATTCAAATTGATATATCGTGGCAACTCTGCCAAGAGAAACATCAAAATAGGATAAAATAACAAAGAAGAATAAAAAAACAAAACCCTTTTAATTTATAGATTTTAAATGATATTGTTTAAAGTGCGTAAAACATAACTAATATTTATTATTTTATTAATTTTGTTATTTATTAATTCAGTTTAAATTAAATTTTTAATTTTATTTGAGTCAAATAGTTAGTTTTAGGATAAATAAATAGAAGCTCCACGGAAAATTGGTGTGTGACAAGAAGTGGATAAATTGTAGGCTAAATACCTCAAAGCCACAATATTCATCGACAAGGTACAACGAAAAATAAACATTTTTCTAAAGTATGTTTGTTATTTTTTTTTTTTTGTCAAGTTGTTTAGATATTATATATAAGTTTTTGTTAAGCTAATTGGGCCTAATGTATTAATGTAAATAAAAAAAAATTTTACATGTTTCTCCCAACGTTTCGTCAATTATTTGTTGACATCTTCAGGGGTTGTCTATTTAATATTTTTTTAAAATTTTTTATAAAAAACCATATATTATTACAAAATGAGAAAACAACAAAATAAATAAACTTACAATTACTAAGTAGTTTTCCACATTAAATTATACATTGAATGTTACACAGCTTACATAAAACATTTAACATATAATTAAATTAAACACCCAACTTAAATTAATATCACAGCTTATCTATTCTATTTTATTGCAACTCTGTAGCTAAAACTTATATTATTCGTGTCTTCCTTTAAATTAAACAAGAATGTGTGAACACAAAAATGACATAGAAAAACATAAGGAATCAACAGCTTTGTCAAAACATATGATTTGCGAAAAACATAAACCTGACTTTGACAGAAAAAGAATATTAGACGTAGAAACAAAACAGAAAAAACGTTTCACAATAGAAAGCTTACGTATACAACAAAATATTGACAGAACAATGAACTTAAAGGAAGACACGAATAATATAAGTTTTAGCTACAGAGTTGCAATAAAATAGAATATATAAGCTGTGATATTAATTTAAGTTGGGTGTTTAATTTAATTATATGTTAAATGTTTTATGTAAGCTGTGTAACATTCAATGTATAAGTTAATGTGGAAAACTACTTAGTAATTGTAAGTTTATTTATTTTGTTGTTTTCTAATTTTGTAATAATATAATTGTTTTTTTATAAAAAATTTTAAAAAAATATTAAATAGACAACTCCTGAAGATGTCAACAAATAATTGACGAAACGTTGGAAGAAACATGTAAAAAAGGTTTTTTATTTACTTTAATACATTAAGCCCAATTAGCTTAACAAAAACTTATATAAAACATTTTTCTTTTAATAAACCACAACTTGTTCTGTTAAAAATAACAGCTCACTGAAACAGCTGGCTTTAAACAACAGCAGATGTCGTTAAAAGTCTTCGTGAGTAGCAAAATGGTTAATTTTGTGGTTAACATTTTTAAACGAAACAATTGTGGTTTAAGAAACACTACTCTGTAGTGCGATTCACTAACTTTTGAAACTTTAGCTGGGGCCTGATTCTGGCAGTCGTGATCGAGTAATTTCTCGATTCGAAAGCAATTTAATATCTAATTATTTCAGTCAATTCTGAACGAATTGGAATTATTTTTTCAGTGTTGTAAAGCATTAATTTGATTAATTTGAATACTGAAAAAATAATTTTGATTCGTTCAGTATCGACTGAGATAAAATTGCCTTCGAATCGAGAAATTACTCGATCACGACTGCCAGAATTAGGCCCCTGGTGTTAACTTTAACCACACATTCTGACGTTTTCACTAACCACATTGTGATTCACTAACATATTTTTAACCATGGTAAACAGTTTTATATTCCTCTGTTTTCAAATTGATATTATGTGGCAACTCTGCGAAACGAAATGTCAAAATAGGAGAAAAGAACAACGAAGAATAAAAAAAAATAAAACAAAAAACCTTTTGTTTGTAAAAGTTCTCTTCAAGTAAGTAAAACATAACAAATTTTAATTATTTTATTAATATTATAAACGTTTTTAGATATTAACACAGAATGGCTAGTACTACTACCAAAAGAAGCCGCGCGTCTGCCGAGCAGTTAAGTCAGATGGTTGACTTCATACTAAATAACCCGGGACTTGCTGGTGGATATTTGAGAAGCTCCACGGAAAATTTGAGTGCGACAAGAAGTGGAGCGAATTGTCCGAAACCCTTAATTGTCTTGGCGGGGAGGTTAAATCGGTCAACCAGTGGCAGGCGGTTAATAAATATAGTTTAATAAATATAAAAAATGTAAAATATTTTTTCTCACAAAGGTTTGGTAAGAATTAAAAAGTCAAACCAGTGCCAAAGTACGCGACCGGAAAAGGCAACAAGCGCTTACTAGGAATAAGCCGTTGACTCAAGAGGCCTTAAGTGATATGGAAAGCCGGGTAATTGCTATTATCGGGAAGGACTACAATTAAAGTGAATATGTTAGAATGATTAGCTTCAGTAAATTTCTTTTTCCATTAGGATCTGCAAGTTTGTCTTGAAGATGGCGGCGAACGCAGAAATGCAGAACGATTTGATATGCGATATGATACACCAAGCACTTCCAAGAGGACACCTCGAAGACGGCTTAAAAGAAAACGAGCCGAGGACGATTGCGAAACTAAAAAACAATTTTTAGAGATCCCAAGCAAAAGGTAGTTATTAACGTGATATAAATTATCATTAAGATTGAATCTTTATTTGATTTTGCCTTGTTTTTTTTTAATGTGCTATCCGAATGCAGCGCTTTCAACGTAGCTATCAATAAAATTACGGCCGATGCCATAAAAACGATGGATGAAGGCCTTAAGGAAACTGCCACTGCGATTAGCAATTTAGGCAATGTCAAAGGTAAAATACAAGTAGTCCTTTACATTTAAAATTTTTTTATCTTAAGCTTTTTATTAGCCTTTTTAAAAACTATTACGATTAATGCTAGGAACACAACTGGGACGAACGACGAATTTTTTAGTAAAAATTCGCTGAGTAAATTCGTCGTATGAAACACAATAGCGACGAATAACTCACAGCTTTACTAATTGGAAAAGTTCTTTGCTGTTTGTGCAAAGAGAGAGAAAAAGTGTGACCATAAAAAAAAAATTAATTAAAAAACACAAACATTAACGAAACCACAATGAAAAACTATTCTTATAGTTTTATTCCTTGTATATTTATTTTAAATGCGATAAAATAATAAAAAACAATTATTAAAGTAAAAAAGTAACTTTATATACTAAAATACTTGAAAACTAAAATCAAACATGGTCACCTGGTACTGATTTGTTCGTCGTTCGCCGGCGGATGAAATATAAATAAATCTATTGCAAAGTCGCCGCGTATGACGAATTTCGGCCGACGCCATGATTGTGTGTATTTTCATATACACAAATATGTTTTATTTTTGGCGACGAATATTCGCGGCCAAAAATTCGTTGTTCGTCCTAGTTGTGTTCCTAGCATAAGGCTTATATTTTTTAATTGCAATAACAAGAAAAACGTTAATGTAATAATGCCATTATCGATTAGCATATAAATATGTATATACCATGAGTCCTATTCATAATAGTTTATCAGAGGTTTAATAACGATTCTTAATTTTATGTTTCAGACTTAAAGAGTAAATAATACTTTTTCTGACATACTATATATTTGTTATTTTTTAATTTTTTGTCTCTTTTTTTATCAAATGTTTCTTTTTATTTATTTTTGATTTCACATCTTATTTAACAGTACCCACTGCCTATGCGCCAACAGTACAATTTTTGTAATTACTTTCTATTTTATATTTTTATATTTTTTTATTTTTGTTTTTTATTAATTAATGTACTTGAATTGTTTGTTTTGTACTTTATTATTTTTATTTTTTTTATTTCATTGAATTTATTTTTTTATTTATTTATTAACAGTACCCTCTGTAAATGTTCCAAAAGCAACTTTTTTTTTGAACAAAGAGCGCTATATAAATATATGAATAAAGTCGTTTTACTTTAAAATGTTATTAAGAAAGAGTTTTATTTAATAAAATAGGCAAAAATATACACAAAAACAATACAAATGTACGTATGCATGTGTATTATAATGATTGCTAAACTTACAATCTATTACGAGAGTTGTGCAACGCTTTCTACAGCAGTTGTTAAATACTTTTTGCCAATTTGTACTAAACACATTTTGCTTTAAATTGACATAGGCAATAAATATGTAGTTCTTAGAAAAAATGTAAAAGGTGTTACTTTTTTCCTATTAACTATTGCCTATGTTAAATAATTTGCAATTAAGCGGTCTTGGAAACGTTTCGCTATTGAAGATGGTAGGTTTGGACTTACTAAATCGCTACTTGTATGATTCGCTGAAGTCTAAAACTCTGTTTCATAGCTTTGGTCGTGTAAATTTATATGATGCAACGTTGCGCAGGCGCTTACAACTTTTCCGGCAAAGCCAGGATCATATAAAAGGACTCTTTGCTTAGATAAGCATCGCCAAGTTCCTTTTAGGACGCCAAACAGTCGTTCAACCGGATTACGAGCCTTACACAAGGCCTCATTGTAAAATTTAGAACTTCCTTTTAATTGGTTTGGTAGAGGAATCTTTAACCATGGCTCCAAAAGGTATCCAGAATCTCCAGTAGATTTTTATGTGTTTTTTTTATAAATTTATTCGTCGAATGAAGAGTTATACGAAGGGAGAACTGAAATGACAAGCAGTCGGAAAAAACAAGTTAAAAGTATAAATAAAGTTTTCTATGTTGCTATTATAGAATTGGTTCTTAAATGAAACATTTCATAACCACAACAGAAACTCAAACTTGTAAGGTCTATAGAGAAGATCGCAAGTCACACGCTGCGGGTGTTTTAGTTGCAATTAGAAATTCTGTCCCACACAAACGTTTTTCAACATTCCCAACAACTATAATAGAAAACGTATCTATTATAATTAAAATTAACAATAAAGTGTGTATTTTATATTACCGTAAAAAAAGATTAATTTGTGTAGCTATACTTTTTAGTAAATACTCAAACAGTAATTATATATGAATATTTGTTATATTTTTTTTTTTTGTAATGATGATAAAGGGTCCGCCAAATAACTTTTTTTTTTTTAAATGCTTAAAAAAAACTACTGAATATTTTCTCAAATTTCTTTTTTTATTTGAAAGTACAATCCTTCCGGCTAATAATGGAAAATAATTTCATTCAAATGGCTGCCTCGGCTGGCCATGCAGTAGCCTACACGATCTGTCCAATTTTTAAGCACATTATCGATTGTGTGCAGCTGTATTTCACCAATGGCTTCACGAATAATGTCCTTTAAAGCGTCAATTGTCTCTGGCTTGTCGGCGTAACACTTATCTTTGACGGCACCCCACAAATAATAGTCCAACGGTGTCAAATCGCAGCTCCGATGTGGCCAAATGACATCAGCTCTGCGGCTGATAATGCGATCTTCAAAAACAGGGCGCAAAACATCGAGTGTAGCTTCGGCTATGTGGCACGTAGCGCCGTCCTGTTGAAACCAAATGTTGCCAATATCCTCTTCTTCAATTTTTGTGAATAAAAATTCGTTCAACGTGGCCCGATAACGATCGCCATTGACTGTAACGGCCACTCCTTGCTCATTTTCGAAGAAAAATGGCCCAATTATGCCTTTGGACCAAAATCCGCACCAAACAGTGACTCGTTTTGGGTGCATCGGCTTTTCAATATATGCGTGCGGGTTTTCTGTGCCACAAATGCTTTGTATGGCGTCATACCAAGGTCTTTATGCAAAATTCGTCTCAATGATGTCTCCGAAATGTTCAATTGTTGAGAACGACGAAGAATTTATGTTGATGGCGCTTCACGCCCACTTTCTGCCACAGCAGCAATATTCTCGGGTGTACGCAAATATTAGGCTATCAATACACAGCATCCCACAAAATGTGGGCGGGATTGGAGAAGTGGACGTGGTACCTCACATACAAAAATATCAAAAATTTTATATAAACCTGAATTTTTGGACTGTCATATAACCTATGGTTACGCCTTATATATCAAAAGATCGCAAATCTCTAGAAGAAAATATCTTCTGAAATTTTCGGAAAAATCGGTTCAGATACGAAAAAGTTATGCCCCAATTATTTTTTTTTAATACGCTTTATCGGGAACCATAGATCTTCCCGAGTCCAAGTTTTATAGGCCAAGTTATAATGGCACATTTGTTCTTTAACACGTCAGTATATAAATTTGTCAAATCGGTTAAAAATGGGCAAGTTATGAGTAAAATACTCATAAAATAGGCTAAAAAACATCAACATTTTTATAAAAACCTAAATTTTATGGCTATCATCTGACCTAAGGATACGCCTTATATAACAAGAGATCAGAAATCTTTAGTAGAACATATTTTCTGAAAAACTCGGAAAAATCGGTACAGACATGAAAAAGTTATAACAAAAATCGAGTGGTTGCGATCGAAACATGTCATGGTAACCTGCCGGCCGCGGTTCGAATCCCGGCCACGGTCAAAAATGAAAGATTATCAATAACAATTTTAATTAATTTTCGTGTTGTAAAATTCCTTTCTTCATAGAAATAATTTAATGAAAATTAAACTTAATGAACTTAAGCCTAATTAAAAATATGTATTAAAAATTTGGATTAAAAACCATAAATAGTTCAACAAAAATAACCACAATACTAAAAATAAATTATATATATTAGGGTTTCTAATTTCCCGGACTTTTTCTATTACCGGGAAACGAAACAAAAAAAATCTTATTTCCGGCACTCTCGGGATTTTTTGAATAGAACAATGATGTCATTAAATAAGTTCAAGACAAAAGTTTTTACTTTTTTAAAAGAATATACACATATACAACAGTCTAAAAAAATTAGCTTTCCACTGAAAACCAAATAAATTGTTACATTCTGTCTAAACTTACGTGTAGACACTATAAAATAATTGTGGCTTATATTTACGTACATAAATCAAGGACCGGGAAATGATTTTTAATTTTGTTTTTAACAAAATATTTATTGTTAGGTAAAGTTTAAACAATTCTTCATTTTACACAAAATAAAAAATTTCTAAAATAGCATGGAAAGCCGTCGGAAAAAATAATTAAAATAAAGATTTTCAAATAAAAAGTGCTCTAAAAAACGTTTTCTAAAAAAACTTTTGTATAAAAAAAATTCAATTTGTTTCAAAATAAAAAATTTCTGAAAACAAAATACATAAGTATATTTAAGCATTGTCATAAAATTTCATTCTTCAAAACAAATTTAATTAAAATTTATGAAGAGGCTTCTGAGAATACATACATACTTAGAACAAAATTTTCTAAAATAAGTTTTAGGAAATATTTTGCAACAAAAAAAAAAAGTTTTTTGAACAATTTTATTTGTTTTTTTTTAACAAAAAAAGTTTTTGCTTTTTTTTTTAACTTAAAATTTTGTTTTCAAAGAAATTTTTTTTCTTTTTTCGTTTCTTTTTCAACACAGAAAAAAATATTCCTTTTTTCACACGCAAAAATTTTTTATTTAAAATATTAAATTACATTTTGTGTTTTCTGTTCGTAATTTCCGGTCCTTGACATAAATTGAATTCTTTTTTTTTTTATAAAAATGTTTTTAAATTTGAAACCTGAAATTTGAAGTTTTGTAAATATTAAACTGTAAATTATAAGTCAAATGAATTTAAACTTATGCATCTAAACTAGGGCTGCCAGAAGTCTAAAACCGTAGACCAGGACATATAATACAAATCACAACCAAACGTACAAAAAAAATCTTATGTATTCCAAGAACTAAACGTATAAAAATAAACCCCATCAAAATTTTATTTTGGTACATTTATCTACCATATATTTCAAATTTAAGTCCAACAATTAAACAACAGATACAAAAGTTAACATAAAAAACAATAAACAAAAATAAAAGACAAATTTAAACTTTGAATAAACTTTATTGAAATCGATTAATTGAACGACGTTTACCCCAGGCAACAGTTGCTGGTAAAATTGCTTAATGTAAACAGCGTTATAACAGAAATCTTAACCTATGTTCATAACAAAAATCAGCTTAAACTAAATTTTTGTCTGCATTTATCTGTATCAATAAACGAGGACAATTTAGGAGCGGACCAGGACACAAGGACAAATCCTGGAAAAGCAGGACGTATGGCAGCCCTAATCGTAACGTATGTATCTAAATTTAAACTATTGAAATTGAAGAAGAGAAGAATTGAAATTAAAATTGTAATATAAAACGCATTAATATTTGAATTTGGACTAAATTGTTAACCCTAATTAGTAAAAATTATATGACAGCTTAAAAGCCTTTGGAGTAGTTATAATTATCCGTAAGTTGCAATATGCAAATGAATTTGTAAACAGGTTAATGGCTAAAAATAAACTTATGTATCGTTCAATTTCCACTTAGCAACAGAAGTGAACAGTTCAACCTAACCCTACATAAATCTAATTTATTGTCAATTTCTTAACCTAACTTAAAGAAAATAAAAATTAACCTAAACTAAAAAAAAAAAAAAATTAAAGCCTTAAACCGACTTTTTTTTAATGAAAAAGGAATATTGCCTACCCTAAACTCACTTACTCGATTGCCAATTCCATTCGTATACCCTGGAAACAAAACCCCAAAATTCCAAGGTAACAACATACAATTCTATTTAGAAGCCATAGCCTCAAATTAGAAAAGAAATACTAAATTCTCTTTGCTATTTCTTTTGTCCATACCCTACAATTATAATCACTCATATGAGTGGCTATAATTACAATCTTCCATTAAAGATCATCCCGCTGCGGGTTTAAAACTGTGTTTTAAAAACTGCAATAACTTTCATTTATTTTGATTTTTCTTCTGCTTGTGCTTCTGAAATCAACGACAGTTTCATTCAAAGCTAATTCACAAAACGAAAAATCAAACAGTTAAACGAAACTTTTGCCAGCAGTAGTTTTAAAAACTTTGATTTAGATTTTTTTTCTCTTTTGAACAGTTTTGCAAGTAAAAGTACAAACAGTGTTTTTGCTTTTGCAAGTCGCAAACAGTCGCAGTCGCAAAAACTTTTTTGTATTTGCAACTTATAAGCAACTGCAAGCAATTGATTTTACTTCTCGTGTTTTAAACGAATGCTTTTTTCAAAGAATACAACTCGTTTTTACGAAAGTATACTGTTTTTTAATCAACGATCAATATTAAACTTTTAGTTTCATTTGGGATATTAACATACTAGTTCTACTATGGCGGCTAAAAATAAGATTTGGAATTATTTTGAAAAAATTGAAAATTAAGGTTTAGCAATTTGTAAAAAAAGGATAAATAAACTTAAAAGTAATAGAGTTTCCAACTTGAAGACGCATTTATTAAAAATTCATAAAATTTATTTAAATGAAGAGCGGACTCAATCAGAGTCATCGATTTTCTCAAATAATGCAAAAAAACACCAAAAAAGAAAAAAATTAAAATTGAAATAAATAAAAAACAATTTTTAAGATCATACATCGGATTGGTAACAGAAGATTGCATATCTTTTAATATATTAAATTCGGCAAATATGAGAAGTATACTTGATCCGATTTGTAGTGGCCTAAGAGATGCGGATGGAAAAAAAAATTACACTGAATGCATCGACTTGTAAAAAAACATTGAAAATGGTGGCTGGTAATACTAAATTGGAAATAACCAGTGAATTGAAAAGCAAGTTATTATCATTAAAAATAGACAGTGCCACCCGTCTTTCCAGAAACATGCTTGGTGTTAGTGCGCAATATATAAGTTCGGCCAAAATAAAATCTATTATTTTGGGAATGATAGAATTGAAAGGTGTTGGTTCAAGCACATCCAAAAATCTCGCCGCGGAAGTGTTCAATGTGCTTAAACGATACGACATCAATTTAAACCAAATAGTTTCAATAACATCCGATAACGGTGCAAATATGTTAAAAGCGACAAATATTTTGTCATTTGTTTGCGAAGATGTTGGGGATAGCGATGAGTCATGTGGTAACGAAGAATATTTACAAAAAATTACCTTCTTAGAAAAAGTTCCAACCGTTCTCATAGGAAATATACAAGTTTGCCGCTGTATTGCACATACAACCCAGCTGGTTGCTCTAGATGTTATAAAATCTTCGGACATTCTTAAATAATTATGGATATATGGAATTGTCGCAACCTTGCAAAATATATCCGTAAAACATCGAATGGGTTTCGCGAAATATTTGAGCTGACAAAATTAAAAATGCCTCAACTTGATTGCCCAACTAGATGGGGTTCAACATATACTATTTTGGAAGACCTGCTTGCAGCTAAAGAAGTACTCACTAAAATCGAAGCTATTAGAAATAGATCTGAAGATGAGAATTTCGAAATAGATGCATCTTTTTGGGATTTTATTGAATGCTATTGCACAATTTTTAACCCCTTGCAAAAATCAATAAAAAAATTTCAAGAGGAGCAACTGCACTATGCCGGGTTTTATGCACAATGGTTAAAACTGAAATTATGTACGGAAAAAATTGTAAAAAGTTCGAGTCAGGAATTGATAAAAACAATTGGAGACATGATTTTAAAGTCAATAGATACAAGATCAAAAATATTATTTAATAATAAATTCCTAATTTCTTGTTTGTTTCTGGACCCTTGTTTCCAACATACTCTGACAGCACAACAAAAAACCGATGCAATTCTTCACTTAAAGGTAATTTGGGATAGAATCAATGAAATGAATTCTACTGGTTCCTTATGTACCACGCCAAGTTTGGCTTCCAATTCACCTGTTGATCATTTTTTTGATGAGGAAGAAGAACTGTTGTATGAATATTTAGAACTAGGAGTTCAAAAAAATATTAATAGTACATCAAACGTTTACACAAAAATTGCTTATGTTTTGGAAGCAAAAACAATACACAGACCCAGAATTTTGGGGTGCCACCAACACAGGTAAATATGTATAAATTCAAAATTATATTGACGGTATTAACTGACTACCGTAATCGACTCAGTCAAGAGGTACTTGAAAACATTTTGCTGGTTAAATTAAATCCAAGTTTTCTTGACACAGCCATACAAACGTTGCCTTTATTTGAAGATGAATAATATTTACATGATATTAAAAATGCATTATAAACAAATAAATCAAGCCGATAGCCATTGTTGCTACTGCTTTTAGCTTTAAGATTATTATAATTTTAATTATAATAAATATGAAAATAAATAAATAAAACATAAACAAATAAAAATTTTTAACGCTTTATATAAAATATGAAAACTTTACATTTATTTCATTTCTTTAGAAAGCATCATCAAAGTTGTAAAATATTTTATATTTGACGTATGTATGTGTATATGTTGCGTTCTATACAATAATTTTTAATATGTATGTACCTTAGCGTGGCCGTTAGTTGTATGGAGAACTTTTTTTTTTTTGATTTCTTATACTCTCCCCCTCCAAATCGGTTCAGTTTTATGTAAAAAAAAATACAAAAAAATTTCGTAGCGACAAGTTGTGTTTTAGGGAGGGCGTCCGCCCCTCAAAGTTTGCCATCAAGCCATTTATTCAAATGTAATTTATTTGCGTATGACTACCTTCTAAAAACAACATTTTACAAGAATATGATATATGGCAATATTTTTGCTCTTCTAGTCAACAACATAAGCCTCCAAGAAAGTTTTTTGCTAAGACTAATATCTTAGAAAATAATTAAGAAAATAACAACAAAATACCAAACATTTTATATACGTTTTATATATATAAAAAGGCGATTTAATGTAAAGTGACACAATTTTTAAATCGATGTCTTCCGATTTGGATGAAATTTACACCGAGGTTAGTCCTATTAGATAGTAGTTTACACACAAATTTTCAACAAGATCGGTCAAAATGTTTCAGAGGTAGAGGGGGTCAAAGTTTGCCATACAGGTGTTCTTCCTCATCCATGTAATTTATTACCTATTGGTGTTAGCAAATTTTGTCCCAAGTAGCTTAGATAGCTATTTAATCAATCTTTTTTAAAAATATTTTTTTGTTTTTTTTTTTTAAATTTTTTAATTTTTTTTTTTAAATTTAAAACTTTTTTTTTTATTTTTTTTAGCCAAGTGTTAAATTTAAAAAAAAAAAATTTTAAAAATTTTTTAAAAAAACAAAAACAATTTTTTTAAAAAGTTTGATTAAAAAGCTATCTAAGCTACTTGGGACAAATTTTGCTTACACCAATAGGTAATAAGTTACATGGAAGAGAAAGAACACCTGTATGGCAAACTTTGACCCCCTCTAACTCAGAAACTTTTTGACCGATCTTGTTGAAAATTTGTGTCTAAGGTACTATCTAACAGTACTAAAATTGGTGTAAATTTCATTTAAATCGAAAGACATCTATTTCAAAATTGGGTCACTTGACATTAAATCCCCCTTTTATATATATAAAACGTATATAAAATGTTTGGTATTTTGCTTTTATTTTCTTAATTATTTTCTAAAATATTGATTTTAGCAAAAAACTTTCTTAGAGGCTTATGTTGTTGACTAAAAGAGCTAAAATATTGTCATATATCATATTCTTGTAAAATGTTGATTTTAGAAGATAGTCATATGCAAACAAATTACATTTGAATAAATGGCTTGATGGCAAACTTTGAGGGACGGACGCCCCCCCTAAAACACAGCTTATCGCTACGAATTTTTTTTTGTATTCTTTTTTTACATAAAACTGAACCGATGTAGGGGGAGAGAATATAAGAAATCAAAATAAAAAAAATAACGGCCACCCTAATGTACCTACATATCACACATGTACACACATACATACATAGATATTACATTTTTACGAAAAGTCAATGAGTACGTTCAAAAGCCGTTACTGTTTTCATATTAAAACACTCAACGATTGCGCAACAGTTACATTTCATGACCGTGTCCAATTTAATAGGTCTGTCTGCGTACACATATTTTGCATCATTTTGTGAAAAATGTTGCAAGATATTACAAAATGTTGTCTGTGTACTCCAAATCTCTTGCAGCGAGAGAGCCAAAAAGAGAATTTTTTGACAGTTGGAAGTTAGAGAACTTACAAAATGTTACTGGAGAAATTTCCTCTTGCAAGATTTTGCAACTAGTTTGAACAGCTGTTTTTGTTACGTGTGCCAAGATAGCGTCGACGAAATAGCGTCGAATTTGGGAATATTAAAACCGGGAAAACAAAATACCCAAATTATGGTCTTTTGCAGAATAACAACAAAAAGTTAGCTTCGAAAAGTAAAAAAAAGTTAGCGTCGAATTTGGGAATTTAAAATGGGGAAGTAAAAATAACTAATATTTTTAATAAAAATACAAAAAATAGTTAGCACAAATAAAAAAAATACACATTTAGGAACAAAATAAGCAATGCGTGCAAAAAATCGTTCGGTTAGTTCCCGAGATATTTGGGTGCATCCAAAATGGTCAGTACAAAGCTTTACTGATTTATCCCTTGGAACACAAGCTTTTGCACGGTATAAAGGCTGAGTTCCAAACGTCGGTTGCAAAGCAACTATCTTTTTTAAATGCATGCTACAATGCAACCGTGTAGGTTATTACAATTCTATTTGTCCCAATGTGCACCAAAAAAGTATTTAATGAGAACATAATACAAAAGCTGTGCATTATTAAACTTGAATATACATTTTTGACTTGTGCTGCAAAGTATATTGATGTTTTGGAACTCAGCCAAACTGTATATATTCTGCAAAAAATCGAACCCAGAAATCTCGGGAACGGAACGAACGATTTTTTGCACGCATCGCTCTTTTTGTTCCAAAAAGTTAATTTTTTTTTAACTATTTTTTGTATTTTTGTTAAAAATATTAAATATTTATACTTCCCCTTTTAAATTCCTAAATTCGACGCTAACTTTTTGATTTCATTCGGTAAATCCCATTATTTGGGTATTTTTGTTTCCCGGTTTTTAAATTCCCAAAAGTCGCTATTTCTACATTTTGCTTTGCCATTTTAATTGCCTACACACCGATCAGCTGTTTCCTTGCAAGATTTCACTGGATTCTGTCTGCGTACTTTTTGAGATATTTTCAGCCGACAGAGTAAAATTGGTCTTACTCTCCCAAAAAAATTTACTGAGTATTTGCTACTGGAAAAGTACGCAGACAGACCTAATATAATGCGGGGTACACACTATGCAACACACATGCAATCTGTTTCAATGCATAGTGTGTACCCAGCATAATAAACATGTATATGTGCAGGGCTACCAGATAAAATTGTAAAAAAAATCCATTTCCTGAAAAAAAATAAAAAAATCATCTTTTACTGTTTTAAAAAATCGTAAAAAAGTTGGTTAATTTAGTTTTAAAACAAATTTTGTTTGATTTATATTTAAAAACAAGCAAGCTCCTTGTGTTTATGAAATTGTTTGTTTAGGAAAATTTTCATACAAAATTTGTAAAAATTTATAAAATTTAAAATATTTTTATGCATGCGAGCAGTGAGTGATTTTAACTGTACGATAATTACAGTTTTTACTGTAATTTTGGCTTCAAAAGGCAGCAAGGCAGTTTCATTAAAAATACGGTAATTTAAATAAATTTGGATTTTTGGTATACATATACAGTAATTTTGACTTAGCTGCACAATCTCCTTGCACGATTTTTTGTGCAGATAAATCAAAAAAGCAGCTATCTTAAATGTATTTAGCTGCCTTAAAGTGCAGGTACGCAATTGTGGTTACCTGCATAAAAGTGCAGCTAAAGTAAAGTACAGTGAACTCGCGAAAACGTGACCTAATTTTTACCAAGGGTGTTCACGTTTTCAAATTTGTTCACGTTTTCGATTGTGAAAATTTTAGAAAAAGTTAAGCTCGAAATAATATCTCAAACAATCAATTAAATATCAGATATTAAGATTGGATAAAAAATTTAAATTTTTCATTTATTCACGTTACAAACATAAAATATTAATACTTTTTCACTTCTAAAAACGCAGGCGACGAAGAATAAATTGGGACAGGGACTGCTAACTGCAGCTAAATCGTGAAAGCTGTAAAGAATCACAGGGAACAAAAGCTTCTACTGCACTTGGCTAAAATTTGCAAAAATGGCGAAAATTCGCGAAAATTTTTAATATTTCAAACAAGCCATAAAATTGATTAAAAGTCTCTAAAACTATAAGGAATGGTTAAAATTCGCAAAAATTGCAAAATTGCAAAAAACGCAAAAAAAAATTTTAAATCGCTAAATCAGTTAAAAAATTAAAATATCCGATAATAACAAAAAAAAGTTTGCAAAAGAAGCGAAAATTCGCTTTGTAATTATCCCAGCTAGCATTTGGCTGATTATTTTTTGTAAAAATCACCCAAATTATCGTTTTCAGATCAGTTTTGATGATTAAAAACTGATTTATCACGTCAGTGATTGAAAAAGGATTCATATATGATTCAATAATATGTTTAAATAATGATTTTAAAATATTTTTGTTTTTGCCAAATGAAAAATAATAATAATAGAAACTTTCATGTTAGCCAAATAAATAAGAAGCTTGGCTAAAAAAGAAGCCCAACAATTATTGACAATTTATGAACATAAATGTTAGTGCAAATTGTTTCTTCTCTTCTTCGCGAAAAACCGATAACTTTGTTTGGTTTAAAATAAAGCTGGTTCGAATAATCAAAAGCCATAATGGAACTGATTTTATCGAAGAAAAAATAAAAAACATGTCAGTTAAAAAATTATATGAAATATAATCGAAAACTATATAATTTACGATTGAAAAATGCGACGAAAACGGCTCAATAATGATTATAAAAACTACCATTAAATTAATCAAAAAGGAATCAGAAAATTGTATCACAAATGATTCTTTCACGTGATTCATTGGTAGGGTACCATTTTCTCACAACGAGAGTATCATTTATAAAAATGAGCTCATATGCGGGTATTTTGCTCTTGAAGCTGATTCCTAAATGATTAGATTATAATACAAAATGCTAGCTGGGATATTCTCTGTAATCCTTAGCAACTGAATAAAAATTGATTAAAGTAAATAAAAAAAAACCATTAATATCCCTTTAAAGGACGGGTTTTTTTCCTATTAGCTTTTACACAAAGAAATCGCTTATCTTCTTGAGGTATGTGTTTTGTTTTACAATTGAGATTATTCAAAACCCTTATTTAAGTTTGGTCCACCTTTTAATTTTTAGCCCATTTTAAGTCTTTATTGAATGCTTCCACTGCTTCCTTGTGTTTTATTACGATTTCTGCCTGTTCTACAATGGAACACCTTTAGATTCGTTATTAATTTCAAAAATTTCACATTAACGTTTTTAAAGAAAAATTAAAAACTTTCTATAAAACAAACCTGAGGACATACAACGTACATACATATTCATTTGCATGTATTTGTGAAAACAATCAACGTAAACACTACAATCAGTTCAGGGATTCCCGAAATTAAAAGTAAATTAAAAAAATAAAACGAAAAAAACTCAGAAAACTTTGTTCACGTTTTAGAGCTTTCAGACTTTGTTCACGTTTTAGAGTAGTCAATGTAAAAATAAAAGTGTTCACGTTTTCGAGTCGTTCATGTGTTCGAGTGTTCACGTTATCGCGAGTTCACTGTATTTGAAAGAGGAGTAACAACGTTTTTATTAATAAATTGATAATAACATTGACGTTCAAGCAACCTGTAGTCAATTGTTATACATTTTTATAATGAATGGGTAGCCAAATTGGTAAAAATAAAGTGGGGAACAGAATAGTCGCTGTAGTACAACGTTAAGATTTGCGCTGCAAACTGTCAAAAGTTAAAAAACGGCAGTTTCAAAGTAGTGTAAACAGAATACGTAGTTGAAGTAGTCTTTGAAGTTGAAGCGAAAAATTCGAAATTTGGAACTTTGTTGTGCTACAGAGCATTCGCCAGCTTCAAATACTACTACAACTACTTTATTCTGTTCCAGGCCTAGGATTTCCTATTAAATTCATATAATCGTGGTAAAGTGGCTGTAACCACAAACCATATGCATAAATGTAGGTACATGCAAACAAAATAAATGAATTATAATGATGCCAATTTGACTTGTTTGCGATTTTTGTTTTTATAAACAGCTGAAATTGGATATTTATGTGAAAAAGTTTGATGTTTTATATGAAAATATTTTAACGCTGCCCAAAAATATCAAAAATGTGCAGGTATACAAAATGCACATAAAAAAGGATTTTGAATAATAATTACAGAAAATATGTATTTTGGGCAGTTAAGTCAAAATGCAACTAAACTGAATTTTTTGTATGAAAATAATTTTAAAATGCCAAAAATTTTGGGCACTTATCCTAAATGTGCAGGTAAAGAAAGTGCACTTAAAAAAGGAATTTGTAGGGGATTATAAAGAATAATGCCAAAAATTATCAATTTTGTGCAGTTAAGTCAAAAGTGCACGTAAACAAAAGGCAGTTAAGTCAAAACTACTGTATACATATGCATGTAGGTTTTATGATTTTAACTTTTGAGAGGTTTTTTTCAACTGCAGGCAGTGTTGTCATATCGTAAGATTTATCTTTTTTTGCAAATTTTTTAGATGCAAAAAAGTTTTTTTTTTCTAAAAAAAAGTTTTCTGAAATTTAAGTAGCTTATAAAAGTTAAGTTATAATTTCTAAAAAATAAATCTTCACTCATGATTTAGAACGTGAAGCTTAACAAATGGATATTTATAAGTTCATACATATGTATGTATTTATTTTATGTTATGTTTTTTAATAAACAGAAATAAAACACCGCGGCTGACTTCCAAAACGTCAATGGCCTTGTATTCGAACAAAGTATAAAGTTTCATAACGCCGCAGTACAAAATGTATGCAATGTATACCATTCCAAAACATCGCTGTTAAGTATTAGAATTGCAGCGAAACAGCAATCAGAGCATCGGCTTTATAGTTGATGCTTTTTGATATTTGACTGTTAAATTGTTCATAACAAAAAAAAAATACAGTGGGAAAAAATTTTTATATTATGCACTGCATCACTTACATTTCAAAAGGTTAAAATAAACACAACGCATAGCTGCGTTGTTTCTGCACTTTGTATATGTAGATGATTAAATTATAGTAGTGAAACTGTATACAAACTTTGTATAAGTACGTTTTGGAAGTCAGCCTGCATTTCTAGTGATTTTTTTTTTAACGATTTGTAAGAAAAAGTTTTTTTGGTCGAAAAAAAGTTTTTTTTCCGAACTTGAATTGTATACAAATGGCTAAGATATGAAATAAAAGTCATGACTGCCTACAATTTTTCCCATAAATCTATAATTTTTACGTTTTAAATCTCCTTATAATTTCTTATTTTTTTCATTTTTACCTATAATAACCTTTTTTCACAAAATAATGGTTTTGGCACAATAGAAAAAATTTCGAGAAAAATTTTATCTACGATTGCGATGAATATAAAATTTGTAGCTGTCTTAATTACAAAATTTTTTTCTTCTCTGATAGCCTAATAACAAACATCAAAATATTTAAAATTGTCTTATTTTGAAGACTGAATAGAAGGCTGACTTCCAAAACGTACTTATACAAAGTTTGTATACAGTTTCACTACTATAATTTAATCATCTACATATACAAAGTGCAGAAACAATGCAGCTATGCGTTGTGTTTATTTTAACCTTTTGAAATGTAAGTGATGCAGTGCATAATATAAAAATTTTTTCCCACTGTATTTTTTTTTTTGTTATGAACAATTTAACAGTCAAATATCAAAAAGCATCAACTATAAAGCCGATGCTCTGATTGCTGTTTCGCTGCAACTCTAATACTTAACAGCGATGTTTTGGAATGGTATACATTGCATACATTTTGTACTGCGGCGTTATGAAACTTTATACTTTGTTCGAATACAAGGCCATTGACGTTTTGGAAGTCAGCCGAATCGTCACTTTTAAGAAAAAAAATCAGCAAATCGTCAAATCTGGCAGCCCTGTGTATGAAGAAGTATAAAGGCTGGTTCACCCACAAGTTTCTGAAACATTTTTGGTTCGGAGAAATTTATTGTTTATTGAGAGTTTTCTACACCATGGTTCACACATTTCAGAAACTTGGTTCGTAAAAACAGTGCTGCCATATAAAATTGAAAATGACGTAAATATATATGTGCATAAATTTAAGAAAACTAATTATATTTGTGTCAAAATAAAGAAATAAAAAAATTAATATTTATGACAAAAAAACAAAAAAAAACAGCATTTGTGGTGAATTATTTGGTAAGAATAAAAACATCTTTTTCTGCGATGGATATATTTTTTTGTTTGATATGATTGTTCTTATAAGAGCTGTTGCTCAAATCATACAAACATTCCCTTCCTGGCTGTTTTATTTCATAAATTAAATTTAAGACAACATCTTCTGACAACTCCATCTTAAATTTGTATCTGAAGGACAAAGAAAATTTAGAAATTATAAACTAAATTGCTTTAATATTACAACTTACTTAATATAATATTTTTCAATTTTAAATTGTTTTTCCAAGTTTTTTATTTTTGCCGCCAAAACCTCTTTTTCTTTATATGTTTATTTCTTTTTTGCTTTTTGTTTACATTTTTTAGTTTACCATACTGAATTTTTAATACAAATTCCAAACAATATGGCATGTCTCTTGTACAAATTTCACATGGTGTGGCAACCTTTTCTAAAATGGTTCGGACCAAATTTAAAATTAATTTAATTCACACTGAGAGTCGTTCGCACAAAATAATTTCTCTCGCTCTCTGAGAGAAACGTCAAACTACATATAAAAAAAATTTTGTGCGAACCAAAAATGTTTCAGAAACTTGTGGGTGAACCAGCCTTAAATGTAACAAAAGTACAGAAGAGAAAAGAGAATATTTTTCTGCTAAAAAAAAGAACGACTGCTTTTAGGACTGCGACTTCTGACAACTTTCAAAAACAAAGACTCTGCTTGTGATTTTGCTTTTGTAACTTATCAAATGCAGAAGAAAACTGAGCACACGACTGCCGTTTTTTTTCATAAGTTTTAGCAGAAGCAATGTTTGATTTGAAAAAGCAGAGATAAGTTAAAGCATAGAAAAGTTAAGGTTTTGCGACTTTTCAACTTTTGACTTAAGTTTTTTAAACACTGATCCCGCATATTTAGTGCCCTGCAGTTCTGCAATCTTTTTTTTTTTTCTCATTATTTATTTATTGAATCTTCATGTATTAAATATGAACTAACAATAATTAATCAAATCTTATCCTAATTCTTTATTTTATGTCCTGCCAGTGCAAGACAAAAATTTTCTTCATCACGGGTTCTGTATCACATTTATATATGTGTTAATCGCTCATCTTAATGGGTAAGTGCTGCAGTGTCTCTTCTCCTTAAGCGAGTGTGGCCGCTATCATTTAAAATATTTCGAGCTAGTGGATTTGGGTGCAACTCTAGCCTTTTTAAATATTTTACCGCATACTTCGTAATAATAGTCCTTACCAGTGGCACATTGAGATCCTTGTGGATATTTGAGTTTTTAACATACCAAGGGGCAGCTGTGATTATTCGAAGAAGTTTATTTTGGCGCCTTTGAATTTTTTCGATATTTGAGGCCGAGGCAGTGCCCCATAGTTGAATACCGTAGCATCAGATTGGCTTTCAAATAGAGTTGTAAGGTAGTAGTTTGCAATCGAGACTAAGAACATAATTTCTTCCAATAAGCCAGTTAATTTGAATTGCTTTTAGTTTCATTTGGGTTAATTTTGCTTCTATATGGCATTTCCATGTTAAACGCCGATCTAGATGAATACCGAGATATTTGACATGCGATTGTTGAGGCACTAGTTGATTATTGATTTTAATAGGGGGGCATGTTTCCCGACGCAAGGTAAATGTAATATGTACGCATTTTTGCTCATTGACCTTTATTCTCCATTGTTTTAACCACAGTTCTAGTTGAAATATATGATCCTGCAGGTATCGAGATGCTTCACGACTGTTCTCGTGTACGCTTAGGAAAGCTGTATCATCAGCAAAAGTTGAGGTTAGGGTGTAATTGTTTGTCAGCATGTCCGAGGTATATATAAGATAAAAAAGTGGGCCCAGGATACTTCCCTGAGGGCTCCAGCTTCAATTGTCTGAGGAGAACTTAAAAAATCACCTTCCTTAATAATAAATTTTCGACCGACCAAGTAACTTTCTAACAGCTTGTGTGTGTTAACCGGTAGGTTCAGCTTCAATTTATGTAACAGACTTTATCAAAAGCTTGAGAGACATCGATGAAGAGAGCGGAGCAATATTTTCTTTCTTCAAAGGCTTTTCTTATGGCGTTTACTATCCGATGCGTTTGTTCAATTGTGCTATGTTCTCGTCTGAAACCGAATTGATGGTTAGGTATACACCCATTGTCATTTAAAATTGGGGTTAATTTGGACGCTAAGAGCTTCTCAAACAGTTTTGATATATTAGATAATAAGCTGATAGGCCTATATGACTCAACTTTGGTGTGATCTTTTCCTGGCTTTGGTATCATCGTAACTAAGGAGACCTTCCATTCTTGAGGGTAGTATTCAAGTCGTAAAATAGCATTAAAAATTAAAAGAATAATTTTCTTTGCTATGCTGGGTAGCTCCAGAAGCATTTTGTTGCTGATCTTATCAAAACCAGGAGCCTTCTTGGGGTTTAAATCACAAATAGCTTTTTCGATTTCTCCTATCTCAAATCTTAGGGGAACAGCTGCTCTAGCAACAACAGGTGGTAACTCGTGAGATATGTTTGGGGAAAATACGTTTTTTTTTTTTTTTTTTTTTTTTTTTTTTAAATTCCCTAAGCTAAACCCCGCGAAGCTTTGCGCTTGTCTGCAGGAAAGAAACCAGAGTCTCTGGCGGGAATCGAACCCGCAACCCCGGCGCTGATAGACTAGCTCACTACCAGCTAGCCTACCGGGGCACTCTTAAATGATTAACAAACAGATTTCCTTTTTCAACATCATTTCTTGCCCAACTACCATTCAAGTCTCTTAATGGTGGTTTAGAGACAACTGGCCTTTTGAGATTTCTAGCTGCACGCCATAATGAGTAGTCTGATTGTGGGGTTGCATCAAGTTCCTTAAGATATTTTTCCAGAGAAGCCGTTTTCTGAGTCTGCAGTAACTTTCTAAGCTTTTTTGTACACTCTTTTAGTAACTTCTTAAGTAACGGGGATCTGTGCAATTGCCACTCTCTTCGAGCCCTCCTTTTTTTCAGACAAGAGACGCTCGACATCTGTGGAATATATTTTTATATTTTTTGTTTTTTTGGGGGCAATACTGAAATGTTGAACAGCTAGTTTCAGAAAACTGTCAAAATTGGCAATAGAGCGATCTACATACTCCGGTGTACTAAGCGGAATATTTTCTGTGCAATGGGTGCTGAGGTATTTTCTATATTTTAACCAGTTAATTTGCGTAGCTGACGTCGCTAAGTGACCAGTCGGAGATACAATTCTTTTGGGGTTCATTATAGTAACAATTGTAGGTGTATGGTCAGAAGATAATTCTAAGGAAGCTTCAACATGAATCGTTTCTATGGGGATGTTTTTAACCACGCCGAAATCGATAACATCTGGAATTTTTTGATGATCAGTAGGCCAATATGTTGGATGTCCGCTCGCTACCACATTTAAATCCATTTTAGAAATTGTGTTAAATAAAACACGACCCTTTGGTGTTATAAGTCGTGACCCCCAGAAGGTATGTTTAGCGTTATAATCGCCAGCAGCTAGGAAACAGGGTCCTAATGATTTAAAATATTTACAGTATTGGCTTTCTGATATTGAAAATCTAGGCGGTGAGTATAACGATGAAATTACTAGGTTTCTATTTAATTCCTCAACGCAAATGTTCGTTGCTTGGAGATAATCTTCACGATGATCACACATTAGGTAGTGTTTGACTCAGGTTTTAATTAAAATGGCTGAACCTCCACAAGCTCTATCTCGAGGGTCCTTGGTATCATATAGTATATAACCATTGATTTTAAACGTATTTCTTGAGGTCAAATGAGTTTCAGAAACCATCATGACATCAATTTGTTTGTTTTTAAGAAAGTATTCTAATTCATTTTTATGTTGGCGGATGCCGTTTGCGTTCCAAAAACAAATTTTTAAACAGTTCATGGCTTGTTAAGTACAGCTTGCAATAACATCGATTGCATTCTTAGAATTTCCTGTAACACATTACCCATTGTGTTTGTAAAATTATTTACTGTTTGCACTAATGTTTCCATGGTTTTTTCTAGACGACTTAAATTAGAAACTGGAGTTTCATCATTACATGGCGAAGCGCCTTGCATTGGCACATGGTTTGATTTAAGGACGTTAGGATACGAGGTTCTGTTATTACTAGGCTGCGGAGCCTGAATGCCATTAGTGTTTACTTGATTTGGTACCTGCATTTGTGGGGGATTAGTTTTCGGTCCAGCCGACTGCTTGATGATAGTATATACAGGGCATCCTCTATAATTGGCAGTGTGATTTCCGCCACAGTTGCTACATTTTTTTACATTGGGGTCATTTTTAGACTTATCGCACTGGACTGTACAATGTAATTCTCCACATACGACGCAAACAGGGGGTAAATAGCAGTAAGCCTTAGTATGGCCAAATTCTTGGCAATTAAGACATTGAACGGGACCATTTCTTTTGTGCGGCTCCTCTATAGTTATTCTTCTGTAGAGAATATATTTTAAATCATAAATAGGATGCGTTTCATTTTTTTTAAGCTTAATGTCGCCAGGTTCTAATTCTTCCCGAAATAATGGTTGGGGATTTTTTTCCCTGTTTTTAATATTTGTAACGTTTTTTATTTTAAAACCCTTCTCTTCCAAAAAAGTTTTAATTTTTCTGCAATCAAACCGAAGATTGTTTAGCATTCTGTGTGACTCCCTTAGACACAGAATTACACATTAGTAGTATGTTTCTGTACCTACGCGATGCACTTCTCCATACAAATTTGGGAGCATGCAGACAGTATTGCCAACTGCTTATTATATTGGTAATTTTAGTGCTTATTGTTTTAGTGCTCTTAATATGGAAGAATAAAAGGCGCTTAAAATATTTATGATTACTCTAATAGAGCAAATACGAATATTGAAATTTCTATTTGTCCATGTGTTTGTTGAAATAGGTTTTCCGAAGACCCAAGAACTGATATTGACTAGGTTGTTTTTTGCTTTTTGCTGTTCTTTTAAGATATATTTTAGTACTTTTATTATGGAAAAATAAAAAAACGCTACAAGTATTTATAAATACTCTACTGCAGCAAATACGAATAGGGTAAAAGGGAAATGTGTGCTACGTTGTTTATTCAGGAAAAGTGTGAAATTTTATGAGGTGTGAAATTTTACTTGTGGGTGTTCGTCTTGAATATTTATTTAGGATCTTTAAAATTTTGTAAGGGATGACATTTTTTTTTTGCTTAGGGGTGGGCATGTTCGTAAATGCATCACTGCGCTGCATTAGTGATTTCAAATGTTTATATAAATATCAGTGAAGTAGATGTGGACCAAAAAATTGTCAAATACTACACAAAAATAATACACAATAAAACAGATTATATTAATAATTTTTTTTATCGGCATTAAAAAAAGTTTGCTTTTCTGATGCAGCGCAGTGATGCATTTACGAACATGCCCGGTATTCGTATTGACGATTTACTTAGAAATTTTTGTAGTCATATGTATGTATGTACAATCAACAAATGAAAGAAGATATGTAGAACTGATCGTGGAATAATTATTTTTCAGTTTTTAGTTTTTATATGTTTAGGACAGTAGCCTTATCTATGATGACTTTGCTGCATCGGTTTTCTTGTGACTTTTTGCATACATGCCTCGGTAGGTTTGTGGGCAGTGAGCTAGTCTATCAGTATAAGGGTTATGGATTTGATTATCACCAGAGACTCTGGTCTGTATCACTGCAACGGGCTAAAGATCTAAGTAACTATTGATCGGTTATGTGTGTCTGTGTGTGGGTGTGCGCGTGATTGATGCCGACCATTCATATAAAGAGTGATATTCCAACCACTTTTTTTGTATCAAGAGCAACCGGCTGCACATTCGCTTTGTTTACATTTAACAAATAGGAGTTGTCATATTTGGTTTTTGTTAATCTTAAATAGAATTATAATTTTTTTTGCTTTAAATGCCTCGGTAGGTTTGTGGGTAGTGAGCTAGCCTATCAGTATGAAGATTGCAGATTTGATTATCACAAGAGAATCAGGTCTGTTTCACTACAACGGACTAACATAGCGTTTACATTTACCAGTGCTGGCAAGACACTAGCAATACATGCAAACTTTTTTACTAATACATGCACACTTTCCCAACTGTCTTGTCTACTGTCTAGCACTTTTTGCAGACAGTAAAATTGGACAGTGATTTGACATTTGCTAACAGTAGTTTGATGTTTTGTTCGAAAAAGAAATCCAGAAGTAAGAAAAAAATAAACATCATTTGCTTTGATATTTTTATGTTTTAGTTAAGTGTTATATACACAATAATGGTTTTTTAAGTTATTTTTAAATTTGTTTAGTTCATATAAAACGCGTTTAGCTAGACTTGCACTGCAACATTTACGTTTGGCATATTTTTAAAAGTGATCTGTCTTAACTACTGTCTGGACGCCTACCACCAAGGCATATTTATACCAGGTAGCCGCGAGATTACAACAATTGTACAATAAAACAAACAACAGGGCTTTTTATTGTTGTTATGTGGTACGAACTGTCAAATAGCAATGGGGTTGATAAGAGACAAAAAAGACAAGAGCTAAGACAAAAAACTTGTTTACTTGTTTTCTATACAACATTTGACAGTTCGTACCACAAAACAAGCTAATAAAAAATAAACAGCTGGCTTTCCGAGACTACCTGCTATAAATATACCTTGCCTACCACAAAGCATACAGAGATGAAAAAAGTGACGTATGAAGAATGACTAAATCATTTGCGAGGGCAGCTGTCGAAGAAAGAGAAAGAAAACGTTTTTGGTAGTGAAGTGGCAATGTGTAAAAACAGGCCGCTACTATCAACACGAATTGCGTAATCAAAACAAAAAAAGAAAAAAGGGCAGCTTTCGAAGAAAAAGACAGAAAAAAACACAATATTTTCTGTCTCGTGACGCCTCTGTGTGCTCTGTCACCATTTCACCATTTCTGAAAAAAAAAACTTTTATTATTTTTAAATACTTTTTTTCTACAAAAGTGCCAACATTTTAAAAGATAACACCAAAATGTATTTCTCATTCATTTTGTTTAATAATTTTAGCAAAATTAAGCAAAATAAAGCTTACAAAAAAAGGAAAAACTTGAGAAATGGTAACGCTGCTTTCAAATCAACTTCCATTTTGTCAGTGATGCCACAATAATAATAGAATTTATTGCCACTTTTCTAGTGATGACACTAAAAGAGTCGAAAAATGTAAGAGGGAACAAAATGAGATACTAACATTCTGTAAAGATGTTGAAAAATTTTGATTTTTAGCCCTATGTATTTCTTATGGAAAAATTCCAACATCTTCACAAACTGATGTTAAATGTTGACAAGTGTGAAAAGCATATAATTTTGTTGATTACACTTAATAAGCATTTTCTAAAAACATTTATAGATAGTTTAACTATTACTCACTGTTTATCACCTTTAATGTTTTTTTTATAGTTAAGTACTCTACATTGTCAGTTAAACGAAGAATTTTGCTATAAGTTGATACTATACAATGACAGTTTGATACTCTACAATTTCAGTTTAATGAAGAACTTTTCTCTAGGTAGATACTCTACAATGATAGTTTAGTTAAGAATTTAGTTCAATCCATGCTTATGATACAGTCCATATAGTATATATTTATACCTTATACATGCTGATACAATAAAATTTCTATTTTAATAATCGTACTACATGGTTTACTCATTGTTTACACTAAGTAAAAATTAATATATAGTATAAACTTGAAGTCGACTTTACCAATAGAATATTAAATGATATTGAAAAATGAAATCATACATATTACAAAATCAATAATGATGATCTAAAAAAGAGGACTACATAGGGGTTTTGAATATTTAATTAGGAAATATCTATTATATCTGCTTATATTATCTGTTAAGAATTTAAAGATAATATACATAATATGTACGTTCGTTTACTTTTCCAGTAAAATCCCAGTAAAATCCAGTAGGTGAGTAATATGAAAATTTTACAAATTTATGTGTACGCGAACGCATTTCAGTAAAATCCAGTACAAAATTGTACAAATTTTGGGGTAAACGAACGCAGCTATTTTCTATCATTATTATCACTTTATATTTTTTTCTAGTTAAATAGTTATACATTATCATACTATACCCTCACAATCCATAGAATATCATATAATTTAAATAGTTAAAACCGCAAAAAAGAAATCACACACTATATTAATTTATATAAAACCCTAATCCATTAATCATTTATACATACTAATACCACGAAATGATTAGTTTAATAATCATATCATATATATGATTTATTTAATGTTTTTGCATACCGTTTGGAAATTTCTACGATTTGTTTTCCTATTATTTCCCTTCTATAGTTAATATTTATACACCTCCATCCATACTTAAAAATTTATTCTGTTTTAACAATTTCTATAATATACATAAAGGTACATATATCTATATATATAAAATTGTAACGTTACTGACTGACTGATTGACTGACTGACTGACTGACTCACTGATTCATCATCGCACAGCCTAAACGCCTGAAGCTAAACACTTGAAATTTGGACCAGAGATTGGTCACACCTAGGGTTTTTTCCCGGGATTTCCCGTCCCGGGAATTCCCGGGAATTTCAATTATTTTATTTCCCGTTTTCCCGGGATTTTTCTTGCGGGATCCCGGGAAATAAAAAATTCCTCATTATTTCAGAAAACAGCTATTTATACTTTGAAATTTAGTTTTCTATGCTCTAAAAATTAGCATCTGTGGATGGGTTGTGGATTAGATCAATTACAAGAAGTGAGTACATGTATTTAAATCAATGTCTCCTGAGGCAATAAATCTACTAAAAGCAGAATGGGCAGTGCAACAGTTGATAATTACTACATTTAGTGAAGTGAAGAGTTAATAAAGTACATTAATTCAAAATAAGATGCAGGCAGTAAAGTTGCATTGTCCATGAACAAGCCTTAAAAATAGGAGATACCTAAACATATCGCTCCTTTATTGCAACAAAGTCATATCTACAAAAACAAACGATCTTGGCAAAATGCGATTAAAGTTTTCAAAATGAACCGATTTAAAGATATATTTTGCTATAACTTCGGTTCAGTTTGAGATATAATACGAGAAGGTATGAAGGAAAACTTTGCTAAAGTTACTTAAAATTTTGAGATATGACCATGATGCAATGAAGGAGCGATATGTTTATTATGTGATAAACACAAATTCCCAATTTCAATTTGTGTTGGTTTATATACCCGTGAAATGCGTGGAAACCGAAATAAAATAACATTTTGGAAACTCGTGTAAGATACTACAACATACAACTTGAAAAACACATTGTCCTAAAGATTACAAATGGAACTATTGAAATGAAAAGGTTTGTAAGAAGCAGTCCGGTTGATGCTATTTTTGCATCAACATTGACATACATTTGACTGATATAGACGTTGTTTATAAAAAAAAAAAAATTTCTTCTGATTGTGAATCCGAAGCATGCTACAACGGTGCACTTTAAACTATTTGTCCAACCTCGGTAAAAAATGAACGAAATTTTTTGGAAACATGGTTTTAGTAAATAAAATCAAGAATATACTTTTTGACGACTTACAAAGCGCTTTGAGTGTGTCAGAAAGTTATTTCCTAAGCCATTAAAAAATGTTATATATTTCTTTAAAGTATTTTATCTATTTTATTAATTAACTTTTTGATCTTATATCTGAAGTACCTCAATTTTTATTTTATTATTGTTTTATGAATTAAATTGTTATGTTTATGTTATCTTTTTATCTTGTATCCAGAGCATAATAATACTAAATAAAAGCATAATAATAGGGAATAAAGGCGTGAGTTTCCTAACGTTTTTTTATAAAAGTTTTTTTCATTAATTAATAACAAAATTTACTTTGTATTATTTATATGGAGCGGGATCCCGGGATCCCGGGAAATTTGAAAAAATTTCCCGCTTTCCCGGGAATCGAAAAAGTCCGGGAAAAAAAACTCTAGTCACACCCCAAATCGATCCACTAAGACGGGCTTTTTGGAAATTCGAATGCTTAGGGGGTAAAAAAGGGTAAAAACGGGAAAATTCTGTAATCTTATATCTCTAAAACTAAAAGAGATACAAGAAAAATGTAATACTTATCGGTGTTCTTTAAAAAAATTAGCGGACAGGTGTCTGGTACTTTTTTGAAATTCGGCGCTTTTAGGGAGTAAACGGGTAAAACCTGAATTTTAGTACTTTCTTGACACCCTATCTATCTTTTGATCCAATAAACATAGAAACAAAGTTTATTCCACATTCGAAACCTATCAAAAAAATACGAATATAAATTTGGTACTTTTACGAAATTCGAACATTTAAGGGGTGAAAATCGTAAATATTTTTGGTACTTTTTTTTACAAAACATTTTTCTACATTCATTGAGATATTCGTACCAAATTATGGGCTCCCACTACAATACTGAAATTTTTGAAACTTTAATGGGGGGAACAAATAGTACCAAAAAAAGGAAATACGGCAAATTTGATATTTGCTTTAGCTTTTTGGTTCTACAACTGGTATTTTTTTAATTATCGTTAATATTGAACCCAAAAACATAAGATTCAACATGCAATGTCCTGAGGGGATAAGAATCTATTGCGGAACTTTTTGGTACTTTTTTGTTCTATAACTGGTACTTTTTGAATTTCCGTTAATATTGGACCTAGAAACATAAAATTTAAAATGCAATGTCCTGAGTGAACGAGAATCTGTAAGAGAGATCTTTTTGGTACTTTTTTATTTTTTGACTGGTACTTTTTGAATTTCAGTTGGTATTGGACCTAGAGAGATAAAATTAAACATGCAAGGTCCTGAGTGAATAAGAATCTGTAAGAGGGCTTTGTGGTACTTTTTTGTTCTTTAACTGGTACTTTTTCAATTTCCGTCATAATTGGACCTAGAAACATAGTATTAAACATAAAAAGTCCGGAGAGAATTTGAATCTGTAAGAGGGCTCTTTGGCATTTTTTGTTCTTTAACCGGTAATTTTTGAATTGCCGTTAATATTGCACCCAGAATCATAAAGTTCAGCATGCAATTTCCTGAGTGAATAAGAATCTATTAGAGGGAACTTTTTGGTACTTTTTTTATTTATTTACTGGTTCTTCTTAAATTTCCGTTAGTATTGGACTTAGAAAGATAAAATTAAACATGCAAGGTCCTGAGTGAATGAAAATCTGTAAAAAGGATATTTTGGTTCTTTTTCGTTTTCTAACTGGAAATTGTTTTAAATAAACTGGTACTTCTATTTAATTTAATATTAATTTTTGTACATTAAATAAATAAAGCTAACAGCTGTCTGGTACTTTTACGAAATTCGGCCCTTTTAGGTAGCAAACGGGTAAAACCTGTATTTTGGGTCTTTTTTCCACCATCTAGCTTTTAAATCAATACACATAGAAATAAAAATTATATAACATTTGTAACTTATCTAAAAAATACAAATGCATATTTAGTACTTTATGGAAATTCGAACGTTTAAGGGGTCAAAATTGTACCAACATATGTTTGTTACTTTTAACAAAAGATTTTTTCTCCATCTATTTATCTTTCATCGCAGAGCCTAAACGTCTGAAACTAAAAGGTTGACATTTGGACCGGAGGCTCTCCTCTCGCCCAATTGATCCTGCTAACCTCATACCTCCTAAGATATGTTTGTTACTTTTTTCAAAATATTTTTGTCCATATATTTATCTTTCATCGCAGATCCTAAACGTCTAAAATTAAAAGTTTGACATTAGGACCGGGGTCTGTCCTCTCGCTAAATCGATCCTGCTAGCCTCATACCTCCTAAGCTAAAGGAAAATATTAACATTTATTGTTGTTCATTAGAAAAATTCGCTAACCTCATATCTCCTAAACTAAAAGAGATTCAAAATTAAAAAAATTAACAGACTGGTGTTTGGTACTTTTTTGAAGTATGGCCTTTTTGTGGAGTAAAAGGGTAAATACAAATTATATCACATTCGTACCTTATCTTAAAAAATACAAAACAGATTTCGATTTTTTTTGAATTCAAATGTTTAAGGTGTGAAAATCGTTCCAAATTTTGTTATTTTTTCACAAACTTTTTCTTCATCTATCTATCTATATATATAAAATTGTAACGTTACTGAATGACTGACTCACTAATACATCATCGCACAGCCTAAGCTCCTGTAGCTAAAAACTTGACTTTTGGAGCAGAGATAGGTGACTCCCCAAATCGATCCACTAAGACGGGATTTTTGGAAATTCGAATGTTTAGGGGTAAAAAGGGTAAAAACGTAATACTTATCGTTGTTCTTTAGAAAAATAAGCGGACAGGTGTCTGGTACTTTTTTAAAATTTGGTCCTATTAGGAAGCAAACGGGTAAAACCTTAATTTTGGTACTTTTCCGGCACCCCATCTTTCTTTTGTACTAATCAACATAGGAACAAAGTTTATACAACATTCGAAACTTATCAAAAAAATACGAATATGAATTTGGTACTTTTTCGAATTTTAAAGGGTAAAAATCGTAACTATTTTTGGTACTTTTTTATACAAAGCATTTTTCTCCAGCTCTCACTACAATACTGAAATTTTTGATAACTAAATGGGGCGAAAAAATAGTACCAAAAAGGGGAGATACGGGAAATTTATGTTTTTCTTTAGCCTTTTGTTTCTGCAACTGGTATTTTTTTATTGTCGTTAATATTGGACCTTAAAACATAAGATCCAACATGCAATGCCCTGAGTGGATAAGAATTTATAAGAGGGAACTTTTTGGTACTTTTTTATTCTTTGATTGGTACTTTTTTAATTTCCGTTAATATTGGACCCAGAAACATAATATTAAACATGCAAGGTCCTGAGTGGATAAGAACCTGAAAGAGGGCTTTTAGGTACTTTTTGTTCATTAATCGGTACTTTTTGAATTTCCGTTAGTATTGGACCTAGAAACATAAAATTCAACATGCAAGGTCATGTGGTCCTCTTTTACAAAATATTTGTCTCCATTCATTGGCATATTCGTACTTAATTATGGGCTCCCACCACAACACTGAAATGTATCATATATAAATGGGGCGAAACAAGTATCAAAACTGATAATACGGGAAATTAACTTACTTTCATTTGCTTTTGTGTTATACGAGTGGTACTTTTTGAATTTTCTATAATATTGAACTTAGAAACACAAAATAATAGGTGCAAAGTCCTGTGTAAATATCAACCTATGAGATTAATATTTTGGAACTTTTTTCCTAAAGCATAGATACATATTCTTTGGCATATAAATATGTTCATGAAAGAAAAAGCCCGATTAAGAAGTAGCGGGTTAAATGCTTGAATTTAAACAAGTTTAAGTCTAGAAAAGTAAACTTTGGCATAAAAATATGTCCACGAATAAAAGGAGACGCTAACGAAGTAGCGGGTTAAATGCTAGTTAACTATATATCTTAAACAAATTTTCTTATACTAACATTCCTTTATTTAGTCTTGGTCTTATAATTTTAGTCTTGATTTTAATCTTAGTCTTAATCTTGGTAGTAGTCTTTTGGTCTTGGTTTTATAGTTTCGGATCTTGATCTTGCTTTTTGTATAGACATCTCATTTACAAAACTATTACTTCAATCTCATCAAACTGATCACACAAGGTGATTGTCTACAATCCATACTAATCCTTTCCATTTTATCAACTCTATTCATTACATTATTATTTTAATTTTAACAAATCTTATAACTTCTATTCAGTTATCACATAATTTTATTCATTCTATATACAACCTTAACCACTTATCACTCATATTCATTATACACAGTTTTTCAACCACTTTTAAAAACATAGATTGATTTTTACTGGTCTACTGTATTAAAAAATAAAACATTAACTTAAATGTTAATTTAGGTTTATATTAATTAAATTGATTATACGCTGATATTTAATGACTTTGATGCCTTAAATTTATATATTGGGAAGAAAGTTACATCTGAATGTAGTGTTTTGGTAAGAATGTCTTTATATAACTTTAAATCAGGTTTCTTATAATACAGAGGTTTTGAATGAAATATCAACAATCCTAATGTTGATTTCAATCTAATATCATATAAACATATACATTAGTGTGACCGCAAGTTATATGGACAATTTTTTTTTTCGTTTTTTCACTTGGGAAACCCCTTAGATTGATTCCAAATTAGAAAAAAACAATATATATAAAATTTTAGATCGTTTGCATAGTTATTAGGCGTGCCTTGAGCCCACAAAGTTTGCTAAAAATGCTATTTTTCTCACTATGGGTGGCTTTAAGTGTTCATAACTTCAGTAATATTTATTCTAGAGAAAAACCTTATTCACAAATATTCTAGGGCTATATCTTATGAACAATGTTGCTCTGTATTAGTTTTCTTTAACATTAATATTTAATCCAGAAAAAACCAAATTAAAAAATAACACCGAAATTTTCACATATCTTCGCATTCTTTGCCTGGTGATTACACTACGCGACAAATTTTCAACAAAGTCGTGACCAAATGAATCTGGCAACTAATCTTTATGTAAAACTTTCCCCTGAATCCGAATATGAAGACAGAATTGTCAAAAGTGGAACAGTTTTTGAGATATTACAAAATAACCGTTATTTGTGTTTTTAAAAAAGATGATGTGACTGAAATGCAATATCTTCAAAAATTTTAAACGGACTATGTATTTCTTTCTTTTTATTGAGAGGTTATAAAATTTCTTAAATAACCATGAGTCGTTTGTGAAGATGAGTCATTAAATGGCAGAGTTATAGTGGACAAAAATACATAGAGCCGCAATCCTATTTGGAAATCACAAATATGACAGAATTAGGTTATATATTTAAAGCTAGATGTGATTAATTGAGTTGAATAGTACAAGGTTTCAGCAAAACAGACCCGTATATGCTCCTTATGTAATCTAAACGAAACCGAAAACATTCTGCATTTTATAGCCAAATGCCCTATATTACGACAAATAAGATTCCAAAACTTAAAAAAAAACTATCGTAACAGAAAATGAGTTGATTCTTAATGGTAAGGACAATTTTAAATATTTATCCCGCTATATTATAAATGCGATAGGCTACAGGAAGATATTAATAACTGAATTTAATTATTAATTTTTATGTAATATAAAACAATCTTTGTAATATATATAACAACCTTTTCCGACAGACGACGTCATGTCATAGTCGTATGTTCAATTTTGATTACTTAAAATGAATTCAAAATAAAGAACAATTAACTAACTAACTACTAACTAGTGGACAAAACTTCAAACTTCATTAAAATTTTATGATTTTGTTCAATTTTGCTCTTTTCAAGTTATTGTTTTTTAAACCAAAAAATAAAATTTTTTTAAGTTTTATCACTTACGACATTAGCCTATTCAATTCGAACATTTGTGTCCAATAGGATCCAGATCGGTAAAAAATTACAAGGTTACAGAAGATTAATTGAATTAACCCACTTTACGATTTGTATCAAACCAAAGAAAAACACAACAAATGCATATACAAAACTAAATTTTTAGTAAAATAAATATTAAAAATAGCTTAAAGCTATTGAATTTCTATGTGGGTAAATTTACTAAATCTTCTGTAGCTTTGTCATTTTTGTACCAATCTACATATGTCTAAAATAATCTAATGTCGCATGCAATAAAACATTAGGATTTTTAAATCATTAGATTAAAAAGAAAAACTTGAAATGAGCAAAATTGAACAGAATCATAAAATTTTCAATGAAGCTTGAATTTTGTCCCCTATAACTCTGTCATTTCTTGACCAAACTTCTCTAGCAACCCATTCTTATTTTAGTAATTTTATAACCTCTATATAAAAAGAAAGAAATACATAGTCCGTTCAAAATGTTTAAAGATATTTGCATTTCAGTCACATCATCTTTTTAAAAACACAAATAACGGTTATTTTGGAATATCTCAAAAACTGTTCCACTTTTGACAATTCTGACTTCATATTTAGATTCGGGGGAAATAGATAAAAATTAGCTGTTAGATTCATTTGGTCACGACTTTTTTGAAAATTTGTCACGTAGTGTAATCACCAGGCAAAGAATGCGAAGATATGTGAAAATTTCGGTGTTATATTTTAAATTGGTTTTTTCTGGATTAAATATTAATGTTAAAGAAAACTAATACAGAGCAACATTGTTCATAAGATATAGCCCTAGAATATTTGTGAATAAGGTTTTTCTCCAAAATAACTATTACTGAAGTTATGAACACTTAAAGCCACCCATAGTGAGAATAAAAAAGAAAAAATAAATTTTAAGAAACGCTTTTCTTTACCTTAATATATTCTTCAGTTGTGAACGCAGAATAAATATGAATACCAAAAAAATCGACTAAAAGTCAAAAAATAACAACATTTCAAACAACAGAAACTTTTAAATCAAAATGGAAAACAACTCACACATCCCTTAAAGAAAAGCGTGATTGGTTGTATTTCTTTCGGTCTGAAATATTAAAATGTACTCACGGCAGTCATGTTTTTTTTTAAGTTTAGGTTGGTATGGGCGCCCCACGCTTTTCTTTAAGGGATGTGTGAGTTGTTTTCCATTTTGATTTAAAAGTTTATGTTGTTTGAAATGTTGTTATTTTTTGACTTTTAGTCGATTTTTTTGGCATTCATATTTATTCTGCGTTCACAACTGAAGAATATATTAAGGTAAAGAAAAGCGTTTCTTAAAATTTATTTTTTCTTTTTTATTTTTTACTTTTTAGTAACGAATAGCTTTAATTAATACATTACAATTTACATTTACATTTACGAAAATAGTTTAAAATTTAAATGAAAATATTTTTAATATTTAGGGGTAAAAACTGCAGTAAGTAAGGAATTCATTAGAAAATTTTTTTTTAGCCAGGATAAAATCTACGGGGGGCAGAATTTTTTTTGTAAAATGCTTTTTTTAGCCGCCTTTTACTTAACGCAAATGGATGCAAGATTTGATGCTGCGAAGTGAATGTAAAGAAAAGCATTTCACAAAAAAAAAATTCTGCTCCCCCTAGATTTAATCCTAGCTACGCTCATGTATTCGTGTATTACCATCGGGAGTATGAATGCCTGCAAAGTTTTATGCATTTGCATTGAGTAGAAGGCAGTCAAAAAAGCATTTTATCAAAAAAAAAAAATTTTGCCCCTCCCCTTAGACTTTATCCTGGTGAATGCCTGCAAAGTTTTATCCATTTGCATTGAGTAGAAGGCAGTCAAAAAAGCATTTTACAAAAAAAAAAATGTTGCCCCCCCCCTAGATTTTATCCTGGCTACGCCCATGTATTCATGCATTGTCATCGGGAATATGTATGCGTGCAAAGTTTCATCCATCTGCATTGAGTAAAAGGCAGTTAAATTAACGTTACAAGATTTGATTTTCCGAAGTGAAGCTAATAAAAAGCATTTGAAAAAATTGTGGCCCCCCACTTGATTTTATCCTGGCTACGGCCATGAATTCGTGTATTGTTATCGGGAATATGTATGCCTGCAAAGTTTCATCCATTTGCTTTGAGTAAAAGGCTGTCAAAAAAGCATTTTACCAAAAAAAAATTTTGCCCCCCCTAGATTTTATCCTGGCTACACCCATGTATTCATGTATTGTCATCGGGAATATGTATGTCTGGAAAGTTTCATCCATCTGCATTGAGTAAAAGGCGGTTAAATTAACGTTACAAGATTTGATTTTCCGAAGTGAAGCTAAAGAAAAGGTTTTAACCCCCCTCCCCTAGATTTTATCCTGGCTACGCCCATGGATTCATGTATTGTCATCGGGAATATGTATGCGTGCAAAGTTTCATCCATCTGCATTGAGTAAAAGGCAGTTAAATTAACGTTACAAGATTTGATTTTCCAAAGTGAAGCTAATAAAAAGCATTTAAAAAAATTGTGGCCCGCCCCTTGATTTTATCCTGGCTACGCCCATGAATTCGTGTATTGTTATCGGGAATATGTATGCCTGCAAAGTTTCATCCATTTGCTTTGAGTAAAAGGCTGTCAAAAAAGCATTTTACCAACAAAAAAATTTTGCCCCCCCTAGATTTTATCCTGGCTACGTCCATGTATTCGTGTATTGTCATCGGGAATATGTATGCCTGCAAAGTTTCATCCATTTTCATTGAGTATAAGGCGGTTAAATTAACGTTACAAGATTTGATTTTCCGAAGTGAAGCTAAAGAAAAGGTTTTAAAAATTGCATTTTTAGCAAACTTTGTGGGCTCAAGGCACGCCTAATAACTATGCAAACGATCTAAAATTTTATATATATTGTTTTTTTCTAATTTGGAATCAATCTAAGGGGTTTCCCAAGTGAAAATACGAAAAAAAAAATAACGGTCACCCTAATATACATACATATAATGAAATCTTCATTAGATATTAATTTGTTAGAATCAGCTTCTAATTCAAAATTTATTTTCAATTGTTTTGTTTGAAAAAAAATTTAGAAAAGCTTTCGACGATAAAGACGAAAGATAAAAGCCACTTAAATGCAAGAGCATAAGAATGCATGTGATTTGATTCTGAGCTGTTATTCCATGGCGTGCGCATAAATGAATGCAAATAAATGAATGAATAGTACTAAATCATTTTTTATAATTTTTTTTATTTTACTTTTCAAAACAAAAATTTAAACAACAAAAGCAAAAGGTACTTAAAATTCATTTGTTCACTAATTATACATAATAATAGGGTGTGTAAATAATAATAGGGTGTGTGTTCTATAAGTCATTCCAAGAAACCATAAAGCAAAAATAGTGAGTTTTTAAAAATATTCAAGAATAGAGGCAAACAAATTGTATTTGATCTAGCCAAGTCATGCGGTTTTTAGGGTCGAGAAATCCATTAATTTTTATTTTTGATTGCCGCCAGAGATAGTTTTCATAGACTTTTAAGAATTAACCGTCTTTTTTGCGGAAAATTGACGAAAATCTCGAATTTTAAACGAAAATAAAATTTTTAAGCGTTCTCAAAATATGTGCATACATACGAACATCTTTGGATTGCATTTCCAAATTTATTGTTTTTACAATTTTTAATATGTACTGCAGAAACAGGAAAGGAGCAGAAAGTCCGAATATTATAAAATTTAATTTAGCGCTTGTAAAATCTCCATCAATATAATTCGAAGTAAAATAATAATGGAGTGGGCTCCCGCTGTTCCAAAATTCTGTTGATTACTTCTTGACGTGACAACCATCTTGTTGACGAATATTTGAAAATATTGTGAGTTCGTTCCAAAATAATCTTTCATCTCTTCTACTATGTAGAACTTTTGCAGAAGTGGTTATATCTGTATATCTGTCAAAAACTTGTCAATATCATCAGAAAATACACGCTTATATGCTGCCACTGATACTAAATGTAGAATGTTCAATGAACAAGTGCAAAAATCTTTTCACAGGAGCGGAGTTCAGTGTTTGGTGCAAATCGTCTTGCAAAAGAGCAAATGCAAAATATCAGAGATGTTTTGTTAAATCCAACAACAAAAAATAGAGTTTCCGTAAGATTTCATAAAAAAGCTACATTTTGCATTTTCGCAAGACTAATTGCACCAAACACTAAACTCCGCTTATATTCATTGGACAGTAAATACGAGTTGCCATTTTATATCAATTATAAACATGTAGGTTTGAAAATTTTAGAAACAATACCAAATGAGTCACGGGGGTACCAGCGTACTTTTTGGTTTTGAATTGTACCAAAAAAAGTACAATTGTACCAACTTTATCAACCCTGGTATGAATAAATCAAGCAAATTAGAGATTTATTCACCAGAGCAGTTCTCTGTTGAAAGGTATATAAGATTCGCCATAGCCGAATATTGCACTTATTTTATTTACTAACTTTGATCTCAAAGTAACGAAATATTTAAAAAAATAGTTGTTTTTCATTGTAGGTTGGATGCATGCATTAGCAGAGCGATTGAAAATTCCATTGGCAAATATAACGAACGCCGAGGCATACTCTACAGCGTTGTACTTTACTTTTACAAGTCTTACATCCGTTGGATTTGGAAATGTCTCAGCAAACACAACCGCTGAAAAAGTTTTTTCAATTTTAATGATGTTGATTGGAGGTATGTATTTAGAAACTACAAAATGGTCGTTCACTGTTAATTTTATATAAAAATGTACCAAATAATGAAAGTTACTTTATTAAACATAAAAATACTAGCTATATATGGCTTTTTATGTATGCATATAAGTATTGATTTGTATGTTGTGCTAATAAGAAAGAGTGAAACAACCACTCAATACATTTATGTAACATTTGTTTTTATAGCGTTTGCTGACGATACATGTACACGCCAGTTTTTTACATCTGACTTGTCAACTTTTCAGGTCACATGATATTGTGCATGTGTGTCAACATTGCTGTTTTTTTTTAATGTTCGATCCAAAACGTACATGTAATTTGCTCCTCGTGGTCATAGTTTGAAAAAAAAAGAAAAACATAGCTACTGTGTCCAAATAAATAAACATCTATCACTGTTTTGAATTTCATTAAAATCTGTTAGATAGCTTCGGAGAGCAGAAATTGCCTCTTCCCACCTCTCGTGGTCCTATTTTTATAAAAATGTATATCTTATGTGTAGTTTTACAAAGGTAATGCTGATGAAACTGACAAATTTATTTTATATATCACTAAAAATATTAGCATAGTCCCATACCTGCCTAGTGATCAAAGCACATTTTTGCTAAAAAAAATTTTTTCATTTTTACGCAGAAGTGCCAAAAATACTGAAGTTATTTTTTTAAACATGGATATTTCATATGTATGGCAGATAACCAAAACACATTCATGGGTATTGAATAATATCTGCATAATATTCATGTATTTTTGTTTACTGAATTTGTGTGCGTGAAGATATTGCCGTGCATTAGTATAAGTAATAACCATACTTTTTGCAACGCACAACCATAGCTGTTGTTATTATTTGTGTTATAAATATGTGTATACACAACAACGAAAAGCGTGGGTAAATACCTCTGTATATTTTTCTTATGGGTACTTCTTGTCATTCTCTGACAACTACAATAAATGTTGGAAGAATTCCAATCAATGGTAGTGGGGAATGTAAGAAGAGATAAACTAACTCACTGTTTATTGTTGATGTTTTTGTTTAAACTTTGATATTATTACAAGTAGAACTGTAGCTTTAATTCTTATACGCTTAACAGTTTTTTTTGGTTTAATATCTTTAGTTTATCTAAAATGTTTATGAATGAAGTTTCCTGACGATCCGGCCTAAGCAACCAGTGAAATGCGCATAGGAACAGCTTATCGCATCAACAATAAATTTCAGTGTTTTTATCAAGAATAAACACTTCAACGTACACCGTTTGCCAACAAACAAAAAGAAACGTCGCACAGTGGGGCCTTTTGACTTTTTTCGTTGCAAAAATCATAACTTTTGAACTGATAAAGATATTTAAAAATTTTAAAAAGCATTCGAAAAGAAACTCCTTTAGCTTTAATATACATGATTTGCAAGGTCATAGGTTAAGCGCGGCACTGTGCACAGTGTCTGCTTTCGACTGTTTTTATTACAAACATCATAACTTTTGAGGTAAGAAAGATATTTTAATAAAAATTAGTATCATTATTGGCCATAGCTTTGTGGAGGCACTGTGTACAGTGTTTTTTTTTTTTTTGTTGAAAACATCATAATTTTTGAAGTTGCCAAGAAATTTGTAATGGGGAAAAAACACTTGATTTTTTAATCTTTTAGGATCAAAATAAGTGCTCCCTTATTGTGATAGGCATTGGACACGATGACATCTTTGACCTTTCTTGTCGCAAAAATCATATATTTTGAAGTAATGATATTTTCAAAATTTCTCAAACATTTAAAACACAACTTTTTGTGCATTAAATGACATTCTCATAGGGAAGTCTAGAAAAAATGCTACTCTAATATAACATGTTATATTAATATAACTCTTTTTATTTATATTACAGATAAAAATTATTGAAATATTTTTAATACTAATGTTAATTTATAATATTATTTTATGGTATGATATATTATAATATGATATTGGGTTATTTTTATTAATTTTTTTAATAGTTACTTTTCTTCAAAATAGTCATTAACATTTTGAGCGATTTGTAATAGACTTAACATATCGGAGCTATAATTATATTCTTTAAAACCCTTTCGAGATCTTACATGTCTCCGCGATGAAATCAGTGGGTCTGAAGAGGCCGCTAACATATTAAAAAGATAATCATTCTGTCTAATCCGTGAAATTTTGCAAGTATTCGCATATCTAAAGTGCTTGTTATTTTTGTTTTTGCATTCCTGGGCTTCTTCTGATAACTCTCCAATTGGTAAGCATTGATATTCAATTACATTTTGGCCATGAGCCAAAATCTTTTGGACCGTAGGAGTAAGTTTCTTCTCAGGGTACTTTTGAGCCAAAAGCTGGGCAGTTTTTGATGCATAATCCTGAAACTTTTGGCCATTTACCATTTCTCTAGAGTTTATAACATTTAGAATAACTGCCAACCTTTTTATAATATGGTTGTCGTCACCAGTAATTTGGGCTGTTACCTCATCATTTTCAAAAAACCTCATCATTTTCTAACGATCGTTAGTATTTCCATATCCCTACTTTGGGCAGTCTATTTTTAGTCCAAGGTTCTTTAGAAATTCATTTTGTATAATATTTTTTCGAGCAGTTAGTTTTTCTTTTGTTGTTGCATTCTCATGAAAACTTTCTCCTTCTCTCGGAATTGTATACGCTAATTTTAAAATAAACTCCATGCACCTAATTCTGGCATGTAACGGAGAAATTCCATATTCATAGTGTAGTGTATGCACACTGTAGTATGCACGTACAGCCAATGAACCACACATGGTGTTTCAATTGCATTAACAAAACACTCGCCTCTACGTACTTGATATTAATGAGTAATATGTGTCACTTGGAAAACTGATCTGATTCGTCACACGTAAAAATACTACGTAGTATGAATGCAGACTAAATATGACAAGGTCAAGTACACACATATTAAATTATGAATTAGTAGAAGCGGCACTCTATTGTGGAATGTCAGAAATAGAGTGAGTGTAATGCAATGGAACATAGAGTAAAAGATAAAAGGGAATCTAAAGAATTTCCATATTATTTGTAAGTAGATAATAAGTTATTGAGAGAATTTCAATATTATTTGTAAGTAGATAATAAGTTATTGAGTGAACGTTAGAGAGTTGCTCTTAGGGGAAGTTATTACTTCCAGTAAGTTTTAGTATATAAGAGACTTCTAATTGTAAATAAAGCAATCAGTTTGATTCAGTAAACTAAAAAGTAGAGAACCTTCTTTTTATTTATTACATGGCGATCCTGCCGAATACAAATGAAAATATAAGATATAAAGCACTACTTGTGCATTAACACTTTTATTTTCAGAAGAATTTAAAGGAATTTAAAAATAATAAATAGCGTTAAGCTGACATTTTTCATCCTTTAGAAATTTTTTATTATTATTTTAAAATATTTTTAACGGAGCAACCGCTTCATGAATTATTAGAAGAAATAAAACGAGCAGAAATTCGCTGGGCCAAATTATTAGCTGAAGGCAATAAGAAAGAAGAAAAACCAGTCGAACTTACGATTGGACCGAAGCCCCTGGCAATAAAAAGCAAGCCAAAGAAGGACGAGGATCCGAAGTTCGAAATTTTTCCAATCCCGAACATTCAGAAGAAACGAGGAGGTCTCATCAATCGGAAGAAAAAAGAATTAACGGTAACTGAACACCAACTGACTTATGAAGAAGGTTTAACGAAAGCAGCATTAGAAGAAAAGGCGCACCAACTCAAGAAGGAGATAAAAAGGCTAAAAGAAGTCAAGAGGAAGGCCAAGAAGAATAAGATAAAACAACAATAAATATGTCAAAAACCATTATTTTTAAAACAATTTGTATAATTATTTTTATTTTAGAAGAGACGATATTGCAACAGGCGGAGTCTGTAGTAGAAAAAGTTCAGGAGAAAATAGAAAATTTCGATGTCATACATAAACTAGCATCATTAAGAAAATTATTTAATACAAGAAATTAAAAAAAAAAAAATAATGATAATAATGAATAAAAATATTTAAAAATATATATAAAGAAAACAAATAATAAAGAATATAGGCATTTAAGAATAATAATTTCGTATGGACCCCATTTTCAAATCAATCAATAACATTCTCTCAAACGCTAAGAAGGCATCAAAAAGACCATATACTGAAGAATATATTTGCGCAAAAAGAGCTGAGGTAAAAAATTTAGAAGAAGAATTCAAGAAAAATCTAGAAAGTTTAGCGTATACGGACGAAAAACAGAAAGAATTAATTCACAGATTCAGCGAGCTAAAAAAGGAGACTTTGGAAAACACTCAGATAGTAAACAGATAACAAAAACAGAATTAAAAATGGCCAATTTAGATATTAAAGAATTGTCGGCAATAATGGGACTAATTCCAATTTTCACGGGAAAGAAGGATGAGTTGCATAATTTTTTAACGAATTTAGAAATGGTAAATGATACAATATCAGCCGAGAAAACTAATTCTTTCTTTAAATTTATATTCAATTCCCGATTAGACCCAAAAGTTAGAAACAGGATTAATCAGGGCACAACTCCAAATACGGTATCCCAATTAGTAACAGCATTAAGAAAGGCTTACAAATCTGCCAGGTCTTCAAATATAGTTCTGAACGAACTAGCAAAAATAGTTCAGAGGGGCGAGAATCTGATAGGATTTGCATCAAAAATAGAACAATTGGTAACAGAGCTAAATGAAATCCAAGTGGGCGATGAAGGTCAGGCAAACAGAACCTCAATAATAACCACAAACAATAGAATAGCATTTAATTCATTTATTAATGGCTTAAGAGACCCTCAAATTGTGGCGACTATTGACGCAAGTAGGGTGAAAACTTTTTCAGAAGCGCTAGCCATTGCTGAGGAAGTAAATTCACGTGAAAGAAATGGTCGAGTCATGTACCAAACCGCGCAGTCAAGCCAATACAGAAACAATAACAACAACAGAAGCAAAAATGTTGATTGTAGAAAGTGTGGCAGAAGACATGGGGAAAGATGTCCTGCTCAAGGAATGAGATGCCACAATTGCGGCAAGGAAAATCATTTCTCAAATAAATGTTTGGCAAGAAGTAATAATAATGGGAATACGAATAGAAATTATAACAATAATTCTAGATCCATTAATAACAATAACATTAGAGGTAATAATTACAACAATAATAATAATAATAATAGGAATAGTAACTTCAGCAATAGTAATAATGGGAATAGTAATTACAATAGAAGGAATAATAATTATCGTAGTAGAGACATTAATCACATTCAACCAGGGAAACTCCCAAGAGCCGGAGGTCAAAAAATCGGATTCTCCGGAGGAAACTTATTAGACACAAAAAAGGTATATGCCATATCATCCAATCTCAGAAATTATATAAAGCTAAATGTTGAAGATACAGACAAAGAATTAACATTTTTAATAGATACGGGAGCAGATGTTTCACTCTGCAAAGAAAAATATTTATATAAGTATGATGAAGATCCGGATGATTATTGTAAATTAACTGGAATTTCAAAGGAAATTATAACATCTTTTGGTTCTACAGTTATGAAAATTAAGATTGATAATGAAATTATTGAACAGAGAACACAGCTAGTAGCAAACGATTTTCCCATAAGTACCGATGGCGTTCTGGGTAGAGATTTTCTGATAAAATATAAGTGCAACATTGATTATGACAAATACATCTTGACTTTTAACGTTAACAATAAGACTATAACGATTCCAATTCAAGAAAATACATTTCGAATTAACCAAGTAGAAATACCACAGAGGAGTGAGATAATTTTACCATTCAAGATCGATCTTGCTGAAACGGCCGTCAGATGTAGTGAAAATCCTTATTATTTAGATAATATGTTAGAGAAGCTACCATTTGTATTAAGCAGATTGCAGTATAAGGTATTCGCACTAGAGAAAGGCTTTTTTGGCAGAGGTAACCTTTTTATATCCAGGAAGAACATTCACATTATGATTCTTTAAAGAGCTTCGTAAAATATTATATTTCTCCTTTGACAATCCCAAGTCCATAAATAACGCTAAGGCTTCGTCTATGCTATACTTTGTGGGTTATGCATTCGGAGGAGTTGGAATACTTTCTTTAATCCTTCGCAGTCGATCTCGGCTAGCAAGCTCCACAGCTTTTGTAATATCAGACCTTGATTTATCTTTATCTTTATCTGACAGATTCGATGTAGATATATCTTTTGTAACATTTTGAAGTTTAGGTTTTTTTTGTGTACTCCGAACACTCGTTTATAGCTTTAGCAGGTTTTCCTTTTCTGCTGTCCAAAGATGTATGCGGTTCTTCGATGTTTTCAAAAGTTGTTACTCCATTTAACCAGTCTGAGTACTTTTCCATAAAGGTTTTTGTCGTACGGTTTGAGGCAAGCCATTTTCTACGAATATCCAAGAAAACGAAGTGAATTTTGTTTTTAACATCCAAATTAAATACATTTTCATTATGTGATTTTCTAAATAACTCGAATAATTCCGAATTTTGAAATGACATTATGAGTTCTGGTACTGATCACTACTTTTGCAAAGTAAAACTTTATCTGATTGCATTACACAATTGCAGATTGATTTATACCCAAAAATAAACAGGTTCAAGCTACCTGATTTGCGAAACATAAATCTAGGCCACAATTAACTGGATTATATACAACTGCAGTTTTTATTTTACCTAGCACAAAAACCAAAACACAGCAAACTATTGTTTATAAATAAGGCTACATATATATTTATAAGTAGGCACATATGCATACGTTAACAGAAATATGTCAGTCAGTTCCACTTATATTTACATTTTTGTGCTGTAAGATAACATAAAATATAAAAAATATTAAAATTTTGGTAGCTTTTTTCCTTATTTGGCAATTTTTTTTTTAATTTTGGTTGCAAAAATATCTTGGCTGTGGCAACGCTGGCTATAAGATTGTAACATCTTTCTTCAAATTTCAAGAAAACCTGTCATTTTTTGTGGCCCAATTTAGCTAAATTATTTAAAGTACTGTGTAGTAAATATGCTAAGAAAATATGGATGTGACCATTTTTGCCCATTTTTAGATATTGTCTATTTTATTTTTAAAAAGTACGTAAATATAGGGTGTCTGAAAAACGGCAACTGCCAAAAAAGTAGGGTATCTGGTGGACATTTTCTTACTTTTTTTAATAAACGATAAATATACCTTTAAAACAATACCAAAAAAGTAGTGATCACATGGCAATATTTCTGACACTTCAATTCTAAAATGTCTTTTTTTTCTCAAAATGACCTTTTTTGGACTTTCTAAAAAACTGTCGACCTTAAGCAGCTCCACCAGCTATAATTCTTATCCAATTAAGAAAAACGTTTTTGAATTCTGATCAGTAAAATGGTCTTTATACGATGTGTTCATTCATTTTACAAAATTTTGTCATCAAATTTTGTATTTTTGTCATTCCGTTTGTAATTTCTACAATATTGATCTTAGACCCTATAAAGTAGGTATATTCTGGGTCCTTATGAGGAGAGAAGTTGATTTAAAGATGTCCGTGTCCGTCTGACCGTTGAAATGTGTTTTTCGAAGACCCCATATATGATGGGGGCTAGGTTATTAAACATTTATGTGCCGTATGGTCCGGAATTGTTTGCTATTGAAATTCAGACAGATTGGCCCACAAATGGCTGAGATATGAGTAAAAACCACGTATACCCCTAATTTTTTCCAAAAATCGTTTGTTGTTTTTATATTTATATTACTTTTTTCTGTATATCTGGTGAACGGCAAGAGCCAAATTAGGTGCACACATTAAGGTTATCAATTCACAGCATCCCACAATATGTGGGCAGGATTGGAGAAGTGGGCTTGGTACCTCCAGTACAAAAAATATCAATTTTTTGGACTGTCGTATGACCTATGGTTATCCCTTATATATCAAAAGATCGGAAATCTTTAGACGAAGATAAAACTCGGAAGAATCGGTTCAGATACGAAAAAGTTATGACCAAAATAAAAGGGCATATATAGATTTGTCATTCCGTTTGTTATTTCTACAATATTGATCTTAGACCCTATAAAGCATATATATTATGGTTCCATATGCGGAAAGGAGTTGATTTAACGATGTGATGTCCCTCTCCCCCACCCCCCGTTTACAATTGTTTACATATACTAGCATAATGCCCAATATGATTTTCGTTATCACTCTTCTTTATTATTTAATCTATTTAACGAAATAATTTTAACAAATAGAAACTTGGAACTTTTGTTTCTATTTGCTACTTAAGAACTCGCCAAAAAAGATAAATCTACGGTATGCCAACAGTGTCTATACAAAAAGAAAACAAGCAAACAAACAAACACACATACATGGTACAAACCATTTTGGTGAATATAGGCCCCTTTTACGGTTCACAACTCAAATAAGTTGGTTTTTACAGCCAATCCCACGATGTCACACGTTAACGTTCGCATAGAAAATAACATTTAAAAAAAAAACAAATTTAAGAAATTGTTTTTGTTTTAAATGTAATTTTCTATGCGAACTTTAACGTGTGACATCGTGGGATTGACTGTTAATTTTTGTATTATGGTTTACAACTTTGCTATATTGTGGTGAACAAAATCAAAAATAATTACAACTCAAATGAGTTGAGTTGTGAACAATAAAACGGGCCATATTTCATTTAAGTGATATTCAAACAACGTTCCTTCATTATTCAGTCTAGGAGGTTTGTTTAGGTTAGAAACTGTGTGTCCGCTGGATCGAATCTTGGTTTTTCAAAAACAATTTTTTTTTAATTTTAATGTTCGACAACGATTTTAAAAAGATATTTACCAGTTTTCGCTTTTTAACTTTAATTTATAATGAAGTTTTTAGTATTGTAAATATATATGTAATAATTATTTTGTTTTTGTCTAGTTGCTCTGTATTCTGCTCGCAAAATGGCGAAGGGTATATAAGATTCGGCATAGCCGAATATAGCACTCTTACTTGTTTTTGTTCAATATGTTCGAATGTTCTAGAAGGCCGAATTACAGTATAAATACGTGCGGCGGCTAGTATCAAACAAGAGTATTAGTTCAGACATTGTCAAGTTGAAACGCATCACGTGGAGAAAATTATGAACATTGAAGTGTTTTGATCACAATAGTGTTTGTGAATAAAAGGTGTAAATTATGGTTGTTAAAGTGACTAAGTTCTTAATAAATAACTGTTATACATTAAAGTGTTGTGTTTATATATTTTATTAAAATTGCAAGAAAAAAACTCGAAACGGTTTCTTGTGAAGGAAATAAACCAAAACGTTGTTGAAAGTCAGTAACGTAACAATTGGTGTCAGAAGTCAAATTGCAAAAATAAAATAAATAAGAGGGGGAAAAAAGTGTAAAATAAAAAAAAATTAAAACAAAAAAAACAATAAGCAATGAAATTTGAAGAGCTTAAGGTAGGACATCTCAAGAAAGAATTGGGCAAGTTGGATGTGCCAACTGCAGGTAATAAAGCAGAGCTGTAGAAGACACTAATAGATGAATTCGAGCGCAATATTGACATTGTGAGCTAAGAATTCGAGAACAAAGAGGGAATAGAGATATGTACTCGTGCAGGTGCTAGCAGTATGGATTTAAACACAATGTTTGCTGCTATGATGGCAAAAATTGAAGAAATGTCAGAAAAACATTCCAGAAAAGTGGACGAAAATTCCAGAGCGATGTTAGTTGAAACTTCTAGAAAAATTGATGAAAATTCCAGAGCTATTCCTGATGCAACTTCTAGAAATGTAGAAAAAATGATAAGGGAGAATTCAGTTACCATATTAGCCAAAATTCAAGAAAATTTCAGAATCACAAAGGAGAAACTTCAGGAGATTTCCACTGAAATAAATGAGAGTAAATGACATGGAAATTGAACTCAACAAAAAGCTGACTGATTTTTAAATGGAAGTGGACGAAAAACTACACAATCTGGAAGCATAAGTAAATAGTCTTCAATGCCAAGAGGGATCAGTACGGGTTATTCCAGAAGCTTCTAGTAGGATAAAGGCCCCTTGCTTTGACTGTAGTGTTCCATTAAATGTTTTTAAGTTCCAGTTCGATACAGTTTCCAACAGAAATGCATGGAACAGTGAGGAAAAGGCCATCGAGCTAATTCTTGCTTTGAAGTGGACTGCGGCTGAAGTGCTTGAAAGCATACCAGTAAGTGGCAGAAACAATTATGATGAAATTATGGTAGCACTGCAGCGTATGTATGGTGGTGAACACAAAAAGGAAATCTACAAAATGGAGCTGCGTGGCAGAGTGCAAAAGGCAAACGAAACCTTGCAAGATTTTGCTTTCAAGATAGAGCGTTTGGTGCAGCTTACATAGCCTGGTGAGAATCATCCATTGTTGGACAGCTTCGAAACAGAAGCAGAAGAAGGTGTGTGCATCATTGAAGTCAACATATGCAGAAACAGTATCGTTTGCCCTGGCTCAGGAAACCACAAGAATAGTTGCAAAGCAGAAGACGTATAAGGTGATAAGGCTCGATGTAACTGCTGATGATGATAAAGACATCATGAATGAATTAAAGCGACTTAAAGAAGATTTGCGGGTATTAAATGAGAAGCTAGGCAGAAACAAAGTGAAATGCTATAACTGTGGAAAGGTAGGTAACATGGAGCAGAATTGTAAAGCACCGAGAAAACGAACAAGGTCTGCTTCGCCGCACAGAAACAACCAACGAGCTAGTCATCAGTCATCACAGGAGTCGCCGTTAAGTATAGTAGTGCCAAAGAGTAACAAAAGTATTACGACATTTGGCTATATCGATGGTAAAAAGCGCATTTTGACTATCGACACTGGTGCAGGATTTTCGATAATAAGGTCTGACTTGGTTAAGGGAGCAGTCGAACCACTAAGCGGGGTAAGCTTGAGAACAGCTACAGGTGAGCCTGCTACTGTCTATGGTAAAACACGCGTGGTGTTAAGAATGTCCAATATTGTCACTTTTCATGAGTTTATTGTGGCCGACATTGTAGACGAAGTATTGGCGCAGATTTCATGATTCATCAAAACATAACTCTGGATATGGGAAAACAAATCATGTATTTGTGTGATTATGAAATACCCCTGGATGTTGGATATGAAAGTGAGGCTCGTGTGGGACAGCTTTTCGCTTGTACTCGTCAGCTCACAGAAAAGTTGAAAAACGAGAAAAAGTGGTTGTTCATGTTAGACAGCTTAGTAAATTGGAGGCTTACATCAGTGAAGATCGATCGTTTAAGGTATAGCCCAGTATAGATTGTTAAACAGCGTAAAAAAAAAGAGAACCCATATTGGCCAAGGTTTGTAACAACTATTTTTGATTTTCGACTTGGTGTCACAATTGTCTGTTTTCCCGAGTATACTTAGATAGAAATAGGTTCTGTCGAAAAAGAAAATTATTAAGTGGATCTTGGCTTGGAACTTCACGCACGTCTTGCAGACTAGCCTGTTCAGTAGTTTTGGGCGGGGTTCTCTGTTCAGCCTAAAGATCTAGTTACAAAAAAAAAAATACGTGCGTTTGAATGCCCTTGACAAAAACACAAGAAATAAAACTATTAACTTCCTTCCACCAAACATTAGTGTTTTGGTCTCTATTATGCAGACAGATGAAAATGCTGCTGCCCCTTAACCCTCCCAGCCATAGTCTTTCCGGGCTAAAATAATTATGAAAAACCCCTAACACACCTACTCTTACCTATGACCCTGAAGTATCACATCAAAAGATTTATTTTCTCATTCTTTTAGTCTCAATATATTTATGAAACAATTTTTAATCATAATGATCATTAACAAAAAAAATGTATGTATATAAATCCTAGTAATTATAAAAAAATAGCAAGAACAAATAACAAAGAAATTTTAAGCTTTGTATATTGATGAGTCCATTCGGCTCTTATTAAGAGTTTGATCAATTCATATTTCTCTTTATTCAAGTAAGTATAATGCTATATAATGTCTTTGTTATTGTTATTTTATAAAAAAAAATAGTTAAAGCTTTCTGCGTGCTAATATTAAGAAATGAAACTCGAAAGTACATTACAAATAAATATACGTACATAGCATATAAAATGTAAGTTAAAAAGAAAAGAAAATATGTACAACAAGGCGAATTAACTACAGGTGGTGTCGAAACGGCATCTGATTTTGACAGTTCGGGCTTATTTGTTTTGATTTGTTAGTGTTTTGCTAATAATGGTTGACATTTCGAGCTAATGGCACTAACAATGCAATGCAAAAAACCCTATGTTGTTTCTGTTGTTTTTGGATTGTTGTAGTTCCGACACCACCTGTAGTTAAATTCGCCTTGATGTACAACTTACAGAGTTTTTATTTTTGGTTTGATTCCATCGCTGCCGAAGGCCTTCTGCTTTTGGTGGAATTGATGTTGACAACATATATGTAAACCAAGTATGTATGTGAATGATAAATGTTTACGTGAATATTTATATGTAAGAGGTAATGTTAAGAACTTGTGATTAGGAAATTAAATGTTATATTAGTAACCCCTAGTTTCCACATGCAAGTAATTACTTGCAAGTAGTGTTTACGTATTAATATCGAAAATCAGAAGAAATGTCAAAAAAAACACAACAATTTTTTGAGTGGCTACACAGCACAGTGCAAGTTCATTTTTTAAATGTCGTCAACAAGTAAACTTCCAGCAAAAATTGCCGTATTAAACGAATTAAAAAAATTAAAAAGCGAATGTGAAAAAAATGTGGAAAAAGAAGGTTTTGGGTTTCTGTTTTCTGTCCATCTTGATGAAAAAATTATGTTTATTTTATAAAATATGTGACTACAGTATTGCCGTAGTGGCGATATCATAATGTTACAGAGAAAATATTTTGATTAACAATTTTTTTTTTCAAAATGCTTAAAATTCATGATTAAAATTACCATTTAGATGCGTTGTTGTATAGTTGTGCTTTTTTTTATTAGTTATTTTTTATAAATACACAGAAAATCCGCTATAAACATAACTTTTATTTTACTAAGTACTAGAAGATTGATACAAAAGTCATCCACGGCAACACTGTTTCTTCATTTGTCATTTTACTTGCGACAAGTGTCAAAAATTTACTTGCAAGCAAATTCTGTTGCAAGTTGAGCTGCAAGTACGAAAAATGTGATGGTGTTAGTAAAAAAGTGTGAGTGTATTGAGTTTTTCGAACTTGTACTTGCATGTGGAAACGCTAGGTAAATTAAAATTAAAATCTTATAAGATTTAAACTGTTATATTTTTGAATATTTTTAAAATAGGAAGTAGACATATTTTTTTTATTTAATTGTTGTAGTTTTTAGTTAGGAATTTATATTAATATTATTCATGAAATAGGAAATCAAACGTTATGGAGTTAATAATGGTAATATAGTTATTTAGGGGGTTGATTACTGAACTGGTGTTAATATTTGTTATACGGAAAATGTGTTCGTTCATAGATTTATATATTAAACGAAATTAATTTATAAGTGTAAGTCATTTTTGTGGTATTAAATTTAGGAAATTTTTGTTAGATTAGATTTAATTTGATTAGGAAATTTTGGGTATTGGGTGATAATTTTGATGTTAAATTTAGTTTATGCAATGCTCTTAACTAGATTTGGTATATTTCCACTGTTTTCCCTGAAGGATATTTAGGCTTTCGTTATTTTTAAGCTCTGTGTAAACTCGTCTCAAACCATGTGACCAATTATTACATAATATTTCGGAAGTTCGGTGGTTGAAATAACTACGCTTGTCAAACTACCAGAGGTTTTATTACATGGTTATAGCTCTCGTTATACCACCTTGAGTGTTTGAAATCCTATGCACAAAATACACTTGTAAATTTGAATAGAAAATTCTATAGAAATTAATATTTACCTTCGTAAGTAGGTAATTGCAGCTTGTTTATTTTAGTAATTAAATTATATGAAATTTTCTTAAGACTTAATAACTCCAATCAAGACTTTACTGGATGTATGTTCAGTTTTTATAAAATTTAATACAAGATTTTATTAAACCGTAATACGCTTCTGGAAACTTAAATTGTGTAACACGTTTTCTTAAATATATTTTAATTATTTTTCAATTATTTTCTAAAATATTTTTTTTTCCACCAGTTAATCTTTACTGTTCAATGTCCACATTTACAAAGACTTGATTTCGTCATTAACAGTTCTTTTTCCCCTTCTTTTGCGTATTAATTATTGACTTTTAACAAAAAAAAACTCAAAAGCTTGAACCAGAGTAAGTGTAAAAAAAACCTGTTTTCAATTACCCTTGTTATCATGTATGTCATCATGTACACGAACTTACATGATATCAAAAAAAAAAAATACAGAACTGAGTGATAATAATATATGTATGATCAAAATAAATGTGAGAAAATTTGACAATGTTGGGTAAAAGTAAACGAAATTAGATTACATTAATGTACATTATTATGAAGAAAAGTACCAGTAAAGTAAGTACAAATGTTGCAAGAATTATAACTTTTGTTAGCGAATATAACAAACTCTCTTTACCAAACAAAAAAAAAATATTTGCGATATTACAGGTTATGAGGGCCAATAGTATAGGGGGAAGACAAAATTTAAAGGGAAACTGCCCAAGGCGTGTGGCAGCCAGGGGCACAATAAACAGAGGTTGTGCGCCGCTTCCGCAGTGCAATTGTAATGCGCTACCTATACCAGAAGATAAGCAGGGATCTTCGCTTGAGTGTAGAAAACTATACGTCCTTAGAAAATCCGTACGTGGCCGTAGTAAGTTGTCCAGATACGATCGGGCAGTGAATTTCGAAGGATCTATGGAGGGCTAGTTGGAAGGATTAGTTTCCAAGCGATAAATACATTGGAGTAGACCACATAAGATGATAAAGGAAATACAAAAGTCCAAGAGCCAAAATGAAAGTTGTTCATTTAGAACGATTAGCCCTTAAGGAGGACGAGAATCTGAGCCTATTTGGGACGAACAGGCTTAAGTGGGGGGCAGTGTTACGAAAGTAACTTTAGTTAACAATTAGTTGTAATTATCAGTTAAGAATTTGTTGTAATTATTATTTATCTTGTATTTATTAGTTGTTTTGTATTTAAAGGAATTTTAATAGTTCTCATTGTTATTAAAAAAAACTGTTATTCTTTAGTACACTTCAATCCCAATGTGCAGAAAGCCCTCGAAATGACCGTTAAAAAAGCTTCAGTATAAGTGGTGAAATTATGTTAACATAAGTGCCGCCATAAAACACAATAGACGTTAAAGTGGTGAATAGTAAAGCCTCGAACCTTCGAAAAACAATTCTAATGTTCTAGATGGCCGAATTACATTATGAATACGTGCGGCGGCTAGTATCAAACAAGAGTATTAGTTCAGACATTGTCAAGTTGAAACGCGGAAAAAATTATAAACATTGAAGTGTTTTGATCACAATAGTGTTTGTGAATAAAAGCTGTAAATTACGGTTGTTAAAGTGACTAAGTTCTTAATAAATAAGTATTATATATTAAAGTATTGTGTTTATTTATTTTATTAAAGTTGCAAGAAAAGATCTCGAAACGGTTAATTATAAGGGAAATAAACCAAACCGTTATTGAAAGGCAGTAACGTAACAATATTTATTTGAAATTTGAAGTCAGTGTTTAAAAAACTTAAGTCAAATGTTGAAAAGTCGCAAAATTTAAACTTTCAATGCTTTTTTACTTTTCTCTGCTTTTTAAAATCAAACATTGATTCTGTTAAAACTTATGAAAACAATCGGCAGTCGTGTGCTAAGTTTTCTTCTGCCTTTGAAAATTAGAAAAATCAAAATCGCAAGCAGTGTCTTTGCTTTTGAAAGTTGTCCGAAGTCACAGTCGTAAAAGCAGGCGTTCTTTTAGTTTTGTACATTTTAAGCAGAAAAATATTCTCTTTTCTCTTCTGTACAAAAAGTACAAAAAATTACATTTACACATAATCATAAACATGTTTATCATTATTGTTGTTTTTTACAATATTTGAAGTGAGTTTCGTTAAAATTCGTGTGTTCGTGTGAAAATCACAAAATGTGCTCGGTCCCTAGGGCCTTCGTGTAAAACACGAGAAGTAAAATCAACTGATTGCAGTTGCTTATAATGCTGGGTACACACTATGCAATGCATTTACGCAATCTAGCAAATTAAAATTATTTTCATTCATTCCAGATTGCATCAACATCAAAACGCTTTGATATTTTGAGGTTGCATTGAAATAGATTGCATGTAGATTGCACTTTCTGTACCCAGCATAAGTTATAACTTGCAAATGCAGAAAGTTTTTTTCTGGGACTGTTTGCGACATACACTGAATTTACATGATAGCTTTTACGACGGCATTTTTTCTGGATTCCCTTTTGAAGCTCCTTTTTTTATTTACAGTAGGGCCTTGATTATCCGTAATTCGAAACGGCCGCATCAACTAACCAGAAAATAAAAAATATTTTGCATTGATTTAAATTACTTCTATTATCCGGCATTACCTTTTTTATCCGATATTATAAACAAATTATCCTTTTTTTCGTTTACTTTCGAAAAATAAAAAAAAAATTAGGTAAACAAAGAAAGAGAATATCCCAACGTACTAGAAATATGTTCTGCCAAAATTAATTTTTTCCTCATAATTAAATATTAACATAATAATACATTTTATAATATAAATTTTCATATTAATCAAATGTGTATTCTAAGTCATATTTCAATTTATAAAGCTATTATACTTAAATAGTCTTATTCCTTCAATATTTTCCAGGAATATTTTCTATTTAAGTATGAAAGCTTTATAAATTGTAATTTGACTAAGAATACACATTCGATTAATATGAAAATTTATGTATTTATTGTTACTCACCATGAGAAATAAATTCCCAGATTCTATTTCAATACATTTTATATTTACACTAGCTTAACCCGGTGCGCTTCGCTACACTGATTTAACCCTTTCGCTACAAGTTTTTACTGGATTACTAAAAAAAATCCAATTTTTTGTATTTTTTATTATAATTGGCTCTAACAACAATCAATACTCACTTTTGAAAAAAATGTACCCTAAATGTGTTTTTTTGAATGTATCCATATTTCGGTTATGGTAAAGAAATGTTGTTAAAAAAAACTAACATAAATTGTGGAATAAATCACGGAATGCTATAAGATTTGCAAATAATCGTTCTATTCGAGCGGAAATCAAACTGTAAAATTTCATGAAGATCGGACCATAATCTACTTTTAGACCCATATAAGCCATACTCCCGGAAAAAAGTTTATTACGCCTAAAACCGTAATAAATAATGCTATCAGAATAAAATTTAAAACTTCACAGTTTTATAATACTAGAAATCACACTGATAAATTTCGTGATCAACGGTCCATAATTTGCAATAGGCCCCATATAAAAACCACTCAGCTGCATCAAACGTAAAATTGTTTTATATGTATTGTGTGTATATTATTCAACACCATAACTTGCGTTTGTATCCATATGGATACATACAATGTTTAAAAAATCTTAAAACAAAATACTAATGATGCAAAAAGTTAAAATAAACCCTTTTCTTTATGTTGGATGTTTTTTTTTTAAACATGGTCATATATATATGTTATTTGAAAGATATGTAAAAAAAACCTTTTTTTCAAAAAAAATTCTATTTTAAAAAAACGTTTTTTTTTTAAATGCTATATTTTTCTCAATTTTGTAAAAATCCAAGAGTTTTTCATTAAAAACGATTCATAAGATTTAAAAAAACAATAAGATGCCGATAGCTAAGCCAATTCTTTGTCCTGGAGATTGTTAACCACGTTTGAAGACTCTACCTTTAATAGTTCTACAGTTGAGCTATATTTAATATATGCATTCTATGGGAGGCATTTCCCCCCCTGTGCCTAGCCGCTTTATTTTTATTTACAAAAGAGTGACTTTTACAAAGTTTGAACATTCTCACTATAACAGTTCTTAAGATATGCGATATTAAACATTGGCGTCCTATGGTGGGTACCACTTCCCCCGCTGCTATTTTATTTTAATTTTGGGACTCAAAAGATCCATCCTACTACCAAAAGTTCAACAAAATGCGTGAAACGGTTCTTATTAATATTTCTATCTATGATGGATACTGCTCCTCCTCTGTCTACACCGCCCATTTTTTTTTTTTTTTTTGATTATTTATTTATTGAATCTTTATATACAATAACACTATGCTAGTTGAAAAAACAGACAAGCCGAGCACATGGCGTTTTAACATAATTCGGGGACGCTGAATCCAGCAGTTTTTTCAGATTGGCTCTGGTTTTCGAGATATACCGTTATTTCGAAAATGGAGGAGGTTGCACAACATATATTCGCGTAACTCAAAAACGGTTTAGTTTATTGAAATTACTAAAAAAAACCGAAATTCCGCAATAAAATTTCATTTCAGAAAAGTAAAACTCTTTTTCTAATATGAGTAGTCGTTATTGAAACATAATTTTTTTTTTTTGAAAAAAAAATTAATTTTTTTTATCAAAATTTCGAAATTTTTGTTTTTTAAAAGCTACAAACAAAACAAGCCATAAATGATTAAAATCTGTTTGCAACTTTTGATTTTATTCACAAAAGTCGACAAATTTTAATTAATTTAAGAATTTCATAAAACGCAATATTTGTATGGGAGCCCCCTAAGGGATGGTGATAAAGGGAAAGTATAATTTGAGAAAATGTTAAAAACAAAAAACTAATGTAGGCCAGTCATACATTTCATCATCCTAGGGGCAACTCCTGGGCATTTATGGGACTTTTTCTTCAATGTATTTCTAGTCTGCATTGAACATTTTGTATAGAAGCCCCCTTAAGGAATGGTGATACCGGGGGGTATGTTAGAAATAAATGATTGAGATGAAAAATAAAGTGGGGTTGGTCATACATTTGACCCATCTAGGGGCATCCTAGGCGCTGCAGGGGCCAAATTTAAGGCTAGGGTTTTACGCATATAAAAAACAAAGTTCCAAATAAAATAAGCTATAAGTGATTAAAGTCTGTCTACAACTTTTAATTTTTTCATAATAGACTAAATTTTTTTATTTTTTAAATTAACCAAACTTAAAAATTTTAAAACATTTATGTATTTTTGTTGTTAATTAGTTAAAGTTAAAGTTTTTATTTAGAAATTTATTCTTCTTCCTCCTGCAGGTTCCAACAAATATCCCCTAATAGCGAATCAAGTTGTTTGCCGCTATACCAGTGTTCGAGCCTGGCTGTTACTTGGTGAAATCTCTCGCCATGTTCATCAGACTCGGCTGGTGATTGTTCATTTAATTTTTCGGCATGGTAATGCAAAAAATGTATTTTCAATGACATTCTAACGTTTAAGTTTTTAAATGCGGTTAGCATATTTTTGATTAAGATTCGCCAGTTTTCAGACCGATGATTTCCTAATACATTTTCTATTACTGATTTCACACAATTCCAGGCCAATAGCTCGATATCATTTAATGCAACCTCAAATTGATGGTCCTTCATAAGACGACGAATGTCCGGTCCATTAAGAATTCCTTTAAAATAAAAACATTATGATATGAAATATAAATCTAATTTAATAAAGTAGTTACAGTTTATACCTTATTTTACTTTCATGCCGCTTAATCGTGGAAGAATTCGGCGCAATTCGGTAAAAGCAACACCATCTGGGCTCAATGCTTTTATAAAATTTTTTACAATACCCAGTTTGATGTGGAGTGGAGGGAGCAAAATCTTTTCCATCGGCACAAGTGGTAATTCAATAACAATTTTTCTATTCAATCTGCTTTCCTCACGTAAAGCCCAATCCCGTGTATTGTACTGGTCGCCATCGAAACGCGTATTCCATAAGCACATGAAGCACATATTTTTAGTATAGCCCAATTGCATGCCTCTTAAAAGAGCTACCACTTTTAAATCTGCGCATATTTTCCACTTGTGGTCTTCATATTTAATTAATTGTATTAATTTTTTCATTGATGCGTATGTCTCTTTAGTATTTGTGCTTAGTGCTATCGGAATAGGACTTTTTTAATTAGTGACATGTTACGAAAATGCTTTTAAGCTACTTGTAGAAGAATCAGTGAATAAGTGCCCATCTCCAGGATTATATTAATTTTGCATTGTTAAAACCAAGCCGCGGATGTCAGTACAATACGCGATATAATTATTCTCAATAGATTAAAAAAAAAGTCGTAAATCGTCTATGCCGATTGATAACCCCGTATATTTGTACACCTGGTGCTAAAATATAAGCTCGTTTTAGCTCTTTTGTTAAGAGAATGCTCTGTCTTTGAGATAATTTTAGACGCCGTACCATTATATCCAGACGATCTTGCGTGATTTCATTGTGACTGCATGGAACCGTGATGCATGACGGTTCATACGTTGAAGTAGCTTTCGCACCCGCTTCAACAGAATGAATTATTGAGGGAATATGTTCTGTTGGTATTTGGCTATCCGGAACAGGAATTTCATCAGAATGTGGCAGCGGTAATCGAGCATATGTTGTTGCAGTATAAGATATATAAGTCATTTTTCTTCTGTTCATACCAGTTGTATAATTTATGCACGCATAACACTCATCTTCAACATGAACTATGGGATCTCTCCAAATCATTGGAACACCAAATGGCATGGCGTCTACATTTTTTCCCCACTTGTTTAATTGGTAAATGCAGTGTGTACACACTATTGATGGTGTCCAACTCTTACCATATATAACACTTAAAGAAAAATATGATTCATACAAGGTACATGTTTCATTACTGATTTTACGGCGACTTGGCATATTTTTATATTTCCCACACACATAACAAAAGTATTTAAACTTTTTACACGCCTCCATCTTAGATATTTCAATATAACTGATTAGATACAAGACTGTCAAAGGCTTTAAACTTCACTAATCACTTTCGCAAGCACTTTCCATATGACAGTGAAGGGGTTGAGGAACTCTTATTTATACTGTAATTGTTTTAATCCAAGTACCTGGCGAGACCTTCATGACCATGTTTTGTAAAAAAAACAAAGCCAGAACGATTAATATTTCTACCTGTTCCAGGTATAACAATAGAATATGTTATTTAAGTTTTTTACAAGACCGATTAGTGCGGTTTCGACTGCACAATAAAATACCGTTTTGTGTGGTTTTGTAAGCACAATAAAATACAAAGATGTAAGCATTTATGACTTTATTTCTTAATTCTAAGAATTTTTTAATCGGTAACTGTGGATTTTCCAAAATTCCTACCGCAAAGTGAAAGTGTGATAATAATGCATGCATATTTCGTTGGAATAGCATACATTTGAATATTTGTTTTTTTGTTTTGTATTGTAAATGGCACAAAAACCTCATTAAAAAAATTTTACGTCAAAATGTCATTGAAAATAAATTTTCTGCATTGGCACATTCTTCATATATATGTACATAATTTTGAATAAAGAATTTAAAAATTAAAAAAAATCCTGTGAAATGCTCCATATAAATTATATTCTTCATATATATTGAAGAAAAGGTTCCACAACTGCCTAGGAGTCACTCCTAGTGGGATAAAATGTATGACTGGCCTCCATTAGTTTTTTGTTCTTAACATTTTCTCAAATTATACTTTCCCTTTATCACCATCCCTTAGGGGGCTCCCATACAAATATTGCGTTTTATGAAATTCTTAAATTAATTAAAATTTGTCGACTTTTGTGAATAAAATCAAAAGTTGCAAACAGATGGCTTGTTTTGTTTGTAGCTTCGTTTTTTATAAGTCTGCAAAAAATTAGAAGCCTAGCTGCATTTTTTAATTTTTTATGAATTTTTAAAAAACAAAAATTTCGAAATTTTGATAAAAAAATTAATTTTTTTTCAAAAAAAAAATTATGTTTCAATAACGACTACTCATATTAGAAAAAGAGTTTTACTTTTCTGAAATGAAATTTTATTGCGGAGTTTCGGTTTCAATATGTTGTGCAATCTCCTCCATTTTCGAAATAACGGTATATCTCGAAAACAAAGAGCCAACCTGAAAAAACTGCGGGCACCACTGGATTCAGCGTCCCCGAATTATTTTAAAACGCCATGTGCCCGGCTTGTCACGAAAAAAAGTGTCAATTTCATGCACAGTGTAATTAATCAAATCTTATCCTAATATATTATTTTATGTCCAGCCAGTGCCAGACGAAAATTTTCTTCATCGCGGGTTCTGTTCAAATATATGTGGGATAAGGGGGTTAAATAGTGGACTGACACAGTTCCCAACACTGACATACTAAATTTAGCAACACAGACGGACATGAATGGAAAGAATTAGGAAGAATATTTTAGAATTTAAAAAGAAGAGTCAGTCGTTGTTGAGCTATCAAAAGAAACGCAAGTTGTAAAGTCGTTACAAAAGTTGTGAAGTCGGGCTAACTTCGGACGGGAAAAGTTGTGAAGAATAAAAGTTGATTCGGACAGACATTTTTATACACCTATTGTTATAATACTTAAATATAATCATTAATCTTTTATAGCAACTAGTTTTAAGATATTGAAAATACCCAAGTGAATTAATAAATATAAATCGTTTATCAAAAAGTAATTTCAATTTTTGGGAATACAAAATTTTAATTTCAAAAGATTTTGTTATTCGTGCTAGAGTTGGGCAAAATCGTTCCTTTTGTGGAATCGTTCCGACCGATCCGTAAGATCAATGGAGCTAGGTCGTTCCTTTCGTTCATCGTTCCTGTTTTTAACTTTGAACAATGAATGAACGAGGAACGATAAAACTTCTTTGTCGTTCGTAAAAACTTCAATAAACAAATATTTGTTATTGTTTGTTATCATGTTGTGGCGTAACGACTACATTAATAATAATTATATTATTTCTTAAATGTATGTAAAAAATAATAACTGTTTTAATCTGCGCGTAATGCCGTTGCTGGTGGAGAACGAGTGGTATATTGCTAAAATATATTGCTTTGAATCACATCAGTAATTGATTTAATTAGAAATTTTTTATGTGCCACGATCTAAATACACAAAAGTCGGCAACACTGATCAACACACAAAAAATTAACCTACAGAAATACATGTCATGATTCAACGGATTGCAATTGCGGAACGAGGAACGATAAAAAAGGAACTATTGAAAAAGTCCGCACCGTTCCTTTTAGGGAATCGTTCAATGGAACTAGGTCGTTCCGGAACGACACAACTCTAATTCGTGCTTAATTCCCAGTTTTTATTATTGATAAAAACACTTTAAATTTATTATTTCACTGGTTGCTTAGGCCAGATCAACAGGAAACTTCATCCATAAAGATTTTAGAAAAACTAAAGATATTAAACCAAATAAAACTGTTAACCGTATAAGACTTATAGCAACAGTTCTACTTGTAATAATATCAAAGTTTAAACAAAACACATCAACAATAAACAGTGGGTTTATCTCATCTTACATTCCCCACTACAATTAGTTGAAATTCTCTCAACATTAATTGTAGTTGTAAGTAGGTTAAGAAAAACAAAATAAAAACAACAACAACTTACAAAAGATGTTGTCAATTAAGTGGTTTTTTAGGCCGTGCACTTGCCTGTTTATTATCAAAAAGTAATTTCAATTTTTGGGAATACAAAATTTTAATTTCAAAAGATTTTGTTATTCGTGCTTAATTCCCAGTTTTTATTATTGATAAAAACACTTGAAATTTATTGTTGATGCGATAAGCTATTCCTATGCGCATTTCACTGGTTGCTTAGGCCAGATCATCAGGAAACTTCATCCATAAAGATTTTAGAAAAACTAAAGATATTAAACCAAATAAAACTGTTAAGCGTATAAGACTTATAGCAACAGTTCTACTTGTAATAATATCAAAGTTTAAACAAAACACATCAACAATAAACAGTGGGTTTATCTCATCTTACATTCCCCACTACAATTAGTTGAAATTCTCTCAACATTAATTGTAGTTGTAAGTAGGTTAAGAAAAACAAAATAAAAACAACAACAACTTACAAAAGATGTTGTCAAATCGTTTTTTCAATTAACTTTAAAATATAAAAACCAATATCGTGTTTTCTTATATTTTCCCTACATTTGGGGGCTCAACCGATGCCAAAATTTGCAAAAGTGCATAAAGTTATAAAATATTTTTTTTGAAGAAGAAATTATTGGAAAAGAAGTTGCTAAGCAAAAGAAAATTAAAATTATCTAAAACGGGAAAAACTGTAGACAAATTAAGTACGAAATTATAATAAAACCAGTTTTAACTCCGCCCAAAAAATATACAGAACATTTTTTTTTAAAAAAGAATACGATCGGTATTGAAACATTTAAAGTTGAGTGAGCAGTCAAAGTTTAAAACAGTAATATTCAAAATGAGTCAAAGTTTAAAGTTTTTTCAATTGCGTAAAGAGGAAAAAAAATGCATTTAAGAGAATTATACATCAACTATGTCAGGGCAAAGTGAGGATGATGGAATAAAAACACGTTCAAAGCTTAAAGAATTAAAATCTAAAGAAGGTGGTGATCAATTCAAACATGAAATAAACCAAATTAGTTCAGAGAGTGATAATCAAATTACAAAGGAAAGTGCAAGTGAAAATAATACAACTAAAGAAAGCGATAATCAAAACAAACAACAAAAAGAAAACATATTAGAAAAAAAAAAGTAAAAGATACAATTAAAGGTACAAATCAGAACATACAAGTCAATTTTGAAAATCAAGTTAAAGAAAGTGTAGTAAAAAACAACATTGAAGCAATGTCAAACGAAGAAAACCTAAATGGTCTGGAGCGTATGGCTTCCAATGTTATTTCGGTAGGTTCAGCGGAAAAAGCAATTCCTGTATTTGAAGGTGACAGCGGTATGAACATCGATATGTGGATAGAAAATTTTGAGTACAACGCAAGAACTTACGGTTGGGACGATTTACAAAAATTTGTTTTTGCTCGAAGTAAAATGAGAAAAACCGCAGATTTATTTTTACAATCAGTGTCTGTAAGTGATTATAAAACTCTCAAAAAACTTTTGGAGGATGAATTTCATAGGGAATACCCAAGTGTAGAAGTTCATTCACAGCTTCGCGATCGTAAAAAGCAAGACAATGAAAGTATACACGAATATATATTGCATATGCGTCGAATTGGCTCGTTCGGTTCGGTTGATGAACTTTCGATTATTCGGTACGTAGTTGACGGGATAAAAGGCAAGCAGGAGAATAAAATAGCTCTATACAGTGCAAAAAATTATAAAGACTTAAAACTTCAATACGAAATATATGAAAGAATATTTAAAAATAAACATGAAAATAAGTATGAAAATGGAAGTGAAAATCGTTACAATACAAATAAAAGCGTTACTAATTCAAAAGAAATTCGGTGTTATAATTGTGGATCTCATGATCCTAGACGTAGCTCCTGCACTTTAGATGGACCAATATGCTTTAAGTGCGAAAAAAACTGGCCACGTAGCGAAAGACTGTAAAGTGGCAAATACTGATAAAGGGGCCAGTTCTAATAAAGTAAATTGTACAATAAATGAAACTAGCCTAAAAAAACTAATGATAAATGAAAACTATTTTAATTGTTTCATCGACAGTGGCGCGGATATTTCCCTAGTGAAAGAAAGTATTTTTAATAAAAACATTAAAAAAAACATTCAGAATTACAATAGAGAAATTGTCGGTTTCGGTGGTGCTGTGACAATACCAATGGGTATTGTAAAAGTGAATTCCAGTTTCGATGGGATTTTGGTTTCACACAACCTTGTGGTTGTACCAGATAGTGCGGTGTGTTACGATATTGTTATCGGCTTTGATACTTTCAAAAAACTACGTTATACGTCCGATGAAAAAGGGTATACGTTTCACTCATTAATTGAAGACCCCAGTGAAGAGGAATGTAAAAAAATTATGAACATTAATGTTGTCGAAGAATCTCATGTAGTGGCACCGGTCGGTTATAAAAAACAGATTGAACAAATTAAGAATAATTATACGCCGGTAAATACTGCGGTCAACCAGATAAAAATGAAAATCGTTTTAGAAAAAGAAGATCCGATATATTCGTCGCCCAGTCGTTTGCCACAGCCGGAGCAGAAAATTGTAGAAGACCAAGTTAATGAATGGATAAAATCAGGCATAATTCGAAAATCTTCATCTCAGTATTGCAGTCGGGTAGTGTTGGCTGATAAAAAAGATGGTTCTAAGAGGATGTGCATCGATTACAGACGGTTGAATAAGGTGTGTTTTAAAGACCGTTTTCCAGTTCCTCATATGGAGGACTTAATTGATTGTTTGGCTGGTTCATCCGTATTCAGCGAATTGGATATAAAGAACGCATTTTTGCACGTTCCTGTGGAAGAAGAGAGCAAGAAGTTTACAGCTTTTGTGACAAAACAAGGTATTTTCGAATTCAATTATGCACCATTCGGATTTTGCAATTCTCCAGCAGTTTTTATACGTTTCATCAACTCAATTTTTCGAGAACTTGTTAACGAAGGTATAATGCAAATTTACATGGATGACATTATCATTTTTTCTGCTGATAATAATACAGGTATGAGCTATTTACAAAAAGTAATTAATGTTGCCGCACAAAATAATTTAGAAATAAACTGGAAAAAATGTAAATTTTTGCAAAATCGAGTTGAATTTTTGGGAATGATAATAGAAAATGGAACAGTAAAACCTAGTGATGAGAAAATAAAAGCTGTAAAAAACTTTCCTATACCACAGAATGTTAGAGGTATACAATCATTCCTTGGCCTTACAGGATTTTTTCGAAAATTTATAGAAAATTATTCGCAAGTTGCTAGACCTTTGACAAATTTATTTAAAAAGGACGTTGCATTTGTTATTGGTGTTGTAGCAGAAACGGCCATTAAAAAATTGAAAGATATTTTAACAAATCAACCGGTTTTGAGAATTTTTTCAAGAGAGGCAAAAACAGAGTTGCATACAGATGCATCGAAATTGGGTTTTGGTGCTATTCAGCAGTTTGATGAAAAGTGGTATCCTGTTTATTTTTATAGTAAAAAAACATCAGAATCAGAAGCAAAACTACATAGCTATCATTTAGAGATAAAAGCTGCATTTTTAGGAATGAAGAAGTTACGCCATTATCTTTTGGGGATGAAATTCGATTTAGTTACTGATTGTTTAGCATTCCAGCAAACATATAGAAAAGATGATTTGGTACCCTCGATCGCCAGATACGTGATGTACATGCAGGATTTTGACTATAATTTAAAACATCGGAAAGGTGAACGTATGAAGCACGTTGATGCGCTCAGTAGACATGCTGTGAATATTGTCAGCGTAGAATCTGAATTGAAATTCCGGTTGCAAAAAGCTCAAAATACTGATGAAACTGTTCATCAAATAAAACAAAACTATTTTATATCACATGTGGAAAACAAAGTAAATAGAGTAATACAAAATTGTATAAAATGTATTCTTTTCAACAAAAAACAAGGTAAACTAGAAGGATTTCTAGAATGTGTTGATAAAGGTAGCGTGCCGCTGTGTACGATACACGTTGACCACTTAGGGCCAATGGATGCTACGTCCAAGTAGTATAAGCACATATTGGCTGTTGTTGATGGTTTCAGTAAATTTGTTTGGCTGTACCCAACAAAAAGCACTGGTGTAGATGAAGTCATTAACAAGCTCGAATGTTGGCGTTCGATTTTTGATCCACAGCGTATTTTAAGCGATAGAGGTGCAGCGTTTACTTCAAACACATTTAAAGAATTTTGCAATTCGAAAGCCATCGAGCATATACTAACAACAACTGGAGTACCGAGAGGTAACGGGCAAGTAGAACATGTGAACAGATCTATATTAGCAGTAATATCTAAACTTTCATCTGAAAAACCTGAAATGTGGTACAAGGAAGTAATCAATGTTCAAAAAGCTCTGAATAGTAGTTTTCATAGATCTACGGGTCGCTCACCATTTGAAGTTTTGTTTGGCGTAAAAATGAAAAATGGCAGCTGCAGTAACGTAATGGAAATTCTTGAAACTGAACTGGTGAAGGAATTTGATGAAGAACGCGAAAAACTTAGATATGAAACTAAACAGCAAATTCAAAAAGTACAAATTGAAAATAAGAGGAGTTTTAATCGTAAAAGAAAGAAGAATTTTGATTACAAGATGGGTGATTTGGTGGCAATTAAGAGAACCCAATTTGTTGCCGGCAAAAAACTTGCTAATGGATATCTTGGGCCGTATGAAGTTACCAAAGTTAAGCGGAATGGTCGTTATGATGTGCGAAAAGCAGCATCTTTTGAGGGGCCGAATACAACAAGCACCAGCAATGATCATATGAAGTTATGGCGTTATTCCGAATCTGATGATGAAGATGGCAGTTCATCCGAGACGGATGATTGGTCGGATGGCCGAATGTGGGATAAGGGGGTTAAATAGTGGACTGACACAGTTCCCAACACTGACATACTAAATTTAGCAACACAGACGGACATGAATGGAAAGAATTAGGAAGAATATTTTAGAATTTAAAAAGAAGAGTCAGTCGTTGTTGAGCTATCAAAAGAAACGCAAGTTGTAAAGTCGTTACAAAAGTTGTGAAGTCGGGCTAACTTCGGACGGGAAAAGTTGTGAAGAATAAAAGTTGATTCGGACAGACATTTTTATACACCTATTGTTATAATACTTAAATATAATCATTAATCTTTTATAGCAACTAGTTTTAAGATATTGAAAATACCCAAGTGAATTAATAAATATAAATCATTTTTCAATTAACTTTAAAATATAAAAACCAATATCGTGTTTTCTTATATTTTCCCTACATATATGGGTGTTTATCGCTCATCTAATTGGGTAAGTGCTGCAGTGTCTCTTCTTCCTAAGCGAGTGTGCCCGCTATCATGTAAAATATTTCGAGCTAGCGGGTTTGGATGCAATTCGAGCCTTTTTAAGTATTTTACTGCATATTTCGTAATCATAATTTTAACTAATAGAACATTGAGATCCTTGTAAATATTTGAGTTTTTAACATACCAATGGGCATACCATAGCACCAGATTGGCTTTAAGATGGAGTTGTAGAGTAGAAGTTTGCAGTCAAGACTAAGAACAGAGTTTCTTCTAATAAGCCAATGAATTTGGATGGCTTTTAGTTTCATTTGAGTTAATTTTGCCTCTATATGGCTTTTCCTCGTTAAACGGCGATCTAGATGAATAACGAGGTATTTTACATGCGAGTTTTGAGGTATTATTTGATTATTGATTTTAATAGGGGGCATAATTCCCGACGCAAGGTGAATGTTATATGTACGCATTTTTTCTCATTGACCTTTATCCTCCATTGTTTTAATCATATTTCAAGTTGAAATATATGATCCTGTAGGTAACGTGATGCTTCATGATGGTTTTCGTGCACGCTTAGAAAGGCTGTGTCGTCCGCAAATGTTGAAGTTTGTGTGAAGTTGTTTGTTGGCATGTCCGATGTATAAATTAAGTGTAATAGATGGCCCAGAATGCTGCCTTGTGGGACTCCAGCGCCAATTGGCTGAGGTGAACTTAAGAAATTTCCTTCTTTTATAATAAATTGACGACCGACTAAGTAGCTTTCTAACAGCTTGTGCGTGTTTGCTGGTAAATTTTGCTTCAATTTATGTAACAAGCCTTCATGCCAGACTTTATCAAAGGCTTGCGAAACATCGATGAAGAGAGCGGAGCAATATTTTCTTTCTTCAAAGGCTTTTTTTATAGCGTTTACTATTCGATGGGTTTGTTCAATTGTGCTATGGTTTGTTCTGAAGCCGAATTGAAGGTTAGGTATACACTAGGGCGGGTCAAATTGAATGGAACGATTTTTTTGATGAAGCGTATAGCAAAAACGTAATCTATAGGTGATTTTGAGAAATTTGGCTCAAGAGACCATAGCTGTAAGTCGAGTTTGGAGCCCCCAAAAAATTTCAAAATAGATATTTTTCCATATATACATAGAAAAATTTAATTAAGTTCGTCATAAAATCGGATCTGTATTGATACCAATATTTTTTTTTATTTTTAGTAGAGATATTAGGAATGTTTTGTCGAAAAATAGCCTAAAATGAATTTTTAACTAATAAATTCTGAATTTTCTTCGATTTTTTTCGAGATTTTTTTTTAGATTATAAAAGTTCAGATAATTTCTAACAACTTTTATCACCATCAATTTTTTTGTTTTCGAACTCCTTTTTGTAGGAAAATCGATCTGAAAAAATCAAAATTTTCAAGGTTTCAACAAAAAAACACTATTTTTACATTTTTAATTCAATTTATTTTTAAATATTATTCTCGACCTACAATTTAATGTTTTAACGTGGTAATATTACTTTTTAAGGTCCTTTTTACTTTCCATTCGAGGAGTTTTCTTACGACTTTCTAATGTCACTGCCATAACTCCTTCACAATTCTTTTCTTTAACTCGTTTTGAAACACTCGTTAATAATTGTACATGTCTTTCTGTTCCTTGTATGAGCATTGGAATTTGTGGATCAGCCAGTGGTGGTGCATCGAAATCTAAGTATTCCACCAACTGATCATATGGAATCTGTCGAGTAAATGCTGGTTCAAATAATATATCGTCGTTATTCATATCAACCATATTGACATAATCGGTAACATCGAAATTTAAGATATATTTTTTGTAAACTCTGAATTTAGTTGGATCGTAAAATTTTTCTCGATAGTGTAAAATCTTTTTGTTAGCCCGTATTGCTTTTCGATCATGAAACAACATTGTTAATAAGATATTTTCTGGATGAGCGTAATATGAGTTCTTTTGAATTACACCATCTACAATATTACGAAAGTTTGGTTTTAAGTATCGTGTCCAACGTATAAATTTTAATAAAAGTGCACTGCCGTACACAATAGAGTTATAAAACTTCACATTGAAGTACATTGGCACCAGTGTTGCCAATTTAGCCATTTAGTGGCTAGATTTATTTTTCACCCTGTTTAGCCATTAAAAAATGACTTTAGCCATTAGCCATTTTTTTAGCCATTTTTCAAATTGTTTAGCCATAAAATTTTATTTGCCGTTTTACTTTTAAAAGAATAATTTTTATTTTATTTTAAAAATTTATAAAAGTAAAATAATCATTTTAAACAGTTAAAACGCCTTTAATTTAAATCACAACTTTTACAAATGCTGAAAATCGCTATAAACGAGGATGAAACATCTTTCAAAGTAAAGTAACAGTATTCCAATATTTAATTTATAAAATGGATCAACACAAACATCGGTGTTTCTTTCTGGTTGCAAGTATTTCAATAAAGAGATACAGTCGGCAACAAAATTTTTTCTAAGAAATTTCAGAATTGACTATAAAGTTGCTCTCACTTCCATGGTCTAATGCTGAAGTAGAGAGGGTATTTAGCCAAGTAAACATCTTAAAAGCAATTTTAGAAATAGGTTACATTTAGCAACCGTTAATTCGATTTTTATACCCTTCACCACAGGTGGAAAAGGGTATATATAAGTTTGTCATTCCGTTTGTAATTTCTACAATATTGATCTTAGGCCCTGTAAAGTATATATATTTTGGGTCCTTATGAGGAGAGAAGTTGATTTAACGATATCCGTCCGTCTGTCCGTCTTACGTTTGATATGTGTTTTCCGGAGACTCCAGACATGATAGCGGCTAGGTTGTTTTACATTTATGTCACATATAGTCCACCATTTTTTGCTATTGAAATTCAGCCAGATTGGTCCAACAATGGCTGAGATATGACCAAAAAACCACGACTGCCTCTAATTTTTCCAAAAAATCCCTTGTGGTTGTTGTATTTTTATTACTTTTTTCTGTATATCTGGAGAACGACAAGAGCCAAAGTTTTCAAATTTGGTACAAACATTAAGGTTATAAATACACACCATTCCACAAAATGTGGGCGGGATTGGAGAAGTGGGCGTGGTGCCTTCCACACAAAAAGTATCAAAAATTGTATAAAAACCTGATTTTTTGGGCTGTCGTATGACCTATGGTTACGCCTTATATATCAAAAGATCGGAAATCTTTTGGAGAAAATATTTTCTGAAAATTTCGGAAAAATCGGTTCAGATACGAAAAAGTTATGGCCAATTTTTTTTTTTTTAATACGCTTTATCGGGAACCATAGATCATCCCGGGTCCAACTTTTATAGTTCAAATTAACTGAAAATTGTTCTTTAACACGTCGGTATATAAATCTGTCAAATCGGTTAAAATAATGGCAAGTTTTGAGTAAAATACTCACAAAATGGCCTAAAAAACATCAAAATTTTTGTAAAAACCTACATTTTAGGGCTGTCATAAGACCTAAGGATATGAATTATATATCAAAACATCGGAAATTTTTAATAGAAAATATTTTCTGAAAAACTCGGGAAAATCGGTTCAGATAAAGTTATGACCAAAATATAAATTTTTTTTTAAAAATACCGATTTTCGGGAACCATAGATCATCCCGAGTCCAAGTTTTATAACCAAAATGACTGGCAAATTTCTTCTTTAACACGTCGGTATATAAATCTGTCAAATCGGTTAAGAAATAGCAGAGTTATGACCAAAATACTGAAATCCCAAAAATTACTCTTTTTATTATAATTAAGTTTGTTTTTTATACCCTTCACCGAAGGTTCTATACCCTATAAAGTTCTGGGTATTCTGGGTCCTTATGAAAAGCGAAGTTCAAATCCAGTTGTCCGTTTCTCCACCCCCCCCCCCCCGCTCCCCTTTTGCATTTGTTTATATATACTAGCATAATGCTTAATATGATTTTCGTTATCAGCCTTCTTTACTATTTCATCTATTTAACGAAATAATAATAATAACAAATAGAAACTAGGAATTTTTGTTTCGTTTTGCTTCTTAAAAACTCGCCAAAAAAGATAAATCTACGGTATGACAACAGTGCCTATACAAAAAGAAACCAAACAAACACACATACATGGTACAAACTATTTTGGTGATTATAGGCCACCTATTATGGTTCACAACTCAAATATGTAGCTGATTTATAATTTTGGTATTATGGTTTACAACTTTGCTTTATTGTGGTGAACTAAAACATTTAAAATAATTACAACTCAACTATGTTGAGTTGTGAACTGGAAACTGTAGCCCGTTTCTGTATATCTCACATCGTAAAACTCTTCGCATGAAACGTGTGAATTGCAACAAAAATAGTGTGAAATGAAACAAAAAATGGTTTTTCTCACGCAAGTGTTTCTGTATCTTTTTTTTGCGAGAATTATCTGTCATTTAAATAATTTTCCAGCAATTATTGGAAGGATGCGAGAAAAAGTGTTTCTATAACAATATTTTGCGAAAAGTTTCTTTCAAGAACTGTCAAAATAAGTCACATTTGAAATTGGTGGCGAGAAAAACAAAATGTAGATATTTTGAATTTAAAATATGTTTATATACTATTTTTTTTAAATAAAGAAAAAAATAGAAGGAATATAAATGATAAATGCATAATTTATATGATAAAAAAAAACAAAAAACAATTGTTATATTTTGTTAGTTTAAATTTTTGTTAGCCTTTTCTTGTTTTGGTTTTAATCAGTGCTGCCAGATAAATTTGTGTCAAAATCGTCAATTTCCTGAGAAAAAAATAAAAAAGATCGTCTTTTTTGTTTTAAAAATCGTGCAATTTAAAATCAATTTTAAACAAATTTGTTTCGACTTTTATTAAAAAATTATCAAACAAAAACATAGTTAAAGTTCATGGGTATTTAATAATTATTATTTAATAATTGAGATATAAATCTTTAATTTACCTATTCCTATAATCTTTTTCTTTTTTACCTGAAATAGACTTAGTAGAATACCTTGTAGTTAAAATTGAAAAAATCGGTTCATAAATAAACGGGTTAAAGACCCAGTAAAATCTTCGCCTACAAAATAATATGTTAAGTAATCAGAAACACACAAAAGCACTACATACAATTCTACTGAAAAACTAATGAATTTTACAAGGGTTGTGCCAAAAAGAACAAATTCAAAAGTAAGTCATTTTTTTTATCTTAATACATCCAGAAAAAAGTAGTTATCGAAGTTCTTATAGAAGAAAGCTACTTAATAACGAGTGAAAGAAGCTATCCATTTTGAAAAAGTTTTTACTGGGAGACAAACAAATTTCTTTCTTGCCGGAATAATGGTTTTGGCACAAAAGTGTACATATAAGATAAGAATATCAAATATAAATCATATTTTGTATATGTATATAAGAAGTATTAAATGTTCAAAATAAGCCAAGTCGGTCCATTACTTTCCCTCGAAATTTTGCTTTTGCCGATACATTTTTTAGGGAAGAAACAAACAATTTCGAGGACAATTTTCACAATAGGGATAAATATAAAAATTTAAGCAGCCTTGTTTCTAAAGATATCTTTTTTTCTAATAAACAAACATATAAAAATATTTACAATTATCTTATTTCGAAGACTAAGGGGCGTATAGTGTAAAACGCAACGCCAACAATTTCATTAAAAGCAAAAATAAAATCAAAAATATTTTATAAATTTGTTGTTGCTTTCTACAGACATTTATATTATTTTTTTTTTTCAATTTTCAACGCCATAAAATAGAAGTGTTTGAAATTTAAAAATTCAAGATGAATTTCTATAGAAAATAACAACAAAGTTATAAAATATTTTTGATTTTGTTTTTGCTTTCGTCACTTTTTTAGAAAAAATCATCAAAACGTCACTTTGTTAATATCGGAACAAAAAATCGTCAAGATGACGATAACTCGTCAAATCTGGCAGCTCTGTTTTTATTATATTTATTTCTTTTGTTGACGTTTCGCTTTTATTTGACACTTAATTACTGGAAATATTCCAGTATAAACAGAATTTGTTGTGTCTGTTTTCGCATTCAAATACAGAAACACTTTTATCTCATAAATCGAGAAACGATGGAATTTTTTGTTTCACACTTCATGTAAGAAATTTTACGATGCGAGAAATACAGAAACGAGCTACTGATCATACATATTTACTTTTAATGATATTCATAAAACGTTCCTTCATGGTCCAGTTGTCTAGGGGGTTTGCTTAAGGAGCATATAGACGACATGTTTTTGTCATCTGACATGTCAAATTTTCAAGTCACATGTAATTGTGCATGTCTGTCAAAATCGCTGTTTTACATAAGCTTTATAATATTCGGTCACAAACGTACATGTAATTTGCTTCTGACATTGTCACTGTTTTTTTCGCATTGTTATTGCAGAAACCAAAGTAGTGCTCGGTTTCAAAATAGCTTGCTGCCGCCATGAAAAGTTTTATTTGCGCAGTAAAATAGTTCAGCCATCTTAACAATTTTTTCTTTTAATTCAAAGATACCAATTTAGGATTTTATAATAAAACGGTTTTTATATATATATATTCACATAAATTCTATTCAATGGTAAGATGATCAAACATATCTCGGTATTGTAAAAAATTAATTTCAGCCGGCTAATGATTCCGTCAATAGTGGACGCCGCTGCCGGTTTCTTCCCGGCATAGCTTTCTGATGTCAGATGGTTTGTCAGAAGAAAATAGAGCACGCTCTAATTGAAATTTTGTCAGATGACTTTGCGTCTGACTTTTACAGAAGCAAAGTTAAAAAGGTAACACACGACATGTATGTATTTTGCAGTGGGAAATTTGACATGTCAGATGACAAAAACATGTCGTGTACGGGCGCCTTTAGGTTAGAAACTGTGAGTCCCTGGTTCGAATCTTGTTTTTTCAAAAAGACAATTTTTTTTAAATTTTTTTATGTTCTGAAACGATTTAAAAAAATATTTACCAGTTTTAACTTTTTAAATTTAATTTAAATGAAGTTTTATGTATTGTATATGTATGTTTATGTAGAAATTATTTAGTTTTTGTCTAGTTGCTCTGTATTCTGCTCGCACAATGGTGAAGGGTATATAAGATTCGGCACAGCCGAATATAGCACTCTTACTTGTTTTAATTAGGTACATATTTTTACCGTAACAATAAACTATTTTTACCAACACCACAATAGTGGAGAGGGTACTATGCTTTTGTGCTGATGTTTGTAACACCTTAAAATATTGATACTTAGCCATCCTTTACGTATACCGATTGACTCAGAATCACTTTCTGAGTCGAATTAACGATGATTGTCCGGCTGGCTGGCTGTTCATGTACACCTTGTGCGCAAAGTAACGGTCGTAAATTTGCAGATTTGTGATTATGATTTTCCCTCAAATTATTTAAAACTAATAGGCACGAGTGATTCCTACGAGATGAACAATAACGACATTGAATTTATCGATGATTTAATTTTTAAAATATATATCAAAATATTAATTTACATAAATATTAATTTACGTTTATTCTTATTTAAGAAATTGATCTTGACTTACAATTTCATCGTAAACAAATTTAAATGAATTATTTCTGTTTTGTTATTGAATTTTAATGTGTTTTTATTTAAAAAAGCTTTTAGCCATTTTTTAGCCCATTTTTAGCCATTTTTTAGCCATTTTTTTCCGTAAATTTAGCCATTTTTGGTCATCAAGTTTTGGCAACACTGATTGGCACATAAACTGGAAAAATATAAACTGCTAAAGTTTTAAAATTGGTCGATGGTGTATTAGTTGTTACATATAATCGTAGTAATCTACTTGCTTTGGTTAACCAACGAGAATGTGCAATTGGTCCTGGTTTAATGTTAGCTAAATCAACTGGAACAATACCATTTGAAATTGCTTTAGCTATTTGATATAAATATTTAACATCTGTTGATAATTCGAGCTCATGTTCATGATCCATCATTGCAGGCATATTCTCCAGTGGTATTGGATCAAAATGTGCTACTACCTGAAAAATGAAATGTTTAGATCAATTAAAATGCAATTATTTTATTTTAACTTTATTACAATCGAAAAAGTAAAATAAGGATAATAAATGATGATATTAAATAAAATAAAGTGTTACATACCTGCAATTTCTCACATTCTTGAATAGCTTTGAATAACTTTCCACTTGCTGCTCGTGGTCTACTGGTGACTGTTTTGTCCAATGCTTCATATAAATGAAGCAGACATATAAACCAGTGAATTGGTCTATTTAACTGTTTTTCAAATAATCGTAAAACACCATTTTCTGTTTCAGTATTTACTGGCTCACCATCACTGCATATGCCAATTAATTGATGAACTGTTAATGTTTTATTGTTGAAAAATTCATTTAGTTTTCTGTGTTTGTTTTTTGCATCTTCTTGACTACCCACATTTACATATCCAAGAAACTCATTATAGGGCTCTTTCAGAACAACTAAATGCGGTTCTTTTACCATAGTGGTATGATATTTGTCATTAATTTTCTCTGTGGTTAATGAGTCATCTTTTCTACCATCGAAAGAGAATGCAGTTATGGAAGAATTTGTATGTAGTGTACGAAGCACTGCATCTCTAGATTTAACTTTTTCTCTAGCCACTTTTGATTTATCCATAATAACAAGCTTACCATGAATGAACATCTCTAAAATTTATATCTTCGAATAAAGCTGTTGCTAAACATGAAGCGACTCTATCTAAAACACCGAATCTATCACACATCATAGCCAAATTTAAGGTATCGTATCTTTGAGTATAATGATCTCGTGTCATTTGAACAGTTGCTTCTGGAACTTCTGTTGTTTCTTCATTTTCATCTTCATCCATGTGTAATTCAGGTGGTTTGTATCTTGGATCATCGGTACCAGTTGTAAGTGTTGGTATTGTTGTAGCATACTTCTTCAACGTCTTCCGTATATTCAGGTATTGTGAATTTTATATAATCATAAATTTTTTTAGATTTTCTGGAATCAATCCACACGAGCATTCTGTTGTTTTTATTTTGCAATTACATTTTCCAATATAAAATAATTCGTTTATTGAATGAACAAATGCTTTAAATTCGTCTCTTTTGTTTCTATGTTGTACCTGTTTCTGGTATTTATCAAGCAAGCCAGTTAATTGTTTTAAAACACTCTTTCTATTAATGATTTCAATATTTAATTTACACCAAATTTGGAATAATTTATCTGTTACGTGAGGAGTAAAAGTTTTATACGAGAATATTTTGTTTTCAAATTTAGCACGATCACTTAAAAAAATATTATATTTTAATATGTCACATTTAGTAGGCAAACTAAGATCACTTAAATCACTTGATAAACAAAAAACAACAATATCTTGATGAGGCATGTTAGTCAATCTAGAGTCAAAACTTGTTGATGTTGTTGCTTCCATTTGCGAAGACACCTCAGACGTTGTTGATGGTTCTTGATTATCCATAATAACTTTGATATTATCACTGCACTCTTTGATTGTGTCACACTAAATTTAAAAATAAAAAAAAATATTGGTATTGTGATAACCGAGTTTTTATTTAAGTATTTTGGCAAACTGCGTGCGCATTGCTCGATGAACGATTAAGGAAGAAGGAAAAGCAAGCTTGACAACGTTTAGTGTTGGTAAACGTCATTATTTTGTAACCTTATTATTCATTCATATCATATATCATTCATAATCTGCAAAAAAAAAAAAAAAAAAAAAATTTAAGAAAATTCAGAATTTATTAGTTAAAAGTTCATTTTAGGCTATTTTTCGACAAAACATTCCTAATAACTCTACTAAAAAATAATAAAAATAAAATAAAAATACGTTTCAAACAAGCCCAGATTGAGAAATCTACTATAATTCTATCCGATTTTATGACGATTTAAATTAAAATATTCTATGTATATATGTAAAAATATCTATTTTGAAATTTTGGGGGGGCTCCAAACCCGACTTAGAGCTATGATCTCTTGAGCAAAATTTCTCAGAACCAGATTATTATTGCTATACGCTTCATCAAAAAACATTAACCAGCCCTAGTATACACCCATTGTCATTAAAAATTGGGATCAATTTTGACGCTAAGAGTTTCTCAAACAGCTTTGATATATAAGATAATAAGCTAATAGACCTATATGACTCAACTTTTGTATGATCTTTTCCTGGCTTTGGTATCATCGTAAAGCCCTTATGACACTACATTTTTAATGCATTGTTCAAGTTTTGGTGAGCAGTACAAATATAATGTAATACAAATATTTACCAAGTGCAAAGAGTTAAGCTGTATTAAGATAAATGGCAAACCGTCAAAAATTTTACTAAAGTTATCGATAAAAAATGAAGTTATGTCAAAAAAAATGTAAAATTGTTTAACTTAAAATTGACATTTCCAGCTTGAAATATTAAAAGTGTTGCTGAATCAGCGGTTTATGGGCAAATTCAGCGATTTACCGCTTTCTGTTTTTAGGTTTCTCATAAACAAAAAGTTGGCAACATTTAATAAAATAAACAAAACAGGGATGGCTAAGTTGTTTCAATTGTACTTTTTTGTTAATACTTTTTAAACTAAGATTTATAATACCTTTTTTTGGTGTTTTTTATGAACATAAATAAAATTAATTTCAACTAAAAAAAAATCTTTTAGTACAATTAGGGTAAAAAAGTAAAAGTTTTAAAGGTTGTTGGTACAATTTTAAAAATTCTCAACGCCATCCCTGAAACAAAACCATAACAAGAGAAAAAAAAAACAAAAATCTTTATTTACATTATGTATAGTTCGCTCTTTCTAACATTTACTGTTTCTTTCTATCAATTCTATATCAATTAATGAATAAAAAATGTAGTGTCATAAGGGCTTAACTAAGGTAGAGCTGCAAAACTATCGATGGTACTATCGATAGTATCGATAGTTTTATTTTTAGTAGACTATCGATATTTTTGTTTCGATAGCGATACTATCGACAAATTGTCTTCTCTTTCTTTTAACAAACAAATCGCCGGTAACGCTAAATGTTTTTGTTAGTAAAAAGCCTAAAATATAAAAATTTCTATTTAAAATAACCTTTATTTTAAAGCTGAAGGTTACGGTTCTACAGTAATGGAGCGATATTTGCAAAGATTAAATGGTAAGTACAGAATTTGAATTTCTTAAGCTGCATTTGTATTTCATATCCCACATACCTACATACAGTTGTAGATGGCAGCGATAAAAGTGTTGCGGATGACAGTGACGAGTCTGACACCGAAGCCGTTCCGAAAAAAGCACGGAGAGGAAACTCAGAAGTGTGGAATTTTTTCGAACCAATAAAAGGTAAAAACTATGCTAAATGCCGTTCATGTGAAAAAATTTATAAAACCAGCGGCAACACGTCAAATCTATTTGACCACCTCAAGCGGGCTCATCCGTGTTACCAAAAAATGACAAAGCCATCAAACACAATTGATTTGTTTTTTAAAAAAGTTGAAAGTTACGACATAGACTCACAACGTAAGAAGGATCTTGATAGCGCTTTAATGTCAATGGTTGCCACAGATGTACAGCCATTTAGCATAATGGAGGACAGAGGTTTTCGAGACTTTGTAAAATGTCTGGATCCTCGCTACGTTTTACCATCACGAACCACACTTCAAAATGTTATGACGGCAAATTTATACAACAGTACTAAAACCAATTTAAAAACAATGCTTGACGAAGTAGAATATTGTGCTGTTACTACTGACTGCTGGACCTCACGCGCAAATGAGGGCTACCTTACCGTGACGTGTCATTTTATTACAAAGGAATTTGTTTTACGTACTGCTGTTTTATCAACCAAAAATCTTTTGACAGCTACAAACCACAATGCAGAAAATATAGCCAAATCGTTGCGAGCAGTATTGGATGAGTGGGGTCTTACGGGAAAAGTGGTTTCAGTTGTTACTGATAATGACAGCACCATGATAAAAGCATGCGAATTGCTGCAGATGAGAAATCTCCCTTGTTTAGCACATACTGTGAATCTTGTAGTGCAAGATTGCTTAGCTCAAGATTTTGTAAAACACATTTTAGTCAGTTGTAAAAAGATTGTTACATACTTTAAAAGCAGCACAATTGCCTACGAAAAGTTTAAAGCTGATCAAGGGAGAGAAAAGCCATACAGCTTGCTGCAGGAAGTTCCAACCCGCTGGAATAGCGCTTTAAGAATGGTTGAACGAATTTTAGTCACAAACATCTCAATATCAAACGTACTTTTGTCTACACCAAAAGCACCGTTACCTTTAACGGCGGATGACATCGAGGTACTTGAAGATCTGAAAGAGCTACTAACACCATTTGATGCAGCTACAATTCAGGCATCGTCCAGCGCATCTGTTACCATCTCCTTAATTATTGTGGGCTTTTTCAAACTCTTAATGAAACCAAAAATAGTTTGAAGACGTCTGAAGGTCAACTAGCTTGTGCCTTCCTAATAGAAAGAATAAGAAAACGTTTATTTCCTTACGAAGAAAGAACCACAACGAGAATTGGAACTCTTTTAGACCCCCGCTTTAAGAAAGAAGGGTTTTTATTTGCAAGCAATGCTGACAAAGCAACAAATTCGCTGCAAAATGAATTGAGTACCACAAAAAGGAAAACGATTACGTTGCACGATGCAGAACCGTCAACATCGAAAAATATGCAGCAGAAGCCACCAGCATTATTAAAATTTGTTGGAAGCAAAGTGGCTAGCAAAGTAAGGACAAATCAAGTAGATGCCATAATTTCCCTCAGGCAATATTTGGAAATTGAAAATTCTGCAATAGAAAGCGACCCACTGCAATATTGGAAGGTAATTAGTGTTTTTTTTTATTTAAAAGTTAATAAAGTTTTTATATTTTCAGTGTAACGGGAACGAAATGTCGCTTACTAAATCTTGTGCCTTAAAGTATTTGTGTATACCGGCCACTTCAACTGAATCAGAAAGAATGTTTAGTAAAGCTGGACTCATCATTTCTGACCGCAGAAGTTGTTTAAAAGCTAAAACTGTCGATATGTTGTTATTTATTAACAAAAATTATTGGATAGCTCAGTAACTGCCTCGTGAGATATATATGCTTATATATATCTATGTACGAAACAAAAATGATCTCATTATGCCAAATTTACAGTTTTTAGGTTGTTAACTATAACAGATTGGTCAATTATACTTATTAAACAATTTTTTTTCAGCATAAGCTGATTCCATATTTCCTTTTAGTTAATATATTTAACTAATGGTAAAGAAAGATTTACCTGATGGTACACAAAAGCTGTTATTTAAACAACATTCTCTTAACTATTGTAGCTTACTAAACTGTAAAATTAAAGCCCAGAATTGGAAAACGAATTCTGTTTTTATGTATCTCTAAAAATTATTATATTAGAATTATAAAAGTTTTGTTTACTTTTCCGTTTTGTTTATTTAATTTATTTTGTTTGTTTATTTTTATAAGCTATGTTCCTGAAATAAACCTCTAGCTTGTTAAGCTTTAACTAAAATAATATAGCTCTCTCTTTTATTTAAAGGATATCTTCAACCGTGTAAGACTTAATTCATGAAAAAAATTTCGGCATACATAATAAATGTATTAAATAAAGTTGTTAATATGATTCTTGAAGGCACTTTAACCGGGTAAAATTCTAACCTGCCTTTAGCTCTAGTCTACGAAAAATTAAATTTATTTAAAGTTTGTGTTTCTTTTATTTTGGAGTTGCTTTTATAATCATTTTTTACATCAACTAGGGAGTAAAAATTTGCTTTGTTATAATAAATTCGTCTTCAATTTACATAGGTACATACTTGTTTTAGTAGCCTTAACAGTTTTCTAAGAATTCAAAACTATCGATAGTATCGATAGTTTTACAAAAAACTATCGAAACTATCGAATGGCGCGACTATCGATAGTTTTGCAGCTCTAAACTAAGAAGACCTTGCATTCTTGAGGGTAGTATTTAAGGCGTAAAATAGGATTAAAAATAAAAAGAATAATTTTCTTTGCTATGAAAGGGAGCTCCAAAAGAATTTTGTTACTGATCTTATCAATACCAGGTGCCTTCTTGGTGTTTAGTTCACAAATAGCCTTTTCTATTTCTCTTATCTCAAATTTAAGGGGGATAGCTGCTCTAACAGTCCGCTATGTTTGGGGTAAATACGTTTTTCAAATGATTTATAAACAGGTTTCCTTTTTCATTATCACTTCTTGCCCAACTTCCATTCAGGTTTCTTAATGGTGGTTTCGATATAACTGGCCTTTTGAGATTTCTAGCTGCACGCCATAATGGATAGTCTGATTGTGGAGTTGCATCCGGGTCCTTTGGATATTTTTCCACGGAAGCTGTTTTCTGAGACTGCAGTAATTTTCTTTGCCTTTTTGTACACTCTTTTAATAACTTCTTAATTTGAGGGGATCTGTGCAATTGCCACTCTCTTCGAACTCTCCTTTTTTCCTTTAAGAGGCGCTCGACATCTGTAGAATATATTTTATTATTATTGGTTTTTTTGAGGATTTTGCTGGAATGTTGAACAGCAAGCTTAAGATAACTGTCAAAATTTATTGAGAGATCCACATTCTACGGTGTGCTAAGCGGAATATTTTCTGTGCAATGGGTACTTTTTGTATTTTAACCAATTTATTTGCGTAGCTGTCGTCGCTATGTAACCTATTGGTGTTTGTTATAGTAACAATTGAAGGTGTGTGATCAGAGGATAATTCTAAGGAAGCTTCAACGTGAATCATTTCTGTGGGGATATTTTTAGTTTTAACCACGCCAAAATCGATGACATATGAAATTTTTTGCGGATCAGTAGGCCAATATGTTGGTTGTGCGCTTGCGACAACATTTAAATTCATTTTAGAGATTGTGTTAAATAAAACACGTCCCTTTGGTGTTATTAGTCGTGACCCCCAGAAGGTATGTTTAGCGTTATAATCGCCAGCAGCCAGGAAACAGGGCCCCAATGACTTATAATATTTATAATATTGGCTTTCTGATATTGCAAATCTAGGTGGTGAGTATAAGGATGAAATAACTATGTTTCGATTAATCGTACAATTTTTCTCGATAGTGTAAAATCTTTTTGTTAGCCCGTATTGCTTTTCGATCATGAAACAACATTGTTAATAAGATATTTTCTGGATGAGCGTAATATGAGTTGTTTTGAATTACACCATCTACAATATTACGAAAGTTTGGTTTTAAGTATCGTGTCCAACGTATAAATTTTAATAAAAGTGCACTGCCGTACACAATAGAGTTATAAAACTTCACATTGAAGTACATTGGCACCAGTGTTGCCAATTTAGCCATTTAGTGGCTAGATTTATTTTTCACCCTGTTTAGCCATTAAAAAATGACTTTAGCCATTAGCCATTTTTTTTAGCCATTTTTCAAATTGTTTAGCCATAAAATTTTATTTGCCGTTTTACTTTTAAAAGAATAATTTTTATTTTATTTTAAAAATTTATAAAAGTAAAATAATCATTTTAAACAGTTAAAACGCCTTTAATTTAAATCACAACTTTTACAAATGCTGAAAATCGCTATAAACGAGGATGAAACATCTTTCAAAGTAAAGTAACAGTATTCCAATATTTAATTTATAAAATGGATCAACACAAACATCGGTGTTTCTTTCTGGTTGCAAGTATTTCAATAAAGAGATACAGTCGGCAACAAAATTTTTTCTAAGAAATTTCAGAATTGACTATAAAGTTGCTCTCACTTCCATGGTCTAATGCTGAAGTAGAGAGGGTATTTAGCCAAGTAAACATCTTAAAAGCAATTTTAGAAATAGGTTACATTTAGCAACCGTTAATTCGATTTTTATACCCTTCACCACAGGTGGAAAAGGGTATATATAAGTTTGTCATTCCGTTTGTAATTTCTACAATATTGATCTTAGGCCCTGTAAAGTATATATATTTTGGGTCCTTATGAGGAGAGAAGTTGATTTAACGATATCCGTCCGTCTGTCCGTCCGTCTGTCCGTCTTACGTTTGATATGTGTTTTCCGGAGACTCCAGACATGATAGCGGCTAGGTTGTTTTACATTTATGTCACATATAGTCCACCATTTTTTGCTATTGAAATTCAGCCAGATTGGTCCAACAATGGCTGAGATATGACCAAAAAACCACAACTGCCTCTAATTTTTCCAAAAAATCCCTTGTGGTTGTTGTATTTTTATTACTTTTTTCTGTATATCTGGAGAACGACAAGAGCCAAAGTTTTCAAATTTGGTACAAACATTAAGGTTATAAATACACACCATTCCACAAAATGTGGGCGGGATTGGAGAAGTGGGCGTGGTGCCTTCCACACAAAAAGTATCAAAAATTGTATAAAAACCTGATTTTTTGGGCTGTCGTATGAACTATGGTTACGCCTTATATATCAAAAGATCGGAAATCTTTTGGAGAAAATATTTTCTGAAAATTTCGGAAAAATCGGTTCAGATACGAAAAAGTTATGGCCAATTTTTTTTTTTTTAATACGCTTTATCGGGAACCATAGATCATCCCGGGTCCAACTTTTATAGTTCAAATTAACTGAAAATTGTTCTTTAACACGTCGGTATATAAATCTGTCAAATCGGTTAAAATAATGGCAAGTTTTGAGTAAAATACTCACAAAATGGCCTAAAAAACATCAAAATTTTTGTAAAAACCTACATTTTAGGGCTGTCATAAGACCTAAGGATATGAATTATATATCAAAACATCGGAAATTTTTAATAGAAAGTATTTTCTGAAAAACTCGGGAAAATCGGTTCAGATACGAAAAAGTTATGACCAAAATATTAATTTTTTTTTAAAAATACTGATTTTCGGGAACCATAGATCATCCCGAGTCCAAGTTTTATAACCAAAATGACTGGCAAATTTCTTCTTTAACACGTCGGTATATAAATCTGTCAAATCGGTTAAGAAATAGCAGAGTTATAAAATACTGAAATCCCAAAAATTACTCTTTTTATTATAATTAAGTTTGTTTTTTATACCCTTCACCGAAGGTTCTATACCCTATAAAGTTCTGGGTATTCTGGGTCCTTATGAAAAGCGAAGTTCAAATCCAGTTGTCCGTTTCTCCACCCCCCCCCCCCGCTCCCCTTTTGCATTTGTTTATATATACTAGCATAATGCTTAATATGATTTTCGTTATCAGCCTTCTTTACTATTTCATCTATTTAACGAAATAATAATAATAACAAATAGAAACTAGGAATTTTTGTTTCGTTTTGCTTCTTAAAAACTCGCCAAAAAAGATAAATCTACGGTATGACAACAGTGCCTATACAAAAAGAAACCAAACAAACACACATACATGGTACAAACTATTTTGGTGATTATAGGCCACCTATTATGGTTCACAACTCAAATATGTAGCTGATTTATAATTTTGGTATTATGGTTTACAACTTTGCTTTATTGTGGTGAACTAAAACATTTAAAATAATTACAACTCAACTATGTTGAGTTGTGAACTGGAAACTGATCATACATATTTACTTTTAATGATATTCATAAAACGTTCCTTCATGGTCCAGTTGTCTAGGGGGTTTGCTTAAGGAGCATATAGACGACATGTTTTTGTCATCTGACATGTCAAATTTTCAAGTCACATGTAATTGTGCATGTCTGTCAAAATCGCTGTTTTACATAAGCTTTATAATATTCGGTCACAAACGTACATGTAATTTGCTTCTGACATTGTCACTGTTTTTTTCGCATTGTTATTGCAGAAACCAAAGTAGTGCTCGGTTTCAAAATAGCTTGCTGCCGCCATGAAAAGTTTTATTTGCGCAGTAAAATAGTTCAGCCATCTTAACAATTTTTTCTTTTAATTCAAAGATACCAATTTAGGATTTTATAATAAAACGGTTTTTATATATATATATTCACATAAATTCTATTCAATGGTAAGATGATCAAACATATCTCGGTATTGTAAAAAATTAATTTCAGCCGGCTAATGATTCCGTCAATAGTGGACGCCGCTGCCGGTTTCTTCCCGGCATAGCTTTCTGATGTCAGATGGTTTGTCAGAAGAAAATAGAGCACGCTCTAATTGAAATTTTGTCAGATGACTTTGCGTCTGACTTTTACAGAAGCAAAGTTAAAAAGGTAACACACGACATGTATGTATTTTGCAGTGGGAAATTTGACATGTCAGATGACAAAAACATGTCGTGTACGGGCGCCTTTAGGTTAGAAACTGTGAGTCCCTGGTTCGAATCTTGTTTTTTCAAAAAGACAATTTTTTTTAAATTTTTTTATGTTCTGAAACGATTTAAAAAAATATTTACCAGTTTTAACTTTTTAAATTTAATTTAAATGAAGTTTTATGTATTGTATATGTATGTTTATGTAGAAATTATTTAGTTTTTGTCTAGTTGCTCTGTATTCTGCTCGCACAATGGTGAAGGGTATATAAGATTCGGCACAGCCGAATATAGCACTCTTACTTGTTTTAATTAGGTACATATTTTTACCGTAACAATAAACTATTTTTACCAACACCACAATAGTGGAGAGGGTACTATGCTTTTGTGCTGATGTTTGTAACACCTTAAAATATTGATACTTAGCCATCCTTTACGTATACCGATTGACTCAGAATCACTTTCTGAGTCGAATTAACGATGATTGTCCGGCTGGCTGGCTGTTCATGTACACCTTGTGCGCAAAGTAACGGTCGTAAATTTGCAGATTTGTGATTATGATTTTCCCTCAAATTATTTAAAACTAATAGGCACGAGTGATTCCTACGAGATGAACAATAACGACATTGAATTTATCGATGATTTAATTTTTAAAATATATATCAAAATATTAATTTACATAAATATTAATTTACGTTTATTCTTATTTAAGAAATTGATCTTGACTTACAATTTCATCGTAAACAAATTTAAATGAATTATTTCTGTTTTGTTATTGAATTTTAATGTGTTTTTATTTAAAAAAGCTTTTAGCCATTTTTTAGCCCATTTTTAGCCATTTTTTAGCCATTTTTTTCCGTAAATTTAGCCATTTTTGGTCATCAAGTTTTGGTAACACTGATTGGCACATAAACTGGAAAAATATAAACTGCTAAAGTTTTAAAATTGGTCGATGGTGTATTAGTTGTTACATATAATCGTAGTAATCTACTTGCTTTGGTTAACCAACGAGAATGTGCAATTGGTCCTGGTTTAATGTTAGCTAAATCAACTGGAACAATACCATTTGAAATTGCTTTAGCTATTTGATATAAATATTTAACATCTGTTGATAATTCGAGCTCATGTTCATGATCCATCATTGCAGGCATATTCTCCAGTGGTATTGGATCAAAATGTGCTACTACCTGAAAAATGAAATGTTTAGATCAATTAAAATGCAATTATTTTATTTTAACTTTATTACAATCGAAAAAGTAAAATAAGGATAATAAATGATGATATTAAATAAAATAAAGTTATACATACCTGCAATTTCTCACATTCTTGAATAGCTTTGAATAACTTTCCACTTGCTGCTCGTGGTCTACTGGTGACTGTTTTGTCCAATGCTTCATATAAATGAAGCAGACATATAAACCAGTGAATTGGTCTATTTAACTGTTTTTCAAATAATCGTAAAACACCATTTTCTGTTTCAGTATTTACTGGCTCACCATCACTGCATATGCCAATTAATTGATGAACTGTTAATGTTTTATTGTTGAAAAATTCATTTAGTTTTCTGTGTTTGTTTTTTGCATCTTCTTGACTACCCACATTTACATATCCAAGAAACTCATTATAGGGCTCTTTCAGAACAACTAAATGCGGTTCTTTTACCATAGTGGTATGATATTTGTCATTAATTTTCTCTGTGGTTAATGAGTCATCTTTTCTACCATCGAAAGAGAATGCAGTTATGGAAGAATTTGTATGTAGTGTACGAAGCTCTGCATCTCTAGATTTAACTTTTTCTCTAGCCACTTTTGATTTATCCATAATAACAAGCTTACCATGAATGAACATCTCTAAAATTTATATCTTCGAATAAAGCTGTTGCTAAACATGAAGCGACTCTATCTAAAACACCGAATCTATCACACATCATAGCCAAATTTAAGGTATCGTATCTTTGAGTATAATGATCTCGTGTCATTTGAACAGTTGCTTCTGGAACTTCTGTTGTTTCTTCATTTTCATCTTCATCCATGTGTAATTCAGGTGGTTTGTATCTTGGATCATCGGTACCAGTTGTAAGTGTTGGTATTGTTGTAGCATACTTCTTCAACGTCTTCCGTATATTCAGGTATTGTGAATTTTATATAATCATAAATTTTTTTAGATTTTCTGGAATCAATCCACACGAGCATTTTGTTGTTTTTATTTTGCAATTACATTTTCCAATATAAAATAATTCGTTTATTGAATGAACAAATGCTTTAAATTCGTCTCTTTTGTTTCTATGTTGTACCTGTTTCTGGTATTTATCAAGCAAGCCAGTTAATTGTTTTAAAACACTCTTTCTATTAATGATTTCAATATTTAATTTACACCAAATTTGGAATAATTTATCTGTTACGTGAGGAGTAAAAGTTTTATACGAGAATATTTTGTTTTCAAATTTAGCACGATCACTTAAAAAAATATTATATTTTAATATGTCACATTTAGTAGGCAAACTAAGATCACTTAAATCACTTGATAAACAAAAAACAACAATATCTTGATGAGGCATGTTAGTCAATCTAGAGTCAAAACTTGTTGATGTTGTTGCTTCCATTTGCGAAGACACCTCAGACGTTGTTGATGGTTCTTGATTATCCATAATAACTTTGATATTATCACTGCACTCTTTGATTGTGTCACACTAAATTTAAAAATAAAAAAAAATATTGGTATTGTGATAACCGAGTTTTTATTTAAGTATTTTGGCAAACTGCGTGCGCATTGCTCGATGAACGATTAAGGAAGAAGGAAAAGCAAGCTTGACAACGTTTAGTGTTGGTAAACGTCATTATTTTGTAACCTTATTATTCATTCATATCATATATCATTCATAATCTGCAAAAAAAAAAAAAAAAAAAATTTAAGAAAATTCAGAATTTATTAGTTAAAAGTTCATTTTAGGCTATTTTTCGACAAAACATTCCTAATAACTCTACTAAAAAATAATAAAAATAAAATAAAAATACCTTTCAAACAAGCCCAGATTGAGAAATCTACTATAATTCTATCCGATTTTATGACGATTTAAATTAAAATATTCTATGTATATATGTAAAAATATCTATTTTGAAATTTTGGGGGGGCTCCAAACCCGACTTAGAGCTATGATCTCTTGAGCAAAATTTCTCAGAACCAGATTATTATTGCTATACGCTTCATCAAAAAACATTAACCAGCCCTAGTATACACCCATTGTCATTAAAAATTGGGATCAATTTTGACGCTAAGAGTTTCTCAAACAGCTTTGATATATAAGATAATAAGCTAATAGACCTATATGACTCAACTTTTGTATGATCTTTTCCTGGCTTTGGTATCATCGTAAAGCCCTTATGACACTACATTTTTAATGCATTGTTCAAGTTTTGGTGAGCAGTACAAATATAATGTAATACAAAAATTTACCAAGTGCAAAGAGTTAAGCTGTATTAAGATAAATGGCAAACCGTCAAAAATTTTACTAAAGTTATCGATAAAAAATGAAGTTATGTCAAAAAAAATGTAAAATTGTTTAACTTAAAATTGACATTTCCAGCTTGAAATATTAAAAGTGTTGCTGAATCAGCGGTTTATGGGCAAATTCAGCGATTTACCGCTTTCTGTTTTTAGGTTTCTCATAAACAAAAAGTTGGCAACATTTAATAAAATAAACAAAACAGGGATGGCTAAGTTGTTTCAATTGTACTTTTTTGTTAATACTTTTTAAACTAAGATTTATAATACCTTTTTTTGGTGTTTTTTATGAACATAAATAAAATTAATTTCAACTAAAAAAAATCTTTTAGTACAATTAGGGTAAAAAAGTAAAAGTTTTAAAGGTTGTTGGTACAATTTTAAAAATTCTCAACGCCATCCCATAAACAAAACCATAACAAGAGAAAAAAAAACAAAAATCTTTATTTACATTATGTATAGTTCGCTCTTTCTAACATTTACTGTTTCTTTCTATCAATTCTATATCAATTAATGAATAAAAAATGTAGTGTCATAAGGGCTTAACTAAGGTAGAGCTGCAAAACTATCGATGGTACTATCGATAGTATCGATAGTTTTATTTTTAGTGGACTATCGATATTTTTGTTTCGATAGCGATACTATCGACAAATTGTCTTCTCTTTCTTTTAACAAACAAATCGCCGGTAACGCTAAATGTTTTTGTTAGTAAAAAGCCTAAAATATAAAAATTTCTATTTAAAATAACTTTTATTTTAAAGCTGAAGGTTACGGTTCTACAGTAATGGAGCGATATTTGCAAAGATTAAATGGTAAGTACAGAATTTGAATTTCTTAAGCTGCATTTGTATTTCATATCCCACATACCTACATACAGTTGTAGATGGCAGCGATAAAAGTGTTGCGGATGACAGTGACGAGTCTGACACCGAAGCCGTTCCGAAAAAAGCACGGAGAGGACACTCAGAAGTGTGGAATTTTTTCGAACCAATAAAAGGTAAAAACTATGCTAAATGCCGTTCATGTGAAAAAATTTATAAAACCAGCGGCAACACGTCAAATCTATTTGACCACCTCAAGCGGGCTCATCCGTGTTACCAAAAAATGACAAAGCCATCAAACACAATTGATTTGTTTTTTAAAAAAGTTGAAAGTTACGACATAGACTCACAACGTAAGAAGGATCTTGATAGCGCTTTAATGTCAATGGTTGCCACAGATGTACAGCCATTTAGCATAATGGAGGACAGAGGTTTTCGAGACTTTGTAAAATGTCTGGATCCTCGCTACGTTTTACCATCACGAACCACACTTCAAAATGTTATGACGGCAAATTTATACAACAGTACTAAAACCAATTTAAAAACAATGCTTGACGAAGTAGAATATTGTGCTGTTACTACTGACTGCTGGACCTCACGCGCAAATGAGGGCTACCTTACCGTGACGTGTCATTTTATTACAAAGGAATTTGTTTTACGTACTGCTGTTTTATCAACCAAAAATCTTTTGACAGCTACAAACCACAATGCAGAAAATATAGCCAAATCGTTGCGAGCAGTATTGGATGAGTGGGGTCTTACGGGAAAAGTGGTTTCAGTTGTTACTGATAATGACAGCACAATGATAAAAGCATGCGAATTGCTGCAGATGAGAAATCTCCCTTGTTTAGCACATACTGTGAATCTTGTAGTGCAAGATTGCTTAGCTCAAGATTTTGTAAAACACATTTTAGTCAGTTGTAAAAAGATTGTTACATACTTTAAAAGCAGCACAATTGCCTACGAAAAGTTTAAAGCTGATCAAGGGAGAGAAAAGCCATACAGTTTGCTGCAGGAAGTTCCAACCCGCTGGAATAGCGCTTTAAGAATGGTTGAACGAATTTTAGTCACAAACATCTCAATATCAAACGTACTTTTGTCTACACCAAAAGCACCGTTACCTTTAACGGCGGATGACATCGAGGTACTTGAAGATCTGAAAGAGCTACTAACACCATTTGATGCAGCTACAATTCAGGCATCGTCCAGCGCATCTGTTACCATCTCCTTAATTATTGTGGGCTTTTTCAAACTCTTAATGAAACCAAAAATAGTTTGAAGACGTCTGAAGGTCAACTAGCTTGTGCCTTCCTAATAAAAAGAATAAGAAAACGTTTATTTCCTTACGAAGAAAGAACCACAACGAGAATTGGAACTCTTTTAGACCCCCGCTTTAAGAAAGAAGGGTTTTTATTTGCAAGCAATGCTGACAAAGCAACAAATTCGCTGCAAAATGAATTGAGTACCACAAAAAGGAAAACGATTACGTTGCACGATGCAGAACCGTCAACATCGAAAAATATGCAGCAGAAGCCACCAGCATTATTAAAATTTGTTGGAAGCAAAGTGGCTAGCAAAGTAAGGACAAATCAAGTAGATGCCATAATTTCCCTCAGGCAATATTTGGAAATTGAAAATTCTGCAATAGAAAGCGACCCACTGCAATATTGGAAGGTAATTAGTGTTTTTTTTTATTTAAAAGTTAATAAAGTTTTTATATTTTCAGTGTAACGGGAACGAAATGTCGCTTACTAAATCTTGTGCCTTAAAGTATTTGTGTATACCGGCCACTTCAACTGAATCAGAAAGGATGTTTAGTAAAGCTGGACTCATCATTTCTGACCGCAGAAGTTGTTTAAAAGCTAAAACTGTCGATATGTTGTTATTTATTAACAAAAATTATTGGATAGCTCAGTAACTGCCTCGTGAGATATATATGCTTATATATATCTATGTACGAAACAAAAATGATCTCATTATGCCAAATTTACAGTTTTTAGGTTGTTAACTATAACAGATTGGTCAATTATACTTATTAAACAATTTTTTTTCAGCATAAGCTGATTCCATATTTCCTTTTAGTTAATATATTTAACTAATGGTAAAGAAAGATTTACCTGATGGTACACAAAAGCTGTTATTTAAACAACATTCTCTTAACTATTGTAGCTTACTAAACTGTAAAATTAATGCCCAGAATTGGAAAACGAATTCTGTTTTTATGTATCTCTAAAAATTATTATATTAGAATTATAAAAGTTTTGTTTACTTTTCCGTTTTGTTTATTTAATTTATTTTGTTTGTTTATTTTTATAAGCTATGTTCCTGAAATAAACCTCTAGCTTGTTAAGCTTTAACTAAAATAATATAGCTCTCTCTTTTATTTAAAGGATATCTTCAACCGTGTAAGACTTAATTCATGAAAAAAATTTCGGCATACATAATAAATGTATTAAATAAAGTTGTTAATATGATTCTTGAAGGCACTTTAACCGGGTAAAATTCTAACCTGCCTTTAGCTCTAGTCTACGAAAAATTAAATTTATTTAAAGTTTGTGTTTCTTTTATTTTGGAGTTGCTTTTATAATCATTTTTTACATCAACTAGGGAGTAAAAATTTGCTTTGTTATAATAAATTCGTCTTCAATTTACATAGGTACATACTTGTTTTAGTAGCCTTAACAGTTTTCTAAGAATTCAAAACTATCGATAGTATCGATAGTTTTACAAAAAACTATCGAAACTATCGAATGGCGCGACTATCGATAGTTTTGCAGCTCTAAACTAAGAAGACCTTGCATTCTTGAGGGTAGTATTTAAGGCGTAAAATAGGATTAAAAATAAAAAGAATAATTTTCTTTGCTATGAAAGGGAGCTCCAAAAGAATTTTGTTACTGATCTTATCAATACCAGGTGCCTTCTTGGTGTTTAGTTCACAAATAGCCTTTTCTATTTCTCTTATCTCAAATTTAAGGGGGATAGCTGCTCTAACAGTCCGCTATGTTTGGGGTAAATACGTTTTTCAAATGATTTATAAACAGGTTTCCTTTTTCATTATCACTTCTTGCCCAACTTCCATTCAGGTTTCTTAATGGTGGTTTCGATATAACTGGCCTTTTGAGATTTCTAGCTGCACGCCATAATGGATAGTCTGATTGTGGAGTTGCATCCGGGTCCTTTGGATATTTTTCCACGGAAGCTGTTTTCTGAGACTGCAGTAATTTTCTTTGCCTTTTTGTACACTCTTTTAATAACTTCTTAATTTGAGGGGATCTGTGCAATTGCCACTCTCTTCGAACTCTCCTTTTTTCCTTTAAGAGGCGCTCGACATCTGTAGAATATATTTTATTATTATTGGTTTTTTTGAGGATTTTGCTGGAATGTTGAACAGCAAGCTTAAGATAACTGTCAAAATTTATTGAGAGATCCACATTCTACGGTGTGCTAAGCGGAATATTTTCTGTGCAATGGGTACTTTTTGTATTTTAACCAATTTATTTGCGTAGCTGTCGTCGCTATGTAACCTATTGGTGTTTGTTATAGTAACAATTGAAGGTGTGTGATCAGAGGATAATTCTAAGGAAGCTTCAACGTGAATCATTTCTGTGGGGATATTTTTAGTTTTAACCACGCCAAAATCGATGACATATGAAATTTTTTGCGGATCAGTAGGCCAATATGTTGGTTGTGCGCTTGCGACAACATTTAAATTCATTTTAGAGATTGTGTTAAATAAAACACGTCCCTTTGGTGTTATTAGTCGTGACCCCCAGAAGGTATGTTTAGCGTTATAATCGCCAGCAGCCAGGAAACAGGGCCCCAATGACTTATAATATTGGCTTTCTGATATTGCAAATCTAGGTGGTGAGTATAAGGATGAAATAACTATGTTTCGATTAATTTCTTCAACACAAATGTTCATTGCTTGGAGATAATCTTCACGATGATCAAACATTAGGTAGTGTTTGATTCGATTTTTTATTAAAATTGCAGAGCCTCCACAAGCTCTATCTCGAGGGTCCTTAGTATCATATAGTGTATATCCATTGATTTTAAACGTATTTCTTGACGTCATATGAGTTTCAGAAACCATCATGACATCAATTTGTTTATTTTTAAGAAAGTATTCTAATTCATTTTTATGTTGGCGGATGCCGTTTGCGTTCCAAAAACAAATTGTTAAACAGTTCATGGCTTGTTAAGTACAGCTTGCAATAACATCGATTGCATTCTAAGAATTTCCTGCACCATATTACCAATTGTGTTCGTTCTTAAATTTATTTACTGTTTGCACTAATGTTTGCATGGTTTTTTCTAGACGATTTAGATTAGAAACTGGAGTTTCTAAGCACCTTGCATTGGTACATGATTTGACTTTAGGACGTGAGCATAAGATTTTCTGTTATTACTAGGCTGCGGAGCCTGAATGTCATTATTGTTTAACTGATTTGGTACCTGCATAAGGTTGATGTTTAACTGTTGGCTGGCAGGCACCGCAGTGGTGCAGAGGTTGGAACTCAAAGAATTTTGATGAATGAATGTGGTGATTCTTGAAACATGTAAATTCAACCCATGTTCGAGCCCCAGCTCAGCCAATAAAATTAAAAAACATTTCATGATGTACAATTTCCTTTCTTCAGTAAAAATAATTTAATGAAAATTAAATTTGATGAACTCAAGCCTAACTAAAACAAGTAAAAGTGCTATTTTCAGCTGTGTCGAATCTTAAGTACCCTTCACCATGGTGCGATAACAACAGAAAGTTACATAAATAGCGTTCTTTAGATATAAATCTCTCGTGCCGAAGTTTTTCACAATATCAAAAAATTGAGATAAGTCTGTTGTCTGTTTTGCCAAAGTGTATGTCTTTAAATCGTCGTCCGTTGCAGAAGTTTTATATAAACGGTATGCACTCTTGGCAGTAAAGTACCGTTGGAGACCTTGTTAATTATATTTTCTATCTCTCTCTCTTTCTCAGCAGATTCATTACTTTACAATAAATCCCAAAAAGACACTCACGCTTTGTAGTATAAAATCTAATTAAATATAACAGAGTTGTACAACTTAACACAGAGGGTAAAAACCGCTATTGTAAATATTCAATTTCCCAAAAAAAAAAAAAAATTATGGTAAACCTACATCAAGACAACTTCGGCACGACGATTTGCATTTATAAAATGTTTTCGTGATAGCATCTTTTAAATAAAAAATAGATGAAACCCACGATTTTTACTAGTATTGGGCTTAATCGTTCGTTTAGGTGACCGGTCATTAACGTTCAATTCGAAACAGTGAACGAGTTCGTTCATTTCGTTCAGTCGGTCATTTCAGGTCACTTGTCTTTTGGGTCGGTTGATCGTTTGGATCAGTCGGTCTTTTGTATCAGTTGCTCTTTTGTGGTTTTCGTTCAGTCATTCACAATTGATTGAATACGGCAATGTGTTAAAAGAGTATAGCAATATTCATTTAAGAAATATGTATACAATAATAGAAAACAATAAACACAAAGCAAATTCGAAGAAACATTTTGCTTTGTGTTTTGCATTGTTTTTTGTGAATGACTGATTCAAAAGACCCAAGTGAACCATATTGAACGATGTATTATGAAAATGTGTAAAGCAATGTGACAATGAGTAAAAGAAACAAGTATATTATTCTGGCATAACAAACATATACACAAGAATAGTACTGTTGTTTCTTTTCAATCAGTTGTTCGGTAAGCAAGTGAATGACTGATTCAAACTGATTCAAAAGACCTGAAAAGACCCAAGTGAACCATATTGAACGATGAGACTGAACGGCCGTTCAACGTTCATTTGACTGATTCGTTCAATTGAACCGGGTCGTTCATGACCGACACAACTCTAATTGTTACACATACGATTCTATTTAAAGAATTTGAATTCAATATATAGAATATTTAAATAAGAAATCAAGTTAATTTGTTCTGATCTTTAAGATATGAAACGGTATTATGTACCTGTTAAAACAAAATTAATTATAAAAAAAGAAAAATAATTAATTATAAAAATAAAATAAAAAAGGGTAAATTAAAAGGCGTAAATATGTGTAAAATATAGAGTCGGGCCTCGATTATCCGTGATGGTCGGGACCAGAAGCATAACGGAAAATCAATTTTTACGGTTAATCAAATAAAAATTTTGATTATACAGTTTTTTTACATTTAACAAGTGAACATTGGTGTACATACATATTTACATCGCAAAAAAAATATTAATTCAAGAAGTTTATGTACATTTTTCAATTAAATAAGTATGTATACATTAAATTTTATACTGAAAGAATACACTTTCTTAAAAAAAAGTCGTGTAATGTTGTTTGTCTAATAATTTTCAACTGCCATCTCGAATAATAGAAGTAATCACGTTTCGAAGCAAACAATTTGATAACATTGCAAAGAAAAAACTATAGACTGATATTTGGAGCACGGATAATCGAGGCCCATATTTTAAAAATTTAAAAAGGTTAAAAACTGATCAATTTCTTTTTAGATAAAAAAATTTTTTAAAAAAATCTTGTAGAGTGGGATTCGAACCCATAAAACAACAGAAAGTTGTTGGGAACACATCGCCTAGACCACTCAACCATCGTGAGACATAAGGTGCGTTTGAGTACTTTTACAGTAAAATGCAGTTAATCAGAAAATTTAAAAAATTTGCTCTCACAAAAAGCTGTTGTCCAAAAAAGTACGCGAACGCAAATTTTGTAAAAAATTCGTAAAATAATGGCAACAGTTGTTAACACTTTTGACTACTTAGCTCGTTTTTTTATCGGTACTCGATTAAATACTTTTATAACACAAAAATTTTTTGAAAATACAAACAAATTATTATGCCGTTAAATAAGTAGCTACCCTGCCGTCAAATGAGTAGCTAACTACAATAAAAACCAACTTTAAGTTAGCTTGTATAGACTAACTTAAAGCCAACTAGTACCCAATGCAAAATGTACATTAACCAAAGTGTATACAAACACTGTGTAGTATATTTTAAGAAGAGAGAGCCAAGTCGATTGGCAAACAAACGGCTCCAAGACCCACAAAAGATTTAATTTTTTTAGGGCCATTATTACAACATACGGAGTAGAAATTGTTTAAAAATGTTTTAAAAATTCCAAAAATAATATTTTACATATGTATATTCAATATATTTATGTAAATTGAATGTGCTTTATTTTATTTACATAACAATGCATTTTTTTAATTTATTAAATTTTTTACTCTTAATGATATTGCTCACCAAATTTATTTTATTTTTTATGTGCCTTGGATTTTTAAAATAATAATTCTGTGGCATTTTGACAAAACATCTTAAGTGAAATTTAAAAAGTTGAAAAAAATGTTGTTAATAATACGAATTTTTATTCAAAAATCATTTTTGTTTACGTTTTTAAAATTTTGTATTAAAAAAGAAATTTTTCTTTAATTTTGTTTTAATTTATTTTTTAATAAAAATGATTTTTTCCCCGAGTTTTTTTAAAAACTTTTTTCCTATCTTATCTCGACTTAAGTTGTTTTGTTAAAATGCCACAGATACTATTTTATTTCTCGAAAAACTCATAAATTTTAGAAATTTTTTAATAAATTTTTGTTTTCTATTAAAATATAAATTTTTAAAAACTGTTTTATTTCACATAATTAATATGATAGCTAAGTTTGTAGCAAGTTACAAATAGTGAGTTTTAAGCCAACGTGTAAACAACTAACTTTTCGTTGACTGAAATTTAACTAATTTATAGTTAATTAAAAAAAAAACAGCTTAAAGCTAACTTAAAGTAGTAAGTTTATAGCTAGCTACAAAAAGTTAACTTAAAGTTAATTGAAAGTAATGCAGAGTCGGACAATTGACTACTTCCTAGGACATCGCAATGTTAATAAAGTTAGTAAATTACATATAAAATAAATGCAAGTGTCAACCACCACTAGTTGAGAAAAAGTTAGCTTTCAGTTAATTTAAAGTTAACTCAATGGAATTAACTAACTATTTTAACATTGCAATGTCCTAGGAAGTAGTCAATTGTCCGACTCTGCATTACTTTCAATTAACTTTAAAGATAGCTACCTATCCGTTAACTTAAAGTTAACTTTTTGTAGCTAGCTATAAACTTACTACTTTAAGTTCGCTTTAAGTTAAGTTAGTTTAAGTTAAGGCCGATTGTTACAAACTTAATATTTTTAAAAATAATGACAATAAAAAAGTTGTTATAATGCAAAACTATAACTAATGCTACGTTTCCACTTCGATTTAAATCACCTGTCGAAATCGAAAAATTGTACTTAGTTATTTTTTTATTATCCTATAACCTGGCCATAACCGATTACAAATTTCTACTCCGTATAATATTATTGTAATAATGGCCCTAAATAAATTAAACCTTTTGTGGGTCTTGAAGCCGTTTGGTTGCCAATCGACTTGGCTCTCTCTACTTAAAATATACTACACAGTGTTTGTATACACTTTAGGCCGAACCATAATATGCATAGCCTTACTAAACCTACTGTCAAAAACTTACAAAAAGTGGCTGACTTCCTAAACGCATGTTGCTTTGTAGTAATACATTGCAGCGTGTTCGTAAATGCAACCCTGAAAATTTTTACAATGTATTTTGTTCCCTTTTGCAACACTGTTGTAGTAAATACGCAAGGAAAAGCAACAAAGGCATCCAAATAAAAGTAGATGCAAAGCGAATGCAAGACAAAATACGATGGCGACGCAGGAAGATAAGTAAGCATTTTTTTGTTATAATTTATTATATTTCTCTATTCAGTTTTCTTTTTTCTTTTTATTACAGTAAAAAATGGACGCATAATTTTAAAAATGTAAAAAACATCGTCTGGCATTTCAACAATGGTTTCCACAAAGCCTTTTGTTTTTGGTATTCTTTTTGATACCCGTGATTCTTTCAGCAAAACAGCAAATCGTTTATGTTTTCTTTTTATAATGTTTACAGCAATTTTGAGGCTGGAGTTTCCCTGTTCGCACAAATCTAAGACATTTTCCAATAAAATATGTTCTTCCCCCATTGTTCGCTTTATTATGAATGATACAATGCATATAAATGTTCCTAAACGATTTCAGTGTTGCAAAGTATTAATATGCAACGTATTAAAAAAGTTACTACACAATGTATCAACTCGGTTAAAATACTGTATTGATACATTGTTAATATACGTTTAGGAAGTCAGCCAGTCTCTCAAATGTATTTAAAAAATCAAAAATAAAATCAACAAGCAATTGATTCCGTACGGAATGTGCGATCAGTTTCGCACTTTGCTTAAGCAAATGACAGTTTCATAAAATTTAACAAAAATGTTCCTTAAGTTCAAAATTGTTTGCCTCATATGATTTACATGTATTCGTACAATTGCTTAAGCCAACCTAAGCACATTATGGCTGGGTCTTTTGGTTAATGTAAATTTTGCATTGCGTAGTAGCTGGCTTTAAGTTAGTCTATACAAACTAACTTAAAGTTGGTTTTTTTTTGTAGTTAGCTACTTGTTTGACGGCAGTGAACTAAAAAATACTAAATAACTAATTAATACAAGATAACTAAAAAATTTATCTAATTCTTAACTAAAATTACTTTCGAAAAAATATATTATCCTTTCCTTTAAATTTCGCGTAAATAAAATTTATTATGGAAAACACAGATCCGAACCCTTTTGCCTTAACCAAATGTTTTAGCGACTTTAAGGAGAAATATATATATTTTATTTAATTATTTTTTGGCTAATGTGTAAAATTTTAAGTTTTAGATATTTATATTGTAAGTAAGCTAATTGGGCCTAAATTTTTTCATTGTAAATTTAAAACACATTTAACTACATTTTTTCCCAACGTTTCGTCAATTTTTTGTTGACTTCCTCAGAGGAACATCTTTTTCAACATTTTTATTAATAACAGTATTATAAACAATTTTTAATTGTATTTTTACTTACTTTTAATGTGTGTAGATATTACATCAAATACAACATAACTTAAGAAAATAAATTTTAATTGTTAAATTTATAAATGACATTACTTTAATTTTAATTTGAGTAATGTAAACTAGATCGGTAATAAATTATCCTATTGCCACCTTGTAACTTGCTTGTCTGTATCTTCTTCAGGCTTGCCAGAAGAATTCAAATTTAAAGTGCTAAATCGACAAAAAAAGTGCTTAATTGTTCTACAGGAAAAACAAAAGTGCTAGTTTTGTAAGATTGATTTTTATGAATATAATTAAAAATTTACATTTGAAATTTTTTTACATATTAATTTTGTTTAATATATACACTTATTATAATGTTACTTACTTACTAACTCATACCGCTCATAATTTTGTAAAAAGATTGGTTTTATACTCACATAATAAAATGAAAAAAGTCTATGTATGTATATAATTTTTCTAAGCCATTAGTGATGTCAATATTTGTTGTCAAACCGTAATAGCGTGCAGAAGCCGCTCAAATAGCCTTAAAAATCGCTCATGAAGTACATTAATGAAAAAACTGTAATAGTTGTAAATAAAATCCGCTAATTTTGTTTTAGAAATTTTATAACCTCAAAAGATTTTGTTATTCGTGCTCAATTCCCAGTTTTTATTATTGATAAAAACACTTGAAATTTATTGTTGATGGGATAAGCTATTCCTATGCGCATTTCACTGGTTGCTTAGGCCAGATCATCAGGAAACTTCATCCATAAAGATTTTAGAAAAACTAAAGATATTAAACCAAATAAAACTGTTAAGCGTATAAGACTTATAGCAACAGTTCTACCCGTAATAATATCAAAGTTTAAACAAAACACATCAACAATAAACAGTGGGTTTATCTCATCTTACATTCCCCACTACAATTAGTTGAAATTCTCTCAACATTAACAATAAATTTCAAGTGTTTTTATCAATAATAAAAACTGGGAATTGAGCACGAATAACAAAATCTTTTGAAATTAAAATTTTGTATTCCCAAAAATTGAAATTACTTTTTGATAAATTTTATAACCTTTAACTAAAAAGAAAGAAATCCACAATCCGTTTAAAATTTTTGAATAGATTTGCATTTCAGTCACATCATCTTTTTTAAAAACACAAATAACAGTTATTTATGAAAATTGTTCTACTTTTGCCAATTCTGACTTCATATTCGGATTCAGCGGAAAATTTTACATATAGATTGGGTGTCAAATTCAGTTGGACTTTTAGGTTGTGTCGAGTTGAAATTTATCATTCCCATTGGCATTTTAAAAATTTTGCTATAAATGTCTTTATCATAAATGAAATAGTTGTTTTCTACAATGCAAAATCGAAGGATCTTAATAAATGTTGGTTTAGATATTTTTGTATTTTCCATTTTTTAATAATTATGTTAATTGCTTTGTTGATAGGTATATAAGTAAAAAGTGATATGACGTCTAGTGAAATTAGAATCTCTCCATCATTGAGAGTGATGTGCTTAAGATCTTTCAGACCGTTTGAATTGTTTATATTAAAATCTTTTGAAACTATGTTTTTTAAAATTTGACCTATGTGTTTGGATAGTGCATAGCAAGGAACCTGTATAGAAGAAGCTATGGGTATCCCTGTTTTGTGTATCTTAGGTAGACCATAAATTCTGGGAGCTATTCCAGCTGTACAAATTAGTTGTTTTTTCTGTCATTCATTAATGCATTGGTTGTTAAAAAGATCTGTAATCATTTTGTTGTTTTCTCTTTGCAGTCTTACTGTTGGGTCAGTTCTGAGTTTTGGATATGTGCTTTTATCATCCAATAGTTCCTCCATTTTTCTTTCATAGTCGTATTATGCTACCGTTTTGTTGCCTTTGTCTGCCTGTATTATAATCATATTCTTGTTTCTCCATAGAAAGTCTTTTGTCTATCTGTAGGTCGTTAGTATAAATTTTTCTTTTGGTGTGTCACTTCATTTGCCAGTTTTGTTCTTGATATTTCCTTTTCTTTCTCTCCAATGTCTCCTATTATTTGAATACATTGGTCTGTGTCCGCTTTAGTATGGAGAGGGGAGAAATTGTTTTTGTTCACAGGAAGAGCGAATTTCTTTCCTAACGATAACATCCATTTTGACTCTGAAGCAGTGATATAAGTGAATTAGTATAAGTGAATAAAGAGACAAGTATTCTTAATATAGATTAAAAAAACGTAAGCATCCGCCGCATGTGCACCCGTCGCTTGATAATCGACGACTAATTGTGTACAATTGTGTACAATTGTGTACTCTCGTGGACTAAATAAAAGAGCGTAAGAATGCGTGTGAAGAATGTGTGTGAATTAATTTGCACAATTGTGCAAGGCGCTGACATCCCTGCTCTGAAGGTATCTCAATATTTGTTCTATTTTCAAATCAGTCGTTGTTGAATTTTAAACCATGTATTTCCAACTGTTTTTCTTTCAGTATGTCCAATTTCTGTTTTTGTCCTTCTTTCACATTTTTATACAGAAAGAAAAAGATATACATTGGAGAGTCTACGAATTCAACAGAAGAGAGAAAAAGCAATGAACATGAAAGAAGATACAGATTAAATAAGCGCAAGTTACAGGGTGACAATAGGATAATTTATTACTGATCAAGTTTACATTACTCAAATTAAAATTAAAGTAATGTCATTTTTAAATTAAACAATTAAAATTTATTTTCTTAAGTTATGTTGTATTTAATGTTATATCTACACACATGAAAAGTAGGTAAAAATACAATTAAAAAATGTTTATAATAATGTTATTAATAAATGTTACTCTGAAGAAGTCAACAAAAAATTGACGAAACGTTGGGAAAAAATGTAGTAAAATGTGTTTTTAATTTACAATGAAAAAATTCAGGCCCAATAAGCTTACTTAGAATATAAATATCTAAAACTTCAAATATATATATGGGGGATTAACAAGGTGTCATAAAGTCATATGTCTTAATATAATAACATGAAAAAATATGACTGTTATGAACAACTCCTCATAATTTAGTGTGCTATTTTGAATTTAAATAAATATTTCCCTGATATAAAAATATTTTTTAGTTCTAACCCACGAATTAATAAATTAAATTAGATCTTACCAGACTACTTTCCATTTTTCAGACGCAGATCACATATAAATTTTATTTTGTTTGTCTACCAAACAGCAGAGTCCTAAGCCGACCTAATTTGACGCCGCAAGTGATTTGTTGCAAAAATTGCTAGCCGCAGCTTAAATACGGATGTTAGCCAGATAAGACTATACCATCAATGGAACCGGCTACAAAAACTAACGCGGCACGGCTCAGCTACTCATCGCTGGTCTCTTCTGGTTAATTACCACAGCACAATAAACATAGCAAGCAAAGTTCTATTAATTTAAGACACTTTTTGTTTACAAAGCAACAACAATATCTTTCAACCATTGTAAAATGTTAGAACTTTATGACAATATAACATGATAGCACACCTTGTGAATACCCCAATAGATTTTTATTTTATTTATTTGCAAATTTAACTACCCGGAATTCGGACAATTGACGGACGACAAATACCGACAATCTCCAGAGGCATAGTTAGAGGAGCGAGGAAAAAGGAGCATCAGAAATTGGAAAGACCAGGTGAAGAAGGAAAAGAGTTGAAAGAATACCATTAAATTATAATTTAAGCTTTGGATGTAATTTTATTTAAATTGTTTTTTTTTCATACTGTAAACTTAACGAAGTACATTTTCAAATCATTTCAATTTGCAATACATTTTTATTTTGTTTAATTAAAAGGTTTATTTCGAATATAAGTTTTCAACAATTTTTTTAAGCAAATTTTTAAATTTTTGTCGTTGTTAATTATGAATTTTAGATGGAAAATTTAAATCGTTTTATTTTGAAGGAAACGGGTTGCTAATTGGATTTAATATAGTACAATAGGAGGTGGTTAAAGCTTAAACGTAGGTATGGTTAGGGAAAACTCTATGATATTGGCGCCGAGTTTTCATGGTGGAACCGGAAGGGGTTCCAATAGGGTGGGTAGCCATGGTTGGTAAAACATCCACCAATCAACATTTCTGTGAAAATGAGAAAATGGTATCAGTAAGTATCTGGAGTTTTGAATTTGGTTTTGCTTTTATCTCACCGGTTCACTTCGGGTTCTATTTTATTTTTTTATTTGTTCATCCCCTAATAGGCTGGCATGTTTTTTGTTTGTTTTTCAGTAGTTCCAAGGCTGGTTGGTTGTCAAAAACTCTACCCCAAGACGGCGAGCCCGAGCTGGGTTAAACGCCAGCATGCCAGCACCGCCAACAATCTGGCCACCCGAAAATTTACCGCGGAACTTGATATTTTTTTTATCCCGACAATGACGCGAAAAACTGACCGAATAAACCAGAAAATGTTGTAAATTGTTCACAGAATATATTTCACTATAAATTTCACCAGACGAAAATATATAAGGATCACCAATTTTTTTTAAGAAACTTTTAAGAAGCTCTATTTTGTTGTGCTTCACACATACATATTATTTTAGTAAAAAGTATTTTTCTATATTTTGTTTTAAGTTACATTAAAAATTATATTTTCAGCTTTAATGCATGCTGTAGTGTTCGGAAATGTTACTGCAATCATTCAGCGTATGTATTCAAGACGATCGTTGTACGAAAGTAAATGGCGTGACTTAAAAGATTTTATAGCATTACACCAAGTGAGTATAAAGTATATGTTAACCTTAAGTTATTGACTATCACAACCCTTACATGTCTCATCTTATAAACGAAATAATGAAAAGAAAAAACATTTGAAGTATTAATTATAAAAACTTCAGCGGGTAATAAAAAAGAAAAAAAAAATTTTAAGAAACGCTTTTCTTTACCTTAATATATTGATCAGTTGTGAACACAGAATAAATATGAATACCAAAAAAATCGACTAAAAGTCAAAAAATAACAACATTTCAAACAACATAAACTTTTAAATCAAAATGGAAAACAACTCACACATCCCTTAAAGAAAAGCGTGGGGTGCGTTGTTTTGAAACAAAATGCTCAATTATTGAAAATTGGTAGCTTTAAACATGATTGGTTGTATTTCTTTCGGTCTGAAATGTTAAAATGTACTCACGGCAGTCATGTTTTTTTATACCCTTCACCGAAGGTAAGAGGGTATATATAACTTTGTCATTCCGTTTGTATGTTCCAAAATATGGGTCCTACACCCTATAAAGTATATATATTCTGGGTCCTTATGAAAAGTGAAGTTGATTTAACGATGTCCGTCTGTCCGTCTGTATGTTGAAATGGGTTTTCCGAAAACCCCAGAAATGATGTGGACTAGGTTGATGTATATTTATGTCACATATACTCCGTTTGAGTTTGCAATTGAAATTCAGCCAGATCGGTCCAAAAATGACGGAGATATGAGCAAAAAACCACAACTGCCTCTGATTTTGCACAAAAATCCCTTGTTGTTGTTGTAGTTTTTTATTTCTGTATATCTTGAGAACGGCAAGAGCCAAAGTTTCCAAATTAGGTACACACTTTAACGTTATCAATACACAGCATCCTACAAAATGTGGGCGGGATTGAACAAGTGGGCGTGATACCTCCCGTACAAAAAATATCAAAAATTGTATAAAAACCGGATTTTTTGGACTGTCGTATGACCTATGGTTACGCCTTATATATCAAAAGATCGGAAATTTTTAATAGAAAATATTTTCTGAAAAACTCGGGAAAATCGGTTCAGATACGAAAAAGTTATGACCAATATTTAATTTTTTTTTTTTAAATACACATTTTCGGAACCCATAGGTCTTTCTGAGTCCAAGTTTTATCACCAAAGTAAATGGTTAATTTATTCCTTAAGACATCGGTATATAAATCTGTCAAATCGGTTAATAAATGGCTGAGTTATGTCCAAAGTACTGAAATCCAAAAAAATTGTATTTTTATACCCTTCACCGAAGGTAAGAGGGTATATATAACTTTGTCATTCCGTTTGTATGTTCCAAAATATTGATCCTACACCCTATAAAGTATATATATTCTGGGTCCTTATGAAAAGCGAAGTTGATTTAACGATGTCCGTCTGTCCGTCTGTATGTTGAAATGGGTTTTCCGAAAACCCCAGAAATGATGTGGACTAGGTTGATGTATATTTATGTCACATATACTCCGTTTGAGTTTGCTATTGAAATTCAGCCAGATCTGTCCAAAAATGACGGAGATATGAGCAAAAAACCACAACTGCCTCTGATTTTGCACAAAAATCCCTTGTTGTTGTTGTAGTTTTTTATTTCTGTATATCTTGAGAACTCAACTGTGTTGAGTTGTGAACTGTAAACTGATCATATTTACTTTTAATGATATTCATAAAACGTTCCTTCATGGTCCAGTTGTCTAGGGGGTTTGCTTAGGTTAGAAACTGTGAGTCCCTGGTTCGAATCGTGTTTTTTCAAAAAGAAATTTTTTTTTTTAATTTTTTTATGTTCTGAAACGATTTAAAAAAATATTTACCAGTTTTAACTTTTTAAATTTAATTTATAATGAAGTTTTATGTATTGTATATATGTATGTTTATGTAGAAATTATTTAGGTTTTGTCTAGTAGCTCTGTATTCTGCTCGCACAATGGTGAAGGGTATATAAGATTCGGCACAGCCGAATATAGCACCCTTACTTGTTTAAGTTTAGGTTAGTATGGGCGCCCCACGTTTTTCTTTAAGGGATGTGTGAGTTGTTTTCCATTTTGATTTAAAAGTTTATGTTGTTTGAAATGTTGTTATTTTTTGACTTTTAGTCGATTTTTTTGGTATTCATATTTATTCTGTGTTCACAACTGATCAATATATTAAGGACAAGAAAAGCGTTTCTTAAAATTTTTTTTTTCTTTTTTACTTTTTAGTAACGAATAGCTTTAATTAATACATTACAATTTACATTTACATTTACGAAAATAGTTTTAAATTTAAATGAAAATATTTTTAATATTTAGGGGTAAAAACTGCAGTAAGTAAGGAATTCATTAGAAAATTTTTTTTTAGCCTGGATAAAATCTACGGGGGGCAGAATTTTTTTTGTAAAATGCTTTTTTTATCCGCCTTTTACTTAACGCAAATGGATGCAAGATTTGATGCTGCGAAGTGAATGTAAAGAAAAGCATTTCACAAAAAAAAATTTTGCCGCCCCCTAGATTTAATCCTAGCTACGCTCATGTATTCGTGTATTACCATCGGGAGTATGAATGCCTGCAAAGTTGTATGCATTTGCATTGAGAAGAAGGCAGTCAAAAAAGCATTTTATCAAAAAAAAATTTTGCCTCTCCCCCTAGACTTTATCCTGGTGAATGCCTGCAAAGTTTTATCCATTTGCATTGAGTAGAAGGCAGTCAAAAAAGCATTTTACCAAAAAAAAATGTTGCCCCCCCCTAGATTTTATCCTGGCTACGCCCATGTATTCATGTATTGTCATCGGGAATATGTATGTCTGGAAAGTTTCATCCATCTGCATTGAGTAAAAGGCGGTTAAATTAACGTTACAAGATTTGATTTTCCGAAGTGAAGCTAAAGAAAAGGTTTTAACCCCCCTCCCCTAGATTTTATCCTGGCTACGCCCATGGATTCATGTATTGTCATCGGGAATATGTATGCGTGCAAAGTTTCATCCATCTGCATTGAGTAAAAGGCAGTTAAATTAACGTTACAAGATTTGATTTTCCAAAGTGAAGCTAATAAAAAGCATTAAAAAAAATTGTGGCCCCCCCCTTGATTTTATCCTGGCTACGCCCATGAATTCGTGTATTGTTATCGGGAATATGTATGCCTGCAAAGTTTCATCCATTTGCTTTGAGTAAAAGGCTGTCAAAAAAGCATTTTACCAAAAAAAAATTTTGCCCCCCCCCCTAGATTTTATCCTGGCTACGCCCATGTATTCGAGTATTGTCATCGGGAATATGTATGCCTGCAAAGTTTCATCCATTTGCATTGAGTATAAGGCGGATAAATTAACGTTACAAGATTTGATTTTCCGAAGTGAAGCTAAAGAAAAGGTTTTAAAAAGGGAAATTTTTAGACTATACAATTTTTAAATTTTATTTATCAGGTCTGTTATGAAAGTCACGTGATTTCAAATCACATGTGCACAGAAAAAATTTTGCACCAGTAAACGCATTAATCAAAAATAAAATCAGTTTTAATTAAAAATTTAATCAAGTGAATTAAATGTTTAATCAAGTGAATCAAACGTTTAATCAAGTGTAATAAATTTAATTGACAATATTAATTTGCACCAGTAAAGAAATTAATAATATCAATTAATCGTTTAATTCACTTAACTAAACGTTTAATTCACTTAATTAAACGTTTAGTTCACTTGATTAAATGTTTAATTAAAGCCAGGGTTAAGAAAATACACACATCATACACACAATGTACTGTTCAAAAGCCACCAGCACATAATTTTATTTACATAACATGTACTTTTTTTACCGTACACAAAGTTAAAGTATAACTTTGATCGAACCTTCTGTCATTCATGTGCTTTATTTTTTCCGCACACGAACTAAAAGTATAGCTACATTCGAACCTACAATCAAACATGTCTATCGTTCATGTTCTTAATTTTTAAACATACACAACCTTAAAGTATCGAATCCCTCTATCGTACACAGCGTTACCGTTAGTGCCACTAAAGTGGCCATTTGTCACTTTTTCGACTGCTTGGATACTATTTGGCCACTTTTACAAAATGCACCCAAATGTGGTACTTTTTGCGATTCTTGCCACTTTTTTGATACTTTTTACGCTAGGAAAATATACTTGTTTTCTTTCTGTTTTATTATAACCCCCAGCTTTAATATATGTAAAACTGTTTTAATATATGCATATGTAAGCAAGTTTATATGAAATTTTTTTCTTGTCATGCGTGGTTACCTGAAAATCGGTTTAATAAACTTTCTATTAACCTGTTTTATTTATTATGAATAAGGGGATAAAGATATCTCACATATCGATGGTTTTCTTCCGCAACCTCATAACTCAAAAACAACTACTTTTCAAAAGAGACAAATTACTTTTTTTTACCAAATATTTGAAACTTTTTGCTATACATATATTCTTTTATAAATCAAGAATTAGAAAAAATTCCTATAAATATTTAAAAGAATATATAGCAAAAAGTTTAAAATTTTTGGTAAAAAAAAGTATTTTGTCTCTCCTTAGAAGTCATGAAGCAGAAACCGAACTGTTGTGTACCGAAAACTTGTCTAAAATTTGTGTAATTGACATTAAAAGTAAAATCTAAGTTTTCACCAAAAATTGTGTAATGAATTGATATAAAAAACAAAAAGCTCAAAATATTGAAGTATTTAGAACCAATTTTTATAGTGTCTAATGAAGATATAGACTATTTCGAATTAGTTTCAGAGCTTAAAGATATTATAACTGACCCAAATGCATTTATACAAGAATTTAAATTTATAGAGAGTAAAGTAAATGACACGAATTATGAACACAATTTAAAATTTCGAATGCTGAAGATTTCTCATATTTTTACATTGTCACATAGTATTGCTTCTGCTGGGCGTGTTTTTACTAAGTTAGCTTTAATCAAAAATAAAGTAACAAATAGGCTAAAGACATTTTACAAAAGTATGGAAGTCGTTTTAAGAACAATTAATTGAAACTGACCATTAATAAATATGTAGCACAGGACGACATTGAAAAAGTTTGTTTCCAACTGATTCTTATGTTTTTGGAATGCTAAAGACATATATGAACACAGTTTTCTCTCATCATGTCACATTTATCAGATATACCAATAATTGTAATTTCGAAAGATGTGTTGGACCACAATTAATAACAAAATCCAGTTTTATATTTTTTTCTATAAACCTGATTACAAAAATTTGAAGCAATAATAGACGAAATTGGATAAAAACTAAATATGCTATAGTAAAGAAATTAAAACAATAGCACCTTAATTAAGTAGCATGTATGCATGCATGCCGTGCATTTATTTGTATTAAAGTGAGGAACTGATTATATTTCTTCTTCTTCTTCTGTCATCCTTCTCTCCCGTTGGAGCATTGGGCCTGATTATATTTAAAGTATTTGAAAAAGTGATATTTTCGTTTTTTTTTGTTATAGGATTTCTTGTTTTCATCCGATTATAGCTTAGCTGCCAGGCCCACGGTGTCGACAAGAACAATTCTTTCGCATATTCACATTGAAAACAATAATAAAAACTAAAATTTGTTTTTGTTTTCAAATCAAATATACGAAAGAAATTTTTTTTTCGACATCGTGGGCCTGGGCAAACAACTTTTGTAAATAGGTTGACTGTAGAATAAAATTATAAAACTATGGATTTTGTTATTAATTGTGGTACAAAATATCATCCGAAATTACAGAAATTGGTGTATCGGATAAATGTGACGTGATGGGAGAAAACTGTGCTCATATTCGGCCATAGCATTCCAAAAAAACATAAGAATCTGGTGGAATGGGCCAATAAATTTCTAAAAAGTTTTCAAATGTCTACCTGTGCAATATAGTGTCTAAAATAAATCAAAGAAAATGTATTCAGAAGGAATAGTACAAGAAATATATTACTAAATGTATATATAAAATTATTTCATAAATATCTTCTATTTGCTGCAACAATGTCATAATCCAAAAAACATGTTTGGCAGAAAACATATAGAAAACATAAATATTTTATAAAAATTACTTCTCGAGAGAAATATTTACAAAATACCTATTTATTTTAGTTTTTATACCATTTAAAATTATAATAAATAGAAAAAAGCGTAAAAAATACATAATGTGGTGTACTTATTTTAATTTTAAAAGATGTGCCCCTTTTTATACCCTCCACCACAATTAGTTGTGAAGAGGGTATACTAAGTTTGTCATTCCGTGTGAAACTTTTTTATTATTCATCTCAGACCCCATAAAGTATATATATTCTGGCTGCTTGAGTAATTCTAAGTCGATTTAGCCATGTCCGTCTGTTGAAAACACGCTCATTTTCGAAAAACTCAAAAGAAATATACAAACTAGGTGTCAAATTGCTTGTAGTTATCCTAAGCAGTTTGGGATTGAATTTCAGCAAAATCGGTTCAGTAGGACCAGAGCTATGAATCAAAATGTGGAACCACCACCTTCAAAAACTTGATAATTTTGTTACAAAAACTAACATAAATGATGCAAAAATGCACGGAATGACATAAGATTTTGCACAAGTCCGTTTTATTCGACTAGAAATTACACTGTAAAATTTCGCGAAGGTCGGTGCATAATTTACCTTAAGTCCCATATAAACACTATTCCCGGAAAACAGTTTAGTACGCCTAAAACCGTAAAAAATAATGCAATCATAACAAATTTTGGCTCGTCACAATTTTATAGGGCTATAAATGATACTGTGAAATTTCGTGAAGATCGGTACATAATTTACCCTAGGCCCCATATATGCCCTACTCCCGGAAAACAGTTAAGTCACCTAAAACCATAATTAATAACAAATCGTCACAGTTTAAGATAATAATAATAATAATAAAAAGACATCATACAGATATTACTCCTTAAACATTCGAACTGTCGGTGGAGGGTATCAGAGATTCGGCACAGCCGTATATAGCACTCTAACTTGTTTAAAAAAAATCGTCTTTTTGGTGCCACTTTTTTTGTAGATATCCCCTTTTTTGGTACTTTTTGAAAATATCCGACGGTAACACTGATCGTACATGCACTTTTTTTGTCATACACGTACACGACCTTAGCTACAATCGTTGATGTGTGGTTTAAGTGTTTTCGATCTTAAAATATGAGAACTACACATGCCCGTGTACGCAACCAAATATTAATACAAAACACAATCGTGGTTGTGTTCGGCACCGTTTAAAATTTTAAAACACACATAATTGTTATGTAAATTCAAATATGTTGTGTTGCTTTAAACTGTGTTTGTTTACATTTATGTGCCAGATTTTTATACAGTGCGTGTATTATTCTGAAGCCTGATTAAAACTCATTTTATTTTTGAATAATGCGTTTACTGGTGCAAAATATACGATAGTATATACTGGGCATCCTCTATAATTGGCCGTGGGATTACCGCCACAGTTGCTACATTTGTTTACGTTGGGGTCGGTTTTAGACTTATCGCAAAGAACTGTACCGTGTAGCTCACCACATACTACGCAAACAGGGGGTAAGTAGCAGTATGCCTTAGTATGACCATATTCCTGGCAGTTCAAACACTGAATGGGTCCATTTCTTTTGTGCGGCTCCTCTATTGTGATTTTTCTGTACAGTATATATTTTAAACTGTGCGTTTCGTTTTTTCTTAGCTTAACGTCGCCGGGCTCCAACTCCACTCGAAATAGTGGTTGGGGATTTTTTCCCTATTTTTAATATTTACCACATGTTTTATTTTGAAGCCTTTTTCTTCCAAGAAAGTTTTTATTTCTGCTTTGTCCACACATGAGTCAATTTCCTTAATCACTACCTGAAGGCCTTTGCTGCACTTCAGTTGGTATGTATAAAAACTTTTTTTTAGTTCTTCAAATTTGTTAACTATTTTGCGAAAATCATTCTCATGATTAACTTGTATTTTTGTCTCGTTTATACTACCACGCTTGATTGCAGCTACGTAAAACGAATTTTCACCTATCACCTAGCTCAAACTCCCTAAGATATATCGGGTGAGGCTTGGATGATTTTATCACGTTTGGTGCTTCTGAGGATTCGTCCTCAAGAATTGCAAAACGATTTTGAGAATTTATTCTATCAAAAGAAGGTACTTTTGAGGTCGAAGCAACTGCTGCAGAGGTAGGGCTGCGTCCCTGTTTAAGCACTGTTATGTACCTGTCCATACCAACTTGTACTGTAGGCTTTTGAGAAGTTTTTACTTGAGTTACTGAGTTGTCCATAGCGGCTGTTTTGGGGTTAACTTTAAATAGTGATGATACGCACTTATTAAAGTTTTTTTGGCTCTGCAGCAACGCTTGCAGTTAACAAACTTGTTATTGCATTACGATCGACCGTATTTGTAAACAAAGAGGGTGAGAGGGAACGCGTTCCAGTAATAGGTTTAGCCGTTAAGTGATTGCTATCATCGATTCTTTTTTTTGTTTCTACGTTTGTTTCGTCAACACTCACTGTAACATAAGCATTTCTTTCATTATGTTTTATTGTTTTTGCATTATACGCATTCATAAGAGTTTTTTTTATATATTACTGTTTGTTTAATTGTGCTCTTCTTTTTATTTGTTGTTTAAAAACCCCGAGAATAATAAAAAAAAGAATAAAGAAAAACAAGAAATGTTTTTGTTTAAAATGTATGTATGTATATGTATGTGTGTGCATACATATATTTTTGTTAATTGTAATTTTTAATATTTGTGTTATAAATTTTATGTTCACTAATTAAAAATTATTTTAAAGCGTCCATTCATTCGCTGATCTTATATTATTTAAAAAAAAAAAAAATAATGTGATATTATAAATATACACTTATTTATGTTAAAAAAAACCGTATGCCGAGTTAAAAGAAAACAAGTAAGAGTGGATTATTCGGCTGTGCCGAATCTTATATACCCTTCACCATTGTGCGAGCAGAATACAGAGCAACTAAATAATTTTTACATATACATACATACATATTTACAATACTTAAAACTACATTATAAATGAAATTTAAAAAGCGAAAACTGGTAAATATTTTTTTTAAATCGTTTTTAGAACATAAATATATTAAAAAAAAAATTTCTTTTTAAAAAACCAAGATTCGGACCAGGGAACTCACAGTTTCTAACTTAACACACCCCCTAGACAACTGAACCATGAAGGAACGCTGTTTAAATATAATTAAAATAAAATATGGACCGTTTACTGTTTACAACTAGAGAAGAGACGACAAGCGGATATGAACTTCGCTTTTCATAAGGACCCAGAATATATATACTTTATAGGGTGTAGGACCTTCGGTGAAGGGTATAAAAAACAAACGTAATTATAAAAAAGAGTAATTTTTGGGATTTCAGTATTTTGGTCATAACTCTGCTATTTCTTAACCGATTTGACAGATTTATATACCGACGTGTTAAAGAAGAAATTTGCCAGTTATTTTGGTTATAAATCTTGGACTCGGGAAGATCTATGGTTCCCGACAATGGGTATTTAAAACATTTTTAATACTTTTTGTATGGGAGGTACCACGCCCACTTCTCCAATCCCGCCCAAATTTTGTGGGATGGTGTGTATTTATAACCTAAATGTTTGCACCTAATTTGAAAACTTTGGCTCTTGCCGTTCTCCAGATATACAGAAAAAAGTAATAAAAATACAACAACCACAAGGGATTTTTTTGGAAAAATTAGAGGCAGTCGTGGTTTTTTGGTCATATCTCAGCCATTGTTAGACCGATCTGGCTGAATTTCAATAGCAAGAAATGGTGGACTGTATGTGACATAAATGTAAAACAACCTAGCCGCTATCATGTCTGGAGTCTCCGGAAAACACATATCAAACGTAAGACGGACATACGGACGGATATCGTTAAATTAACTTCTCTCCTCATAAGGACCCAGAATATATATACTTTATAGGGTCTAAGATCAATATTGTAGAAATTACAAACGGAATGACAAACTTATATATACCCTTTTCCACCTGTGGTGAAGGGTATAAAAACACGTCTGCATTCAACGACTACGCTTTGTTTACAAATTGTATGAAATTGAATGAAAGTATGGTAGCATTGTTAAGAGAATAAGCGTCTTTATGTGAGAGCATTAGAAAAAACGTCCTCAAAATAAAATTGATTTTATTTCTCGACCGCATTCTCTGGCATAATTTTATGTCAAACTGTATGAAAAACCTCGTTCAGCCCCAGTTCTGTTTCATCATTAATTTCAACTTAAGTTTCTATTGTAATATTTTAGCAAGGCAAAGCAATAACAATTAAGACCACCTTGTAAATAATTATACTTTTTTATTATATTTTTTTGTATCTAGTAATGCCATACTTTTATCTTATTTAAATAAGACTTTTAAAATAAAACTCAAAAAATCAATCTGTATTTAACTTATTATGAAAATTAACTTAATTTAGATTAAATTACTATCCTGAAAATTGGCCATAAGGGAGTTACACATAATGTTAAACCATCTCAATTTTGGATGCAGAACTGCAGGGCACTAAAGATGCGGGATGATCTTTAACTGACGATTGTAATTATAACCACTCATATGAGTGATTATAATTGTAGGGTTTGGACAAAAGAAATAACAAAAAGAGAAGTTATTATTTCTTTTATATATTGAGGCTATTGCCTCTTTACTTTAGGGTTTAAGTTTTATTTTAAGTTAGGTTAATTTTTATTAGGTTTTTTAAGTTAGGTTAAGAAATTTACAATAAGTTAGATTTAAGTAGGTTTAAGTTCAAACTCTTCGCTTCTGTTGTTAAGTGATAATTGAACGATACATAACTTTATGTTTAGCCATTAACCTGTTTACAAATTCATTTACATATTGCAACTTACGGATAATTATAACACATATTTCTACTCCAAAGGCTTTTAAACTGTAATATAATTTATACTAATTAGTGCTTTCAATTCAGTCCAAATTCAAATATTAATTCGTTTTATATTACATATTAAATTCAATTCTTCTGTTCTTCGACTTCAATAGTCTTAATATAGATAAATTCAAATTTATATACATAAGTTTTAATTCATTTGAACTATAATTTACAGGTTAATATTAACAAAATTCAAATCTCCAGTTTAAATTTTTGAATCCATAATTTATTTTATAATCAAGAAATGCAATTAATGTACATAAATATAAAAACAAAATCATTTTATAGTGTCTAAACGTAGGTTTAGACATGACTCTGGCCTTGGCTCTCGCTAAAAGATGAGGTGTCAAAGTTCAAACACAAAACGTTAGCCAACGATTTAATGGCTTCGGCCAGTTTATGCCCGTCTGGCTTCACTTGCTGGGTATTGGACGGCTGTGCCGCTGGTTGCTGCTGACGATGTTGTGGACGCTGGTGTCGGCGGCGTTGCTGACGACGTTGATGACGCTGCTGTTGACGTTGGTGATGAAGTTAATGTTGGTGTCAGCGTTTAAAAAGCTGCAGTTGAGATAGTAAAAGTCATAAGATTGTGCTGTAACTTCGACATCTTCATTTGTCATTGAACAAAAATGAACTGTTGCCTTTACTTCTGATTCATTAAATGAAACCAGTAGCAGTGAAGGCAAAAGCAAAAAACGAAATGTTGTACACGACAAAGAACATTAGCAGTCGACATATTTGGAAGTGTTTGGTTTGACAGACTGAAACTTTTAAAAAATCCCGTAGTTAACGAAGATGGGACATTGTGTTTGTTTTTGTTTTCCATATTTTTTTTTAATAACACATGCGTACGTAAATATGTACATACATATTTATTAATTTTTAACCTTAACAAATCTTTTTAATTCTTTGAAATTAAATAAAACTTTAAATAACATTATCGCTTTCATATACATACAATGAAATATTAAAAATTTTTAATATTTGGCAGACATGTTGGATATTTGTCAAACTTTTTGTGGCGTCTAATGCTAAATGTATTTTATTCAATTAATTTTAAATATTAAATTAAATTTTTTTTGCTTGCCACAAAACAGCTCATTGTTGTTTTTTTTTTTTTTTGTCAATAATTTGCGCCAACAGTTTTTGATATAATTTGGGTTTTTTGCTACCGTAAGCAGCTCAAAATCTTCATCATTTGAAGAACCAATCTCAATAGAGCTGGCTGCAAATACACTTGCATTGCTTCTCTTTCTTTTATTAGTATTTAAAAGTAATTCAACAACTTCTTTCGATTCTTTACGAACACTCTGTTTAAATTTATATGGCATATTAACAAAATGTTTTTTTAATTATATATTATTTAATTACTTTTTTTTAAATTGGGCACTGTTTAAAACACTTTAAATCACTTCACTCTTTAAGCAAAACACAAAGACAGAAAACTTTAACTTATTATACAAAATGTATGCACGCATCAAATAACGGGACATCATTCTCAAAAACACTTACAAAACAATAGCGAGAATAAGTCATTTGCAATCATATTGGTTGTCACGATGTAGGAAATCTCTTATGATAAACTTATTCTACAACTTATTTAAATTTTGCTCTGTTTTGGTCTGTTGGGTAACAACAGATATTGTTACTTGTTTGTATAATTATTAGAAAACAAAATTGTGCTCATACCCGAATATATGATAGATGCAACTGTATTATCACATAATTCCCAACAAACACAGAAATACACTTTATGTATTGCCAAACGTATTGCCTGGATGAAAAATATTATTGCGGCAATAATCGATTTCGTATTGCGGAAGATACTCTCTTCGGGAAGAAACGTGTCTCGATGGCAATACTCCTAAGCAATAAGAAAGCGATACCTCTATATGATAAACTAGCAATATCGCCAGATAACCAGTTATAGGAAAATAGGAAGATATCGCCAAAAATCATTGGGATGATAAAAAGAAGACTTTGCATTTTGAAAAATTGTCATTTATGTACAAATTAGCACAGCTTTTAATTAAAAATTAAATTGGTAATTATTACATATAAATAATACTTGTAAATAATATAAATTATAATTAAAATGAAGTAAAATTATTTAATACATATATGTAATCTAAAATAATATAAATACATATTAAGTCTTCACCATATTTTTGAAAAAAACCTCCAACTCCTTTAAAACTGCATCCAGGGTTGAGAAATATCTTGACTTAATCGAAAACAAAACAGATTAATATTTAACAGATTTATTTCATTTAAATATTTACCTTTTGCAGAATATTTCGAGAACTAATTTCCTAGATTTAATAATTTGATTCATTTTGATTTTTTTATGACGTACATATGTATTATAATATAATTTTTTTCTGTTTATATTGCGTAATTTTCTCAAAAATTATATAAGGAAGAAAATAAAAAATTACTTTGATTATTTTCTTTTAGATGACAATTTGGGGATATTGCTAAACTATTGCTTTAGGGGCTATCTTCTATTTGTTTGCAGGGTTGGTGTTCATAACAAAAGATTGCATAAACCATTTTCGCGACTTATTATATAGAAAATCAAAATAATTCTAATAAACTCCATTTTTTGTTAATATTTTTATCAAGTTATTTTTATGTATACTTTATACATTATTTGATTTAATAGAAACACTATTATTAATAAATTTTATACAAATACATGCAACAGCTTTCCACATCCCTGCAAATAATAGGACTAGTCCAAACACGCGTGTAAAATGTAGCCCACAAGGGACTAGGACTAGTCCAAAACTAACCCAAACGTATGGAAAAAACATGGTCTATTTAACATTACGATGTCCTAGGGCAGGACCATATAACCCAGTCTTTTAACTACTCCATGGTATGCTCAAGAGGCTTAGTTTTGAAGTCGTTTAAAATCGAAAACATGTCGTTAAAAAACGAAGACATGTCGTCTCACTACAAACACTTTTTAACAATGACATGGTCCATGCTTGCATTACATTGGACCAGTCCATGGAGTAGTACATTTTATCAAAATGGATCAGGTAGTCCAATATTATTTGCAGGGATCATCCAACGGATTTTCAAAAGTGTACAGCTTATGACACAGTGTAACGTATGCTTTTAATTTATTAAGTGTACGAACTAAAACAATTTTTGGCTTCAATTCAACGCAACTTCTTTCTTCAATGTCGTCTTGTTCTAGTACCTGAAGTAAAACCGAATAATTAACGTGTGGTTTTCACAATACGAACAAGTCTTTGAAGCTGTAAAAAAACTGAGCGATTTTCATATAGGTCGCAAATTTATAAAACGCAACGCAATGCCAAAAATAACATTGAAAGCAAAACAATGTCACACATTTGTCAAAATTTTGTTGTTGCTTTCTACAGAAATACATATTGCGTTTTAAAATTATCAACGCCACAAGATATGCAGCGTTTAAAATTTAAAAACTAAATATACATTTCTATAGAAAACAACAACAAAATTATGAAATATTTTCGATTTTGTTTTTGCTTTCAATATAATTTTTGGCGTTGCGTTTTAAAAATTTAGGGCCATGTTTATCATATATTTGTTGAACCACTGTAGACGCGGAGCAGAGTATAAACAATATGTACATATGTATTGTGTAATATACAGGAACAAGAAAACAATTAAAAATAACTTTTTCTGTTTCAAGAAAACGTAGAAATCAAATACAAATTGGCGTCATAAACGCAATCATCCCAAATAATGTAATATCATCGGTTTCATTTCAAATTATTGGTTTCTAACCGTATTAGCTTCTACGTTACAAGCTTAGTGACAGAAGGACGGTGGGAGCCATTGAATCGCTAGCGATCAGCCGGGATTGGGGGAGTTCGTGTCCTTTTATCAACTAACTTCGATTTATATACATTGTTTTTTTATTATAGACTCCCGAATGAAAATTATCGATATAAATTATTACGTTAAAGTGGACCAGTAGAATTACAGACAATAACAAAAAAACCCCTCTGTAATTATGGATGAGAATGACTCTAAGCAAAATATATTGATCAATTTACCCATTAAAATAGGTTCCTAGATGTAAAAGGAACATTCGCCTCATTACCCTCCCTTACCGTGATTCTAGTGGCGCACATGAAAAATTAACCTAGAATCCCAAAACTTATCTTACCCTATCATCCAATTACATGATTGAAACAGATATGTTTTTTTTTAAATTACCAATTCATTCTGAATATTTTAGTTTTTATTTCAACCCATATAAAATTCAACAAAAATCGAATACTTTACGAAATATAATTACATACGGAATACCTTAATTATATATAAACTTTTAACCAAAGTTCAGTTATAATTTATGTAGTTAAAAATACTAATTTCAATTAATGTGTTTAATATATTTTTTTATAATTCTGAAACAAATTTTAAATCAAGCTAAAATGTCAACATAGGTTAGCAAAGAAGTTTTAGTTTAGTTAATTTTAATAAGTTAAATTTGCAACAACAGAAAAAAAATGATAATCGTTATTTAATCGCGAAAGGTGGAAAAAATTACGTACAAAATATAGAGCATTTATTTATTTGGTTTTCTTAACAAAAAAAAATGTAAGACCCGATTGACTTATTAACAACCGATAAATTGTTTTATCGATATCTTTGGTTTAATAAACACATTATCAATATGTAGAAAAAACACAAAAAGGAGGAGTAATAATATGCAATTATTGATTATCATAATAATCAAAACAAAAGTAATAAAACAAAATAAGAGAATTGATATTTATCAATACTTATTTATCATTTACTCCTTCTTTTGGGTTTTGAGCCTCTGCCAAAATTTAACGAATTAAGAAAGAGAAAACAAAAGATGTAGCAAAAATATAATCACTTACCAAACTTTATCATGACAATCGTAGAGGCCTCTCCGAGCTAGATGAAGTTGGAATTATTATGTGTAACAAAATGTAAATAAGTGTAATTGTTTTCTCTCTTTCATGTGATGTGTTGTTGTGTATTGGGTGTAATTTTAATGTTTAATGTGTATTATTGTGTTTTGTGATGGTTATTCTGTTTTAATTTTTTTTTTTTTGTAACGTGTATTTTTTTGTAATATTTTTTTGTGTTGTTGTATATAAGGTGTAATTATGTGTATTTAGATTAAGTAATTTAAACTAATTTATTTAATATTTTTTTAACTTTTAAACATTCTTTTATTATCTTTTTTTTTCCCTGTTTTTATAAACACAATTTTAATACATTAAAAGCTATGTAAAACAATTTGAAATAACTTAATTTCCTAAATACTGTGCCTAGCCAATAATTTTTTAATTCTCTTCGCATCACTAATTGTTTTTTTTTTTCTATTCTCTTGATTTGCTGCACTAAAAAAACTTAGCTTATAATTGTAAAAATTATTTTTGTTTTCTGTTCTATGTTCTTTTTCTATAGAATCTCAATCATCAATATTCTTTTGGGTTTTTCTGAATTTATTGTTTCTCTTGTTTGCACTATTCTTAATTCATATATCTTGGTTTGGTTTGATTATCCTCTTCACTTTTTCGTTCAACTTGGTTTAATTTTTAATTATGAAGGTACTGACTTATAAAAATTTACTTTTTTTCACTTTTTCCACATAATTTTTGGTTTATTATAATTTTGTTTGGTGTAATTTGATTTTTTTCTTTTCTCAGTTGGTTTTCTATAAATTTATGGTATGCACCCTTAATTTGGAACATATGTACGTATGTAGGTGTTGTTAATTAGTAGTGTTAATTAGCTTTAGAGAGAGAGAATGCTCTCTGGAATTTGCAGACAACTGAATGTTGTATGTGGCGCATAAGTCCAGAAGCCTAAATGTTAATTAAACAATAATGTTTTGATGTCCTATTAATTTTACATGAATCTTTTATTTTTTCTTTATACTTACTTCTCTCTCTAGATTTGGATATGGTTTTGGTTTTATAATAATACTGGCTTATTTCCAAAAGCCTTAAGATCTTTTCAAGATCCAAGATCTATCGTTCCTCTCGGCACCAAGAATTTTCCGGACTAAATAGAATTATGTTACCAATTTATCTGTTTAAGTTGCTTATTTAAGAAAATATTAAGGATTTACCTTAGTAAAAGAAACGGACAATGCGTTGGGATTAACAATAGTCAGGCTTTTTCAACGATTGCTTTTTAATTTATTAATTAAGCGAATTTTTAAATTGTTGTGTTGCCTCTTTAGAGTCCAAAAGAAAAAGGAAGTAGAAACTTTATGTCAAATCTTATGTCAGTTCGGTTCAGAAATCTGAGCTTTGTTTAGTGTAAATTGTTAAATGTCAGCAGCCAGACAATACTATTGATTACAACCCATCCTATACTGCTGATTGTGGTCGATAGAATTCCGGACAAAAACCAAATTACAACCAAAACTCTACAAAGTTGTGTTTAGTAGTAATTACTTATATTATTTATAAAGATTTAATTAAATACTAAGACTGAAAGAGACTTACAATAGTACAATAACTAAATATGTTTATACTGTTTTAGTTAGACTAGATTGATGTAATACGTGGTATTAATGTTTATAAAATTTTTGTTGATAAAATGTATCTAAACATGCCTATTTGATTTTTGGTTTATTTTATTGGTTGGTAGAAAAAGTACAGAATAACAAATATAAAAATTCAAAAATGTATTTTAAAAATACAAAAGGGTAACAAATTGTTAAGAAAAAAATTTGTTTTAGGGTAGTTTAACAAATCGTTCACTACAATTGTAGATATGTATGTGTGGTTAATATATTACCCAGCTAGCATAGGATGTTTGTTAGACGATTGTGTTTAATACTCAACTCCTAAAAGAATCTTATGATGATTATCTGACGAGTAACAATAATTAAAACATATAAATTTTGTATTGATCACTTTTTTATACAATTTCTGACATGCTTGTGTTTTAATCTTGGGATGATCCTTTTGCGACTCTCCTTCTGAGTCATGTAAGAATTACTGAGCTACCTAAATAAGAGTGTTTTTAAAACATAAAAATTCTATTGTCAATACAATTTCATTTAAACGAACCGACGTAAGAATCTGCTAAATTAGATTTTCCAACAGGATGACGTTGAATTCCTGATCTTAGGTTTGTATCGTATAAATTTTATGAAAATTAACAGTTTTGTTACAAAAAAGAAGCTTGATGCTCTTGGTAGTTGTAAGGAAATTCCTACATGAGTCTCATACGATTCTTCATGTGCTTTTTGAAAGAATCATTAGATAATCTTTACACAAATCTTAAACGAATCCTTCTTCGCTTAATATAAGCATCTTTTGCTGTGTTGAAGAAGTATCTCACAGAAGAATCAGCTTGTGCAGCAGTTTCTCCAGTGCAAATAATATTCCACGATTGAAAATTGAGCTGTTCATGAGACTCCCAGTAGATTCTTACACTATTGAAAATGCTAGCTGGGTACATTCATATGTACGTATGTACGTGCATATGTACTACTTATAAAAATATGTACGTACACTACTTACCCCTATTAATTTAGTTTTTGCACATATTCCATTTTGACCGCAAACATACATATTTATACCCTTCACCACAGGTGGTGAATAGGGTTTATATAAGTTTGTCATTGCTTTTGTAATTTCTATAATATTGATGTTAGACCCTATACAGTATATGTATTCTGGGTCCTTATGAGGAGCGAAGTTGATTTAACGATGTCCGTCTGTCCGTTGAAATGGATTTTCCGAAGACCCCATATATGATGGGTGCCAGGTTATTATACATTTATGTCACATATGCTCCGGAATTGTTTGCTATTGAAATTCAGCAAGATCGGTATATATGACCAAAAAACCACGACTGCCTCTAACTTTTCCAAAACAATCCCTTGTGGTTGTTGTATGTTTATTACTTTTTTGTGTATATCTGGAGAACGGCAAAAGCCAAAGTTTTCAAATTAGGTACAAACATTAAGGTTATAAATACACACCATCCCACAAAATGTGGGCGGGATTGGAGAAGTGCGCGTGGTACCTCCCATACAAAAATATTAAAAATTAAATATAAACCTGAATTTTTTTGACTGTAATATGACCTATGGTTTCGCCTTACATATCAAAAGATAATAGGCAATATTTTCTGAAAAACTCTGAAAAATCGGTTCAGATACGAAAAAGTTATGACCAAAATATTATTTTTTTTTTTTCAAAAATACCCATTTTCGGGAACCATAGATCTTCCCGAGTCTAAGTTATGGCAAATTTCTTCTTTAACACGTCGGTATATAAATCTGTCAAATCGGTTAAGAAGTAGTAGAGTTATGACCAAAATACTGAAATCCCAAAAATTACTTATTTTATTATAATAAAGTTGGTTTTTTATACCCTTCACCGAAGGTCCTACACCCTATAAAGTATATATATATTCTGGTTCTTAATGAAAAGTTATCACCCTTCTTTATCACTGAGTCTTCACCTGAGATAATATCTGATATAATATGTGAGAGAACGTCGGCAGAATGAGAGAAAATATTTCTTCATATTAATCTTAATCTTAAACAAGGGGAACACGTATCTTATAAGATTTCATAATCGAATGATTCTCGCACAGTAAACTTGTGTCGTTTTTATTCTTTTTTTTTAGTTTTTTCTTGTTTTTAGTTAAAATTATTGTTTTTTTTTAACACTTATCACAAGATTTTCACTATTTGTACAAAAAAATTTAACATTTTAATGAATGCGTCTTATTATTGTTTTTTATGTATGCATGTATGTGTATTTTTGACAGCTCATCTTATAAGATAGTTGTTATAAGATTTCTCATAACAACTGTCTTATAAGATTTATTATAATATTAACACTATTTGAGAGTCTACACGTAAGATAATACTCTCTGCGATTGAATTTGACGTTTGCTGATATAAAAAGCTTATATCTTATCTCAGGTGGAGACCCTATGTATTATTTCATACATTTAACGAAATAATTTTAACAAATAGAAACTAGGAATTTTTGTGTTTTTTTGATACTTAAAAACTCGCCAGAAGAGATAAATCTACGGTATGACAACAGTGCCTTTACGAACAGAAAACAAACAAAAAACTGTGTTGAGTTGTAAACAGTAAATGGTCCATATTTCATTTTAATGATATTGAAACAGCGTTCCTTCATGGTTCAGTTGTCTAGGGGGTGTGTTAAGTTAGAAACTCTGGTTCGAATCTTGGTTTTTTAAAAAGAAATTTTTTTTTAATATTTTTATGTTTAAAAACTATTTTAAAAAAATATTTACCAGTTTTCGCTTTTTAAATTTCATATATAATGAAGTTTTAAGTATTGTAAATATGTATGTACAGTAGTATTCCTGTTTAACGAACCTTCGATTGTGCGAACATCGCATTTAACGAACACACAAGTTTTGTCCATTGAGTACCTTATATGGCGAACAAAAAATATTTTTTTTTTTGTGTTCACTTTAGCAACCAAATAAGATTCATAATTTTAGTTTAAAAAAGCATAATGTGAAGTCATTTCTAACTAAAAACAAAGTGAGTAGCAAAAAGTACCGCTCTATTTTAGGTTTTGTTTATGGAGCATTTTTGTTTGATTATGCTGCAATGATCAATAAAATGAGTACTAGAGGTCTGCATATGTGCGATTAAAAGACACATGAATTCACATATCAAACTAGCAAGTAGTGTGTTGTGTGTGATTTAAGAATCATACACAATTAATTGTGTGTAAGAAATAACCTATGTGTGCAAAGCGTTCAATTATTAATGTAAGTGTTGTGAGAGAAATATTTGATACAGGTATAAATAACAAATATGCTCTTTTATTCGTGTAAATACACTTGTGTGACGATGTACACATTGTGTTTTATCAACAAAACATATGTTTTGTGTTTAAAATTTTTTTTTATCGTATTGAAAACAAAATATTAGCAAAAAGATATTGCATTAAAAAGTGATACCAACTTTTTACAAGCAAAAAGAAGTAGTTTTAAATATATTTTTTAACAAATGGAATTTTTGTAAAATATAAACACATGAAAATAAATTCCGTTTTATTTATTCCGTTTGTGTACTAATTTCAGTTTCTAACTCATTGAGCATAGGTATGCGTGCGCAAAATTCTGTTTAAAATAGCAACTCAAATATTTTCGTTAAGCCGTTATGACAAAACATTTGTTATTCATTGAATTGAACGAGAATTGATGGAATATAACGGTAATTATTAGAAAGAGCAAGCTATAAAAAATAATAACAAAGTTTTTTAGTTTTTTTCTTTTGTTATTGTTTTGTTAATTTTATTAAATGTTGTCAACGTTTTGTTTATAAGAAACATAAAAATAAAACAAACAAAAAAGCGGTTAATCGCTAAGTTTGCCCATAAACCGCTGATTCACCTACACTTTTAATATGAGAAGTTTGAAAAATTTTTAATTTTTTAATAATAAAATAAGAAAGGCAAGAAACACACGAATGATTAGTGTGATTTTTAACTTCACTCATGTTGTTTTATTGTGAGATGTATAAATTTGAGTTCATCAAAAACACACAATTAGTGTAAGTGTATGTGGCTTACATTTTCATGAACGGTGTTGTGTTTATTAAAGCCCTGCACGAATGCATTTGTTTCTTTTTCACAGTTCTCCACACCAAGTTATTGTTGTGTCAAATACTGTGTTTTTTTTTTTTAAATCAATTCGAATGATACACAATGAAAAACCGAATCAATTTTAAACAGCAGTTGGTTTCAAACAACTCGTTGGTAAGCAGTAGTTTGATTTAAAAAAACAAATCAACTCAATGTATAATTTTATGTGAAAACGAACATAACACACAGCAATTGTGAGTCTATAACAGGGAATTCCATTTCTTTGCACAATTGTGTATACCACTACTTCTTTGATACCTGTAAAAGGGTCCCTTTTGTCTTCTTTAAAAAGACGTACCTAAATACAGAAATTATTAAGAAACAAATAGCCACAAGAATTTGTTGGTATTTTGTGCTTGTAAAAATATTTTGGTTTCGGTACCAATCGCGTCGGTGGGTTTTTTTTTTCTTTGAAAACACTTTTCTTAAGTAAATAAAAATATTTGAAAATCAAGTTAAAAAAGGCTTGTTTTGCTACAATTTATGTGTAAATAACCTATATACATAATAGCAAATGTGACAGTAGGTAACATTTTTGGGTAAGAAGATGTGTTTTATTGATGTTTTAATGAAACTTTATTGTTTCGCACTATTTTTATTGCTTACTTTTTTATGCTACAATTATATGACCGAGCCTAAAGAGTTCACCTTACCAATTTATGGTAACTATTTAACGTAACTTTGACCTGTTATAGTGACTTTATACATTTTTGCAGGCAAACTCAGGTGCGCATTTGGTATTTTGTAAAAAGTTATGATATACACCTTTGGACCGATAACTTTATTAGAAGAACATATATAGCTGTGACCATTCACTACATAAAATATGGACATATATTTAGTAGACTTCTTGGCATTAATTCTATGGATGGTGAAAAATGTACAAGTAATATTTATTTATTTGATAATATATATTTATAAATAGGTATGTATATTATAAACTTAAATATATATATTTTTTGATGATAATATCTGTCGAAAGTTAAGAAAAATACTTAATAATTTCGATTAGATCTGGATGACAAAGCCATTATTGTCACAGATCGAGGAGCAAACATGGTCGCTGCCTTTCGGAACAATAACCACATATTTTGCATTGACCATTAACTGCATAATACTATTCAAAAAGCTACGAAAGAAGTACCTGCTGTTTCAGAATTATGTAGTTTATGTACTAAACTCGTAAAATATTTTAAAATTTCTGGTCTAAATGTAAATTTACAAACAACCCTTAAAAGCTTTTCACCCACCCGCTGGAATTCAATTTACTATTTATTTGTTTCTGTCGAAAAAAATTGGTCCGAAATAGTTCAACTTTTGCAACAAAAAAACGAGCTCAATAGAATCAATAATATTCATTTGAACCATATAACAGCTTTAATTAAAGTTTTGGAACTTTTCGAAGAAACTTTAAAAAAGTTAGAAGGGGAAAAGTATCCGACAATACACCTTGTTTATATTTATATCCTTGCTTAAAGAAAAAATGTAATACTGATATCAGTGACTTAGAAATTTCAAAAGAGTTTAAAGAAAAATTTGCAATTTTGATAGATTCCATAGTAATTGGGAATCTAACTATCTACCATAAAATTGCTGTTTTTATATTCCCTCCATTAAACAAATTAGTTGATTTTAGTGAAGAAGAAAAACTCTCGATTAAAGATAAATGCTTGCACATTATGAGAAAATACTTTCAAGAGCAACATGAATCAGAAAATCCATTTGAAAGTGCAACAGCAATATCTAGCCATATCATAGAATTATATTCTGATTTTTTACCACCGACTGAAAATACTACACAACTTGATACAGTATCCAACGAGTTGCTAATGTATGAAAGCTTAAATGTTAGTATTACTGAAGATTTCAACATTTTGCAATGGTGGAACTTACATCAAAATGAATTTCCACTTCTCTACAAAGTGAGCTGAAATACAAAATGAACTTTTAAACTGTACAAATTAATTTTAAACCATTTTGCTCATTATATTATTTTTAACTTAATTTTGCAATTAATTGAATTTAGCTTTTCATTTCTTTTTTACTTTTAATAAAATATTTCAAAATATATTTTTGTAACTTTTGAACAAATTAATTTAAAATAAAAACTTAAATATTGTATAAAAATATTTTGCATCTTCATTTGTTTTTTTGCTAATACAAAATTACTAATTACCTAATAATAAAAATAAAATAATGCCACCTATTTTGTTACTGTTGTGTGGTGTGATTTGGTGTGATTCGTTTGATTCGTGCGATTCGTGTGATTTGGTGTAGTTTGTGTTATTCGTTTGTTTCGTTGTTGTGTGGAGTATATTTCGTGCTCTTTACACTACGTGTTTGGTCGTTTATAACACACTAATTTAAACTCATTTGCATTTGTGTGTTTATATTTTTTTCGTGCTTTATGTGTTTTTCACAGTACAGAATTTGATTCGTTAGCAAAAAGCAATCGACAATCAGTAGTTGAAAAACAAACGAATGTTTTGAAACGGCATTCAAATGCATTCGTGCAGGGCTTTAGTGTTTATCTCTCATTTAAATTGATTGAGCGTGAAGACTGGCTCTCATTTTTTTTACACATTTGATACACATATCAAATACACACACAACAATCATTTGGCTACCAAATACATTTGTGCAGACCTCTATTGAGTACAAGAAAGACACTTTTTTAAAAAAGAAAAACTAAAAATTGTGGATGATTACATAAATGGATTGCGAGTTGTGGATTAGTGCAAAAAGTAACAAGAAGTACAAACTTTGGATTTAAAAATAGGGAAGCCATGAAATAAGGTGAATTTCCAAGATTGAAGAAACAACATGTTTCTTGGTTTTTAATACAACGTCATTCATACATGCATTGTTCTAAAAAACAAACTTTACTCGACATATTTGTTTATGTAAAATTTTCAAGGAAATTGAAAATGAATTTGAACTTATTTTTCATTCAAATTATTTGAGGTTTTATGCTACCAGAGTAATGAATTGTACCTTTTTTATTTTTTTTTAAATATATTATACAGATCTCAAAACATATTTCAAAATAAACCACAAATAAAACATTACTAGTTATTTATTTATTCATAACATGGGTACTAGACATAAGAATGGCATATAACGAACTTTTCAGTTTAACGAACAGGCCTGAAAAAGTACTGGTTCGTTAAACCGGAAAACTACTGTATATTTAAAAATTATTTAGTTGCTCTGTATTCGGCTGTGCCGAATATAGCACTCTTAGGGCCATTATTACAACCTAATGATAAAGTTGCTGATAGTTAACGTGAACAATAGCTATCTTGAACGATACAGTGACCAATAAGTTTTTTCCATTATTACAACTGTCCGATAAAATAAAAAATGTAATTTATATACTGTGGCAACATTGCATTATATACCGACTACTTTTGGTTGTTTAAAATACGTAGTGGCAACGACTTAGTTTTGTTTTATTTATTAATTAAAAACAAAAGTACATTTTTGTGCTTTATTTTGGGTTTTAATGGTAAATTGTTTTGTTTTTGTGTTAAATTCTGTTTTTTGAAAAAGTTGAGTAATTTAAGACTATCATTGAAGTTACCATATCTTCAGCAGAAAATATGGCATCTTCAAGTTCTTAAAGTTCGCTTGTAAAGTTACCATTAGGACAAACCTGATGTTAGCTTATCAGTCACTTTTTAGGTTAATGTTAACTTGTAATAACCAAAAACTATTTATCTGTCAGATAGCATCCTAAAAATAACTATTTGCAAGTTGTAATAATGGCCCTTACTTGTTTTTAAATATAATATTACAAATTATTTTAATCTATCAAATGTATTGACAGAAAATTTAGTAAGCAATTGGGGCTTTTAACTATTTTTGGTTGTGAATTCCGAATAATTATATTTTCATTTGTTGTACTCGAATTGGAACTATTCCAACAATCAATAATTAGCTGCAATAAATGAATTATCATTTATATTACAAAATTTATTGACGAAAGCAAATTATTAATTGCAATGACCAATATTCATATTGCCCTGTATTAAATTCGGTTGTGATTCTAACCATTTGTACTAATTTTTAGAACTAAATTAAATTAGTTATCATAACTAATAAAAGAATTGAAGGAATCATATTTCACGTTTAATAATCAAGAGAATTAAAAATCAGTTAGAACTAGGCATTTTTATTAGTTGCAATAATAAATAATGCTACTTTTTTTTTTTTTTTTTTTTTTTTTTTTCTCAATATTATTTATTGAATCTTCATACATTTAAATATGAACTAACAATAATTAATCAAATCTTAACCTAATACTTTATTTTATGTCCTGCCAGTGCCAGACAAAAATTTTCTTCATCACGGGTTCTGTTCACTTATCTAGGTGTTTGTCGCTCATCTAATTGGATAAGTGCTGCAGTGTCTCTTCTTCTTAAGCGAGTGTGGCCGCTATCATTTAAAATATTTCGTGCTAGTGGGTTTGGATGCAATTCGAGCCTTTTTAAGTATTTTACTGCATATTTCGTAATCATAGTTTTGACTAATGGAACATTGAGATCCCTGTGAATATTTGAGTTTTTTACATACCAAGGGGCAGCTGTGATTATTCGAAGAATTTTATTTTGGCGCCTTTGAATCTTTTCTATATTAGAGGCCGAGGCAGTGCCCCATAACTGAATACCATAGCACCAGATTGGCTTTAAGATGGAGTTGTAAAGAAGAAGTTTGCAGTCGAGACTAAGGACAGAGTTTCTACCAATAAGCCAATGAATTTGAATGGCTTTTAGTTTCATTTGAGTTAATTTTGCCTCTATATGGCATTTCCACGTTAATCGCCGATCCAGATGTATACCCAGATATTTTACATGCGAAAGTTGAGGAATTATTTGATTGTTGATTGTTATATGGGGGCAAGATTCCCGGCGCAAGGTGAATGTTATATGCACGCATTTTTGCTCATTGACCATTTGGGTGTAGTTACTTGTTGGCATGTCCGAAGTATAAATTAAATATAATAGAGGGCCCAGGATGCTGCCTTGTGGGACTCCAGCGCCAATGGGCTGAGGTGAACTTAAGAAATTTCCTTCTTTAATAATAAATTGACGACCGACTAAGTAGCTTTCTAGCAGCTTGTGTGTGTTTGCTGGTAAATTTTGTTTCAATTTATGTAATAAGCCTTCATGCCAGACTTTATCAAATGCTTGCGAAACATCGATGAAGAGTGCTGAGCAATATTTTTTTTCTTCAAATGCTTTTCTTATGACATTTACTATTCGATGAGTCTGTTCGATTGTGCTGTGTTTTCTTCGAAATCCGAACTGATGGTTTGGAATACATCTATTTTCACTTAAAATCGGTGTTAATTTTGAAACTAATAATTTCTCAAACAGCTTTGACATATTTGATAATAAGCTAATTGGCCTATATGACTCAACTTTTGTATGATCTTTACCTGGCTTTGGTATCATGGTAACTAAGGAAACCTTCCATTTTTGAGGATAGTATTCAAGGCGTAAAATAGCATTAAAAATAAAAAGAATAATTTTCTTTGCTGTGCGAGGTAGCTCTAAAAGCATTTTATTACTGATTTTATCAATACCAGGTGCCTTCTTAGTGTTTAAGTCACAAATAGCCTGTTCGATTTCTCTTATCTCAAATCTGAGGGGAATAGCTGCTCTAGCAGGAACAGGTGGTAACTCGACCGCAGTATCGTGAGATATATTTGGGGTAAATACGTTTTTTAAATGATTAACAAACAGATTTCCCTTTTCGTTATCATTTCTTGCCCAACTTCCGTTCAAGTTTCTTAATGGTGGCTTAGAGATAACTGGCCTATTTAGATTTTTAGCTGCACGCCATAATGAGTAGTCTGATTGCGGAGTTGCATCAAGTTCCTTAAGATATTTTTGCAGAGAATCCGTTTTCTGTATCTGTAGTAACTTTCTTAGCCTTCTTGTACAATCTTTTAACAAACTCTTAAGTTGAGGGGATCTGTGCAATTGCCACTCTCTTCGGGCTCTTCTTTTTTCAGACAGGAGACGCTCAACATCTGTGGAATAAATTTTAATATTTTTAGTTTTTTTTTGGGTAATACTGGAATGTTGTACAGCTAGCTTTAGAAAACTGTCAAAATTAAGAATAGCGCGATCTACGTATTCCGGTGTACTAAGCGGAATATTTTCTGTGCAATGGGTGCTGAGATATTTTTTATATTTTAGCCAATTGATTTGTGTAGCTGGCGTCGCTAAGTAACCAGTTGGAGATACAGTTCTATTGGGGTTCATTAAAGTAACAATTGTTGGTGTGTGGTCGGAAGATAATTCTAAGGAAGCTTCAACATAAATCGTTTCTAAGGGGATGTTTTTAACCACGCCAAAATCGATGACATCTGGTATTTTTTGCTGATCAGTAGGCCAATATGTTGGTTGTCCGCTCGCTATCACATTCAAATCCATTTTAGTAATAGTATTAAATAGAACACGACCCTTTGGTGTTATAAGTCGGGACCCCCAGAAGGTATGTTTAGCGTTATAATCGCCAGCGGCCAGGAAACAGGGTCCTAATGATTTGAAATATTTATAATATTGGCCTTCTGATATTGAATATCTAGGTGGGGAGTATAACGATGAGATTACTACGTTTCTATTTAGTTCTTCAACGCAAATGTTTGTTGCTTGAAGATAATCTTCACGATGATCACCCATTAGGTAGTGTTTGACTCTGGTTTTAATTAAAATGGCAGAACCTCCACAAGCTCTATCTCGAGGGTCCTTTGTATCATATAGTATATAACCATTTATTTTAAACGTATTTTTTGAAGTCAAATGAGTTTCAGAAACCATCATGACATCAATTTGTTTATTTTTAAGAAAGTATTCTAGTTCATTTTTATGTTGGCGGATGCCGTTTGCGTTCCAAAAACAAATTTTAATACAGTTCATGGCTTGTTAAGTACAGCTTGCAATAACATTGATTGCATTCTAAGAATTTCCTGCATCATATTACCCATTGTGTTCGTAAAATTATTTACTGTTTGCACTAATGTTTCCATGGTTTTTTCTAAACGACTTAAATTAGAAACTGGAGTTTCATCATTACTTGGCGAGGCACCTTGCATTGGCTCATGGTTTGATTTTAGAACGTTAGCATAAGAGGTTCTGTTATTACTAAACTGGGGGGGCTTGAATTGCATTTGTGATAACTTGATTTGCAACCTGCATTTGAGGGGCATTTGTTTTTGGTCCAACCGTCTGCTTGACGATATTATATACAGGGCATCCTCTATAATTGGCAGTGTGATTACCGCCACAGTTGCTACATTTTTTAACGTTGGGGTCGTTGGGTTTTAGGCTTATCGCAAGAGACTGTACCGTGTAGCTCACCACATACTACGCAAACAGGGGGTAAGTAGCAGTATGCCTTTGTATGGCCAAATTCTTGGCAGTTTAAGCACTGAACAGGTCCATTTTTTTTGTGCGGCTCCTCAATTGTGATTTTTCTGTGTAGAATATATTTTAAACTATAAATGGGATGCGTTTCGTTTTTTTTTAACTTAATGTCGCCGGGCTCTAATTCTACTCGAAATAGTGGTTGTGGATTTTTGTCTCTATTTCTAATATTTACCATAATGCTACTTGATCAATATATTATTACTGCAACCGTTCCCCAACCAATTTGTTTTCTGTGTGTATCCTTTGGCTAGCAATGAAGTAAATTGTAAAGAAAATTTATACAACTATTATATACCAGCAGAATGTAATGCATTTTCTGGCCCGCTTCGGCCTTCGTCAGCATTCCTTGTATCTTATAACTGGATAGTGCCTATTGTAAATTTTATGTATTTAACTTAATTATTTTAACAAATAGAATCTGGGAATTTATTTCTCATGGTGAGTAACATTTATTATATAAATTTTCATATTCTTCGAATGTGTATTCTAAGTCAAATTACAATCCTCAAAAGCTGGTATCTAATAGTTGTATAAATTTTCTTTAAAATTTACTTCATTGCTAGCTAAAGTAAGCCTCGTAACAGAAATATACAAACGAAAAATTCTGATAGTGCATAGAAAATATTCCTGGAAAATATTGAAGTAATAAGCCTATTAAAGTATAAAAGCTTTTATTTTTGAAATTTAATATATAAACTAAATATTCGAGCTTAAGGTCTTATATTTTGATATAAAAAACTTTTTTTTATAAACTTATTTAAACCAATATTTCGGCACTTCTTTGAGTTCCTTCTTCAGGGTTTGTTTCTTTCTTTTCAGCAAAATTAACAATTTTTTAAACAAATTTAACAAAACAAATACATTAAAATGACAAAATTAAAAAAATTTTTGTAGTTGAATAAAAATATTTTTCAATACAAACTTGATCTATTACAATATACATAAATGTTTACCTTCCGTTTCTATTTTTATATATTAACACCCGTATTCAAAACAAAAATTTAGTTACTGCATATCCCCTGATTAAGGATTTCTTATTCAAAACACTTTTAAATAAACTATGATTATCGAATGATCAAAGACTTTTTAACTCCTAGCTAACTGCTGTCAATTTGCAATTTCTGTCAATTGAATTTAACTAAAACAGAGATGTAAAAATGTTTCTTAATCGGGCGATTTAAAAGTGTTTTGAATAAACTCATGACTAAATGGTGATTAAGCTTAATTAACATTTTAGTTGCTCACTCGATGAGCGGAGTATAATCGGAGTACACAAATTTTCGTTTTGAATACGGTTGTAAATGTCTATAATTTTGTGCTACATTTTTATTATCTGACTTAAAATTAATTCTCGACATTGTCGGTACTTTCATAATTTGTAACATTTCCAACATAAACCTACGTCTGTAATTATTTTCCGCGTTTAAAACTTTCGTATTATCAAAATCTGGATAATGGTTAAGATTAGCCCAATGATTGATAAAGCTATTTCTTGTGAAATATTTCTATACTTCTGATCTGACTTATATCCTGCTATCCTAGTTTTCAGTTTATTCTTTGTTGTACCTATACAATATATCATTACCCTTACAAGGTATTTGCTACACAATATAAGACATTTCCATCCTCTTTATTTTGTCTTTCGTTTTAGTAAATAGTTTACCTAATGTGTTGAAAGATTTATAAGCTATTTTGTATATTTTTTTATCATATATATTATTTTGTTGTATTAATAAATCTGGAAAACTATTCTCTGTTAAAGTGTTTGAAATTTTCCTTTTATTATCTCTATGATATTCTCAATCACTTAAAGAACTCTTTTTATAAAATTTTTAGCCGTATTAATTATTATTCTCCTTGAATGTTTCGAGAGATAATTAATAATTCTACCAGAGAATGTTGGTTTCTGATACCAATCTAGTGATACTCCATTTCCATTTCTAATTATCAAGGTGTCTTAATATAATAGTCTCGAATTAAGTTCCCTTTCCATTGAAAATTTAATGTTCGAATGTAAAGAGTTAAAAATATCCAACATTTGTTCCATTCCCGATTCCGGAATTATGCAAAATAAATCGTCAACATATTTGGTCAAGATTTTCGGTTTTATACCCAACTTTTCTATACATATATCTAATAATTTTTCCATTACTATCTGCTACAATTGGAGAAGCGTGCGAACCCATAGGAAGTCCTTTCATTTGAATATATACATGACTATCTAATTGAAAATATCTGTTATCTATTATACAAAATCTTAGAATACGTAAGAATCAATCTTTTTCTATATTCGTATGTTTCTTTATTGTATTCCATTTTTCTTCTATTATATTTATAGCTAAATCTATAGGTGGGTCATTCTACGTAAAGAGGTTATCTGATATTAGGAATGGTGGCGTGATAAAAATATTTAAAATAATAACTTTTTTCAATATAATCGTATTTAATCAGGTAGTTTGAATGCATGTTTAATAATGGCCAGTCAAGTAATCTACTTTTACCGGTATTTTAAGTGACCAGGGGAGATACTCTACACAGGGTAAAGACATGAAGGCCACACTCACAATATTATTACAGTAACGGACTGTAGTTTATTTAAGAAATATTCCGTTCAGTCATTTTTAAATAAATAAACATTGAAAATTCCAAGCAAATTTATTTTTAACTGATTCTAACAGTTATTCAAAAAACTAAGTGCATATTAATACGGATTTTCAGTTGCAGTTAATATTGTCCGTTGATTGAGTTAAATTCTTCTTTATGTTAAAGTAAATAAAAATGTAATTTAAAGCAACGAAAAGTTCATTTAATTTTTACTGTCAAAAATTCAACCGCGAATTCCGTAAAAACAAATCAATATTCAGTTATCTTAAATAAATTAATTGTCAAAAAATTAACTACATATTCCGTAAAAACAAATAAATATGCAGTTATTTTATAAAATTTTACTGTCAAAAATTCAACACCATATTCAGTAAAAACAAATAAATATGCAGTTATTTTATATAATTTTACTACCAAAAATTAATTTTTACTTATCTATAAAAAATGAATTGCTTGTTTTGTGTAAGCAATTCCCATTTTCTATTTGTTAAAATAATTTAGTTAAATACATCAAAATTTAAAAGTAAAATAATTGCGAAGCCATATCGGTCATGCTGCTGGTGTCTTATAATTGAGAGTTCTTCTGTAAACAACGTGGTCAGTACAACAAAAGTAAAACGTGTGTAACTGGGTAAGTAAATAAAAATATTCTCCCTCTCTCGCTTATAAGAAAAACAAGCGGACAGGTGTCTGTCTGGTATTTTTTAGAAATTCGGCTCTTTTGTGGAGTAAACGAAAATTTAATAAAATAACTGAATATTTAATTGTTTTTACTGAATATGGGGTCAATTTTTTGACAGTAAAATTTTAATAAATAACTGAATATTTAATCGTTTTTACTGAATATGGTGTTGAATTTTTGACAATAAAATTTTACAAAATAACTGAATATTTATTTGATTTTACGGAATATGGTGTTGAATTTGTGACAGTAAAAATTAAATGAACTTTTTGTTAAAAATAAATGAAAAATAGGTAGACCGGTTTTTAATTGAACTTTCATTTATTTTATATTAAAATTTCAGTTAATTTTACGTACAGAATATTGTGAGTGCAGGACAGGATATCTTACTTTACAGGGAAAATATAAATTGAAAACAAACCTTATTTTCGTAAGAATAAACTTTATTTATTCAAAATTAGACTCAAGTTTCCATACAGTCTTTTTTTATGTAACATAGAATACCAAAATACTTAGTATCTGCTTACATAAACGTAGTCAAAAAAAAGTAAATTATTTAATTGCAAATATTTTGAAATATATGATAACAAAAACATAGAGAGCATCTATGCTCCAATAAAAACTTTAAACTTAAATAAGAACTTTTACTTATAAAAACAAACATTAAAAAATATAACGATTGATGATAGTAAAAAGTTGGTTAGCACGATATTTTATAATTTTTTATATTAAATAAGGCATACATTTTGAAAGCGTTAAAACACTTATAACGTATATAGTGGATATGTGTTGGTTTAACGTAAAATAATATACATGAAATACTAAGAAAGAAGTAATATCTCACGTCCTTATCTACCCTGGACGCAAAATCTCTACCCTGGCATCAGATGAAGCAGGGGAAATACGGCAGAGGAGAGATTTTTTCATTAAAAAACTAGCACAATCAGAAAAATATGTATCGTAACGAAAAAACAAACTAGCACAGTAAATTATACTGAAATTAAAATAAATAAATATTACAAACAAACTTAAGCCACAAATAACAAGCAAATAAAACTCACCAGGGGAGATACATTAATCACTGACACGTGCGAGCGATCCGAGTGGTGTGGTCGATTTATCGGCCCAATAAGAGTACGCTAATGGCTCGCTCGATTTTTATTGTTAAATTCACTTCGAAACAAATGTTCTGCAATTTAAATTTGCAGCGTCAACGCATTTTAGCGGCATTTTTAAACGGTCGAAAAATGTGCAGGGGAGGAGACTTAAAATACGAGGGACAACACTATGTAATTTTTTTTAATAGAATATGAAAGTTATTTGAAAGTTTATTTAAACGACTTTTATTGTTATTTATACTACTTTATGTAATAAATAACGATTAATTGTTTAATGAATTAGTAATGTGTTAAATTTCAAAGATTTTGTTACAGAATAGTAAAGGGACAGGCCAGGGCAGATACTTTCTTCTAGGTAAACACGAAGTTATGACTAAACTAAGGTAATTTAGGTATTGCAATTTATTGTCAAAAAAGTTTACTTTATTTGTTATTAAACACGTTTGATATTTCCACAGATTTTTTAATAATATATGACTTTTTAATGTAGCCGTAGATAGTACCTCTTAACGTAGAAGCACCCAGGTATACTTGGAAATAATGAAACCACATCCAGCGAAATTAACTTCTCATTATTATTCAATGAAATATTCCTAATTCTATCCTTAAATCGAAGAGAATCCTTAATATTGTATTTTGAATTTACCGTAATTTTCTTAAGAATTCCTGTTATGTATTTGAAAGTTCATATGATGGAGAATTAATCATTGAACACATGGGTCTCAATTAGGGATGCCAATCGGAATTGATTTTAGAAAATTCAGGGATTTTTCGAGATTTTTTTTTTTTAAATAAACAAAACTTTTTTTTTTTACTTATGAATTTTCAAAAGGTATTACATATATAACATATATTTTTAAAAAAGAAAACATAACAAAACAATTTATTTTGTATTTATTTTATTTTTAATTTTTTTATCATTATTTATTAATTGAATCTTCGAGCTAGTGGATTTGAATGTTGTTCAAGCCTTTTTAAATATGTTACTGCTTTTTTTGTTATCATAGTTTTTACTAATGGCACATTGAGATCCTTATGAATGTTTGAGTTTTTAACATACCAGGGAGCGGCTGTTATTATTCGAAGAAGTTTATTTTGGCGCCTTTGAATTTTTTCGATATTATAGGCCGAGACAGTGCCCCATAGTTGACTACCGTAGCACCAGATTGGCTTTAAGATAGAGTTGTAAAGTAGAAGCTTGCGATCGAGACTTAGGACAGAATTTCTTCCAATAAGCCAATGAATTTGAATGCCTTTTAGTTTCATTTGAGTTAATTTTGCCTCTATATGGCATTTCCACGTTAATCGCCGATCCAGATGTATACCCAGATATTTTACATACGAATGTTGAGGAATTGTTTGATTATTGATTTTAATAGGGGGGCATGAGTCCCGACGCAAGGTGAATGTGATATATACGCAGTTTTGCTCCTTGACCATTATCCTCCATTGTCTTAATCATATTTCTAGTTAAAATATATGCTGCTGTAAGTAACGAGATGCTTCATATCGTCTGCAAATGTTGATGTTTGGGTGTGGTTGTTTGTTGGCATATCCGAAGTGTAAATTAAGTATAATAGAGGGCCCAGGATGCTGCCTTGTGGGACTCCAGCGCCAGTTGGCTGAGGTGAACTTAAAAAGTTTCCTTCTTTAATAATAAATTGACTACCGACTTAAGCTGTGTTCACATTATGTGTATTTGTCATGTGGAATGTCGCTTCTCTACCCACATGTGATTTCATGTGTATGTCAAAATTTGTGTTTTGCATAAGGTTTATAATTTACATGTTCACATGTTGGAATGTAACGTACATTTGACATAACCCTTCAAAAATAAAAAAAACATTTTTTATAATTAATTTGTGTATTTTTTATCTGTTTTATTCTTTATTTACTATTATAATATAGTAGTATTAAAATTTCAATTAATTTTTGCCGCGACAAACAATTTTGTTAATAGAAAACAGCTGATGTCAGATGCTTTGTCAGTTGAAAATAGAACTCGTTCTAAATCAAAAATGTCATGTGTACTGTACATAGAGAAATAACACATGATATTGTTTGAAGGGGTTCAGACGATATGTACAAATTTAACATGTGAAAAAGTAACAACCCACATGATAAATACACATAATGTGAAAATAGCTTAAGTAGCTTTCTAACAGCTTGTGTGTGTTTGCTGGTAAATTTTTTTTGAATTTATGTAATCAGCCTTCATGCCAGACTTTATCAAAAGCTGGCGAAACATCGATGAAGAGTGCTGAGTAATATTTTTTTTTGTCAAATGATTTTCTTATTACATTTACTAGTCGATGAGTTTGTTCAACTGTGCTGTGTTTTCTTCTAAATCCGAATTGATGGTTTGGAATGCATCTATTTTCACTTAAAATCGGTGTTAGTTTTGAAACTAGTAATTTCTCAAACAGCTTTGACATATTTGAAAATAAGCTAATAGGCCTATATGACTAAACTTTTGTATGATCTTTACCTGGCTTAGGTATCATGGTAACTAAGGAAACCTTCCATTTTTGAGGATAGTATTCATATTTAATGCGTAAAATAGCATAAAAAATAAAAAGAATAATTTTCTTTGCTATCCGAGGTAGCTCTAAAAGCATTTCATTACTGATTTTATCAATACCAGGTGCCTTCGTATGGTGTTTTCTTTTCTTAAAAAGAATGATGCATTATAATTGTGTAATATATTGTTACGTTACTGCCTTTCAATAACGTTTTGGTTTATTTCCTTTATAATAAACCGTTTCGAGTTCTTTATTGCAACTTTAATAAAATAAATATAACACAAGCACTTTCAACACTGTTTACAATTTACACAACTTTATTTAGTACAAAGTCTTTTTAACAACCGTAATTTATAGCTCTTATTCACAACCAACTATAATTTCTTCAGCGTTATACATTATTGACAAAGTCTGAACTTAGAATGAACTTATTACGCTAGTCGCCGCTTGTATTTATACAGCAATTTGGTTGTCTAGAACATTCGAAATGCTTTTCGAAGGTTCGAGGCTTTACTATTCACCACACTTTAATTTGATTTATGGCAGCGCTAATGTTTACATAATTTTACCTCTTATACTGAAGCTTTTTTAACGGTCATTTCTAGGTCTTTCTGCACATTGGGATTGAAGTGTACTAAATTATAACAATTTTTAATAACAATGTAAACTAGTAGGTAAAATTACTTATGAATACAATACAACTAATAAATACAAGACAACTAATAAATACAAGATAACTTATAAATACAACTAATTCTTAACTAATAATTACAACTAATTCTTAACTAAATCTACTTTCGTAACACTGCCCCCCACTTAAGCCTGTTCGTCCCGAATAGGCTCAGAATCACCTCTTCCATAAGGGACTAATCGTTCTAAATGAACAACTTTCATTTTGGCTCTTGGACTTTTGTATTTCTGTATTCGGTATACAACATCATTTAATTTCTTTATCACCTTATATGGCCCATCCCAATGTGTCTGTAATTTGGGAGATAATCCTTTCTTTCGTTGGGGATTAAAAAGCAAAACTAACCGGCCCTCCTTAAAACCTTCCGATTTTGCCGCTCGATCGTATCTGGCTTTCATCTTGTCGCTAGACAGCTTAATACTGTTTCGTACAAATTCATGAAGATCGTTAAGAGTTTCTTGTTCTTGTGAGATGGAGCCTTCATTGTTTTCACCCGTTGGTATAGGCTTAACACCAAACTCTAGATCTCCTGGTAGTCTGAGTTCTGCTCCAAACACAATTTTGGCGGGGATACGAGAGGTGGAGTCGTGAACAGCTGACCTGTACGCCAACAGAAATTTTGAAATGTGCTCATCCCAGTCTTTTTGTTGTGTGCTGACTACTTTTCGCAAATGTTCCTCTAATGTACGGTTAAATCTTTCAACCATGCCGTCAGATTGCGGATGCAATGGGGTTGTTCTTGTTTTCCTTATTCCGTACAATTCACACATTTCCTTGAATATAGCAGATTCAAAATTTCTGCCCTGGCCAGAATGTACTTATAATGGAACACCGTAGCGGCACACCCAATTGTTCACGAAGACGTCGACCACTGTCCTTGCTTCTTGGTTTGGGATGGCATATACCTCCGGCCATTTACTAAAGTAATCGATGACTACTAGCACATATTTGTTACCGGCATTACTTACAGAAAAGGGCCCAGCTATATCCATTGCAATTGGCTCAAATGGGGCACCAGAATTATACTGCTGTAGCGGCCCACGACTTCTCCTTACTGAACCTTTAGCGGCAATGCATTGTGCGCAATTTGCTATCCAATCAGCTACAGCTTGTTGGCAGCCAACCCAGTAGAAGCGTTGTTTTAATTTTTATAGGGTTTTTGTCACACCCAGATGACCACCGCTAGGACCGTTATGAAATTCACTCAGAACTTCTTTTACTTTCGCCGACGGCACTACCATAAGGTTTTGAACAGTACTTTCCCACGTACGGTATAATCAGCCATTTACTACTTGAAGGCTGTTCCACAGAGCCCAGTATGCTTTCATCAGTGGACTTTCAGGCGAGATTTCGTTTTGGGTGGGTCTTTTGCCCTCTACCTTGGCTTGTAAAATTTTTGCTAAAATGGGGTCATTTCTCTGCGCAATTGACCAATCTTCGTTGGACTCTATCTGCAATAGACGAACGTAACAGATGTTTTCTTTTCCTTCAGCCCTTACGCAGTGCTTGCATTCCAGCTTACAGGGTCGGCTTGACAGAGCATCCGCATTACCATGTTTTCCACCTTTTCTGTGTTCAATGCTAAAATCGTAGCTCTGAAGGCGCTCTATCCAACGAGCTATCTGGCCTTCTGGATTTTTAAATTGCAGCAACCACCTGAGTGCAGAATGGTGTGTTCTTAAATGAAAATGTTGACCATACAAATATTTGTGAAAATGTTTTATGCACTCTAGTACAGCCAATTCGGTACAAAACGCCTGTAGTATGTACATAAACCTAGAAAACTGCGTAGCTCATGTAGATTTTTAGGGCGAGGCCAATCCATAACTGCTCGTATTTTTTCTTCGTCTGTTGAAATGCCATCAGATGTTACACGATGCCCTAGGTATTTTACTTCTTTCTGGAACAGTGAACATTTCTTGACACTTAACTTGAGTCCGGCTGTAGATATACGTTTTAACACCTCTTCGAGGTTTTTCAGGTGTTCATCAAATGTTTTTCCCATGACAATTATGTCATCAAGGTACACCAAACATGTCTTTCGGTGAAGACCTTTCAACACCTGTTCCATCAAACGCTCGAAAGTAGCCGGAGCATTACAGAGTCCAAATGGCATTACATTAAACTGCCATAAGCCATCACTTGCACTAAAAGCAGTTTTCTCTTTATCCTTGTCTGCAATTTCTACTTGCCAATAGCCGCTCTGCAGATCTAATGTAGAGAACCATTCAGTTCCGGCTAACGTGTCCAGGGTGTCATCAATCCTAGGCAATGGATAACTGTCCTTTTTAGTGACGTCATTTAGTTTCCTGTAGTCTACGCAGAACCTAGTACTTCCATCTTTCTTCTTTACCAAAACCACTGGTGAGCTCCAGGGACTTGATGATGGTTCTATTATGCTGTCCTGTTCCATTTCATTAACCAGGTCTCTAACTTCATTACGTTTTGCTAGAGGAATGCTTCTTGGGGCCTGTTTTATTGGCTTAGCGTCGCCGGTGTTAATTTCGTGTTTCACTATTGACGTCCTGCCCTGGTTTTTACCTTTCGAGGCAAAAATAAAGGCATATTTCTTTAGTAATTGCTTGGCCTTATTTCTCTCGGGCGGCCTCAGTTTTTCGGTCCATTTCCGCACATGTTCCTCTAGTAATTCCTGGTCCTTGGTACCCTTTTTAGCTGCGTCTGGATGTTCATCGCAACTTATTATTGCTTCTGTTGAAGCACATTGTCCAATCCTAAAGTTCTGCGTAAGGACCTTTTCGCTGTTGGATCAATTTAAAACTCTTACAGGAACTAAGCTGTTGCTGGTTTTAACGAGGGCATTCGCTGTTACTATATCACCTGTTACTGCTGCTGTCTCTACCACCCATAAACTATTGTTGTCCTCACAATCTCCCTCCATTCGCGCCCACACTATTGTTTCTGACTTTGGTGGCAATTTTTCACGTGTAAAGGCGTGTAACTGTCTTACATTTTTTTTTTTTTTTCCTCAATATTATTTATTGAATCTTCATACATTTAAATATGAACTAACAATAATTAATCAAATCTTAACCTAATACTTTATTTTATGTCCTGCCAGTGCCAGACAAAAATTTTCTTCATCACGGGTTCTGTTCACTTATCTAGGTGTTTGTCGCTCATCTAATTGGATAAGTGCTGCAGTGTCTCTTCTTCTTAAGCGAGTGTGGCCGCTATCATTTAAAATATTTCGTGCTAGTGGGTTTGGATGCAACTCGAGCCTTTTTAAGTATTTTACTGCATATTTCGTAATCATAGTTTTGACTAATGGAACATTGAGATCCTTGTGAATATTTTAGTTTTTTACATACCAAGGGGCAGCTGTGATTATTCGAAGAATTTTATTTTGGCGCCTTTGAATTTTTTCTATATTAGAGGCCGAGGCAGTGCCCCATAACTGAATACCATAGCACCAGATTGGCTTTAAGATGGAGTTGTAAAGAAGAAGTTTGCAGTCGAGACTAAGGACAGAGTTTCTACCAATAAGCCAATGAATTTGAATGGCTTTTAGTTTCATTTGAGTTAATTTTGCCTCTATATGGCATTTCCACGTTAATCGCCGATCCAGATGTATACCGAGATATTTTACATGCGAATGTTGAGGAATTATTTGATTGTTGATTGTGATATGGGGGCAAGATTCCCGGCGCAAGGTGAATGTTATATGCACGCATTTTTGCTCATTGACCATTATCCTCCATTGTCTTAGCCATATTTCTAGTTGAATTATATGATGCTGTAAGTAACGAGATGCTTTATAACGGTTTTCGTGGACGCTTAGAAATGCTGTGTCGTCTGCAAATGTTGAAGTTTGGGTGTAGTTGCTTGTTGGCATGTCCGAAGTATAAATTAAATATAATAGAGGGCCCAGGATGCTGCCTTGAGGGACTCCAGCGCCAATGGGCTGAGGTGAACTTAAGAAATTTCCTTCTTTAATAATAAATTGACGACCGACTAAGTAGCTTTCTAGCAGCTTGTGTGTGTTTGCTGGTAAATTTTGCTTCAATTTATGTAATAAGCCTTCATGCCAGACTTTATCAAAAGCTTGCGAAACATCGATGAAGAGTGCTGAGCAATATTTTTTTTCTTCAAATGCTTTTCTTATGACATTTACTATTCGATGAGTCTGTTCGATTGTGCTGTGTTTTCTTCGAAATCCGAACTGATGGTTTGGAATACATCTATTTTCACTTAAAATCGGTGTTAATTTTGAAACTAATAATTTCTCAAACAGCTTTGACATATTTGATAATAAGCTAATAGGCCTATATGACTCAACTTTTGTATGATCTTTACCTGGCTTTGGTATCATGGTAACTAAAGAAACCTTCCATTTTTGGGGATAGTATTCAAGGCGTAAAATAGCATTAAAAATAAAAAGAATAATTTTCTTTGCTGTGCGAGGTAGCTCTAAAAGCATTTTATTACTGATTTTATCAATGCCAGGTGCCTTCTTAGTGTTTAAGTCACAAATAGCCTTTTCGATTTCTCTTATCTCAAAGCTGAGGGGAATAGCTGCTCTAGCAGGAACAGGTGGTAACTCGACCGCAGTATCGTGAGATATATTTGGGGTAAATACGTTTTTTAAATGATTAACAAACAGATTTCCCTTTTCGTTATCATTTCTTGCCCAACTTCCGTTCAAGTTTCTTAATGGTGGCTTAGAGACAACTGGCCCTTTTAGATTTTTAGCTGCACGCCATAATGAGTAGTCTGATTGCGGAGTTGCATCAAGTTCCTTAAGATATTTTTGCAGAGAATCCGTTTTCTGTGTCTGTAGTAACTTTCTTAGCCTTCTTGTACACTCTTTTAACAAACTCTTAAGTTGAGGGGATCTGTGCAATTGCCACTCTCTTCGGGCTCTTCTTTTTTCAGACAGGAGACGCTCAACATCTGTGGAATAAATTTTAATATTTTTAGTTTTTTTTGGGGTAATACTGGAATGTTGTACAGCTAGCTTCAGAAAACTGTCAAAATTAAGAATAGCGCGATCTACGTATTCCGGTGTACTAAACGGAATATTTTCTGTGCAATGGGTGCTGAGATATTTTTTATATTTTAGCCAATTGATTTGTGTAGCTGGCGTCGCTAAGTAACCAGTTGGAGATACAGTTCTATTGGGGTTCATTAAAGTAACAATTGTTGGTGTGTGGTCGGAAGCTAATTCTAAGGAAGCTTCAACATAAATCGTTTCTAGGGGGATGTTTTTAACCACGCCAAAATCGATGACATCTGGTATTTTTTGCTGATCAGTAGGCCAATATGTTGGTTGTCCGCTCGCTATCACATTGAAATCCATTTTAGTAATAGTATTAAATAGAACACGACGTATTTTTTGAGGTCAAATGAGTTTCAGAAACCATCATGACATCAATTTGTTTATTTTTAAGAAAGTATTCTAGTTCATTTTTATGTTGGCGGATGCCGTTTGCGTTCCAAAAACAAATTTTTATACAGTTCATGGCTTGTTAAGTACAGCTTGCAATAACATTGATTGCATTCTTAGAATTTCCTGCATCATATTACCCATTGTGTTCGTAAAATTATTTACTGTTTGCACTAATGTTTCCATGGTTTTTTCTAAACGACTTAAATTAGACACTGGAGTTTCATCATTACTTGGCGAGGCACCTTGCATTGGCTCATGGTTTGATTTTAGGACGTTAGCATAAGAGGTTCTGTTATTACTAGACTGGGGGGCTTGATTTGCAACCTGCATTTGAGGGGCATTTGTTTTCGGTCCAACCGTCTGCTTGACGATATTATATACAGGGCATCCTCTATAATTGGCAGTGTGATTACCGCCACAGTTGCTACATTTTTTTACGTTGGGGTCGGTTTTAGACTTATCGCAAGAAACTGTACCGTGTAGCTCACCACATACTACGCAAACAGGGGGTAAGTAGCAGTATGCCTTTGTATGGCCAAATTCTTGGCAGTTTAAGCACTGAACAGGTCCATTTTTTTTTGTGCGGCTCCTCAATTGTGATTTTTCTGTATAGAATATATTTTAAACTATAAATGGGATGCGTTTCGTTTTTTTTTAACTTAATGTCGCCGGGCTCTAATTCTACTCGAAATAGTGGTTGTGGATTTTTGTCTCTATTTCTAATATTTACCACGTGTTTTATCTTGAAGCCTTTTTCTTCTAAGAAAGTTTTAATTTCCTCTGGGTCTACGCATGAATCAATTCCCTTAATCACCACCTGGAGACCTTTACTGCTCTTGAGTTGGTATGTATAAAAACTTTTTTTAAGTGCCTCAAATTTGTTAATAATTTTGCGAAAATCATTTCATGATTCACTTGAATTTTCGTTTCATTTATGCTACCTCTCTTTATTGCGGCTACATAAAACGAATTTTCACCAATCAACGAAATTAAACTCTTTATTAGATCATTTGAGTTATGCTCCCTAAGATATATCGGGGGAGGCTTGGACGATCTTATGACGTTTGGTGCTTCAGAGGATTCATCCTCCAGAATTGCAAAGCGATTTTGGGAATTTATTTTGTCAAAAGATGGCACTTTTGATGCCGAAGCAACAGCTGAAGAGGTAGGGCTGCGACCCCGCTTAAGGACTATTATATACCTGTCCATACCAACTTGGACTTGAGGCTTTTGGCAACTTTTTACAGGGGGGTTTTCCATTGCATTTGTGTTTTGGTTCATGGTATCATTTCCCACTAAATTTATTTTTGACGTCGCGGCAATACTTGTTGGCCTGGCAACACTTGTTACCAGGTCTAGTTTTAGTTTTTTTAATGAGTCACTATCCACCGTTTGGGTAAATAAAGAGGGTGAGAGGGAACGTGTACGAAAAATTGGCTTAGCCGTTAAGTAGTTAATATTGTTTTGTTTTGTTTTATTTATTTCAACATTATTTTCGTTGGCATGCACTGTCACATAGGCATTTCTATCATTTAATTTTATTGTTGTTACATTGTTTTTACTCATGCAAGAAATTGTTTTTGTTTTTCACCGTTTTACTGTGCTTTTAATGTTTTTATTATTTATTTATTTTACAACAACGCCAAAAATAAGAAATTTAAACTAAAATGTTTGTGCACAGAATATGTATACATACATATGTATATATTTTTGCTTTATTTATCTTTATTTAATTTTTCGTTTTAATTGTTCACTTTTATGTTAGATAATTTAAATAAAAAATATCATATATTTTCTAGCGTCCATGCGCTTAGTATTTATATTCCAAAATCTAATTTAATTAATAAAAAATTAAAATCGTATGCGGGGTTGAAAATACACGTCCGTTTCACAACAAAGCACAAACTGAACTCAACTGTCTTACATGAGCCTTGTTTTCGTATCCAATATCAAGGGGAATTTCAACATTACGCCAAGTCATAATTTATTGTCCCATATCCAGATGAACACCTTGGCCAATCATAAAATCTGAGCCAATAATTACTTCGTCTACAATATCAGCCACAATAAATACATGGTGAGCGCTTGTATTGCCTATACTTTATTTTACTTTTACTTTCCCATAGACGGTGGCCAGTGACCAGTCTTGCCGCGGTTATAGCATTTGACTTTGTTTTTAGATTGCTTTTCACCTAAAGCCTTAAAAAGTGACTCTTTCATGCCCCTACAGCTTCTGATGAAATTCTATTTCCATTTCGTTTACTCTTTTGTTCATCTCACTGGAAATCTCCTGAAGTTTCTCGTTTGTTATTCTAGAATGCTCTTGAATTTCAGCTAATATGGTAACTAAATTCTCCTTTGCCATTTTTTCTACATTTCTAGAAGCTAGAATATCACTCGAATTTTCTTTTATCATCTGTACCATGCTTCTGGAATTATCGTCCATTTTTCTAGAATTCTTAGAATTTTCCTCCGACAATTTTTCCATTTTTGCCATCATAGCAGCAAACATTGTGTTTAAATCCATACTGCTAGCAACTGCACGAGTACATACCTCTATTTCTTCTTTGTCCTCAAATTCGTAACTCACAATGTCCATATTGCGTCGCTCGAATTCATCTAATAGTCTCTTCTGCAGCTCTGCTTTATTACCTGCAGTTGGCAGATCCAACTTGCCCAATTCTTTCTTGAGCTGTTCTTCTTTAAGCTCTTCAAATTTCATTGATGTCTTCTTTTTTTTTTATTTTATTTTTTTTTTATTAATTAATTAATTTTTTTTTTTTTTTTGCTTTCTTTTTTATTATTATTTTTTTTCACTCTTATTTATTTTATTTATGCAATTTCACTTCTGACACCAATTGTTACGTTACTGCCTTTCAATAACGTTTTGGTTTATTTCCTTTATAATAAACCGTTTCAAGTTCTTTATTGCAACTTTAATAAAATAAAACACAAACACTTTCAACACTGTTTACAATTTACAAAACTTTATTTAGTACAAAGTCTTTTTAACAACCGTAATTTATAGCTTTTATTCACAACCAACTATAATTTCTTCAGCGTTATACATTATTGAGATATGAAGGAACTTTTTAAGTTAACCCGAACACTTTCTGGTTGCAGCGGTAATATTAATGGTAGCTCTCCTGTCATAGATGGTGATAGTGGTGAAACCATGACTTCCAAACTAGAGCAATTACATGTTTGGAGAAAACATTTTGAAAAAACTTTGAACATAATGCACAATGAATCGGACAGTTTTACAATACGAAGATGTTTAAACCCTAACGGAAATATAAACACCAACCCCCCTACTGTTAGCGAAATCTGTGCAGCAATTAGAAATATGAAATGCGGAAAAGCGGCGGGTAACGATAATTTACCAATAGAATGTTTCAAAGCTAATCCCATTGCAATGGCAGAAATCTTGCGCCCAATCTGCGAATTAGTCTGGACTACTGAAGATTTTCCTTCCGACTGGAAAGAGGCCATAATTATTAAAATCCCGAAAAAAGGTGATAAGAAGATTTGCAATAACTGGCGTGGTATCTCGTTATTGCCGGCAGTTTTTAAAATATTTAACCAAATCATACTAGACAGAATAGCAGAAGCTCTAGATAAAAACATCCGAAACACCCAAGCGGGCTTTCGTCCTGGTAGGTCATGTATAGACCAAATCAATACGGTACGAATCTTAATTGAACAGGCAGCAGAATTTAATGCAACTATGTACTTGACCTTTGTTGATTACGAAAAAGCCTTTGATGCTCTGAAGAGAGAATTTATTTGTATGGCGCTAGATGCAAGGGGTATTCCTCAAAAGTTAATAAACATTCTTAGGCATAGCTACGAAGGTTCTACGTGTAGGGTTCTACATGATGGCACGTTAAGCGATAGCTTTGAAACAAAGAGTGGTGTACGACAAGGGTGCGCTCTCTCACCGCTTTTATTTATAACTGTGATGGATGTAATATTCGACGCTGTTGATACATTATCAATGGGACTGAATTGGGGTATGTGCAACAAATTAGCGCATCTAGAGTATGCCGACGATGTAGTCCTTCTGTCCAACAAAAACTCAGAAATGCAGTCCCTTTTAACATCCCTTACGGAGGAATCAAATAAAGTAGGACTTAAAGCCAATATTAACAAAACCAAAACTATGAGAATTAATGCGGTAAACACATCCCAGTTCGCAGTCAATCAGCAGGAGATCAGTGAAGTAACCAGTTTTGAGTATCTCGGCAGCATTATAAGCACTAATGGGGGAACAATACTTGACGTAGAAAGCCGACTAAAGAAAGCTAAAGGCAGGTTCGCAATGCTGTTTAAGGTATGGAGGTCAAACACAATTAACACAGCAACGAAGATAAGAATATTTGACGCCTGCATAAAATCCATCCTGTTATATGGATGTGAAACATGATTTCTCACAAAAGATCTATCTCAGAAATTACAGACATTCATCAATAGATGTCTTCGCAATATTTTAAGAATATGGTGGCCTCAAATAATAACTAACGAAAATCTGCTACTAAGAACTAATCAAATAAAGATTGAAAACGAAATAAAGAAACGTAAATATGGATGGTTGGGACACACACTAAGGAAAGAAAGATCCGAGGTCCCACATGCAGCACTTGAGTGGAACCCACAGGGGCATCGAAGCGTCGGCCGACCGAAAACATCTTGGAGGAATACAGTGACCAAGGAGACAAGTAAATCCTACAACCAGTTGAGATACATAGCTAGGGAGAGGGAAGACTGGAAGATATATGTAAAAAACATTTGTAAATAGACTAAGTTCTAATTAAAATTTGTTAATGAATTGTAATTAATGAAAATGTCTTAAAAAAAAAAAAAAAAAAATACATTATTGACAAAGTCTGAACTTAGAATGAACTAATTACGCTAGTCGCCGCTAGTACTTATACAGCAATTTGGTTGTCTAGAACATTCGAAATGTTTTTCGAAGGTTCGAGGCTTTACTATTCACCACACTTTAATTTGATTTATGGCAGCGATAATGTTTACATAATTTTACCTCTTATACTGAAGCTTTTTTAACGGTCATTTCTAGGTCCTTCTGCACATTGGGATTAAAGTGTACTAAATTATAACAATTTTTAATAACAATGTAAACTAGTAGGTAAAATTACTTATGAATACAAGACAACTAATAAATACAAGACAACTAATAAATACAAGATAACTTATAAATACAACTAATTATTAACTAATAATTACAACTAATTCTTAACTAAATCTACTTTCGTAACAATATTTATCAGATTACACGAACCCTTACGAAGTGATACATTTTTCTAAATTACAATGGAACAAAATAATATCTACGTTTTACACCCAACACTAATGTGTATTTAGCGTGTCAAATAGTGCATGCAAAGTTTATACTAATAAGCGATATTTGTACTCCAATAAGCGTTAACAACACTGATTTTCGATAGCTAAAATCAGCTGGTGTAAAAATTTTGCGCCAAAGAAAAAATTATTAAATAAAAGTAAAACAAACGAAAATAGATTCCAACCTAGTCGAAAAAATGATTGAATTTCCTACTTCTTATAAAAGAATTAAAGGTTTGTAAATATATATATACATATAAAGATTATCAATAACAATTTTAATTAATTTTCATGTTGTAAAATTCCTTTCTTCACAAAAATAATTTAATGAAAATTAAATTTAATGAACTTAAGCCTAATTAAAAATATGTATTAAAAATTTGGATTAAAAACCATAAATAGTTCAACAAAATAACCACAATACTAATTAGTATACATACATACGTAGACAAACATACAGCTTATTAATATACACATACATTATAGTTTGGTCTGATGGTGAAAACCGGATTTATGCGGAGAGTATATGCCTGAAATAGGGCCACAAAAAAATACAGAACTAAAAAAGATATGTGGGCCAAAATTGCCTTGGAGTTTAGAAAAAAAACTCCTAAGCAGTGCGAAGAACGTTATAAAACTGTGTTACGGCGAAAAAAGTTGGCAGTCGAAAACAATAGAGCATCTGGCTCAAAAAGAATACATGTTAATTACGAGGAAGAGCTTAACAAAATTTTTTTTTTTTGGACGACTCGATTGAGCCTGAAATACAAATGAGCAGTTCTAAATGCATCAAGGCCGAGAAGTGTGAAAATGTCAAAATTAAAAAACTAAAAATCAAAAGTGTTCAGGAAACCTTGTTAGAAATTGCGGAAAATAAAGAAGAAGGTCGACAAAAACGCCACACAGAGAAAATGGATTTACTAAAAGAACTTTTAGAAGATAAAATTGTGTAATAGATTCATATTCACATATACATGTATGTGATGAAAATCGATTGATTTGAAAACTTTCGTTTTTAAAAAGTGTGATGAATTTCGAACAATATTTAAATACATGTAAATATTTAAATACATGTAAATTCAACGTTAAATTCGAAAGAATAAGAAAACGAAAATAAAAGGAAAATTTATTATAAATAAATTTTAAAGATACTAAATACCACACTTTCGATTTAAATAAATACATTTCCATCACATACTTCATAAATTATCTTATTTGCTGTGACTGAATTACTTTGTTCCTTTTTATTTTGTACCTTTTATATACCTTGTACCTAAGTATATTTTTAGTTTAGCAATAACTAATGAAATAAAACCAATTTGTTTTTTATACATAATTTTTTTTAATTCGGTTTTTTTTATTTAATTTCTTTGATACATATCGTTACTTTAATATAGAAAAGCCCTAACTAACGTTTTTCTTACTTTACAGGAGAAGGAAAAAACTTAATGCAAATTATAGTCTTGTAGTCGCGATTTTTTTTAACGCAATTTTTTATTAAATTGCTTAGAGAATTTAATAAAAAACTGCGACTACAAGACTATAATTTTTATTAAGTTATTTCCTTCTCCAGTAAAGTAAGGAAAACGTAAGTTAGGGATTTTCTATATTAAAGTAACGATATGTATGTACTTAGATATATTTGCACATGCATAGTATGTAAAGTCTAACAAAAAATTTATAAAAGATTTTTTACTTCGTCCCTTTTTATGCGCCCCAATTAAGTCAGTTCTTTGATCGCTTTCCATAATTTCTTCATTGTCATAATTTAACTCGGTATTAGATATTTCTTCTGATAACATTTCATTTCTGTCGATACAAATGTTGTGAAGGGCACAGCATGCAATAATAAATTTTGCCATTGTTTCGACATTATGAAAATCTTATCGCATTAATTGCCGAAAGCGATTCTTCAATAAACAAAAGGCATTTTCTATTTTGACACGAGCTCGGCAAAAATGTAAATTGAAATTCTTTTCTGAATTACTTAAACTGCCATACTCTCTATAAGGCGTTAACAAGTATTCTCTCAAAGGATATGCGGCGTCGCCTAACAAGTAGTATTTGGTGGAACATACATTTTGTAGTTCTTTTCCAATAAACGACAGTTTGAGAACTCTTGAGTCATGTATTTTACTGGGAACTCCAGTAAAAACATCCAAGAACCTCAACTTCGCGTCGCAAATGCCTTGGAGGGTGATTGAGATTCCATCATGGCGGTTGCAGTAAGTAGATCGGATTTTATGTTTAGGTGTCCTGGTCGCAATGTAACTTCCATCAATACATCCTAAGATATTGGGAATTCCAGAAATCTAGAATAATAAATATGTACATATGTTTGTAAAATGTATGTATGTGTTTCATAAAATATAATCCAATTTAACCATTCAACCTACCTCTTTAAATTCATTAGCCACGGCTTCTTTTTCTTGATTAGACTGAGGAAATTTGATTACCTCCGGCGCTACGTCGTTAGTAAAAAATTTAATACTCTGTTAAAAGATCTATGCACATTCGAAAGTGACATTCCAAAAAGGTTTGCATGGTTTTTTCTAGACGACTTAAATTTAAAACTGGAGCTTCATTATTACTTGGCGCAGCACCTTGCATTGGTACATGGTTTGATTTTAGGACGTTAGCGTAAGAGGTTCTGTTATTACTAGGCTTCGGAGCCTGAATGACATTAGTGTTTACATGATTTGTTACCTGTGTAGTGTACCTTACAAGTGTCTACTGCGCACACATTGCCCACTCTAAGATTCATACATACAATCCAAATCAGAGTAGGGTATGCAATAGATCAAATAACTGCATTTATCAATTAACTCACATTCACTAAAATGTAGAACAGTGGTGATCATTTCATAGAGCAATTGCTTTTTGGCTCCACCCATCACTTTTTTATGCTCTTTTAATTCAGTTGTCTTTCAGACGGCAAATAGTGCACATGCTTAGCGGATGCTTTGGTTAATTTAAAAAAATAGTGCGTAAAAAAAATGTTCGTACCATTACGAAAATTTTTTATGATAAATAATGCATTTGGTAATCCTCAATGCCTTTTGTGTTATAAAACATTTAAAGGGCACTGGGATTCGGTTATCAGAAGGCATTATGATATTTTTCATAGCGATATACAAAAATATAATGTAGATGATAAAAAAGAGCTTTTTGTCGAAATGAAAAATATGTATTTTAAAAAATTGAAGGGATGGTTAGAAGAGGAAGAAAAGATTGAAGAAAAATTTGATAGAGATTTGAAAAAAAAGATTTCAAGCATTGTAAGCTTAGATATTGTGAAGCAGGGAAGACCATTTTCTGATGGTATTTTTATTAAGGAACTTTTAAGTAAAATTCTACTTAAACTTAATTGTAGCATCAACTTAGTTAAATCTATACCCTTGTCGCGTTTTACTATTGCGCGACGTGTGGCACAGTCGCACACATATCTGTTGATTCTGCAATAAAGGAAAAAATAAAAAATTGCGAATTTTATTCTTTTTGCATTGACGAAACCACTGACATAAACGATTTCTGTCAACTTCTTATTTGCGTTCGTTGCGTGGATAAGGAATTCAACGTTTTCGAAACCATGTTTTCATTGGAAACTTTTTACGGAAATGTTACAGGAAAATTGTTGTTTGCTTTGGTATGCGAAAAACTTCTGTCTATTGTAGACCCTAAGAAATTTGTTGGGGTCTGCACGGATGGAGCAAATGTTATGTCGGGTAAGAATGAGGGATTTGTTGGACAGTTAAAAAAAGCATGGTTTTGATGTCAATACATTTCATTGCATTATTCATCAAGCTGCTTTATCATCGAAATTCATTAATGATTTTCCAGCAATGAAGACTGCAGAGCAGATAATAAATAAAATACGAGGAGGACATCATTCTCTTTCACATAGGAAATTCGTTAGCTTTTTAAAAACCAAAAACGCTTTACATAATGACCTCAAAATGTTCACCGAAGTTCGCTGGTTAAGTAGAGGCAATTGTCTTAATAGATTATTTGAACTAAGGGAAGAAGTTGTTCAGTTTATGGAAGCTGAACGAATGGATAAAGGATTCTCAGATTCTCTGAAAGACTGTCAATTCATTTCAGATTTAGCCTTCTTATCGGACATCACTACTCTTCTTAACAATTTTAATCTAAAACTGCAAGGTAAAGAAAACAGTATATATGATTTGTCGCAAATTCTTTTTAATTTTAGAACAAAATTATATTTACTGTTAACAGAAATCAAAATGGGCGATTACACGAACTTTTCGAAAACATATTTTATTTTAAGCCAACAGAAAAATGTTTGTACAGAAGAATACATCAATATTTTTGAAACACTCTTTTTCAACTTTCAAGATAGGTTTAAAGATTTTGATGCCTTTAAACCATTTCTTGAACTTTTTGAAGCCCCCTTTAAAGTCGACGTTACAAATTATGAGTTCAAAATACAAATGGAACTCATTATCTTGCGAAGCGAAATAACAGAGCAGCCATTCGACGATATGCCATCCTTTTTGGAAAAGTTTGGATGAATTAACATATCCAGAGTTAAAAAATAATGCTTTAAAAGTAATGTCTCTGTTTCCTTCAACCTATATGTGCGAACAAATTTTTTCAGATTTGAAATTCATATGTTCAAAACAAAGAAATAAACTCAGCTCCGAACAATTAAAGCATATTTTGCTCTTGAGAAATTGCCACAAGAGCATAAGCATAAACAACTACATTTAATTGTATGATTTTGCTTCCGTAAAATTAAAAAAGTTCCTATTTTAAACTCAAAATTATGCATGAACTCGATCAACTTGATTTCTGAAAAGAATAAATATGATTCGATTTAAAAATTAAAAAAAAAAATTTCTCAAGTCATATACATATTTATAATAATTTCTTCTCTGAAATGAACTGAAAATCCTTAAGAGGCCCTGATAAGCCCTTAACTAAAGTTAAGATCTTCTTAACCAGCAAACTTCGGTGAATAATTGAAAGTCATTGTGTTAAGTATTTTTGATTTAAAAATATCGAACAAATTTCCTATGTAAAGGCGAGTGATGTGCTTTTCGTATTTTACATGGTTTCTTCTAAGAATTTTCTTAGAATTTTATGTAGTTTACGTTTTTGCTACACGATTTAAAAAAAATAGATAAATGTATAATAGGGCGGCTATACATATATTTGTATATTGATTAAATAAAAAGGAAATTGTTTGTTTTTTACCTTTAAAATATAAGGAAAAATATTTTGTTTTACCAAATAGCAAATTAATTGTGTATTGAAGTATTAAACAGATTTTTAAACCAAAACAATTTTTACGATTACATTTTGATAATAATCTGTTCGTTTACTTTTTTGTTGTACTGTATTTTAAATTCAATTGAATATTTGTCTCAGTTTCTCACCAATACAAAAGCATTTCAATTTTGATCACCACTGATGTAGAACAAGTGGGATAGGAATGCATGGAAGTGAATACAAGTTACTCAATCAGAATTCAAACAAACCAAATTGAGTGTTTTGATGTAAATGAGTACATTTACAAATACCAACATTCTAATTGGCTAGAACAATTACAGACAGAGTAAATCTTGATATAGCCATGGTACCGATAAAGACAAATAGAACTCTGTCAATAAGCATAATAAGTTAGAAAGGTTAAAAATGAATTTCAAACTTAGTATATAAGAATAAGTAAAATTTAATAAAGCCAGACTTGAAATTACCATACTAATTCGGCAACAACCTGCCTTGTGTTCTAATTAAAAGCCTCAAAAATCATTTGGCAGTTCCTTTGAACGCTTTACAAATCAGCTGAAACCCTGACAGCTAGGAAAAATAACCAAGGGCTATAGGGAAATTATTCAATCATACAATTAAAAACCCATTACACCCACATTTGAGGGGGATTAGTTTTCGGGCTAACCGACTGCTTGACGAAAGTGTATACAGGGCATCCTCTATAATTAGCAGTGTGATTGCCGCCACAATTGCAAAATTTTTAACTTGGCGTCGTTTTTAGACTTATTGCAAAGGACTGTACCATGTAATTCACCACATACTACGCAAACAGGGGTAAATAGCAGTATGCCTTAGTACGACCACATTCTTGGCAGTTTAAACATTGAACGGGATCTTTTCTTTTGTGCGGCTCTTCTACAGTTATTTTTCTATACAGAATATATTTCAGATTGTAAATAGGATGCGTTTCGTTTTTGTAAGCCTTACGTCGCCGGGTTCTAACTCCACTCGAAATAGTGGTTGATGATTTGTTTCCCTATTTTTAATATTTATATAATTAATTAATTCAACGAATTTTCTATGAAAATTTGTTTTATAAACCTTTCATAAATCAAAAATATTTTTATGAATATGGGGGTTATTCTTTAGTTTCTGAGTATTACTTAAATTGGATTGTAAATAATTTTAATTTTCTGGTTGACAAATAACGATTTTTAATCATTTTTATTTTTTGCTTGATATGTAACAATTATTTCTTGATTTCTATATTTTGCATAAAACTAATCATTATTATTTAGTCTATATTCTTCGACCTTTTAATTTTATTTCTTCTTATTTTTAAAACAAGCTCAAGGTCAGGTTATGCAAAAAAAAATATTTATTTAAAGTTTATCCAATATTTCGCTGTCACAATGGACAGCTTCTTCAGGGATCTTTGGTTTATAAATTTCAAACAAATTTCAAAAGATTTTGTTATTCGTGCTTAATTCCCAGTTTTTATTATTGATAAAAACACTTGAAATTTATTGTTGATGGGATAAGCTATTCCTATGCGCATTTCACTGGTTGCTTAGGCCAGATCATCAGGAAACTTCATCCATAAAGATTTTGGAAAAACTAAAGATATTAAACCAAATAAAACTGATAAGCGTATAAGACTTATAGCAACAGTTCTACTTGTAACAATATCAAAGTTTAAACAAAACACATCAACAATAAACAGTGGGTTTATCTCATCTTACATTCCCCACTACAATTAGTTGAAATTCTCTCAACATTAACTGTAGTTGTAAGTAGGTTAAGAGAAACAAAATAAAAACAAACAACAACTTACAAAAGATGTTGTCAATTAAGTGTTTTTTTAGGCGGTGCACTTGCCTGTTTATTATCAAAAAGTAATTTCAATTTTGGGAATACAAAATTTTAATTTCAAAAGATTTTGTTATTCGTGCTTAATTCCCAGTTTTTATTATTGATAAAATAAAAATTATTAATTAAAATTTTGTATTCCCAAAATTGAAATTACTTTTTGATAATAAACAGGCAAGTGCACCGCCTAAAAAAACACTTAATTGACAACATCTTTTGTAAGTTGTTGTTTGTTTTTATTTTGTTTTTCTTAACCTACTTACAACTACAGTTAATGTTGAGAGAATTTCAACTAATTGTAGTGGGGAATGTAAGATGAGATAAACCCACTGTTTATTGTTGATGTGTTTTGTTTAAACTTTAATATTGTTACAAGTAGAACTGTTGCTATAAGTCTTATACGCTTAACAGTTTTATTTGGTTTAATATCTTTAGTTTTACCAAAATCTTTATGGATGAAGTTTCCTGATGATCTGGCCTAAGCAACCAGTGAAATGCGCATAGGAATTGCTTATCCCATCAACAATAAATTTCAAGTGTTTTTATCAATAATAAAAACTGGGAATTAAGCACGAATAACAAAATCTTTTGAAATTAAAATTTTGTATTCCCAAAATTGAAATTACTTTTTGATAATTTCAAACAAATTTTAAAAAACAAAATTTAAATTAAATAACAATAATTGTCAATATGAAAAAATAATACACAGGAAACAAAATCATCATTATTATTTTGGTATAATGTCTTAAGTAAATATAATTGTAAAAATGGGTTGAAATGTGAATCTGCAAATTTCGCTTCAACTTAAAAGAATGGTGATCATATCAAGCACCAATATAAATTTTAAGTAATCTTTGTGTGTCAAAAAAAAAAATGTAACTCAAAAATAAGAATTATAAAAATAAAAAATACAACTGAAATATAATTTTTAATAATTTTTCTTTTGTATAGAGTATAAAAATTCAACAAAAACAAACAATTTGTACACAAAAGTTGAAATATTAAAAATCCCGGGATTCGGGATTTCTCAATCCCGAAAAATCACGGGATTCGGGATTTCCCGTTTGGCATCCCTAGTCTCAATGGAAAATCTATTTTATGAATCTTTGGAACACCGTATAACCTAGATGATATTGCTGCATTGGTTTTAAGCTTATTTTTCTCAATAATTGTAATTATATCACTATTAAAAAGTTCCTGAACTAAATTATTATTTGTCTTTTCCAGTTTACTAGTAGGGTCCTTATCTAATCTCTTATAATTCGAATTATCCTTAACAATATCATTAATTCTTGACTCATAATCAACTTTATTCATCGCCACCGTTGTATTTCCTTTATCAGCATTCAAGATAACAATGTCTCTATCAGACCTCAAAAATCTATTTGTTTGTCTAACTTTGAAGTAAATGAGCGATCTCAATACATACTTTTTGAGAAATAAAAAAAATAATAAAAATTCATAAAATGGCTCTAGTTTAACAACTATTCGATACCCATTTTGGATTACGAATAGGGTTTTTTCCCGGGATTTCCCGTCCCGGGAATTCCCGGGAATTTCAATTATTTTATTTCCCGTTTTCCCGGGATTTTTCTTGCGGGATCCCGGGAAATAAAAAAGTCCTCATAATTTCAGAAAATAGCTATTTATACCTTGAAATTTAGTTTTCTATTCTCTAAAAATTAGCATCTGTGGATGGGTTGTGGATTAGATCAATTACAAGAAGTGAGTACATACGTAAATCAATGTCTCCTGATGCAATAAATCTACTAAAAGCAGAATGGGCAGTGCAACAGTTGATAATTATTACATTTAGTGAAGTGAAGAGTTAATAAAGTACATTAATTCAAAATAAGATGCAGGCAGTAAAGTTTCATTGCCCATGAACAAGTCTTAAAAATAGGAGATACCTAAACATATCGCTCCTTTATTGCAACATAGTAATATCTACAAAAACAAATGATCTTGGCGAAATGCGATTAAAGTTTTCAAAATGTACGGACTTAAAAGATGTATTTTGCTATAACTTCGGTTCAGTTTGAGATATGACTATGATGCAATGAAGGAGCGATATGTTTATTAGGTGATAAACACAAATTTTCAATTTCAATTTATGCTGGTTTATATACCCGTGAAGTGCGGGGAAACCGAAATAAAATAACATTTTGGAAATTCGTGTAAGATACTACAACATACAACTTGAAAAACACATTGCCATAAAGATTACAAATGGACCTATTGAAATGAAAAGGTTTGTAAGAATCAGTCCGGTTGATGCTTTTTTGCATAAACCTTGACATACATTTGACTGATATAGACGTTGTTTATAAAAAAGAAAAAATTGCTTCTGATTGTGAACCCGAAGCATGCTACAACGGTGCACTTTTAACTATTTGTCCAACCTGAGTAAAAAATGAACAAAATTTTTCGGAAACATGATAATTAGTAAATAAAATCAGGAATATACTTTTTGAAGACTTACTAAGCGCTTTGAGTGTGTCAGAAAGTTATTTCCTAAGCCGTTAAAAAATGTTATATATTTCTTTAAAATATTTTATCTATTTTATTAATTAACTTTTTGATCTTATATCTTGAGTACCTTAATTTTTATTTTGTTTTTATTGTTGCTTTATGAATTAAATTGTTATGTTTATGTCATCTTTTTATCTTGTATCCAGAGCCTAATAATACTGAATAAAAGCATAATAATAACGAATAAAGGCGTGAGATAATAATAATTCAAGTTCCTATTTCAATCTTCAATTAATTTCCCAGTAAAAACTTCGCCTACAAAATAATGTGTTGAGTAATCAGAAAAACATAAGAGCAGTACTTACAATTCTAATGAAAGAACCAATGAACTTTACAAGGGATGTCCCAAAAAGAACGCATTCAAAAGAAAGTCATTATTTTTTACTTTAATACATCCAGAAAAAAGTAGTTATAGAAGCTGTTATAGATGTAGTTATAGAAGAAAGCTGCTAAATAATGAGTTAAAGAAGCTATTCATTTTGAAAAAGTGAGCGAATTTTTTATTGGTTTTTAGTATTGAACCATTTATTTTAGTTTCTTTGTAAAGAAGTTCCCTTACGTTTTTTTGATAAAAGTTTTTTTTCATTTATTAATTACAAAATTTACTTTGTATTATTTATATGGAGCGGGATCCCGGGAAATTTAAAAAAATTTCCCGCTTTCCCGGGAAACGAAAAAGTCCGGGAAAAAAAAACTCTAATTACGAAGCATGAAAGGGCTTAATTTTATTATAAAACTCTTGTTTAAAAAAAAAACTCTTAATTCGTTACTAAATTCTTTTTTACAGATGCCAAAAGAGTTGAAACAAAGGATTGAAGACTACTTTCAAACTTCATGGTCACTTAATCATGGAATAGATATATATGAGGTAAGTTGGCATATTAATATAAAAAATTACGTTTTATAAAAGTATCTCCGACTCACGGAGATTCGTTTTTTACCACTACAAGAAAAGATCCACTAATATGGTAATAACGTTTTTTGACTTTACTTTGAATCACTATGGTAGAATTTTGTCCCACGTACAGCAAGTGTTTCACTATTACAACTACTTTAAACTTAAGTGAGCAATATGTTAAAGACAAGCTGATTCCCAATAAAAAATTTAGCTTCGGACTTGGGTAGCCAGATTTTAAATTCGGTATAATAGTACATTGATTGCAAAAAAACAGTATAATCGAGAAAAAAACTGTAAATTTTTTTGACGAAAGAAATAGTTATAATTAATTATTTGAAACACTTGAACAACTTGAATAACAAAATACATTTAAAAAGAATAACGTCAAAGGAAAGATTTACATTTAATGGAATTGTGTATACGAAATTACACAATTTGCGTTTATAAAGCAAACACGACAAACGAATCATTTAGCCATTGTATGGTTCAATGTATAATGTTTAAATATTTTTGTTTAAATTTAACATAGAGCAAGTTAGAGTGTTATATTCGGCTGTTGAATATTTCAGGAGTGATATCTGTATGATGTATATTTATTATTAATTTATCTTTATAAAAAACAGACATCAGCATTAAAATTGGTTGCGGCTTGGACCTACATATGGGTGTTTCTCTGGTTATGCACGCGACATTTGTACGCGTTTTATTGTGTTCGAATATTAAAAAAATAGAAGTGGATTGGAATTTTAGAATGAATTCTAGAATCGTTACATTGTTTGTGATGAGTTCTTTCTAAAAAGTATATATAATGGTAAATTGAGCACTGGGTACCCAAATGCCATGCAATCAAAGTTGACTTACTCACGTGACAAAAATAGAAGTGCCTTTTAGGACCGTAAGAAAAAGTGCGAAAGTAAGTGAATTGTTGGAGGTTTTTATTTCGGAAAAAATGTTTTTATAAACGTTAGTAATGGGCCTTTATAATCATGTTTTGTTCAAAAGCAACTATGCATGGGTTGGCGAAGAAAAAAATTAATTGTAAATTACGCACGTGACATTACGCACGTGTCACTTTTTACATATATGTTTTTTTATTTTTATCACCATGCAGATTCCCATAAATATCTTCAAATTTGCTTAACAAGCAACTTAATACTCAATTTGCAATTGATTGTAATGGAGAGATAATGAAGAAAGAATGTACACATAACATATTTTTTGCATGTAAAATAAGTACATAAAAATGTCTTTAGAGGTAGAAAATATAAGAAAATATAAAATTTTCCAGTTTCCAGCGCAATTTCCTCAAGTAAATCAGCTGAGATATGCTATGAAACCATTCTTTTATAACAACATAGATTTTTTTATAATAATAAACAATAAAAGACGATGATTATCAACATTTTATTTTTTCATCCTGGTAGACCATTCTGGGGAAATGCCCATATATTAAATTATTGACCGACAAATTCCATTATGATAGCATTAAAAATTACGGTTTAAGGCATATTAAACTGTTTTCCGGGAGTAGGGTTTATATGGGGCCTAGGGTTAATTATCGACCGATCTTCATGAATTTTTACAGCGTCATTTCTAGTCTTAAAAAACTGTGACGTGCCAAATACTATTATAATAGGATTAATAATTACGGCTTAAGACGTACTAAACTGTTTTCCGGGAGTAGGATTTATATGGGGCCTAGGGTAAATTAGCAATCGATCTTCATGAAATTTTTTAGTGCCATTCCTAGTCCTAAAAAACTGTGACATGCAAAATTTTGTTATGATAGCGTTATCAGTTACGATTTTAGGCGTACTAAACTGTTTTCTGGGAGTAGGGTTTATATGGGGCCTAGGGTAAATTATGGGCCGATCATCACGAAATTTTTTAGTGCCATTTCTAGTCCTAAAAAACTTTGACGTGCCAAATTTTGTTATGATAGCAATAATAATTACGGTTTTAGGCGTACTAAACTGTTTTCCGGGAGTAGGGTTTATATGGGGCCTAGGGTAAATTATGAACCGATCTTCATGAAATTATACAGTATCATTTCTAGTCCTAAAAAACTGTGGCGTGCCAAATTTTATTACGATGGCATTAATAATTACGGTTTTAGGCGTACTTAACCGTTTTCCGGGAGTAGGGTTTAAATGGGGCCTATGGTAAATAATGGAGCGATCTTCATGAAATTTCAAAGTATGATTTCCAGTAAAATGAATATTTGCAAAATTTCATATCATTTCGTGCATTTTTCAATCATTTATGTTAGTTTTTGTAAAAAAATTATCAATTTTTTAAAGTGGTGGTTCCGCATTTTGATTCATAGCTCTGATCCTACTGAACCGATTTGGCTGGACATCAATCTAAACTGCTTAGGATAGCAACAAGCAATTTGACAACCAGTTTTTTTTATTTCTTGTCAGTTTTTCAAAAGTGAGCGTGTTTTCAACAGACGGACAGACGGACATGGCTAAATCGACTTAGAATTACTCAAGGAGCAAGAATATATATACTTTATGGGGTCTGAGGTGAATAATAGAAAAGTTTCACACGGAATTTAGTATACCCTCTTCACAACTTATTGTGGTGGAGGGTATAAAAATTACTCATTGATTGTGGTACTACACGGAAAGAAAAACAATCAGGATAAATCAAGTTTTTTATGATTACGTTAAGTACGAGTCGTACTCAAAAATTCAAATACGAATAACGCTAAAACGTACTCAAGACAATCCTTAATAGGATTACTTTCGAAAATTAATCCCGGAATTTCATGAAATAAGTATAAAATTCTTTTATCGTTCTGTGAGGTGTAAAACGGGTAAGTAAATCAATCATAATAATTTTTACTTTGTAATTTCAGTCTTGGTTTTTTTAAGCAAGCGCATTTTGAGATTGATTCAATCTTAGTTTTACTTAAGTCAATCTCATTTTCGGATTACTTGAAGTACGAAATGGATAGCTTAAGTATTTTGCGATTGAAAATCCGTACTTGAATCAATCTTTCTGTACTTGATTCAAAAACATCCGTACTCACCGTACTATTAATACCGCTTCGGATTGATTTGGGTACGGATGGATTGATTTTTATTTTGAGAGTACATTATGACTAGATATCTATTTGCAGAAATTAAGGGCATAAAAACAACAAAACAGGGGGGTTACTCTCTATTGCGATGCGAAAGGTAAATGCGTTAAGAGTATAATTTGGTACTCTGTAACTCTTTCGCAAACACTTTTGCGATTTTTGTTTTAATGTATGCAACACCGACTAACATTGATATTATGAACTGTCAAAAAAAGAAAAATAAATTATATTTCAAAACAAACTTAAAGCTTTTTTGAGTTATTTAATTTTTTTTTTTTTTGTTTATAAACAAAATTGTGAAAAAAACCAACTAAGTGCAAAATAAAACTGTGATGGATTCCGTAACAAAATGGATAGAAGGCAAAAACTTAACTGTTGCACGAATTACAAGAAGAATCTTAAGAAGTAGGTGCGAAATACTCTCATTAAGTGACCGCATATAAGAATAAAATAATTTGTTGTGGAAATTTTTTTTTTTTTTCATTATTTATTTATTGCATCTTCATATATTAAATATGAACTAACAATAATTAATCAAATCTTATCCTAATTCTTTTTTTTATGTCCTGCCAGTGCAAGACAAAAATTTTCTTCATCACGGGTTCTGCTCACATTTATATATTTGTTTATCTCATCTTAATGGGTAAATGCTGCAGTGTCTCTTCTAATTAAGCGAGTGTGGCCGCTGTCATTTAAAATATTTCGAGCTAGTGGATTTGGGCGCAACTCTAGCCTTTTTAAATATTTTACCGCATACTTCGTAATGACAGCCCTTACCAGTGGCAAATTGAGATCCTTATGGATATTTGAGTTTTTAACATACCAAGGGGCAGCTGTGATTATTCGAAGAAGTTTATTTTGGCGCCTTTGAATTTTTTTGATATTTGAGGCCGAGGCAGTGCCCCATAGTTGAATACTGTAGCACCATATTGGCTTTAAAATAGAGTTGTAAGGTAGTAGTTTGCAATCGAGACTAAGAACAGAATTTCTTCCAATAAGCCAGTTAATTTGAATTGCTTTTAATTTCATTTGGGTTAATTTTGCTTCTATATGGCATTTCCATGTTAAACGCCGATCTAGATGAATACCGAGATATTTGACATGCGATTGTTGAGGCACTAGTTGATTATTGATTTTAATAGGGGGGCATGTTTCCCGACGCAAGGTGAATTTAATATGTACGCATTTTTGCTCATTGACCTTTATTCTCCATTGTTTTAACCACAGTTCTAGTTGAAATATATGATCCTGCAGGTATCGAGATGCTTCACGACTGTTCTCGTGTACGCTTAGAAAAGCTGTATCATCAGCAAAAGTTGAGGTTAGGGTGTAACTGTTTGTTGGCAAGTCCGAGGTATATATAAGGTAAAAAGTGGGTCCAGGATACTTCCCTGAGGGACTCCAGATTCAATTGTCTGAGGAGAACTTAAAAAATCACCTTCTTTAATATAAATTTTCGACCGACCAAGTAGCTTTCTAACAGTTTGTGTGTGTTAACCGGTAGGTTTGGTTTCAATTTATGTAACAAGCCTACATGCCTGACTTTATCAAAAGCTTGAGAGACATCGATGAAGAGAGCGGAGGAATATTTTCTTTCTTCAAAGGCTTTTCTTATGGCGTTTACTATCCGATGGGTTTGTTCAATTGTGCTATGTTCTCCTCTGAAACCAAATTGATGGTTAGGTAAACACCCATTGTCATTTAAAATTGAGGTTAATTTTGACGCTAAGAGCTTCTCAAACAGCTTTGATATATTAGATAATAAGCTGATAGGCCTATATGACTCAACTTTTGTGTGATCTTTTCCTGGCTTTGATATCATCGTAACTAAGGAGACCCTCCTTTTTTGAGGGTAGTATTCAAGGCGTAAGATAGCATTAAAAATTAAAAGAATAATTTTCTTTGCTATGCTGGGTAGCTCCAGAAGCATTTTGTTGCTGATCTTATCAAAACCAGGAGCCTTCCTGGGGTTTAAATCACAAATAGCTTTTCCGATTTCTCTTATCTCAAATCTTAGAGGAACAGCTGCTCTAGCAACAACGGGTGGTAACTCGGCCGCAATATCGTGAGATGTGTTTGGGGTAAATACGTCCTTTTTCAACATCATTTCTTGGCCAACTTCCATTCAAGTTTCTTAATGGTGGTTTAGAGACAACTGGCATTTTGAGATTTCCAGGTGCATGCCATAATGAGTAGTCTGATTGTTAACAATTGAGAGATCCACATTATACGGTGTGCTAAGCGGAATATTTTCTGTGCAATGGGTGCTGAGGTATTTTCTATATTTTAACCAGTTAATTTGCGTAGCTGTCGTCGCTAAGTGACCAGTCGGAGATACAATTCTATTGGGGTTCATTATAGTAACAATTGCAGGTGTATGGTCGATAATTCTAAGGAAGCTTCAACATGAATCGTTTCTATAGGGATGTTTTTAACCACGCCGCAATCGATAACATCTGGAATTTTTTGATGATCAGTAGGCCAATATGTTGGTTGTCCGCTCGCTACCACATTTAAATCCATTTTAGAAATTGCGTTAAATAAAACACGACCCTTTGGTGTTATAAGTCGTGACCCTGAGAAGGCATGTTTAGCGTTATAATCGCCAGCAGCTAGGAAACAGGATCCTAATGATTTAAAATATTTACAGTATTGGCTTTCTGATATTGAAAATCTTGGCGGCGAGTATAACGATGAAATTACTAGGTTTCTATTTAATTCCTCAACGCAAATGTTCGTTGCTTGGAGATAATCTTCACGATGATCACACATAAGGTAGTGTTTGACTCGGGTTTTAATATAAATGGCTGAACCTCCACAAGCTCTATCTCGAGGGTCCTTGGTATCATATAGTATATAACCATTGATTTTAAACGAATTTCTTGAGGTCAAATGAGTTTCAGAAACCATCATGACATCAATTTGTTTATTTTTAAGAAAGTATTCTAATTCATTTTTATGTTGGCGGATGCCGTTTGCGTTCTAAGAACAGCTTACAATAACTTCGATTGCAAAAATTATATACTCTTTGCACTAATGTTTCCATGGTTTTTTCTAGACGACTTAAATTAGAAACCGGAGTTTCATCATAACTTGGCGAGGCACCTTGCATTGGCACTTGGTTTGATTTAAGGACGTTAGCATAAGAGGTTCTGTAATTACTAGGCTGCGGAGCCTGAATGTCATAAGTGTTTACATGATTTGGTACATGCATTTGTGGGAGATTAGTTTTCGGTCCAGCCGACAGCTTAACGATAGTATATACAGGGCATCCTCCATAATTGGTAGTGTGATTACCGCCACAGTTGCTACATTTTTACATTGGGGTCTTTTTTAGACTTATCGCACTGGACTGTACAATGTTATTCTCCGCATAGGACGCAAACAGGGGGTAAATAGCAGTATGCCTTACGATGGCCATTGAACGGGACCATTTCTTTTGTGCGGCTCCTCTATAGTTATTTTTCTATAGAGAATATTTTTTAAATTATAAATAGGATGCTTTTCATTTTTTTAAGCTTAATGTCGCCAGGTTCTTACTCCACCAGAAATAATGGTTGGGGATTTTTTCCCCCTATTTTTAATATTTGTAATGTTTTTTATTTTAAAACCATTCTCTTCCAATTTCATCTTGGTCCACGCATGAGTCTATGTCCTTGATCACTACCTGAAGACCTTTGCTGCTCTTCAGCTGATATGTGTAAAAGCTTTTTTTAAGAGCTTCGAATTTGTTAGTTAATTTACGAAAATCATTCTCATGATTTACCTGTATTTTTGTCTCGTTTGTATTTCCACGCTTGATTGCAGCTACGTAAAACGAATTTTCACCTATTACCGAGATCACGTTCTTTATAAACTCACTTGAGTTTTGCTCCCTTAGATATATCGAGGGTGTCTTAGAAGATTTTATGACATTTGGTGCTTCCGAAGATTCATCCTCCAGAATTGCAAAACGATTTTGAGAGTTTATTTTATCAAAAGATGGTACTTTTGAGGCCGAAGCAACTGCTGCAAAGGTAGGGCTACGACCCCGTTTAAGCACTGTTATATATCTATCAATGCCAACTTGTACTGGAGGCTTTTGAGAATTTTTTACTTGAGTTACTAAGTTTTCAATATCGGCTGTTTTGGGGTTAACCGTATCATCAGTTATTAAAGTAGCTTTTGGCACTGCGGCAACACTTGCAGTTAATAGATTTGTTATTGCATTACCATCGACCGTATTTGTAAACAAAGAGGTTGAGAGGGAACGAGTTCGAATAATAGGTTTAGCCGTTAAGTAATTGCTATCATCGATTCGTTGTTTTGTTTTTACATTTGTTTCGTCAACACTCACTGTAACATAAGCATTTCTTTCATTATGTTTTATTGTTTTTGCATTATACGCATTCATAAAAGTTTTTTTTATATTATTTTACTGTTTGTTGAATTGTGCTCTTCTCTTTATTTGTTGTTTAAAAACCCCGAGAATAAAAAAAAGAATATATAAAAACAAGAAATGTTTTTATGTATGTGTGTGCATATATATATATATATATAAAGGGTGTTTTTTTAAGCTAGATAGAACTTTAAATTGTAAAAAGTAACACAAAAAATTAAATTTTGATGAAATATTTTTTTTTATAGTTTCAGTATACTCTGACAAATCATCATGAATAGACTCACGCTTGAACAACGCTACGAAATTATCCAAATTTACTTTGAAAATCAGTCGTCGATTCGCGCAACTTATATTTTTGGCTTAACGGGTTTGTTAATAAGCAAAATTGCCGCATATGGAGCGAGACCAATCCACAAGAGACCCTACAGACTCCATTACATCCAGAAAAATGCACCGTTTGGTGCGGTTTTCACGCTGGTGGCATCATCGGACCTTATTTCTTCAAAAAAGAGGCCGGAGCTCGCGTTACGGTCAATGGAGATCGTTACCGCACCATGATCAATGATTTTTTGTTTGAAAATATGGATGACATTGATCCGGAGGAGATGTGGTTTCAACAGGATGGCGCTACGTGCCATACGGCGAACGCAACCATCGACTTATTGAAATCAAAATTTGGCGATAAGTTGATTTCGAGAAATGGACCTGTCAATTGGCCTCCAAGGTCGTGCGATTTGACACCTCTCGATTATTTCCTGTGGGGCTACGTGAAGTCACTGGTTTATGCTGATAAACCAGCAACAATTGACGCCTTGGAGGCCAGCATTGTTCGTGTTATTCGTGACATACGGCCAGCAGTGCTCGAAAAAGTGGCCCGAAATTGGACGTCCAGAATGCGCTTCGTCAAGAACAGCCGCGGTGCCCATATGCCCGAAATCATTTTCAAATATTAATGTCACGTATTGATCTTTCGAATAAAAAAAATTTTTGATTACAATTTAATTTTTTGTGTTAATTTTTACAATTTCAAGTTCTATCGGGCTTAAAAAAACAAAAGCTAGATGTAACATGCTTTAGGTCATCTGAGATCAAAACAATGCTTCCGTCTTTTACTTCACTACCATCTGTAATAAAAAATCAAAGTCAGAAGTATTGCTTGGTCGTTGTTCCAATGAAAAGACTGGGCAGAATCTTGAATTACAAAACTATAGTTTTCTGCAAAATCACACTGTACGATTATTTCACCTTCACCGATACTCTCCTTAAGTTTTTTGAAATAAACTGCCTGTTCTTTTGCAATATAAGCATGACGTTTTAATATATCCAAGGCATCACAGAAGGTATCTACAAAGTCATCAGAGGGTAATACCTGAGTAGATAATGTGAGCCGTTCTGTGATAAGCCAACCTTCAAATTGCACTTCTGTCACACGATTGTTGTCGAATATCATTTTCAGATGATCGCGAATTGCATTCAAGCCAGGACAAGATTTACAGCATTCATTAGGCGGTGATTTTGTAGTCAAAAATTTGCATAACTTTTAAACTTATGAAGAGCACATAATTAAAGTTTTACAATATAATAAGTACCCCGCAGGCTTATTTCGCTAAAAAGAAAATTAAAAAATTAGGTCGAAGTTAGAAAAAAAAGGTTTCCTGATGATCTGGCCTAAGCAACAAGTTAAAAGCGCATAGAAACTAGCTTTCCCTCAACAATAAATTTCAGTGTATTTATCAAAAATAAATTAGCAGATGAAATTTTTTTTTTTTTTTTCAAATAAATTTTTTTTATTTAAAGATCAATCGATTTTCTATAAGAATCACTAACATTTTTTTGTTTGATTAATATACACTAGAAATGTTAAATATAATAAACACAAGCAAAGAGTACCGAATGAACTTTAAGAGCGATTTAGAGACGAGCTCAGCAAAACAATATAGACATATAATAAACAAAAATAGAATAAAGAATTAGTGCAGTTTTAAATGTAAAACCGGGTGAGACGTGTTTTTTATTATTGTTACTCTTGTAAGTTTTTCATTTTTGTGTGCTTATTTCTGTTTATATGTTGTTATGACACAGTGGGACAATATGTATTCATTTAATGTTAAAATTATGTTTTTATTTTTTATATTTTTGTTAACTATAATTGTAGTACCCTGAAGATGAGATCCAGTGGATCTCGAAATATTGGAAATATTTTTTAAATAAATAAAAAAATAAAAAAACTGACCTTGAGCTCCACTAATTATTTACATTAAAATTACAACAAAAGGTCGAACAACACACATATTGAATATTTATTACGGAGAGCACGCCGTTAATACCAACGAAAATGGTTTACAACACTATAAAACAAAAACATCATAACATTAAAGGATATATAAACAAACATAAATCCATCAAACAACGTCAAATGAACACAAAATCAACAATAACCTTTTTGATTAAGTGCAGAAATACAGGTATTATACCAAACTTTTTATATAATTCCACCAAAAATGTACAAAACATATTTAAAACCAATGAAATGGTTCCCCCCAAAATATATAGTAGCCTAAATACAATATTAGAAAACTTCCACCGAAAACTATTAAACCTTCTGATTAAACAAAAACATGAAATCGAAAAATGTAACAACACAACAATAAACGAATTAGAAGCGAACATAAACAAAAAATTGACGACTGAAGAACAAGAACAATTCTGGAATAGCGAAAAATTACTTTCACTTAAAAGAAATAAAATTATCAAAAATAGGCATAAAACAAAATTTGAAACATTAAGAGAAACACAAAGAAGAGAACTTAATATAATAGAAAATGAAAAATGGTTTATAAACAAATCCAACACTGAAATACCTGACGATATTAAGTGGCTCCTCTCATTGGGACAAAAACATACTGTCCCTACTGATAAAAAACAATTCCCTTTATTTAAAATTATTGCCGACGGGGAAGATTGTATTCAAACATTACAAGACAAAGAGGGTCAAGAAACGGCTAGAACAAAATTTACTTCGATGTTAGAGAATCACATGAACAAACAACACTTGAATAGGAGGGAAAGATTTGTACTCAACACAATGGGGCAGGCGAAAACTTTTTTGAACAAAAATAAAAATATACTAATTCTTAATGCCGACAAGGGAAACGTTACCGTCGCAATGGATAAACAAGATTATGAATCGAGAATGAATGACATTTTAAGCGATATGATGACCTATAGAAGAATTGATAAAGATCCCACATCATCTTTACAAAGGAAAAATAATGAATTGGTGGATAAACTTTACAATCTAAATATAATATCTGTAATAGAGAAACGAAGACTTAAACATGACGCGGCTTTTGCACCAAGAATTTATGGATTACCCAAGATCCATAAGGAAGGATTCCCACTTAGACCAATCTGTGCATCAGTAAACTCACCATCTAGTGAATTATGTAAGCTTTTAATGAATATCTTGAAGAAACTAACAGTTGATTCAGAGTTTAATGTAAGGGATGCGGTGCAATTTAGGAGTAAGGTAAATAACTGTGCAATAGAAGATGATGAAAAATTAGTTTCGTTTGACGTAATATCGCTTTTTCCGAGCATACCGGTTGATTTTGCAATTGACGTGATCAAAGATAAGTGGGAGGAGATCAAGAAATTGACAACAATACCCAAAGATTTATTTTTTAAAATATTACAATTTTGTATTAAGGAAAATCGTTATTTTAAATATAAAGACAAAATCTACACACAAAGGAAGGGGTTGCCTATGGGATCACCGGCGTCCCCTATCGTGGCCGATATCGTTATGGAGGAACTTTTGGAGACTTGCATTCAAAGATTGGACTGTAAACCGAAAATTATAACTAAATATGTGGATGACCTTTTTGGTATTGTAAAAACCAACGCCATAAATGAGATGCTAGAGGAATTGAACCGCTTCCATACACAAATAAAATTCACTTTGGAACAAGAAATAAATGGACAATTACCATACCTTGATACCCTGGTAATTAGATCGGGTAACAAACTGAAAATAGACTGGTATCAAAAACCTACATCGTCAGGTAGAATAATAAACTTTTATTCGTGCCAGCCAAAAAACATTATTATGAACACCGCTAACAACTTAATAAAAAGAGTTTTAACTATAAGTGATGAACTTTTTCACCAGGATAATATAAAGAAAATAAAAGACATATTGAAGAAAAATGCATTCCCAGACAATATTATTAAAAGACTCTTACAAGTAGAAAACAAACAAACCAAAGAAATAGATGGAAACTAAAAATGGTATAAATCAATGACATATGTGCCAAGAATATCCGAGAGGATTGAAAAATCTGACATTTATGATAAGGAAAACTATAAAATAGCACCTAGATCGGAAAACACTTTACGACAACTTTTTTCAAACACCAAAAGTAAGCTGGACAAAATGGAAAAATCTAATTTGATTTACAAAATAAATTGTAATGGTGACGAAACCAATGTATGTAAAAAGATATATGTTGGTACAACAAAAAACAAACTTAAGACAAGATTAGCAGGACATAAATCTGACCTGAAAAATATAAATAAAACTTCTACACAAAAAACCGCACTTCTAGCCCATTGTGCAGAAAATGGGCACACACCAAACTTTGATAATGTGGAGATATTACAAAGAGAGGAAAAATACCATAGACGCTATACACTAGAAATGTTAAATATAATAAACACAAGCAAAGAGTACCGAATGAACTTTAAGAGCGATTTAGAGACGAGCTCAGCAAAACAATATAGACATATAATAAACAAAAATAGAATAAAGAATTAGTGCAGTTTTAAATGTAAAACCGGGTGAGACGTGTTTTTTATTATTGTTACTCTTGTAAGTTTTTCATTTTTGTGTGCTTATTTCTGTTTATATGTTGTTATGACACAGTGGGACAATATGTATTCATTTAATGTTAAAATTATGTTTTTATTTTTTATATTTTTGTTAACTATAACTGTAGTACCCTGAAGATGAGATCCAGTGGATCTCGAAATATTGGAAATATTTTTTAAATAAATAAAAAAATAAAAAAACTGACCTTGAGCTCCACTAATTATTTACATTAAAATTACAACAAAAGGTCGAACAACACACATATTGAATATTTTTTTAAACTTTACCACACCGTAACTTGACAAATAAACATCATAGAAAATATTTCGCACACTTATTCATATCTACTAGAACTATAGTTATGCCAAATATAAAAGAATTCCAACAAAATTTTTTTGTTGGGCTGTCCTTCTCCAAATAATGCCCTATATGTATTTGCATAACATAAATATCTTAATATGTATTTAAACATTTTTTAAATCATAATCACAAATTTCAGTAATATTTGAGTTTGAATGTAAAAACAGAATTTTATCTACTAAATCTAAATGTTTTAAAATTTTACAGCGTTTTTCTGTAATAATTTTTGCATTTTGTAACGTCGAATATTTGTCTGCTTCTAAAGTTTTCGAAGATTTTTTAAGTTTCCAAAAGCGTGGTTTTAGAGCTAAGATTATTTAAATTTATGTATTGTATCCTACGAAGTTCACTTTGTTCTTTAAAGATATTAGAAATTTCGACACAGCTTTTTTCAACAGATTGAAGTAGATAAAATGCTTTTCAATGATGTTTCCATATTAGAATTGATGCCGTTTTTCCCACACTTGGCTTTTCTTTCTTATTTGGCTAAATTCATCGTTTAGCAATTAAGATTTAATTATTGCAATATCAACGTCCAGCGTTTAATCTGCTATTGAGATCTGCTAGATAATCACAAAATAATAAACTTCATAAATCGTTTAAATTAAATGTAATGTGTTAAGTAAATTTTGCTGAAGACATATGAGGAGCCGCAGAACAAAACGTACTTTTTAACATATTTAAAATTTTTGGGAAATTGAGGTTTATTTTTTTCGACCCCTTAAAAAACTGTATGAACCTAGAAATGGAAACAAGTTTTTTTGCTTACCAAAAGATGAATCAAACTGCCGTAATTCAACGCAATAAATGTCAAGGATATTTAATATCAAACCAATTTTATATCGAAAAAAGTACGTTTTGCTAAAAAAAAAATTAAAAAAGTACGTTTTGTTTAAAAAAATTTTTAAATTTTCTACAGATTCTTGTAATTATTCCATGTTAATTTATACTATGTATTAATTATTGTTTTCATAACACTCCAAACAATAGTTAAATTATTGCAATTATTGGTGGCTATTCTTGAAAACTCGTCGAACAAATACAAATTTACATTAAAACAAAAGTAAAGTTTAAAAAATAGTTTTTGTTTATCATACATTTCTAAAATTAAATAAACGTGAGAATTTTGACTCGTTTCTCTCTCTTTTAAAAACGGTAAATTGAATGACAAACCAAAAACTATTTCTTAAACTTTGTTTTTGTTTTACTGAAAATTTTCACTTTTTCGACGCGTTTTCAAGAATAGTCACAGTTAATTTTAACGAAAATGTAGCGACATAAATAAACGTCAAACAAATTAAGAATATTAAGAAATGTTTTGTTATTAAAACAACTTCACGAAGAAATGGCAAAAACAATGAAAAAAAGCACGTTTTGAAAAAAAAAATTACAAAAGTACGTTTTGTTATGCACCAATTTTTTTAGAACCCATTTTCTTGGTAAAAAAAAGAAAAAAAAATATGCTAACAAGATGTTTTCTTAAAGATTTTAACCCAAATATTATAAAAATATCAAAAAACCAATTTGTAAAAAAATGCGAAAAAGTACGTTTTGTTCTGCGGCTCCTCATATATTTAAATATGGGCATTTCCCCAGAATGGTCTACCAGGATGAAAAAATAAAATGTTGATAATCTTTGTCTTTTATTGTTTATTATTATAAAAAAGTCTATGTTGTTATAAAAGAATGGTTTCATTGCATATCTCAGCTGTTTTACTTGAGGAAATTGCACTGGAAACTGGAAAATTTTATATTTTCTTATATTTTCTACTTCTAAAGACAATTTTATATACTCATTTTAAATGCAAAAAATATGTTATCTTTACACTCTTTCTTTATAATCTCTCCATTACAATCAGTTGTAAAAGGAGTATTAAGTTTTTTTGTTAAGGAAATTTAAGGATATTTATGGGAAAATGCATGGTGATAATAATAAAACAACATATGGAAAAATCGTACGTTCGCGACCCGTACGTTCGCGACCGGTACATAAGCCAATTAAACAAAAACCAAGAGAAATATTTTATTTTGTAAATGCTGGATGGAGACCTACATTAATACACTTTTAAAATAAATAAATCACTTTTGAATATTCCGTTCCATTACGCAGATTTTTACATTTCACTACTGTCATCCAAAGTTGACTTCTATTTTGCGTACGTTCGTGACCACATGCTTACAACTATTATTATGAAAACTTAAACTCGATGAAACCCATCTTTTGCACTAAACATAGAGCTACCAAAATGCTATCGAATCGCAAAAACAATTCTAGGAAAAGTTGTGTTTTCTATATTTTTTGCATACCAAAGCGTACGAACGTACGTTCGTGACCCCAGGAAATGCCCATATACAAAATACTCACGTTCTCCATTGAAGTAATTTCTAAGTATGTATTTAAATTTATTCAATTAAAAAAACCCAGTTTTTTTTAAATTCACCAGTTTTAAAAAATAACTTGTAAACTTTAACGTGTGTCATTAACCAGATTAATCAATCATCAACCAATTTATTTCGCTTTTCGTTTGTTCTTATGTGTTCTTTGCTTGTTTTCTGAAAGTAAAATAAAAATTTTCGTTTTGGAATTTACATTGAAACGACAATAAAAAACCACAATTTGTTTAAGTTTTCAATATAAGTTCCCAAATGAACATTTTTATTTTCAGGCGGTTAAATTAGTGTGCATCGGATTTTTAAGCAATTAAGGGTTTTCCAAATTTGTATGGTCTTATTCTGTCTAACAGGTAACAAAACGCGCGAAACACCATCATACCCAAGGGGTTTTTTAAAACAATTATTATGAAAATTTTACTGGCATATGATATATTTATTTGTCTAGTTTTTTTGTATGCATTTTTTTGAATTGATTAAAAAGACCATTATCATAATGACCATTTTTGCGAAAATATACATAATAAAACAACTCAATTGCCCCTCAAGAAATAGTATTTACAAATGAATTTTTTATATCTACTTAGTCCAATTCTTCTTGTTTTTAGATTTTTTTAAATATTATTCATGCTCATAATTAAACAAAATGATGTGTTTCAGTTTTTAAAAAACGCGTTATGTATCACTTGCTACACATTGAAAATAACAGGTAAATAAATGTTATCATTTTACATCATTTTACAGTACATAGTATATCTATTTTAAGATTAACACCAAACATACTCGTTTAGTATGATTTATTTTTAATCTAATAAAGACGAATTTTGGAACTCATAATTATGCAATTTTAATTCCAAATGTCATACAGCTCCAGTTTCAAAAATATTGAATGATATACATAAATATATACCTACATTAGAGCGACTCAAAAAAAAGTGATTTTGTAACCCCTCTGAAAATTAAGCTTGATATGTTTTATGATGATTCCCAAAATATTTTGGTTCTAGCGTTGACCATCCGTGAGCTAAACCATTTTTAAAAAAGGTATTTTTTCAGTTTTTCCAATTTTCTTGTACTTTACTCAAAGACGACATAACAAAAATTTTGTATCATCGAAAAGAGAAGCAGCATCTAATGGTATATAAACCTTGACCACTTGCGACGTACTAATTAAGATATTTAACTAAATACATATTTTTGTTTCGGGTTTTCATATAAACTCTACGTATGTGGAAATAATGCTCTGCTTTTCAATTTGAATCTGGTTAAAAATGCTAATTTATTTATTTTATTTTTGTAATTATTGACATAAAACGCGATATATTTTATCTTTTTTCATATATAGGCAATATGGGTATACAAATTTTTAAATTTTAAAAAATTTGATACACACATTGCCTATATGTGAAAAAATATAAAATAACCGCGATTTTCGCGTTTTATGTGAATAATTGCAAAAAATAAGATTAATTAACATTATTTTAAAACAGATTCAATTTTAAAAGCAGAACATTATTTCCACATACGTAGAAGTTTTATATACCATTGGATGCTGCTTCAAAAACTCTTTTCGATGTCGTCTTGGAGCAAAGTACAAAAAAAAATTTGAAAAACTGAAAAAATACCTTTTTTAAAAATGGTCCAGCTCACGGATGGTCAACGCTAGAATCAAAATATTTTGGGAATCATCATAAAACATATCAATCTTAATTTTTAGAGGGGTAACAAAATCACTTTTTTCAGCTCCATTCAAGTTGAGTAGGTCTAATATAAATACATACAATCAGGGTTACCGTTGAGAATTTTGAAAAAGTCGCACAAAAAGTCGTTTTTGAAACAAAAAGTCACACAAAAAGTCGTTTTTTCCAATTTAAGTCTCACACTTTTTTTAACATTTAAATTAATTATTATGTATGTTTTTAATTACTATGTATGTTTTTTCGACCTTTTTGTTTTTGGGAATGTAAACGAATGTGCAATATAGGAAACGCTCAATAAGTTAAACAGCTTTCATAATAGAATGAAATTCACAATAGAGGAGGAGAATAACGAACGATTGCCATATCTTGACACCCTAGTTATAAGAAGAGGTAACACGATTAAAACGGATTGGTACCAAAAACCAACATCTTCGGGAAGGATAATAAACTTTTACTCATGTAAGCCTAAAAATATTATAATAAATACCACGAGAAACTTCATAAAAAGGGTACTTACCATAAGCGATAAACAGTTTCGTAAAGAAAATTTGATAAAAATAAGGGAGTAATTACGGAAAAACGCTTTTCCAAATAAAATTATAGAAAAACTGATTAAAGATAATAAAAATCAAAAAGAAAAAAGAAGAGAAGAGACACCTAAGATTTACAAGTCATTAACTTATGTTCCCAATATATCAGAGAGAATTCAGAAATCCGGAATATATAATAAAGAAAAGTATAAAATAGCATCAACGACCAGGAATACACTTAAACAATTACTCTAACACAAAAACAAAAATTGACAAAATGGAAAAATCCAATGTAATATATAAACTAAAATGCAACGGCAACGAAAATGTAAAATGCGAAAAAGTATACGTCGCACAGTAGCGCCCGTAGAGCAAACGAGGTTGCAAAAATCAAAATTTTCATGAGCGCCGACGAAGTTTTGAATAAGCCCATGTTATAGGAAACTTTTCAACGATTTCAAATCTGCCACTCTTAATAATATCATATTTTTAGTTTAGAAGATATAGCCGTTCAAAGTTGACCGACTTTCGGTTTTCAAAAAAACACACAATTTTTAGTAAATTTGTTGCGATTTCAGGTGTAATATCACGAAAAATAGGCAACGAATCGCCTTATTTTTTGTTTGTATTGATTGATGTATTTATTAAATGTATAATGATAAAAAAAAATTAACTGTTTGCTTTGTGTTTCTCCTGGTAAATCACTATTTAAAAACTATCCGTTTTTTCACTATTTTTCAACTTTGACGGAAAATAAAAAAAATCTATATTTTTCTATATTTGCCATATTTGCAGAACCTGTTCTTTGATTATTTCTTTACATAATTCAAAAATTTTATCTGCCCGTACATGCCCGTTTTGCTTCTAGAGGTAAAAAAGGTTAAAAAGACATGGTTGCAGAAATTGTATGGCGTCCATCCCTTATATGTTTTGACTGACAGTAGTTTGATCTAATAGTTTGAAGAAAACTACTCATTGAAATTAGCAGGTACGTACCTCACTTAAACAATACTTTGGCGTACAAATGGTCAAGAACAATATTGACTTATGGTCCCTACAGGTAGGCACAAATCTTATTTGGACACGTGCATAATATCAAAATTGCATTATTCAGCCTAAATCCATATGTATGCAGGGAACAGGTGCCTCGGTAGGCTAGCTGGTAGCGAGCTAGTCTATCAGCGCCGAGGTTGCGGGTTCTATTCCCGCCAGAGACTTTGGTTTCTTTCCTGCAGACAAGCATAGAGCTTCGCGGGATTAGCTTAGGAAATTAAAAAAAAAAAAAAGGTAAATTTTTCGGCATGGTAGCATAAGCCTATATATTGCAAATGGTCAAGAACAATATTGACTTATGGTCCCTACAGGTAGGCACAAATCTTATTTGGACACGTGCATAATATCAAAATGCATAATTCAGCCTAAATCCATATGTATGCAGGGAACAGGTAAGTTTTTAGGCATGGTAGCATAAGCCTATATATTGCAAAATAAGCATAATGCCTGGATTAGTCTACGACTGAAAGTTGGCGCAACAATTACTGAAACCATTAAACAATTTAAGTACTGAAAACATGGCGTTGAACAATTTTAAATTATTTGAACTGTTTAGAAAGTCAACCACACCAAATTTTTTCACGGAAGCTGCTTTAGAAGAACTTGATAGCTTATACGGAAATATTGAGAGAAGCGAAATTATAAAAAATAATTTTTATCTGATATATGCAAATATTAAGGCAAAATGGGTGAAATCTAATCGAACCATTCAGAACTTCAACTCCAAATACTGGCTTAATGAAGACACCATCCTGGATATATTGGCAGTAGATAAACCCACCACATCAACCAGAGGAGCAAAAGGAAGGCCAAACAAAAGTATTGAGGAGTGTTCAATTTTTACAAAGAAGTCACGAATAGAGTTAGAAAATAATTATAGTTTAGAAATGGTTAGTCTTTTAGATATACCTTCTCTTACGAATTGTGAGGAATATTTTACAGAAAATTGAAAAAATAAATTTAAAAAAAAAATAATTTTTTTTTTTAATTTGTTGGGTAATAATTTAAAACATAAAACCCTAAAAAAAAAAATAAAATCAATCTAAAAATTTAAAAATATTTTTTTTTAGCTACCATAAAATTGATTTTTCTACTAATTTTAACTTTGATAACCCATAAGTAGGCCCCTACAAAGCGTAGCACCCTTTCCAAACGCTCATTTCATAGGCTGAACAGTTATCTATCATATGCTGTTTAAACTGTTCAGTTATCTTATTCGGTTCAAAAGATATGATTTTTGCAACGAAAAAACTCAAATGGCGCCACTGTGCGTCGGAACAACCAAGAACAAATTAAAAACCCGAATATCTGGACACAAATCAGATTTAAAATGTAAAAATAATTTGTCTACACAAAAAACTGCGCTGCTGGCCCATTGTGTGGAGAGAGAACACTTGCCAAATTTAACTGATATTGATATCCTACACACAGAAGACAAATATAAGAGAAGACTTACATTGGAAATGCTATCTATATATCGTTACTTTAATATAGAAAAGCCCTAACTAACATGTTCCTTACTTTACAGGAGAAGGAAAAAACTTAATAAAAATTATAGTCTTGTAGTCGCGATTTTTTTTAAATGCAGTTTTTTATTAAACTCTCTAAACAATTTAATAAAAAACTGCGTTTAATAAAAATCGTAACTACGATACCACAATTTTGTTTAAGTCTTTTCCTTCTTCTGTAAAGTAAGGAGAATGTTAGTTAGGGCTTTTCTATATTAAAGTAACGATATATAAAATTGTAACGTTACTGACTGACTGACTGATTGACTGACTGACTCACTGATTCATCATCGCACAGCCTAAACGCCTGAAGCTAAACACTTGAAATTTGGACCAGAGATTGGGCACACCCCAAATCGATCCACTAAGACGGGATTTTTGGAAATTCGAATGCTTAGGGGGTAAAAAGGGTAAAAACGGGAAAATTCGGAAATCTTATGTCTCCAAAACTAAAAGAGATACAAAAAAAATGTAATACTTATCGGCGTTCTTTAAAAAAATTAGCGGACAGATGTCTGGTACTTTTTTGAAATTCGGCACTTTTAGGGAGTAAACGGGTAAAACCTGAATTTTAGTACTTTTTTGACACCCCATCTATCTTTTGATCCAATAAACATAGAAACAAAGTTTATACCACATTCGAAACTTATCAAAAAAATACGACTATAAATTTGGTACTTTTTCGAAATTAGAACATTTAAGAGGTGAAAATCGTAACTATTTTTGGTACTTTTTTTACAAAACATTTTTCTACATTCTTTGAGATATTCGTACCAAATTATGGGCTCCCACTACAATACTGAAATTTTTTAAACTTTAATGGGGGGAACAAATAGTACCAAAAAGAGGTTCTACAACTGGTATTTTTTAATTATCGTTAATATTGGACCCAAAAACATAAGATTCAACATGCAATGTCCTGAGGGGATAAGAATCTATTGCGGAACTTTTTGGTACTTTTTTGTTCTATAACTGGTACTTTTTTAATTTCCGTTATATTGGACCTAGAAACATAAAATTAAACATGCAAGGTACTGAGTAAATGAGAATCTGTAAGAGGGATTTTTGGTACTTTTTTGTTCATTAACTGGTACTTTTTGAATTTCCGTTAGTATTGGACCTAGAAACATAGTATTAAACATAAAAGGTCCTGAGTGAATAAGAATCTGTAAGAGGGCTTTTTGGTACTGTTTTTTGTTCATTAACTGGAATTTTTTGAATTTACGTTATATTGAACCTAGAATAATTAAATTCAACATGAAATGTCGTGAGTGGTTGAGAATCTATAGGAGGGACATTTTTGGTACTTTTTTATTTTCTAACTGGTACTTTTTGAATTTTCGTTAGTATTGGACCTAGAAAGATAAAATTAAACATGCAAGGTTTTGAGTGAATGAAAATCTGCAAGAGGGTTTTTGGAACTATATTGTTCTTTAACTGGTACCTTTTCAATTTCCGTATTTGTTGGACCTAGAAACATAAAATTAAACATGCAAGTTCCTGAGTGAATGAAAATCTGTAAAAAGGATATTTTGGTTCTTTTTCGTTTTCTAACTGGAAATTGTTTTAAATAAACTGGTACTTTTATTTAATTTAATATTTATTTTTGTACATTAAATAAAAAAAGTTAATAGCTGTCTGGTACTTTTACGAAATTCGGCCCTTTTAGGTAGCAAACGGGTAAAACCTGTATTTTGGGTCTTTTTTCTACCATCTAGCTTTTAAATCAATACACATAGAAATAAAAATTATATAACATTTGTAACTTATCTAAAAAATACAAATGCATATTTGGTACTTTATAGAAATTCGAACGTTTAAGGGGTCAAAATTGTACCAACATATGTTTGTTACTTTTAACAAAAGATTTTTTTCTCCATCTATTTATCTTTCATCGCAGAGCCTAAACGTCTGAAGCTAAAAGGTTGACATTTGGACCGGAGGCTATTCTCTCGCCCAATTGATCCTGCTAACCTCATACCTCCTAAGATATGTTTGTTACTTTTTTCAAAATATTTTTTTCCATATATTTATCTTTCATCGCAGATCCTAAACGTCGAAAGCTAAAAGTTTGACATTAGGACCGGGGTCTGTCCTCTCGCTAAGTCGATCCTGCTAGCCTCATACCTCCTAAGCTAAAGGAAAACATTAACATTAATTGTTGTTCATTAGAAAAATTCGCTAACCTCATATCTCCTAAACTAAAAGAGATTCAAAATTAAAAAAATTAACAGACTGGTGTTTGGTACTTTTTTGAAGTATGGCCTTTTTGTGGAGTAAAATGGTAAATACAAATTATATCACATTCGTACCTTATCTTAAAAAATACAAAACAGATTTAGATTTTTTTTGAATTCAAATGTTTAAGGTGTGAAAATCGTTCCAAATTTTGTTATTTTTTCACAAACTTTTTCTTCATCTATCTATCTATCTATATATATAAAATTGTAACGTTCCTGAATGACTGACTCACTAATACATCATCGCACAGAATAAACTCCTGTAGCTAAAAACTTGACTTTTAGAGCAGAGATAGGTGACTCCCCAAATCGTTCCACTAAGACGGGATTTTTGGAAATTCGAATGTTTAGGGGTAAAAAAGGGTAAAAACGTAATACTTATCGTTGTTCTTTAGAAAAATAAGCGGACAGGTGTCTGGTACTTTTTTAAAATTTGATCCTATTAGGAAGCAAACGGGTAAAACCTTAATTTTGGTACTTTTTACTTTTCTTTTGAACCAATCAACATAGGAACAAAGTTTATACAACATTCGAAACTTATCAAAAAAATACGAATAAGAATTTGGTACTTTTTCGAATTTCGAACATTTAAAGGGTAAAAATCGTAACTATTTTTGGTACTTTTTTTATACAAAACATTTTTCTCCATTCATTGACATATTCGTACTTAATTATGAGCTCTCACTACAATACTGAAATTTTTGATAACTAAATGGAGCGAAAAAATAGTACCAAAAAGGGGAGATACGGGAAATTTATGTTTTTCTTTTGCTTTTTGTTTCTGCAACTGGTATTTTTTTATTGTCGTTAATATTGGACCTTAAAACATAAGATCCAACATGCAATGCCCTGAGTGGATCAGAATTTATAAGAGGGAACTTTTTGGTACTTTTTTATTCTTTGATTGGTACTTTTTTAATTTCCGTTAATATTGGACCCAGAAACATAAAATTAAACATGCAAGGTCCTGAGTGGATAAGAAGCTGAAAGAGGGCTTTTAGGTACTTTTTTGTTCATTAATCGGTACTTTTTGAATTTCCGTTAGTATTGGACCTAGAAACATAAAATTCAACATGCAAGGTCATGTGGTCCTCTTTTACAAAATATTTGTCTCCATTCATTGGCATATTCGTACTTAATTATGGGCTCCCACCACAACACTGAAATGTTTCACGCATAAATGGGGTGAAACAAGTATCAAAACGGACAGTACGGGAAATTAACTTACTTTCATTTGCTTTTGTGTTATACGAGTGGTACTTTTTGAATTTTCTATAATATTGAACTTAGAAACACAAAATAATAGGTGCAAAGTCCTGTGTAAATATCAACCTATGAAATAAAAATGTTGGAACTTTTTTCCTAAAACATAGATACATATTCTCTGGCATATAAATATGTTCATGAAAGAAAAAGCCCGATTAAAAAGTAGCGGGTTAAATGCTTGAATTTAAACAAGTTTAAGCCTAAAAAAGTAAACTTTGGCATACAAATATGTCCACGAATAAAAGGAGACGCTAACGAAGTAGCGGGTTAAATGCATTATAAAAACAAAAAAAGAGCATAGGATGAATTGAAAGATGAAGTGAAAAAAAAAATTTGTGTTAATTTTTTGTATTTTCTTTATATTTATTTAAGATCCTGAAGATGTTTCCCGTAGGGTTACGAAATATTGACTATTAAAATAAATAAATAAATAATATTAAAAAACTAAGGCCTTGAGCTTAATTATTCGTTTACTTATTGAAATTTAAATTAATTACTACCCGGGTGAAAATTTCGGCTTTATTTCTTTAATATCTCTCTTAAATTTGCTTCAGTAAAAAAGAAATTTTTACTTATAGAACAAATTGTTTTCGTTAAAAAAAAATTTGTATGACGAAAACTTCTTAAACAAAAACCTAAAAAAAGTTGTGTGACGATAACTTGTTCTCATCGCTTATAGACATGCAGTTACATCCGCGTGGCTATAGGTAAACGATGTACATAAAAATCTTTGGTAAGGCGATGGTTAATAAAAAAAAAAAAATACAAAACAAATAGGAATTAACAATTCGTTAAAAGTGTGTTTAAATACACTTTTGTGTATTCATTTTACATTTGATTAATTTTTAATAATGTGTTTGTATATACTTTTATATATGTATAAACTTTACGTTTTGTGTTTTTTAGCTTTTTTTGTATTTTCGCACAAGTTCATTACTTGGCATCCAACCTTCTATTTCAGTATCTAGAAAATTTAGAGTTGATAGCATGGACTCACAAGTGTCTACTTTTAACCTGTTGGTTAAGTTATTTTCATTAATTCTAATTTTGAAAACCAATTGTCAGCACACGCACTTTTTTGCGTTAGAGTTAATACATGCGCTGCTTATTTGTCTAAATCAAGGTACAATGGTTGATCAAAAGCAATTTTAAGCTTCCTACTGTATGCCAAAAATGGTTAGCATTTGTGATTTTAAAAATGTAATTGTATTATTTATCACTGGATTTACTTTCTAACAACTTAAATTCGTTAATAAACACCTGTGTCATTTCTAACATTTTGAAATAAAATTTCATATTTTTAGTTAGGCTTGAGTTCATCAAATTTAATTTTCATCAAAATTGCTTTAATTATCATTTTCAATTTTGATATAACATGTTGCTTCCTTTGCTCTGTTTTTTCGTATTCTTTCTGTCAAGACTTTGTAGCAAATTTTCAACCACCAGTTCCACTGGTTAAAGATTGATGTTTCACTGCTAGCTGGCAGGCACCGCAGTGGTGCAGAGGTTAGAACTCAAAGAATTCTGATGAAGGAATGTGGTGATTCATGAAACATGTAAATTCAACCCAGGTTCGAGCCCCAGCTCAGCCTACAAAATTATCAATGAATTCTAAACTAAATTCGGTAAAAACAATTTAATGAAAATTAAATTTGATGAACTCAAGCCTAACTTAAAATACTGAAATTGAAAATTAACAATTCAACTAAATCACGATTATTTTTAAATAAAGATATGAGTTCAATAGCGGTAAAAAAGTTGGTCTTTCAACGCAATAAGTTATAATGCCGATCATCCTAGATTGGCATGGAAATTTAATGAACACGATACAAAACAAGGCATATACAGTCCAGTAGTTGAAATTGTCTGGATACAAAATAATCACCTGATCCACCGAATGAGTTTACATACTCCGGGGAATGTTTAAAACAAAATTGATATTTTTAAGGGAAAATAGGTGAAATGTAATAAAAAAGTATTTCACTTACAAAAAAGGGGCAAAAAGTTGGAAAAAGATGCAAAATTAGACGATTTTGAAAAAGTCGCACAAAAAGTGTCAGAGCGTCAAAGAGTTTAAAAATTGCAACTAAAGTCGCACAACGGTTACGCTGCATACAATAAGCTTTTACTTGATATTACACAAGAAACTAAATATCCAAACAAACTTTGTTTCATATTTTTGATAACTGCACAGAAACTGGCACTACTGAATCGCATTTGCTTTGCTAAACAGTCAGACCAGGGTTCCCAGTTTAATTTTATACCTTATCCCCAATTTACGAATTTTTATCCCCAAAAATCCCCAAAATAGCTATTTTCTTAAACCCAAAAATCCCCACAGATCCAAAGAAATAAAATAATGTTGTGTTATTTTATTTGTACTCTGAGTAACTTAAAAAGACGCACAAGAAAAATAATTATGCATGAATGTTTCTCATTTCAAAAACTTCTGGTTCATCAGCCCATGCAATTTTGTTTTACATGTTGTTTGCATTAAAAAGTGTTAGGCATTTGAGAGAATAGCATAAATTTGTCACAGCAAACTGAATTGTTTTTAAAGTGTGTATTTAATCTTTGTTCACAACAAATTCGTTTTTTCTGCTATCTTTTTTCTTCCCAAATATATATTCCTTTCATTTTATAAACAAAAATGTAACTACAGTTTTTTTAAAAAGTTGGGTCAACTAGAACTTCAGCAACAATTTGTATGAAATTGTTTCTGAACAATTTTGATTTTTAGTTGAACCAAAGACTATAAATATTTATATAAAGATGTGCCACTGCCATACATTGTACGGCCAGTGCTAAATTTGTCGTATGGCAGTACTACTACTGCCACTTTGATATTTAGAGAACTCTGAGAGTAATAATTATTACTCTCAGAGAACTTTCAATTCTCATTTATCAGCGTATATGTGCGTGTACGCGTGTGTGTGTATGCACATGGCAAATCCAAAAATATAAACAAACTAAAAGAAGTCTTGTTTTTTTCGTTGAAAACTGATTTAAGTAAAAATAAAACAAAAAGCTAGTTAAAGAAGTTTTTCATGCAATTTACTTGCAAATAACATACGTAAAAGCAAACTTAACCGACTGTGTAATTGTAGGGTAAGAATATGTGTTTTATTGGGCGGCATGAAATAACCCCCCAAAATATAAGCCCCCAAAAAAATAATGAAATAACTCCCCAAAGTGTGGGGCCTTATTTAATATGCAATAAGCCCCAATTTTGAAAATGAAATACACTCCCAATGAAATGAAGTAACACCCCAAACAGAAATGAAATAATAACCTAATTTTTGGGGGCTTAGTTCATATGATATAAGACCCCAAATTCTGGAATGAAATAAGACCCCAATATGTATAATACTGTTACGTTACTGCCTTTCAATAACGTTTTGGTTTATTTCCTTTATAATAAACCGTTTCGAGTTCTTTATTGCAACTTTAATAAAATAAATAAAACACAAACACTTTTAACACTGTTTACAATTAACACAACTTTATTTAGTACAAAGTCTTTTTAACAACCGTAATTTATAGCTTCTATTCACAACCAACTATAATTTTCTCAGCGTTATGCGTTATTGGCAAAGTCTGAACTAAGAATGATCTAATAACGCTAGTGGCCGCTAGTATTTATACCGCAATTTGGTTGTCTAGAACATTCGAAATGTTTTTCGAAGGTTCGAGGCTTTACTATTTCGCCACACTTTAATTTGATTTATGGCACCACTTTACATAATTTTACCTCTTATACTGAAGCTTTTTTAACGGTCATTTCTAGGGCTTTCTGCACATTGGGATTGAAGTGTATTAAATTATAACAAAAACGATGTAACCTTATAAAATCACTTATGAATACAAGATAACTAATAAATACAAGATAACTAATAATTATAATTAATTCTTAACCAATAATTACAACTAATTCTTAACTAAAGTTACTTTCGTAACAATACATTAATTGTACAGTTTTGGTTTTAAGAATCATGCGATAGATAGCATGGTTGAGACTTCGCCCAAGCGCAAGGATTTTCTCCTCTATGATATGCCAATCATCGGCTTCGATAACTAAAGCCCTTCTGTACAGCCGGCCTTCGGCCGGGCGCAAGGATTTTCTCCTCTACGTTATAACAAACACTGTCTTCGCTAACTAAATCTTCTCTGCATAGCCGGCTTTCGGCCGTGCGCAAGGATTTTCTCCTCTACGTTATAACAAACACTATTAAAATTAAAATTATTAAAAATTTGGATTAAAAACCATAAATAGTTCAACAAAATAACCACAATACTAATTATTGTTAAAGCTAAGGCACGAGCTCTATGTATTCATTTGTCCTTCAAGTTGTACTGAAAAAGGTCAACAAGAAAAAGAAAGACAAAAAAATGAAAAAACAAAAAATGTACTTTGGACTTCAAGAAAAATTCTTGACAAAAAGTACGAAAAAACAGAAGTAAGGAAGAACATGTAAAATCAATTAAAATGGATAATCATTCAAAAAAGCAAACTTCGATCTACCAAAGGTTAAAATACAATTTGGTTTAAGGATTGATGTTTGACTATTGACGTCAGCAGTCGTCGATGGCTGCGAGTGTAAAACGGCAAATCCATCTGAGGAGATCGAGTGGTTGCGATCGAAACTTGTCATGGTAACCTGCCGGCCCGCGTTCGAGCCCCGGCCACGGTCAAGAATGAAAGATTATCAATAACAATTTTAATTAATTTTCATGTTGTAAAATTCCTTTCTTCATAAAAATAATTTAATGAAAATTAAATTTAATGAACTTAAGCCTAATTAAAATTATTAAAAATTTGGATTAAAAACCATAAATAGTTCAACAAAATAACCACAATACTAATTAAACACTGTCTTCGCTAACTAAATCTTCTCTGCATAGCCGGCTTTCGGCCGGGCGCAAGGATTTTCTCCTCTTCGTTATAACAAACACTGGCTTCGCTAACTAAATCTTCTCTGCATAGCCGGCCTTCGGCCGGGCGCAAGGATTTCCTCCTCTATGGTATAACAAATACCGGCTTCGCTAATTAATGCTTTTCTGCATAGGCGGCCTTAGGCCTAGCGCAAGCCCAAATTAAGGAGCTTTACTTAGCGAAGACGGTGTTTGGTAAACCATAGAGCAAAAATTGTAGCTTCCGGCCGAAGGCCGGCTATACAGAGAAGCTTTTGCTAACGAAAGCGGTGTTTGTTATATTATAGGGGAGAAAGTCCTTGCGCCAAAAAACGTTTCCGTAATAAATTTAAAAATGAAATAATCCCCAAAAAAATATATTGGGGCTTTATTTCATAACGATTTTTTGGGGAATTATTTCATATGAAATAGTCCCCCAATTAAGAAAATGAAATTACACCCCAAACAAAAATAAATAACCCCCCAAAAATCTTTGTTGTTGTGCTCTGTACAAACTTTTGGGGGTTATTTCATTATTGTTTTGGGGGGTTATATTTTGGGGGGTTATTTCATGCCGCCGTTTTATTGTTGTACAGATGAAACTGTATCGATTCGCACCGAAATTAAAATGTAGTTATTATCTTAATTTAAAGAATTATAGGAATATAAAACTAATCTATCCTATTTATAAAAACTAAAAAGGTTTATTAAGGTTTGTTAAACAAATGTTCATACATGTTTTATTTTTTTTATAAAAAAGGCCGCATAACATTAACTGACTCGTTCATAAAAAATATTTTATGTTTATCACTGGCTCCTTAAACTCACAATTTTGTAATTGTGTTGGTAATAAAAAAACTCACGAATGGTTTGATATGACGAAAATCAAAATACTATTGATTTTCATAAAATTATGAAGTCAGTTTGATGTGTGTGCACGTAATTTCTTCAAATTTTATTTTTCTTTTGCTTAATATCAAATTTTCTTTTAATAATTTATTAAAAATTATCCTTAGTTTTTTATCAATTAAATAATTTTTTTAAATATGTAATTATAAATTGATAAATGTGTTATTTTAATTATTTTTTTAATTGAACAAATATTAAAACTTAATTCATACTTTCAATTCATATTCAATTAAAATTTTAATTGTTTTAAAAAAATATGTAAATAAATAAATATTTAATAATTGGGCTATATATTTTTTATATTGGTTATTGTCAAACATGCGCTCTATTTATCAAATATAATTTTGCAACACATATTAATTTTTATTGGTAATAATCGTAAAAGTATACGATTCAAGTTTGTACATCGGAAAAATCGCCAATAAAGCTTTCAGATTATAAAAGGTATTATTAGACTGGTAATAATATTGAATTTTTTTAGAAATATTGATGAAATAATATATCATCATATATTCCTCTTTTAGTCATATTAAAGTGCTTTTCGGATAGAATGATCCACATTCTGCAAATTCTGAATAGACTAACACAAAAGCCTTTTAGTGTGATTTCAATTCTCAGGAAATCAAAAGCCTCAAACCTATTTTAATGTCCCTTTCCGTCAATAGTTATTTTCATTTAATAAATGTTCACAAACTGAGCAATCTGAAATTTATTTAACAAGCAATCAAGGAGAAATACCTATTTATAATTATCCCTTCCATCAACCTATTTATTTTTATTCAATAAATGTCTATAAATCTGAGCTAAGCCCTCAGTATCTTTTTTAAAAATTAATTCTTTTCTCAAATGGAACATTATTAAGCTGCAACATCTTAACATATATTTACGTTTCTTAAAACTTTCCGTATTCAAAATTGATATGTTTCCAAAATCAGGATAGTGATAAAAATCCCTACAATGGGTTGATCACACAGATCCATCGGCTGAATAAAACTAAATTAATTAATTTTTAATTCCAATTTAAATTATACATTTTAATTCATTCAATAAAAATTTTAATTGAACTTAATAAATTATTTGATTACTAGTTTACCCCAATTTAAATTGTTTAAACTTTTAATCAATCAATATAATCATTTTGGTAATACAGTAGTTTTGACTTAACTGCCTTTTGTTTACGTGCACTTTTGACTTAACTGCACAAAATTGATAATTTTTGGAATTGTTCTTTATAATTCCATACAAATTCCTTTTTTAAGTGCACTTTCTATACCTGCACATTTAAGATAAATGCACAAAATTTTTGGCATTTTTAAATTATTTTCATACAATAAATTTAAGTTAGCTGCACTTTGATTTAACTGCCCAAAATACATATTTTCTGGAATTATTCTTCAAAATCTTTGTTTACGTGCATTTTGTATACCTGCATATTTTTCATATTTTTGGGCAGCTTTAAAATATTTTCATACAAAACATCAAAGTTCGCTGCACACATGAAAAAAATATGGTGGCCACTTTTTCACATACATATCCAATTTAAGCTGTTTATAAAAATATATTATTTTTATTTTTTTTTCCATACATTTATATGTTTTTTGTGAATTCTCATTGTTTTTGTTAATGATCCTTTTATATAAAATAGACATACGTACATGTATAAAATTATCTGTTATTTGAAATAAAATATAAATTTATGTGCGTTGTTTTCGGTTAACTGATCCCCACTTAATTGAGTTTCCCGTTTTATTGCACTAAAAATCATGGAACGACATCATTCAGTGTAACCGTCAATGTAAAAATACCCGTTTAATTGAGTTCCGTTGAATTAGGTCACCCGCTTAATTATTTCGCAAAATAAGACCTCATTGCGAAAAACAAAAATATTTTGCGGCAAGAAAGATTGTACGATGGACGTACCTGATTTTTATTTGGTTTTAAAAATATTTAACCATTTTTTAACTTAATAAATAAAGAAATAAGTTTTATTTTCTATCTACACATGGGTGTATCGCTTTATTGCACATCTAGCTCAATTAAGCGATTTTCGTTTTAATTGCGTCGGCGATTCATTGAGTTCCCGTTTAATTGCGTTAAAAGTCGTGCGTTTTTATAAACTCAATTAAGCGGGAATAACTGTATTAATAAAAAGATTTTTAACTCCATTTTTAAATCAAACACTTTACTTTAGCTGCACTTTTGTGCAGGTAACCACAATTGTGTACCTGCACATTAAGGCAGGTAAATGAATTTCAGATAGCTGCATTTTTGATTTACCTGCACAAAAAATCGTGCAAAGGAGATTGTGCAGCTAAGTCAAAATTACTGTATGTGCAAAATCAAGAAATTGTTTACTTGATTCTACGAATTTGGTGTTTAAGATCAATTTATAATTTTTTCCTATGTGTGAAACCTCAAGCTTATGAAAAAAAAAAATAATATAAATTTGCCATCAGAAAGTACTAAGAATGGAATTTTTTAAATTTTAGCCCTTTATTCCGTTTTTCAAATGTCCATCACTGCTTTAACGCTAATTTAAAACTAGTGAAAATAAAGATTTTGATTTACCGTTATTTTAATTTGTCACATTTTGTGTTTACATTTAAAACTTATTAAAAAATAACATTATTTTAGAATCCCAATTACAGTGTGAATTTAAAAAGTGAAGTGCAACGTTGTAATAAATCGCTTTAATAATTTAATATATAAATGAATTCATAATGAACGAAAAAAGTGAACAAATAGTGAAAGCTAATAGCGAAAAAAAAGAAATTATTGCATATATCAGGCACAAAGTGTTGTTTGCCGCATTGTGGTAGATCTAAAAGAAGTGTTCCGAATTTAAAAATATTTCGTTTTCCATATCTCAATACCACATTGCTTAAGGTTTGGTTAGAAAATTGTAACTTTGAAAAACATTTTTTGGAAAGAGCAGGAGCATTATATGTATGCGAAAGGCACTTTTCGTCAGCCTGTATTGGAAAGAAAGGTGCCGTGCCAACCTTGAATTTAACCAACGAAAATGTGGACATAGGTATAGACCAAATAAACTGTTTTGAAAGTGAGAAAATTAACCTATCCTTATTTAAAACTCCGCCACGTAAGCGTAGGAGATCGGAATCGCCAACATTATGCACAAACTGTCTGAAAAGTTGTAAAAATGAACAATTTTATCGTAAGAAATATTTTATTATGTTTAAAAAACTTAAAGCTGTGATGCAAAAAAACCGCAATTTGAAGACAAAAATCTAAAGTTTAAAAAAAAGGGTGAGAACATTAGAAAAGAAAGTGATGTATACAAAATCCATTGAAGCCGAAGTTGACAAAATAAATATCAATCCAAACGAAAAAACGTTCTGTAAAATGCTATTAAAACAAAATAGGGGATCATGAGATAAGTTTCGCTCAAAGTATTTATTATAGATCAACTTCTACATACTTGTTTTTAAGAAATATATTGAAACTAAACCTTCCGAGCCCTTCGTCTCTAAGTAGATGGAGTCGTATTAAGAATTTGCAGCCAGGAAACAACTTATGCATATATAGTGCACTAACATCGACAGTTCGAAAGATGCAACCACTTGAGAGAGAATGTATTTTAATCTTTGATGAAGTTTCTATCAGAATAAATTTTACATATAATAACTGTGCAGATGTTGTAGATGGAGTTGTTGATCTTGGATATGAGCGAGTAAATGAAATAGGTTCCCATATTTGTGTTTTTATGGTAAGAGGAGTTGTAAAAAATTGGAAGTATGTTTTAAATTATTTTGTTACTGCTACTTCTATAAACGGAAATATACTAAAAAAAACTTGTTCTTTCAAATTTGGATATTTTAATGAAAATGGGGCTAAATGTGCGTGGTCTAACGTGTGACCAAGGTCCTAACAACAGAAAATGTTACGAGGTGTTGGGCGGATCCAGTGATAAACCTTATTTTCTTTATAAAAATGTTAAAGTTAACTTGATGTACGATGTTCCCCATATTTTTAAGTCAATCAGAAACGCTTTTATTAAGGGCGATTTTATAACACCTCATGGAGGTGTTAGAGAAATTGTTAGAGAAATTTTCGAGCTAGAGTATGGAAAAGCAACCAAAATGACAAAATTAACAACAGTGCACATAAATCCAAATAGTTTTCAAAAGATGCGTGTTGGTAGGCTTGCCAGACGTACTGTTTTCAGAAGTACGCGTACTTTTTTTTACCATTTGTACTGCTTACTGCATAACCATTAAAGAAGTACGCAATTGTACTTTTTTTTAGCTTTTGTACTTCATTTTGTACTTTTTTTGCACAAAATAAAACATGTTTTGTGCATATTGTATTAAAAGTGCAAAAAACCAAATTTCGACAAATTTTCGAACTAAAAACACTGCAAACCTGAAAGAAATGTTTAAGTTTTGCGATTTGAAATGGTTTGAAATGCTGCGTCATGTACCAACTCAATGTCGCCTGCAGTTAAAAGATTAAAAAAAACCATCGAGCCGTAAAAGCTTACTTGTTGTCCCAAAACTGTTTCGTATTTTTTATTTGTATTTTCACTTCCTCATTCAAACAACTGAAAAAAATTTTCTTTTTGGAGAAAAGAGCGAAGTGAATTAATAATAAAAACTTATTTTAAATAAATAAAAAATGGCATTGTTAACGAAGAACAAAAAAAGTGATAAATATTTGTAATTTTTTAAATTTACATTAATTTAATTCTTAAATTAGAATTATTAAATTGTAAAATTAGAATAATTAAATTGTTTAACAAACACGTAACATTAAATTGAAAATTAATATTAATATTTTTATAAAAATAAACAAAGCGTTTTTGTTTTAAACATTTAATTTGAAACATCTGACAAATTTAAAGATGTCACTGCATAAGTATATTAAATACTTATGGCCTTATTCGTTAAAAATAAAACAGGTTTTTAAAAGGTTTATTTAACAAATTTTCATAGTAAATTCGTTTCATAAACCTCTTATAAACCTGTTTTATTTTTTATTAATAAGGGGTTTTATATTAAAAAAAAAGATTTCTTATTTTGTGCTCTTTGCTATGCATTGTATTTTATATTTTTTGTTTATAGTTACATTAACTGCCTGTTTTTCAAAATAAATTTAAAATTTTCGCTTGGGAATTTATATTGAAACAGGAATAAAATAACTCAAAATTGTTTTTGATGTACTGAATTTTAAGTTAATAAAATAAAAAAAATTGTACTTCTTTTTACATTAATGTACTGCCGTTTTTTTCCCGATGTACTGTTTTTATGGATTTCATATCTGGCAAGCCTACGTGTTGGTATTGCTGTTCAAACTCTGAGCAATTCAGTAGCTGCTGCAATCCAATCTGTTAATTAAAATCGCCAGTTTACACGAAGTTCAACAGCAGTAGCTACTTCAACTTGTGAATTTATAAAAAAGCTCGACAGCTTCTTTGATTGTTTAAACAGCATGCATTTCAACGACTCCAACCGCCTAAAGCGTGGCTTGAAGTTAAATAGTTTAACTTGGCAAATACTTCAAGAGCTGATTACCTATATGAAACAGGTTGAATATGTAGGTAACAAAATATTTTCAATAAACGGGCTAGTTCAAACAACAAGGGCTATCTTATCTTTATCTGCAGAATTGTTGGAAGAAAATTCTAATTTACTCTGCATTTTAACGAGCCATTTTAACCAAGATCCTATAGAAAACTTGTTTTCTTATATACGTGCCAAAGGTGGACACTGCAAAAATCCTTCGGTTTATGAATTAATTATTGCAGTGGCTAAACTATTATCTTTAAAAATAACTCAGTTTAGCACATCAACAAACTGTGCAAATGACGATGCGATGTTTCTACCTATTGAGTTTCAAACAATTTTAAAAGATACTCAAAGGACTGGCAGTACATCAGACAGTACTCACACCCCTGAAATAGAAATCGCAGATATATACAATGAAAATGAAGAATATTTTAATGAAGATGCCGATTCTTTTACATCCAACAATGTGCCAATAGAATTAACATCGAGTCGGTATTTTGTTGGTTACATAGCACAACGAATATCATGCGTTAAATGTCGTATGGATATAATAAAACCAGCGCAAATTTTGTCATATCCTTCAGAAATGTTTGTTCATGCAAAAAATTATCAAAAAGAATCCGACTTTGGAGGTTTGTGTGCTCCCTCTGACTTATTTTTTTGCAAAATAAAGAAATGAAAGGCATAAAAAAATTTATTGTTGAGCAATGCGTGAGTTGTACCAAAAATTCAATTTATTCGTTTTGGTTTGAGGAAAATGACGTATGTTATAAACACAGGATGGAGATGCTTAATTTACTAGTGCTTATATTATTACGGAAGCATTCCACATGGGAAACTTATAAATACAAATTGCCGAGTACTGAAAAAGTTAAAATTTTAAACCATTAAACTTGTAAAAATCTCCTAAGTAAAATTAAAAAATACTCATAGTAAGTAGTAAGAAAAAACACTCTTTTTATTTTTAAATTCGTTTGATATACCTATACACACACACACATGGTTAGTACATAATTAAATAATCTAAAAAATTAAATATAATTCGGTGCAGATCGATATAGTTTAATTTTAACAAAAATAAAACACATACTGTTGCCCTACAATTACGCAATTGGTCGCATTCGCTCTTACGTAGGTTATTTGCACATAAATTGTTTGAAAACAAAACGAAACCAATTAAAACAAGTTAGAGTGCTATATTCGGCTGTGCCGAATCTTTGATACCCTCCACCGACAGTTCGAATGTTTAAGCAGTAATATCTGTATGATGTCTTTTTATTATTATTATCTTAAACTGTGACGATTTGTTATTAATTATTGTTTTAGGAGACTAAACTGTTTTCCGGGAGTAGGGCATATATGGGGCCTAGGGTAAATTATGGACCGACCGAAAATTTTACAGTGTCATTTCTAGTCGAATAAAACGGACTTGTGCAAAATCTTATGTCATTCCGTGCATTTTTGCATCATTTATGTTAGTTTTTGTAGCAAAATTATCAAGTTTTTGAAGGTGGTGGTTCCACATTTTGATTCATAGCTCTGGTCCTACTGAACCGATTTTTGCTGAAATTCAATCCCAAACTGCTTAGGATAACTACAAGCAATTTGACACCTAGTTTGTTTATTTCTTTTGAGTTTTTCGAAAGTGAGCGTGTTTTCAACAGACGGACAGACGGAGAGACAGACGGACATGGCTAAATCGACTTAGAATTACTCAAGCAGCCAGAATAAATATACTTTATGGGGTCTGAGATGAATAATAAAAAAGTTTCACACGGAATGACAAACTTAGTATACCCTCTTCACAACTAATTGTGGTGGTGGGTATAAAAATACCAAAAACCGGTTTCAACGAAAAAAAAACACAAACACACACACTTTGGCTGGCAAAAACAGCAAACATGTGTATGTATTAATGCATGTGGTTTCTTGCTCTTTAGTTCTTTGAATGTGAGCAAGAAGTTTTTGCTTTCTTGTTACTTCCCCCCCTCATCAATAGGAAGCACAACATTTTTGAAAATTTCAAATGTACTTAAGGTCGATTCACCCATGCGTTCCGAACAATATTTTTGACCGGATATTTTTGCAGAACGATTCACCCATCTCGGAAAATTTGTCCGGACAAACAAAGCTACCATATGGCTTACAGATGTAAACGATTATACAAAGTGGCAGCACAGTTAGCAAACTATTAGTTTTTTTGTAAGTGTTAAAGAAAATGGACGAAAAAGAAAATTAATTTTATTATTTTTAATTGAATTGCATAAAACCCATTTATTTACTAGCAAAAAAAAATTATCAAAAAATGTTGAAAGTAAAAAGAATAGCAGTAAGAAAAATATTACAGAAAAGAAGAACAAACGGTGTTTTCCACACACTTGTTCCTGAGATGCGCCTTCATGACGTGGAATCGTTTATAAATTTTCACCGTTTGGACCCTAATACGTTCAATGAAATCCTTGCAATTTTAGGGCCTGATTTGCGTGGTATACCTATTCGTAAACCAGAGCATATTACGACGGCAGAAAAGTTGTCCTTAACATTAAGGTAAAGCTGCTTTGTAGCGTCTTCGCAGACTTTTCCATAATATTTGACATTCACTTCCTACAATAATTGGTAAACATTATGTTAAAAAATATTCACCCCTATCGTAAATAACAAGTGGAATTTTTGTTCCCATGAAATTTTCATTCCCCTCGAAAGAAAAAAACAATCGTGAATCTCATGTGAAAAATTTTTCATGCTATCTGTTCCAGTGAATGTAAAAATGAAAAAAATTAGAAAAAAATTAAAAATCATTGAAATTTTTCTTTAAAAATATACACGTATATATTTTAAAGGAAAGTTAAAATAATAAATCTAAATAATTAGTATTGGAGCGATAGGTTGATAACAACGTTAGTTTTTTGCACTTTTTAAATTTTAAGTAGTAAAATATTTTCAAAAATTCTGCCACCACGTCTTTCACAAATCCGGCGGCAATCAACCTGTTGTTTTGCATTTTGTTGACCAATATATCGGTTTGTGCCTTATTAACGGATCTAGCCCTTAATATTCGATTTATAGGAGGAACTAGCAAAAATAAAGTGAGAAAATCTAAGGGAAATATGAACAAATTACGAGGGAAAAAACTTTTCACGATAAGAGGAATTTATTCCCGTGAACATTTTTTCTCGTTATTATTCTCCTTTGAATTACATTTTTTTCATGGGAGCTGTTCATGATCGCAAATATGTGAAAAGGGGAAAAATTATTCACGATAGGGGTGATTAAAATTTACCATTTAAAATTTACTTACAACCAATTTCAATAGATTTTTCTATTTCCGTCCATATATTTTGTTTAAGGTAAGTGTTTTTATATGAACGATTGCCCATATCATCAATACATTCTCTTCCTGGTTTTTTTATTTCTTCAATTAGTTTCAGGGCAATATTTTCTTTAACATCCATCTTTTGTTTAATTTTTTTTTTTAATTATTCAGCACAAAAAAATGTAATATGTGGCAGCTCAATTCAACTTTTATGTACAAATTGAAAAAAAGTGGCATCTCAGTTCATTTTGTTCGGCACAAGAATTAAAATTAAACCAATTCAAGAAAAAACGTGCCGAAAAAATCTTTGCTCTCTCTCTCAAAAGTAAAACGTCAGACTCAATATAAAAAAAATTTTGTCCGGACAAAAATTTTGTTCGGAACGCATGAATCGAGCTTTAGTGCAACATCTTTATATATTTATAGCCTTTGGTTGAACTGTTAATTTTTAATTTTTTTTTATATTCTTTAATTAGGCTCGAGTTCATCAAATTTAATTTTCATTAAATAATTTGCACTGATGAAGGAATTTTACAACTTGGAATTTTTATTAAAATTTATTAATAATTTTTTCTTGGCTGATTTGAACCCGGGTTGATTTTTACATGTTTCAAGAATCACCACATTCTATCTTCAGAAAATCCTTGAGTTCTAACCACTTCACCACTGCGGTGCCCGCCAGCCAACAGTCAAACATCAATATTTTAACCAGTAGTACTGGTGGTTCGAAATTTGCTGTTATTATCATCTTTAAAATTCAAATTAAATGTTGCCTCCTTTCCTGTGTTTTTTTCGTATTCTTTCTGTCAAGACTTTGTCTTGAAAACCTGAATACATTTGTTTATTATGTTTTTCTTTTGTCCACTTTCGTCGACATTTTATTTATACAAATTAAAGTACAAATGTAAACATTAGAGCTTGTGCCATAGCAATTTTCAAGAACAATTTCAATAACAGTTTCTGACGTTTAAAATATTTTTTTTTTAGTTTTGAATGAATCTTTTAACAAAATGTTTAACAAATATATGTAGCGTATTTTGGTTTTAATTATATTTATTATAAAAACCAACATATTTAAAATTATTTCTGCAAGCTCTTGAAAAGGTATCGAACCGCCAGCGTTTTGGTATGACAAAAAAACTTTGGACCAAAAAAAACTTTAATTTGAACATATTGCGAATATAAATACAATATTATCCTCATAAGCCCCCAATCGAAAAAGTGCCTTTTCTCCAAAAACGCCTTGTGATTTTCACGAAATTTGTATCCCCATTTACGAATAAAAAACCCAATTTGGGGATGAATCCCCAAAACTGAGAACTCTGTGGCAGACAGACAAAATGTTGTTTTCAAATGTATGCTAAAGAGGCAGATACACAAAATATGTTTGTGAAAGCATGGTTTTTTTAATCAATCAATCGCGAGCCAATTTTTTTAGCTTTACTATCAATTTAACAGTTGAGCTAATTTTTCAGCCATTAGCGAGCGCGTAAATTTAAAAATTTTACTGCTTTTTCATGCTCAATAGGGTGAGGAAAAAAATATTTTAAATTTCCTCACTCATGAGGACTGAGCAAACAAAAAAATTCATATGTGAATTTGTCAGATAAGTAGTATGTTTAAGATGGTTCTACGGCACTTTTTCTATACAAATTTGGGATCATGCCATAACCCAGCAAACAATTTCATGTAAAAACTATCCCCTATCTTAATAGCCTATTAAACGTTTAATAAGCATTTCATAAATTTGAAATATTTATTGTAGCCTTTACCCTACTTTAAGCGTTTTATAAAGTAACATTTCAATGTTTGTTAAAATAAAAGTTTAAGAATTGCACGAAAAATTAAAAATGTTTGTCTTTTTATTTATTTTAATAAAAAAGTTTAATACACAACAATTTTATTTCTAGAAAAACGATAACTAACTAGTGTTTGAAAAAATTTTAAATATAAACTGCTCGATAGATTTTTTTTTCTGTTGAAACTTAAAGTCGTTAAGTTAGAATCAACTAAAAATAAAATGATCAACTTCAAATGTTTTATTGACTAATAAGGTTTTCTTTATTTAAATATAAATTCACATAATTCCTTAATAAAATTACATTCTTTTCAGCGCATATTTGATAAAAATTAGTATGTTTCTTACGCTGGTTCTCCACGTTGCAATATTTATTGCTAAGTACAAGCAAAAACGTCGGCAGAACAATGGAGCAATAATTGCTGAATTTATTGCTGGAGAACACTTGAAATTGCTTTGCCATAAATTTGCAATTTTCACCGCGAGTAGTCGTACAGTGCACTCGGGAAAACGTCAACTAATTAAAACCGCGGGTGTTGACGTTAAACAAATTGTTGACGTTTACGAATGTGAAATTTTTAAATAAAAAACATCAATAATGTGCTTTTAAAGATTTTTATTGATTATAAACTAAAACCAAACATAAACAAATTCAAAAAGGAAACAAAAAAGTCATTCAACCTGACTAGAACCATAGAAGACAAATATTTATAACCAAAATAATATATTTTAAATGGGATCATATTTTTAATTTTACATGCACACATATGAATTTAAAAAAATCTTATATTGCTAATAATGGTTGACTTTGTTACACCATATTGCTTCGCTAAAGCTACCTCACTTGTAATCTTTTCTAGTATGTCCAAAATATTTGCCTTTTCTTGTAGATTAAGCAATTTCGGTCGTTTTGAGCTCATATTGTTAATGTGATACTTACGAGAACAAAAAAGCAACTGAACCAAGGCGAATTAACTACAGGTGGTGTCGAAACGGCATCTGATTTTGACAGTTCGGGCTTATTTGTTTTGATTTGTTAGTGTTTTGCTAACAATGGTTGACATTTCGAGCTAATGGCACTAACAATGCAATGCAAAAAACCCTATGTTGTTTCTGTTGTTTTTGGATTGTTGTAGTTCCGACACCATCTGTAGTTGAATTCGCCTTGAACTGAACATAAATAAAAAGACAATACAAAAGTACATACAGTTGTAAGTTTTTTTCTACTCTACTTATTAGGGGAATTCCCAATTTCTGATATCATTTTATAAAATAAGTGTGTATGTGTACAAATGTGTGTATTTTAACCGCTGCTAAATTCAAAATTTTGTTTTATTCAGAGTTGACGTTTTAGAGCTTTGTGGTTGGGTTGACGTTTTAGAGTAGGCAATGTTAAAAAAAAGGGTTGACGTTTTGGGATGTTGACGTTAACGAGCGTTGACGTTTTTCCGAGAGCACTGTATAAAGTTTTGTGGCTGTACATATTTATAACAAATGTTTTATGTTGTGTTTTGAAGTGGTTGTGAAATTTTCTTTTTTAAATTAATAAAATAATTAATTGTAATTGTCGTAGCTGTTTTTTGTATTACTTTTTTGTTTATTTGCGTTAAAAAAAAGTTGAATTGTTCTATTGAAAAAATAAAAATATACAAAAAAATTAATTCGTCGTTTGCTTTTGTTGATCTTGACGTTTATTAAAAAATATAATATATAATAATATATTTATTGATTGCTTTTTTAATAAATAAACACACAAACAGAAAACAACCGTACAGAGAAATGAAATGTCAGATAAATTACAACTGATTTGACAGCATATTGCTAAGCAATAATTACTCAAGCAATAAGAAGAGCAATCATTGCGCAATGGATTGCCACTCATGGCAATATGCGGTCTATACGTCGCAAATTTTATGGAGCAATGAAATTTGACGTTTGCCGCAATAAATATTGCTACGTGAAGACCCGGGGTTACAAATATTAATATTAGGATTATTTTTATATAAAGTCTTGATGTTTGGACAATTCAAATAATCTTAATTAGTAATATATATTTCGATTTCTCCTCCAAGTAGTTCCTTTAACCATCTAACTTTTTCAAAACCTTTAACATATAAAACAGGGTATTCTTCTTCTTTTTTTTTATAGTAAATATTAACTCTTTCAGTGTAGACTCTCCAGTATCCCAGTGTAATCCATGCAAGTGATTATATAACCATTTTTTTGTAATTCTATCCTTATTACTTAATTCGGAATATTTTATTGTTGATTCAATGTGAAAAGTTTGTTTTTCGCTATCACTGATTGAAACACAGATTTCTTTAGCATAAAACTTATTATTAATGAAAAATCCTTGTACATCGACAATTATAAAATGATATTGTTGTTCCATTGTCACCCCTTACAAAACTAATTTAAAGATAAATAAAACATATTCTATTTATAGTTTTTAATTATTTATTTTCAAATATGAATTTATAATAAGCTCCATCCACAACTTTTTTTAAATAAAAATTTCCAGATGATAAATCGTCCATAACTTCCTCTGGTAGGTTTGTGTATTTCTTCGGTAGGAATATTAAATGAGTTTCCAACTCTAACATTGTTTTCGGACCAAACTTTGTAGATTTTTTTAAAGATTTAAAAACTTTAATTTTCTTGTTTATAGGGAGTTGTTTTAAAGGCATTATTTCCTTTAAATACTTTTTGTTGATATTGTTTAGATAATGCAATGTTTTATTAATTTTTTTAATTTTTTTTAGTTGGTTGGAGGAGAAAGTTTATTTATTTAGTTGATAATTTTTCAAATACTAGTGATGAAACTGTAATTTTGTATCAGCTATTTATACTATAATTTTATAGGCGAAGGTATTTTAAATAAAATTCTTATAAAATTCTTGCACATCACAAATGCATTAAAGAAATATGAGACATGCATGTGCAGGTTTTTAGAATTCTAGGAAAAACAAAGAAATATGTGGCATACACGTGAAACTGTTTAAAATTCTTGGAAAAACAAAGAAACCGCTGATGCTGCAGTTTTTGATTATATTAAATAAAATACAGTCAAATCCCGATAATTCGTAGCCCGAAAAATCGTAATTCCCGATAATTCGTAAGAAATGGCCGGTCCCGTGCGGTTAAGAATTATCGAGATTCTACTGTAATGCAAGAATTTAAACTTAAAAAAAAATAAATAAATAAATATTTTATAAAATCTGCTAATTGTTCCTTTTCATAATTGTCTTCTTTATGTAATACTAGCATTTAACCCGCTACTTCGTTAGCGTCTCCTTTTATTCGTGGACATATTTTTATGCCAAAGTTTACTTTTCTAGGCTTAAACTTGTTTAAATTCAAGCATTTAACCCGCTACTTTTTAATCGGGCTTTTTCTTTCATGAACATATTTATATGCCAAAGAATATGTATCTATGTTTTAGCAAAAAAATTCCAAAGTTTTTATCTCATAGGTTGATATTAACACAGGACTTTGCACCTATTATTTTGTGTTTCTAAGTTCAATATTATAGAAAATTCAAAAAGTACCACTCGTATAACACAAAAGCAAATGAAAGTAAGTTAATTTCCCGTACTGTCCGTTTTGATACTTGTTTCACCCCATTTATGCGCGAAACATTTCAGTGTTGTGGTGGGAGCCCATAATTAAGTACGAATATGCCAATGAATGGAGACAAATATTTTGTAAAAGAGGACCACATGACCTTGCATGTTGAATTTTATGTTTCTAGGTCCAATACTAACGGAAATTCAAAAAGTACCGATTAATGAACAAAAAAGTACCTAAAAGCCCTCTTTCAGGTTCTTATCCACTCAGGACCTTGCATGTTTAATTTTATGTTTCTAGGTGCAATATTAACGGAAATTAAAAAAGTACCAAAAAGTTCCCTCTTATAAATTCTGATCCACTCAGGGCATTGCATGTTGGATCTTATGTTTTAAGGTCCAATATTAACGACAATAAAAAAATACCAGTTGCAGAAACAAAAAGCAAAAGAAAAACATAAATTTCCCGTATCTCCCCTTTTTGGTACTATTTTTTCGCTCCATTTAGTTATCAAAAATTACAGTATTGTAGTGAGAGCTCATAATTAAGTACGAATATGTCAATGAATGGAGAAAAATGTTTTGTATAAAAAAAGTACCAAAAATAGTTACGATTTTTACCCTTTAAATGTTCGAAATTCGAAAAAGTACCAAATTCATATTCGTATTTTTTTCATAAGTTTCGAATGTTGTAAAAATTTTGTTCCTATGTTGTTTGGTTCAAAAGAAAGATGGGGTGCCAAAAAAGTACCAAAATTAAGGTTTTACCAGTTTTCTTCCTAATAGGACCTGTCCGCTTATTTTTCTAAAGAACAACGATAAGTATTACGTTTTTACCCTTTTTTACCCCTAAACACTCGAATTTCCAAAAATCCCGTCTTAGTGGATCGATTTGGGGAGTCACCTATCTCTGCTCCAAATGACAAGTTTTAAGCTACAGGAGTTTAGGCTGTGCGATGATGAATTAGTGAGTCAGTCATTCTGTAACGTTACAATTTTTTATATATATAGATAGATAGATGAAGAAAAAGTTTGTGAAAAAATAACAAAATTTGGAACGATTTTCACACCTTAAACATTTGAATTAAAAAAAAATCCAAATCTGTTTTGTATTTTTTAAGATAAGGTACGAATGTGATATAATTTGTATTTACCCTTTTACTCCACAAAAAGGCCATACTTCAAAAAAGTACCAAGCACCAGTCTGTTAATTTTTTTAATTTTGTAACTCTTTTTTAGTTTAGGAGATATAAGGTTAGCGAATTTTTCTAATGTACAACAATAAATGTTAATGTTTTCCTTTAGCTTAGGAGGTATGAGGCTAGAAGGAACGATTTAGCGAGAGGACAGACCCCGGTCCTAATGTCAAACTTTTAGCTTTAGACGTTTAGGATCTGCGATGAAAGATAAATATATGAAAAAATTTTTTTGAAAAAAGTAACAAACATATCTTAGGAGGTATGAGGTTAGCAGGATCAATTGGGCGAGAGGAGAGCCTCCGGTCCAAATGTCAACCTTTTAGCTTCAGACGTTTAGGCTCTGCGATGAAAGATAAATAGATGGAGAAAAAATCTTTTGTAAAAAGTAACAAACATATGTTGGTACAATTTTGGCCCCTTAAACGTTCGAATTTCCATAAAGTACCAAATATGCATTTGTATTTTTTAGATAAGTTACAAATGTTATATAATTTTTATTTCTATGTGTATTGATTTAAAAGCTAGATGGTGGAAAAAAGACCCAAAATACAGGTTTTACCCGTTTGCTACCTAAAAGGGCCGAATTTCATAAAAGTACCAGGCAGCTTTTAACTTTTTTTATTTAATGCACAAAAATTAATATTAAATTAAATAAAAGTACCAGTTTATTTAAAACAATTACCAGTTAGAGAACGAAAAAGAACCAAAATATCCTTTTTACAGATTTTCATTCACTCAGGAACTTGCATGTTTAATTTTATGTTTCTAGGTCCAACAAATACGGAAATTGAAAAGGTACCAGTTTAAGAACAAAATAGTTCTAAAAACCATCTTGCAGATTCTCATTCACTCAGAACCTTGCATGTTTAATTTTATTTTTCTAGGTCCAATACTAACAAAAATTCAAAAAGTACCAGTTAGTAAATAAAAAAGTACCAAAAATGTCCCTCTTATAGATTCTCAACCACTCAGGACATTGCATGTTGAATTTAATTATTCTAGGTTCAATATTAAGGTAAATTCAAAAAATTCCAGTTAATGAACAAAAAACAGTACCAAAAAGCCCTCTTACAGATTCTTATTCACTCAGGATCTTGCATGTTTAATTTTATGTTTCTAAGTCCAATACTAACGGAAATTTAAAAAGAACCAGTTAATAAATAAAAACAAGTAAGAGTGCTATATTCGGCTGTGCCGAATCTTATATACCCTTCACCATTGTGCGAGCAGAATACAGAGCAACTAAATAATTTTTACATATACATACATATTTACAATACTTAATTAAAACTTCATTATAAATGAAATTTAAAAAGCGAAAACTGGTAAATATTTTTTTAAAATTGTTTTGGAACATAACAATATTAAAAAAATATTATTTTTAAAAAACCAAGATTCGAACCAGGGAACTCACAGTTTCTAACTTAACACACCCCCTACCATGAAGGAACGCTGTTTAAATATCATTAAAATGAAATATAGACCGTTTACTGTTTACAACTCAACACAGTTTTTTGTTTGTTTTCTATTTGTAAAGGCACTGTTGTCATTTTTTATCTCTTTTGGCGAGTTTTTAAGAAGCAAAAAACACAAAAATTCCTAGTTTCTATTTGTCAAAATTATTTCGTTAAATAGATGAAATAATAAACGGAAATCATATTGGGCATTATGCTAGTATATGTAGACAAATGCGAAGGGGGGGAGAGATGAGACGACAACCGGATTTGAACTTCGCTTTTCACAAGGACCCAGAATATATATACTTTATAGGGTGCAGGACCTTCGGTGAAGGGTATAAAAAACAAACTTAATTACAAAAAAGAGTAATTTTTGGGATTTCAGTATATTGGTCATAACTGTGCTATTTCTGAACCGATTTGAAAGATTTATATGACGTGTTAAAGAAGAAATTTGCCATTTATTTTGGTTGTAAGACTTGGACTCGGGAAGATCTATGGTTCCCGAAAATGGCTATTTTCCAAAAAAAAATTAATATTTTGGTCATAACTTGTTCGTATCTGAACCGATTTTCCCGAGTTTTTCAGAAAATATTTTTTATTAATTAAATTTCCGATCTTTTGATATATAAGGCGTAACCATAGGTCATATAACAGTCAAAAAATTCAGGTTTTTATACAATTTTTAATACTTTTTGTATGGAAGGTACCACGCCCACTTCTCCAATCCCGCCCACATTTTGTGGAATGTTGTGTATTTATAACCTTAATGTTTGTACCAAATTTGAAAACTTTGGCTCTTGCCGTTCTCCAGATATACAGAAAAAAGTAATAAAAATACAACAACCACAAGGGATTTTTTGGAAAAATTAGAGGCAGTCGTGGTTTTTTGGTCATATCTCAGCCATTGTTGGACCAATCTGGCTGAATTTCAATAGCAAGAAATGGTGGACTATATGTGACATAAATGTAAAACAACCTAGCCGCCATCATGTCTGGAGTCTCCGGAAAACACATATCAAACGATATCGTTACATCAACTTCTCTCCTCATAAGGACCCAGAATATATACTTTACAGGGCCTAAGATCAATATTGTAAAAATTACAAACGGAATGACAAACTTATATATACCCTTTTCCACCTGTGGTGAAGGGTATAAAAAGTACCAAAAAGTTCCCTCTTATAGATTCTTATCCACTCAGGACCTTGCATGTTGAACTTTATGATTTATCCCTCTTACAGATTCAAATTTCCTCCGGACCTTTTATGTTTAATACTATGTTTCTAGGTCCAATAATAACGGAAATTCAAAAAGTACCAGTTAATGAACAAAAAAGTACCAAAAATCCCTCTTACAGATTCTCATTCACTCAGTACCTTGCATGTTTAATTTTATGTTTCTAGGTTCAATATTAACGGAAATTAAAAGAGTACCAGCCAAAGAACAAAAAAGTACCAAAAACTTCCCTCTTTTAGATTCCTATCCACTCATTACACATATTGATTTTTATATTTCTAGGTCCAATAGTAACGGCAATTCAAAAAGTACCAGTTAATGAACCAAAAAAGTACCAAAAACTTCCCTCTTATAGATTCTTATCCAATCAGGACATTGCATCTTGAATTTTATGTTTCTAGGTCTCAGTACTGGACGGAAATTATACCAAAAATTCCATTTGTAGAACCAAAAAGATAAAAAAAATATCAAATTTCCCGTATTTCCCCTTTTTAGTAGTATTTTTCCCCCATTAAAGTATAACAAATTTCAGTATTGTAGTGGGAGTCAATAATAAAGTACGAATATGTCAATGAATGGAGAAAAATATTTTGTAAAAAAGGACCACATGACCTTACATGTTGACTTTTATGTTTCTAGGTCCAATACTAACGGAAATTCAAAAAGGACCAACTAATGAACAAAAAAGTACCTTAAAGCCCTCTTACAGGTTCTTATCCACTCAGGACCTTGCATGTTTAATTTTATCTTTCTAGGTCTAATAACAACGGAAATTTAGAAAGTACCAGTCAAAGAATAAAAAAGTAACAAAAAGTTCACTCTTATAGATTTTCATCCTAGGTGCAATACTAACGGAAATTCAAAAAGTACCAGTTGAAGAACAAAAAAGTACCAAAAAGTTCCATCATAGATTCTTATCCACTCAGCACATTACATGTTGAATTTAATGTTTCTAGGTCCAATAATGACGGAAATTCAAAAAGTACAAGTTAAAGAACAAAAAAGTACCACAAAGCCCTCTTACAGTTTCTTATTCACTCAGGACCTTACATGTTTAATTTTATCTCTCTAGGTGCAATACCAACTGAAATTCAAAAAGTACCAGTCAAAAAATAAAAAAGTACCAAAAAGATCCCTCTTACAGATTCTCGTTCACTCAGGACATTGCATTTTAAATTTTATGTTTCTAGGTCCAATATTAACGGGAATTCAAAAAGTACCAGTTATAGAACAAAAAAGTACCAAAAAGTTCCGCAATAGATTCTTATCCCCTCAGGACATTGCATGTTGAATCTTATGTTTTTGGGTCCAATATTAACGATAATTAAAAAATACCAGTTGTAGAACCAAAAAGCTAAAGAAAAATATCCAATTTCCCGTATTTCCTTTTTTTGGTACTATTTGTTCCCCCATTAAAGTTTCAAAAATTTCAGTATTGTAGTGGGAGCCCATAATTTGGTACGAATATGTCAATGAATCTAGAAAAATGTTTTGTAAAAAAAAGTACCAAAAATAGTTACGTTTTTCACCCCTTAAATGTTCGAATTTCGAAAAAGTACCAAATTCATATTCGTATTTTTTTGATAAGTTTCGAATGTGGTATAAATTTTGTTTCTATGTTTATTGGATCAAAAGATAGATGGGGTGTCAAAAAAGTAGCAAAATTCAGGTTTTACCCGTTTACTCCCTAAAAGGGCCGAATTTCAAAAAAGTACCAGACATCTGTCCGCTAATTTTTTTAAAGAACACCGATAAGTATTACATTTTTTTTGTATCTCTTTTAGTTTGGAGATATAAGATTACCGAATTTTCCCGTTTTTACCCTTTTTACCCCTTAAACATTCGAATTTCCGAAAATCCCGTCTTAGTGGATCGATTTGGGGTGCGACCAATCTCTGGGCCAAATTTCAAGTGTTTAGCTTCAGACGTTTAGGCTGTGCGATGATGAATCAGTGAGTCAGTCAGTCAGTCAGTAACGTTACAATTTTATATATATAGATAGATAGATTGATTGATGAAGAAAAAGTTCTTATTTTAAGCTTATAGTATGTAATAACTAGGGCAACCAAAAAAAAGCAAATGCTTATTTTTTGGTTTACAAGATAGAATGATTTTGATTGAACACAAACTCCGATCATAAGAAAACAAAGAAAATGAGCTATATTTGTTAGGGCTTATTTTTGCTTATTTTGGCAATATCGGCTTTTTTTTAGTTATTTTTGCGATATCGGCTTTTTTTTTTGCTTATTTTGCCATTTTGAGATAATTTTTAATTTTTTTCATACAAAAAAAAACTTATTTAATAAAATTTTGCAAAATTCGTTATTATTATTTTTTTTATGTGCAACTTTTTTTATAAATACTTAAAAATCAACCATTTCTGTGCTGTAACAACTCTGGTTAAAAAAAATCGTTCAACGTTATGGTAATATTTTGTGCTTCCCTTGAACAATATTATCCCAAAACCTATATTATCTCTTTATGTTACTATACCTACACTTAAGAGTGGAGAGGGTATTATGAAGAGGGTCTTTGTGCCCACTATCAAACCAATTTAAATGCAATTAAAGACATATGTAGATGGATCCATATTTATATGGACACGTAAGGTATGCATTTTTTAAAAAAATAGGACTACAAGGGGAGATAGGGGGCAATTTCTGCCTATCAGAAACTATTAAAACGATTTTAACGAAATTTAAAACATAGATGATCCCTATTCATATAGCCATACATTCTTGAAACTTGTTTTTAAATACTGTGGTGTTGGGTATCATACGGTCGGGCTTGACCGACTATACTTTCTTACTTGATTTTTATGCAACTCTGTCTTAGGGGTACTGTACCGTACCTTTTATAGTGTTGTGTATAATTTTTATGTGTTTATGTTTTTAGAGTTAAGCCTTTTTATAAACCTAATTTAATATTTGCTTGTTTAAGTTCTTCTCTCTCGACAATTCCACAGCTGTATTCTTACGATCAAATTCCTCAGTCTGTAAAATATTTTACCATCATACTTTGTAACGTCTTATTTCTTTTTAAATATAGTTTTTGTATAAAGTAACGTCTGTTAGTTCCCCTTCTCTCTGTTTTTAGTATAGTAACGTCTTATTTTTTGGCTTTTTTAATATAGTTTTAGCTAGAATTTCTCTGCATATCAAATATTGTTAATTTCTGCAAATTTTGGGATTTTACACGAAGTTGTAACAAAATTGGAAACAAAAAATTTTTCATTGGTTTTATAAGTGAACATAGTTATGGACCGTAAGAAAAATGTCCCGTGTTTTAGGGAATATAGAAGACAAAGTTAATACAAAATTTAAATCAGTTTCATTAAAAAATTAAGGATTTTCGGTATTAAAAGATATTGGGGATATTTTGGGAGGCAAGCGGAATTGTGAGTCCAATCGTATAAAATATACTTCAGAGCAAATACTCAATTTTAAATATGCTCCCTTTACATCTATAGACGTAGGAAGAACTTTTTCTATGTACAAGAACTTGCTAACTCCAAACAGACATAGTTTTCTTTTAAAAAATTTATTGAATCAACTTATAATTTACTATAACAACGTATCAAACGAATAAAGTGGAAAATAATCAAGTTTAAATTGCTTTTTTTTCAGTTTTAACAGCTTATTTTCATGTTTTTAACGCTTTTTTTAACAGCTTAAAACTGTTTTTTTATTGCTTTTTTTTGGTTGCCCTAGTAATAACTATTAAACGCTTTTTGTCTTATAAACCTCTTATAAAAATTTGTATTCATAAACGTACAATAACAGCTTTTTTACTATTAAACTATTTGTAGCGATTTTGTGTTTAAGTATGGCAACTTTCTTTATATTTTGCTGCCATTTTATTGTTAGTGATGCATGAAACTTCTATTCGGTTCACATGATATTCTATATTTAAATTTTTTTTTTTTAATTGTAGACCTTCAAAATTTTTCTTATCAAATAAACATAATAATTTTTTAGTTTTTGAACAAAATGTTGCCGAAAGGTATCATAAAATTTTTTGTTTGAACCTTTTTTAAATATTCGATAAGAAAGTTTTCGAATAAAAAGTTTGTTTACTTTTTATTAACATCACTTTTATTATGATTTGCTTATTTTATTTTTTTTTTTAATATTTTTGAACAATAATTTGTTGTTTTAAATAAAAACAACTAGTTGCAATAATTTAATAAATAATTAAAGAGAATATCTGCATTTGCCCCTGAACATATTCATTTAAATCATATAAAATTTTTTTTTAAATAATTATCAATATAACTTTAGATTATTTGTCTAAAATAAAAAAACATTTTTGTCATTTTTTTCAACATATTTCACAAAAATAATATCATAAAATGCAAACACTTATCAAAATGTCATTTTATTTTTGGTTTAAAGAAGGGCAAATCCAACCATAAATTTTCTTACTTTATGAATGGTTTATTAAAGGTTCAATAGACTATTTTTCGTTTATGAATACAACTTTAGCAATTTTTGCTTAAAAACGGTCAATTAATCATCAATAAGTTTTTATGAATACGGCTGTAAACCTTTTTATTTTTCCAATGAATTGTACATACGTGATAAATTTCAATTTAATAATTTTGTTTTTTTTTAATTAATTAATTATCATCTCAAAATTCTTATAAAAACAAAAAAATATAAGCCATACATATGCAGATGCTTAGAATTCTTGGAACAACAAAGAAACCGCTAATACAGCGGTTTTTGATTATATGAAATAAAAATATTAAACATTTTTATTTTTCGAATAAGAATTATGTGAAACTTACCCCTAACTTATTACTCCCCTCATCAACAATTTATGATATAAATACGTCTACTTCTGGGACACAGAACCATTCTTGTTCTGATAGTTAAATCATTGTGTTCTATACTAAAAAAAAAGTGAAAATGGCTGGCGGTTTTATTTGTGAATTTTGCCGTAACGTATTCACTACGAATACAAATTTAAGAAGACATGTTCGATTACATCATGATGGACCATCATCATCGTTCAAATGTCAAACATGTAATTTACATTTTTCGGATCGTAAGGAATGGCACGGACACTCACACTCTAATACAAAAGGTGACGGCAATGATGAAGAAACTAATAATTACTGTAAAGATTGTGAAAAATATATAAAAAAAATAAATTGGCATTACCATATAAGAAAGCATTTAATAATAGAATTTTCATATTTTTAATTGAAAACAACAATAAAAATAATTTAATACCTGAAAACAATTAGTATTGTGGTTATTTTGTTGAACTATTTTTGGTTTTTAATCCAATTTTTTTTATATTTTTAATTAGGCTTAAGTTCATTAAATTTAATTTTCATTAAATTATTTTTATGAAGAAAGGAATTTTACAACATGAAAATTCATCGAGGTTTGAACCCGGGCCGGCAGGTTACCAAGACATGTTTCGATCGCAACCACTCGATCTCCTCAGATGGATTTGCCGTTTCACACTCGCAGCCATCGACGACTGCTGACATCAATAGTCAAACATCAATCCTTAAACCAAATTGTATTTTAACCTGTCGTGTGTACCCTTTAGAGGGTTAAGTAGTACGGCTGGTTGGCAACGCCAGATTTTATAGCAAGAGAGGGACAAAGCTGGAGGTAGAAAGAGAAAGGGAAATATTTGCAAGTAGAGAGGAAGAAGAAGAAAAAAAAAAGGTAAACAAACAAACAGACAAACAATTAGCAAATTAATTGCTGAAAACTGTTTGTTTGCAAAATTAGGAAAAAAATGTATAGAATCCGGCATTTTGACGACCGAGGTTTCTTGGTTGAAAAAGAAGAAAATGTCGGCCCTTTTTATTTTCCTCCTTGGCAAGAAAAGATGTGGTAAGTGGTGGCAAAATTTGATCTGGTGTACAACAGCTAATGAAAAAGTGGAAGAACAATTGTTTTCAAAAAAAAGCAACCAAAGAACTTTTTTTAAAATTATTTTTATTAAATTAAATTGAAAGTGATATGTTTCAAAAATTAAACAATATTACAATGAAATTAGAAATTTAAATAGCAAAAAGAAAAGTTGATGAAACTAAATAACTAAAATTCCAAGTGAAACAAGCTTAAAAATAATAAAACTTAAAGCTAAAAACTTAAATATTTGATTTCACGGAAATAATAATTTGCAATAAAAAAAAAACAATAAGAGAAAGATAAAGTTAAAACTAGAAATTAAATTAAGAAAAAAAAACTTAAAACGAAAAAGAAGAAAAACAAGATTTAAACTTAAATTTAAAACAATTTGAATCCTTAAAAATAAAAGCAAGAAAAATATAAGAATAAATAATACGATCAAGCCACCACATCATCGCTGCCACATCCATCGTGGGAACAACTTTCATCAATCCTCGGAACAACACCCTTCCCGAGGTCAGGTATTCTGCCAATTTGTTTTGACATCGACAGATAAGACGGACAACTGAAACGAACAAATATTAAACAGATATATATATGTATTTTTTGGTGTATAGGGGAAACGAGAATATTTAGTTACCCGTAGATTCAGTCCCTGGCTGGATATTAGGCCAGGTGCGCGTCAGATTAGGGGTGAGCTCAGGCCTGTCTGTAGTCGTAGGGTTAGTTGCCCAAAGGGTAAAATCAGTTTTCCCTACCCTAGAAAACAAAAAAAAAAATATTTAAATTCATATATGTATAGTTTTTGGATTATTGTAAACCAGACTTACCCAGAACCGAAAGTAGGGAGGACACGTGACGGACGGACGGCAGTTCTTGTAATCCGCAAAGGCATTGAGGTCAGGCGGTGGCAAAATTTTATCCACCAGGGGGAGAACTAGTCCTTAAAGGAAAAGCAAAAATAAAGTTAAATAAATAATAGAAAATAAAAGAAAACTTAAATCTAGCTACAAATTAAAAATATTAACGTAATTCATGTAAATTCTATTTTGTTTTTTTTCTAAGTAATTTTGCTAAATTGTTTTGTAACATAAGTAAAATATGTGTAAGAATTTTTAATAAAACAGTTAATTTTTTTATAATGTTAAAATGAAATTTTTTAAAAGTTTTATCATTTAATATGATGGATTAAATTTAAATAATAAGCGGCGGTAAGTAGGGGAAATAATGTTTGCAGGGTGGATTTGGGACGTCGAGTTAGTGGACGTCATGGCGAGACGAAGTTCTCGAGTGGGAGGGCAATGCATTTGTGTGTAGGTATGACCGGCAGGGAGATGCAGGACTACTTTGAGCCCCTAAAAATTTAACAGAAAAACCGTAAGCTGGTATGATTTTTTTTTGCTAGTGTGTGTGTCCAGGGTCCAGTTGCCGGCAAGAACCACCCCATCCGGCGAGCTTCAGCCGAGCTAAACGCGGGCATACCAGCGCCGCTGGCAATCTGGCCACTCTATGTTTTTGTTTAAGTCTGTCTGTTTAAAAAAACAGATGACCACCACACACCACTACAAAAATGGCGCCCAACGTGGGGCCCGATTTTTGTAGTGGTGTGGGGTGGTCATCTGTTTTTTTAAACAGACAGACTTAAACAAAAACATAGAGTGGCCAGATTGCCAGCGGCGCTGGTATGCCCGCGTTTAGCTCGGCTGAAGCTCGCCGGATGGGGTGGTTCTTGCCGGCAACTGGACCCTGGACACACACACTAGCAAAAAAAAATCATACCAGCTTACGGTTTTTCTGTTAAATTTTTAGGGGCTCAAAGTAGTCCTGCATCTCCCTGCCGGTCATACCTACACACAAATGCATTGCCCTCCCACTCGAGAACTTCGTCTCGCCATGACGTCCACTAACTCGACGTCCCAAATCCACCCTGCAAACATTATTTCCCCTACTTACCGCCGCTTATTATTTAAATTTAATCCATCATATTAAATGATAAAACTTTTAAAAAATTTCATTTTAACATTATAAAAAAATTAACTGTTTTATTAAAAATTCTTACACATATTTTACTTATGTTACAAAACAATTTAGCAAAATTACTTAGAAAAAAAACAAAATAGAATTTACATGAATTACGTTAATATTTTTAATTTGTAGCTAGATTTAAGTTTTCTTTTATTTTCTATTATTTATTTAACTTTATTTTTGCTTTTCCTTTAAGGACTAGTTCTCCCCCTGGTGGATAAAATTTTGCCACCGCCTGACCTCAATGCCTTTGCGGATTACAAGAACTGCCGTCCGTCCGTCACGTGTCCTCCCTACTTTCGGTTCTGGGTAAGTCTGGTTTACAATAATCCAAAAACTATACATATATGAATTTAAATATTTTTTTTTTGTTTTCTAGGGTAGGGAAAACTGATTTTACCCTTTGGGCAACTAACCCTACGACTACAGACAGGCCTGAGCTCACCCCTAATCTGACGCGCACCTGGCCTAATATCCAGCCAGGGACTGAATCTACGGGTAACTAAATATTCTCGTTTCCCCTATACACCAAAAAATACATATATATATCTGTTTAATATTTGTTCGTTTCAGTTGTCCGTCTTATCTGTCGATGTCAAAACAAATTGGCAGAATACCTGACCTCGGGAAGGGTGTTGTTCCGAGGATTGATGAAAGTTGTTCCCACGATGGATGTGGCAGCGATGATGTGGTGGCTTGATCGTATTATTTATTCTTATATTTTTCTTGCTTTTATTTTTAAGGATTCAAATTGTTTTAAATTTAAGTTTAAATCTTGTTTTTCTTCTTTTTAGTTTTAAGTTTTTTTTTCTTAATTTAATTTCTAGTTTTAACTTTATCTTTCTCTTATTGTTTTTTTTTTTTATTGCAAATTATTATTTCCGTGAAATCAAATATTTAAGTTTTTAGCTTTAAGTTTTATTATTTTTAAGCTTGTTTCACTTGGAATTTTAGTTATTTAGTTTCATCAACTTTTCTTTTTGCTATTTAAATTTCTAATTTCATTGTAATATTGTTTAATTTTTGAAACATATCACTTTCAATTTAATTTAATAAAAATAATTTTAAAAAAAGTTCTTTGGTTGCTTTTTTTTGAAAACAATTGTTCTTCCACTTTTTCATTAGCTGTTGTACACCAGATCAAATTTTGCCACCACTTACCACATCTTTTCTTGCCAAGGAGGAAAATAAAAAGGGCCGACATTTTCTTCTTTTTCAACCAAGAAACCTCGGTCGTCAAAATGCCGGATTCTATACATTTTTTTCCTAATTTTGCAAACAAACAGTTTTCAGCAATTAATTTGCTAATTGTTTGTCTGTTTGTTTGTTTACCTTTTTTTTTTCTTCTTCTTCCTCTCTACTTGCAAATATTTCCCTTTCTCTTTCTACCTCCAGCTTTGTCCCTCTCTTGCTATAAAATCTGGCGTTGCCAACCAGCCGTACTACTTAACCCTCTAAAGGGTACACACGACAAACCTTTGGTAGATCGAAGTTTGCTTCTTTTGAATGATCATCCATTTTAATTGATTTTACATGTTCCTCCATACTTCTGTTTTTTCGTACTTTTGTCAAGAATTTTTCTTGAAGTCCAAAGTACATTTTTCGTTTTTTCATTTTCTTGTCTTTCTTTTTCCTGTTGACCTTTTTCAGCACAACTTGAAGGACAATTGAACACATAGAGCTCGTGCCCTAGCTTTAACAATAATTAGTATTGTGGTTATTTTGTTGAACTATTTATGGTTTTTAATCCAATTTTTTTTATATTTTTAATTAGGCTTAAGTCCATTAAATTTAATTTTCATTAAATTATTTTTATGAAGAAAGGAATTTTACAACATGAAAATTCATTAAAATTGTTATTGATAATCTTTCATTCTTGACCGTGGCCGGGGCTCGAGCCCCGGGCCGGCAGGTTACCATGACATGTTTCGATCGCAACCACTCGATCTCCTCAGATGGATTTGCCGTTTCACACTCGCAGCCATCGACGACTGCTGACGTCAATAGTCAAACATCAATCCTTAAACCAAATTGTATTTTAACCTTTGGTAGATCGAAGTTTGCTTCTTTTGAATGATCATCCATTTTAATTGATTTTACATGTTCCTCCATACTTCTGTTTTTTCGTACTTTTGTCAAGAATTTTTCTTGTAGTCCAAAGTACATTTTTCGTTTTTTCATTTTCTTGTCTTTCTTTTTCCTGTTGACCTTTTTCAGCACAACTTGAAGGACAATTGAACACATAGAGCTCGTGCCCTAGCTTTAACAATAATTAGTATTGTGGTTATTTTGTTGAACTATTTATGGTTTTTAATCCAATTTTTTTTATATTTTTAATTAGGCTTAAGTTCATTAAATTTGATTTTTTAACGGAAATCAGAGATAAATTATTAAAATTATAAACAGACACCACACAAACACATGGAAACATCAAATTTAACATGGAACTGTATGGTAAATATGTGCTGATAATGAAAGATGAAGATTCTTGTATGGTGGATATAAAATCCCATCAGACTTAAAAGAACATTGTTCGTATATATTCAACAAGAGATGATATTCTTAATATTTACAACGAGCAATGAAATATTATAATTAAAAAGATGAGCGAATTTCAGGAGCGTGATAGTGGTTGGGCATTAATTGAAATAACACGTTTGGAGATGAACATAAATCAATATAAGTGTATCAAAGGATCACAATACATTCCTTCCATCAATAATGAGGAAAAAGCCTGTATTAATGTTGAGAATCGCGATGAATACTGCTTCAAGTGGGCAATCATATCCGCAATTTTTCCAGTTACTATCAATAGCAATAGATGTTCATCGTATAAAATTTTGAAGATGACATCATTTTGCTGGATAATGGAATCGATCTAAATTTCAAAAACAAGAATTTCCCTCTAGCGGTAAGTCAAATAAGAGATTTCGAGCTTATGAATCCTGAAATTAGTGTGAATGTGTTTGGACTAGAAGATGATGTTGTAGTGGTGCCATACTACTTCACCAACGAAAGAAAATTACAGATTGATACGTAGTCAAATTACAAAACATAAATGTAAAACATATATTTGCAATACATGTTTAATTAATTTCAACGCTGAGACGTCGTTAATTAAACATAAAGAGGAATGTAATAAAATGGTTACAAGGATGCCTAGTATAGATAAAAGTAAGCTTAGTTTTAAAAATTTTAAAAGCAAATGGATGTGCCTTTTGTTGTATACGCTGATTTTGAATGTATTCTGGAAACAGTTAACATTCAAAATTCTACGAACGTAAAATCAACACAAACACATATTCCATTTGCTTATACATAGTTATTATATTAAATGTTCCTATAACTCCTATTTAGATATTTTTTAAATTTACAATGGAATTGATGTACCACAACATTTTTTTAAAAGTTTAGTTGAAGACATTTTAGCTATTTACACTAGTCATCCAAAGTGTTATTAAACCAATGAATTCCTTAACACTCCTTCAACAGATACAACATTATTATAGCAAGACTTGTCACATTTGTACCAAATCTTTATCTAATGAAGTTAAAGTAGCTGACCATTGTTATGTAACTGGTCAATATAGGGGTGCTGCTAATAACCAGTGTAATTTAGAATATCAAATTGCAAATGTCATCCCTATAATTTTTTTCATAATCTTTCGGCATATGATTGCCATCTGTTTGTAAGAGAGCTTTTAACAATTAAAGGTGATATAAATATTATACCTTTAAATAAGGAGCTTTATGTGTCTATATCAAAAAGAATTTCTGTAAATGAAAAAGAAACAATTGAGTTACGTTTTCTCGATTCATTTAGGTTTATGCCATCGAGTATAGCAAAATAAGCAAGCTATTTGTCCGACATTGATTTCACGGCAGTAAAGTCAAGCTATCCAAATGATGAAGAATTTAATTTGATGAAATGTAAAGGTGTCTTTCCGTATGATTATTTAGATTCAATGAATCATCTTAAAGAAATTCAATTACCACCTCGTTCAATATTTTTCAATAAATTAAATAATGAGTCGTGTAGCGTAGAGGATTATGAGCATGCACAAAAAGTATGGAAGACATTTAAATGTACAACCTTAAAAGATTATTTACTTTTATATTTAAAAGTAGATATTCTTTTACTTTGTGATATATTTGAAAATTTCCGTAAAGTTTGTGCAATCATTTATAATTTAGATCCATGTCTATATTATATTACTCCAGGTTTATCCTGGGATGCAATGTTGAAAATAACTGAAATAGAATTGGAGTTGTTGACTGATATTAATATATATAATTTTGTCCTTCGAGCCATCAGGAGAGGTATTGTTCAATGTTCTAATTGCTAATAATAAATATATTAGTGATTATGATTCTATCAAAGAATCAAACTACATACTTAGATGTTAATAACTTGTATGGCTATGCAATGTCACAATACCTCCCCTATACAAATTTTAAATGGGTTGAAAATTATGAACATTTCAACGTTAATAATATAGCAGAAAATTCTCCATTATGATATATATTAGAAGTAGATCTAGAATGTCCATCTACATTACACGACTATCATAATGATTTACCATTTTGTGCTGATCAAAAATTGAAACCATGAAACAAAAGAAACTAATAACTGATTTAAATAGTAACTCTAATTACATAATACATTATCGAAATCTTCAGCAATGTATTCAACATGGTTTAATTTTAAAGAAAATACATAGAACTCTCCAATTTGCTCAATCAAATTGGTTACAAAAATATATTGATATAAATAACTATCACAGAACACTAGCTAAAAATTCATTTGAACAAAATTTTTTTAAATTGTTGAATAATGCAGTATACGGGAAAACTATGGAAAATGTTGATAAGAGGAAAGACATTAAAATAGTATGTCAATGGGAGAATAGAGGTAAACGTGTAGGAGCCCGAGCTCTTATAGCTAAACCAAATTTCCATAGTTCACTTCAAATTCATGAATATATGCATGATATCCAAATGAATAGAATTAAAACTGAATACAACAAACCTATTTATGTTGGATTTTCAGTCTTAGAAATATCCAAATGGAAAATGTATAGTTTTCATTATGATTACATAAAGCCTAAGTATCTTGAAAACATTAAACTCAATTATATGGATACTGATTCCTTTTTTTACGACATTAAAACAGATGATAATGTCTACAATATTCCACTTCTTAATAAAAAAGTTTTAGGGATGATGAAGGATGAGTGTAATGGTAAAATTATTAAGGAATTCATTGGGTTAAGAGCTAAAATGTATTCAGTGAAAATTGATAGAGTAGATCAAGAAATTAAAAAAATTAAGGGCGTTAAGCAATGTGTAACTAATAAATTAAGTATAAATGACTTTAGAAAATGTCTATTAGAAAAAAAATTATATTGTTGCGAAAGTAAAATTATCTAAGCATTATTTATAGTTATAGTAATAAGTTATCTTTTAAGTTATAGTAGTAACTTAAAATTGTCATGTATAATTTTGACCACAACTGTTATTTTAAAATAATTATTACATGAATTTCCCAGTCATTTCTAGAAATGGTTTTAGAACATAATAAGTAGTTATCACAGGAAGGTTCAGGAAATTTCAAGAAATAGTTATGAAATATAAAAAGTGGTGACTCATGAATAATTAGTTTAGTTTGTTTTGAGAAACGGTTCTGTTCGTAACTAATAATTGTGAACAAAATAATTAATAAAGTTTGTTAAGTTAAATAAGTGTGGGTTTTTATTCGGATTTGCAATTAAAAGAACTCAAACCCGTTTATTAAAGGAAAAACGTAATAATTGGTGTCAGAAGTGAAATTGCAATAAAAAAAAATAAAATAAATAAACAAATAAAAAAAAAACTATACAAACAACAATGAAATTCGATGAGCTAAAAGTTGAGCAGCTGAAGAAAGAGTTGGGCAAGTTGGATCTGCCTACTGCAGGAAATAAAGCTGAGCTGCAGAAAAGATTAATCGATGAATTTAAGCGACGCAATATTGACATCGCAGCTTATGAATTTGACGAAAGAGAAGAAATAGAAGTTGCTACCTGTGCAGTAACAAGCAACATGGATCTAAGCACAATGATGCAGAAAATGGAAAAGATGTCGGCAGACACTTCTAGGAAAATGGAAGAAAACTCTAAAAATATGGAGAAAATGGTAAAGGAAAATTCGGCTGAAAATTCAAGAAGCATGGAGAAAATGGTAAAGGAAAATTCAAGCACCATCTTAGCCGAAATTCAAGAAAATTCTAGAGTGACAAACGAGAAACTGCAGGCTACTAATGAAAAACTTGAAAAGCTTCAAGAAATTTCTACTGTGATAAATGAAAGAGTAGACGACATGGAGATGGAATTCAATCAGAAGCTGTGTGATGTAAAAACACAAGTCACGGTTTTTGACGAGAAAGTGCACCATCTGGAGGTAAAAGTTAATAGTCTTCAGTGCCAAGAGGGAGCGGTTCGAGTTTTACCCGAAGTCTCTAGTAGAATTAAAGCCCCGAGTTTTGACGGCAGTTCACCATTTAATGTTTTTATGTCCCAGTTTGACACAGTTGCCAACAAAAATGCATGGAACAGTGAAGAAAAAGCCATAGAGCTGATTCTGGCTTTAAAGGGAACTGCGGCTGAAGTTCTAGAAAGTGTACCATTAAGTTGCAGAAACAATTATAATGACATTATGGTAGCACTGCAACGCAAGTATGGTGGTGAACACAGAAAAGAAATATACAGAATGGAATTACGGGGTCAGGTACAAAAGGTAAACGAGACGTTACAGGATTTCGCACTAGAGATTGAGCGTTTGGTGCAGCTTACTTATCCGGGTGAAAGTCATCCATTGCTAGATCATTTTAAGATCAAAGCATTTGTAAACGGTATACGGGATGCTGATGTGAAACTAGCGGTATGTGCATCACAGAAATCATCGTTTGCGGAGACGGTATCATTTGCCCTAGCCCAAGAAACCGCAAGGATAATTTCAAGGCCGAAGGCGTATAAAGTGCAAAAACTTGATTTTGCCGCTGAAGAGGAAATAGATATTGTAAAGGACATAAAGGAGGCAGTGATGCAAGCTTTGAGCGAGAAGCAAGGTAAAAATAAAGCAAAATGCTATAATTGCGGTAAGATTGGCCATATTCAGCGAAACTGCAAAGCACCCAGACAACGATCAAGATCAGCTTCGCCGAGAAGAGCAAGCAGTGCAGAAGAAACTGAAAGTCACACGATCAATTTAGTAGTGAAAACATGTAACAGAAATATTACGACTTGTGGTTACATAAATGGTGAAATCCGCCTTTTGACTATCGACACTGGTGCTGGACATTCCATTATAAGAGCTGATTTGATAAAGGGAGCTGTCGAGCCACTAAGCGGTGTAAACTTGCGAACAGCTACGGGAGCGCATGTCATTGTCTATGGCAAAGCAAGAGTGGAAATAAGAATGGCCGATATGATCGTTTTTGATGAATTTATTGTGGCTGAAAGTATGGACGAGGTCATAATTGGAGCAGATTTTATGATTCGCCAAGGCATTAGTCTTGATATGGGACGACAAATTATGAATTGGCGTGGTCTAGAAATACCCCTAAACGTTGGGAATGGTGGTGAAGCTCTCGTAAGACAGCTAGTCACTGGTGATCATAGCAAATTGTCATCCCAAAGAGACGATGGAAAACGTGGGAGGGCGAGCACGAATTCAAGACGGCCCAGTAAACATAAAAGCAAGCACTGTGTGGAGTCTGAAAACAGGAAACGCATCAATGAGATTCGTCTATTACATGTGGAACCCAGCAAAGACTGGTCATCGGCGCAGAAGAGTGACCCCGTATTAGCGAAAATCATGAAGGCCAAGAAAGACGGTGAAAGACCGACTCATGAAGAAGTTAGATTGGAGGGTCCACTGATGAAAGCGTTTTGGGCGCAGTGGAGTAGTCTGCGGATGGTTAATGATTGCCTATACCGTACATGGGAAAGTACTGATGGCAAAACGGTTAAAAACCTTATGGTAGTACCGTCTTCTAAAGTATGCGAAGTTGTGAAGAAATTCCACGACGGTATTGGTGGTGGACATCTTAGCGTAACAAAAACCATAAAGAAGTTAAAAGCAAGCTACTATTGGGTCGGTTGCAAGCAAGCCGTGATTGAGTGCATAATTAAATGCCCACAGTGCATTGAAGACAGCGGTCTAATTGGAGGAAGTAGGTCACCGCTCCAGCATTACAACTTTGATGAATTATCCGTACCAGCGAATAATTAAGACTCCACCCAAGAGCAGAAAAGGAGTTAAGACGAAGGCGTGTTAATTTATCAAATGACAAGATGAAAGCCAGATACGATCGAGCGGCAAATTCGGAAGGCTTCAAAGAAGGCCAGTTGGTTTTACTTTTTAATCCGCAACGGAAGAAAGGACTATCTCCAAAGCTGCAGACTCATTGGGATGGCCCGTATAAAGTAATAAAGAAATTGAATGACGTGGTGTATCGAATCCAGAAATATAAGAGTCCAAGGTCAAAAATGAAAGTGGTACATCTAGAACGACTAGCCCATTATGGAAAAGGAGAATCTGAGCCTATTCGGGACGAACAGGCTTAAGTGGAGGGCAGTGTTGCGAAAGTAAAATTATATAAGCATTATTTATAGTTATAGTAATAAGTTATCTTTTAAGTTATAGTAGTAACTTAAAATTGTCATGTATAATTTTGACCACAACTGTTATTTTAAAATAATTATTACATGAATTTCCCAGTCATTTCTAGAAATGGTTTTAGAACATAATAAGTAGTTATCACAGGAAGGTTCAGGAAATTTCAAGAAATAGTTATGAAATATAAAAAGGGGTGACTCATGAATAATTAGTTTAGTTTGTTTTGAGAAACGGTTCTGTTCGTAACTAATAATTGTGAACAAAATAATTAATAAAGTTTGTTAAGTTAAATAAGTGTGGGTTTTTATTCGGATTTGCAATTAAAAGAACTCAAACGCGTTTATTAAAGGAAAAACGTATCAATATTATGATTCAATGTTCATATTTAGATCTAAGATACATCAAATTTATACTCAAAATATAAGTAAACTAACATTAAGTTATTTAGATGATAAGAGATTTATTAGAGATAATGGCGTTGATACTTTTGCATGGGGTCATTATAGAATAAATAACTATTCTGAACTTATGGAAGAGGATGATGACAGTCTTCTCAATGTAAATATAGATTTTTAATTAATTTAAAGTTTTTATATGATTAGAAAAATTGTAAAATAAAAAAATTATGAAAAAAGAAAACGTTAAATGTTATTTTTATTTCAAACCATATTTATTAAATAAAAATTTTAAACATAAATGGCCACAATTAAATATATTCAATTTGTTTTTTCGTTCGTAATTATATTCAATGGGCAATTTTAAATAGTTGATGATTTCAAGTGGTGGTTGCAAGTTTCCAAAGCTATCAAAGTATTCTTTATAATTGTGATTTTTATAATATGCTACCCAGTGTGTCCCAGGACCTTTTATGTCTTCCAAATTAACAATTCAACATTCATTATTTAAGACTTTTTTAGGTAAAGAATTACGCATAAAAACACCTCTAAAATGTTTAAGTTTTCTTCCATATTTATTTTTATCTACATCTGTTAATGCTCGACTGGGTAGGTTACTTAAAAGTTTTTTGAAGCTGGTGTAAAATAAAGTCCATAACCAGATTTATATGGTTTAAGATTTAAACCTTTTCCCATAGCAATTGATTCCATATATTTATTGTGACGTGTTGCTTCTGTCAATTGTTCTTTTCCATTCTTTATATTATTAACAGCTTTAGCTATTGCTGATCCACCTGTAGTTAAACTTCCAAGAGCTGCCAAGGCCATTAAAAGAGGAATCAATGGTAGAAATCCAACAACTTAAAGCACTGAAATAACTCTTGGTATACTTATATCAGATTTTTTTTTTAAAACCAGAGCGAACTGCTTTTTGTGCAATTAAAACAGCATTATTTATATTGTTAGGTTTCTCCTTTCTCAATAGTTTAAGAGTATTTTTAACAGTAGTAGAGAATAATTTTTTTATTACACACTCTTTTCTTTCCACCTTTTTCTTTTTTTGATATTTGATCTTTATTATTCTTCATACCTTATCCAAATTTTACTTTTGCCTTCATAGCATTCGTTTTTCTTTTGCCAAACCTTTTCAGACAATATCTGATCAGCTTTATGTCTTTTAGCTATGTCGTCAGTTGCTGAGTATGCAATATCGTGCTCTCTGCAAGCAGCATCTTATAAATTTATTCCTTTATCTCCTCTTGCTAATCATTCTTTAAGTTTTGTACCCGGTCCGCAAAACTGATATCCAGGTAACTGTAATTCAATTGGTAATTTGTGAATTAAGTTGTTGATTACTCCACGTCCAATTTTAAACTGATTAGTGTTGTGTATATTGTTGTATATTATAACCATTTTATATGTTCAGCACTTTAAATTGTAATAATTATCTTTTTTTAAAACATTACTTTTATAGTTAATTATGTATTTCATTACTCGTCAATATGTGAATAGTTAAACAGATCGAAAGCAGATATAAAGCAGATCAAAAGCAGATCAGAAGCAGACATAAAGCAGATCGTTTATAATTTAAAATACAAATACACGAACACGACAATCATGAATAAGAATAATGAATTGTTAAAACATATTGTTGAAACCAGAGCGGTATTAAAGGAAAAATTACAAAATATTAAACTTAATGAAATAGATAAAGTTAATATGCTAGAAGATACGTTTAAACCTTTAAAACATATAATCAAAAAACACAAAAAAATCTACTGGAACAGTACGATCGCCATCATATCAATCACTATATACACCATCATCTCCATCACTATATGGACCTAATTTAAATCAGGATAATGCTTCTAGTAATGTTCTTTCTTATATGATATTGATATTAACTAAGCTTGTTTTGCTGTTTTTAATGAAGAAAATAGATCTAACTCCAATATGGATTATGATGATGATATTGATAATGTATCTAGTTTGAAGAGGTTAAATGAAGAAAATAAATCTAATTATGATATGGATATTGATGATGATGACCAGTACAATGAAGATAATAATGATAACAAAGTCCAATATATAAACAACATAAAACATATAAGAACATTTAGCAACAACACATCTACTCTACCTAATATAAAGAGAAAGAAAAATAATATTGTTACGTTACTGCCTTTCCTTTATTATAAACCGTTTCGAGTTCTTTATTGCAACTTTAATAAAATAAATAAAACACAAACAAAAAAAATACTATTCACAATTTATTCAACTCTATTTAGTACTAAGTCTTTTTAACAACCGTAATTTATAGCTTTTATTCACAACCAACTATAATTTTCTCAGCGTAACACGTTATTGACAAAGTCTGAACTTAGAATGATCTTATTCTGCTAGTCGCCGCTAGTATTTATATTGCAATTTGGTTGTCTAGAACATTCGAAATGTTTTTCGAAGGTTCGAGGCTTTACTATTCACCACACTTTAATTTGATTTATGGTAGCACTTATGTTTACATAATTTTACCTCTTATACTGAAGCTTTTTTAACGGTCATTTCTAGAGCTTTCTGCACATTGGTATTGAAGTGTACTAAATTATAGCAAAAACGATGTAAACTAATAAAATTACTTATGAATACAAGATAACTAATAAATACAGGATAACTAATAAATACAAGATAACCAACAATTATTACCAATTTTTAACCAATAATTACAACTAATTCTTAACTAAAGTTACTTTCGTAAAAATATGAAATTTTTACAATCAACAAAAACATCGACATTATTAAAAGCTAACAATACTAAAAAGCATATTTCACTAAAAACAACAACAACATCAACAGCACAATCGAAGGATGATAAAAACCAAAAAAATCTATAACGAAAGAATTATTCATTGCTTTCAAATTTCGATGATGATGATGGTGAAGAAAACGCAACAAAACCACACATTTATTTTCCAAACGTAAAAGTAAAACACAATTAAAAACCGATAAGAAACGAATTAAATTAAGTAATTCCAAATCACCAAACCACTATACGAGAATATTATGTTGTCAATAAAATGATTGATAGAATCTATACTAAAATTTAATAACGATAACATTTTATATATAAAAAATTAAAATTGACACCAGGATTATTTGAACTACTGTTCCACATAAAACCTTTACATTATAATAAAATAGATTTTAAAAAATATGAAGATATTCTTATTAATACAAATGTACACAGACGTAACTATCAGTCAAATAAACAAATTAAAGGAACTAAAGCATTTAAGTATAAACGTATTATAAAAAAATTATTCAATACAAAGCGTAATATTCTTACTTAAGGTAGTGGATTTCCTTAAAATTAGTAGAAAAACGTAAACCAAACTATATTTATTGGGATCGTCCAAATGAATTAGTCGACAGATAACGTTTACTCCTTTAATTTCAATTATTGAGGAACTTAGAGAGGCTAATATAATTTATTAAAAACATGAGTTTTATAAATAAATTTGGAGAAAGCTCAACACCTGAGTATAAATTTAACGATTCAAAACGAAGATCAAATCTATTAAAAATGCTTGATGTTGGTGTAAACAATCATGTTTTTGATATGCATAAAAAAGAATTACTAATCTAGCCACACCGATCGAATCTAAGGATGCTGTTACAAAAGCCTATTTAAAACGAACAAATGAATTACTAACAAATAAATTAGATGAAACTGTTAAAGATGTTGAAACTTAAATACAACTGCTAACAAATAAAACTAACCATGCTATCGTTAATAACATAGAAAAGCTGTAGAAAGATGTTGAAGGTATTACCATTGCTAACAAAGATTTTGAAAAGAAAATATCAAACTTAAAAAATGAAATAAATCAAGCTATCGTTAATAACATTGAAAAGTTATATAAAGATGTAGAAGCTTTTAGTATTGGCATTCCAAATCATATAAAGAAGCAGGAACATGTTATTGAACAATCAGGTGAGAAACAAATATTAAAAGTAAATAAAGAATACATGAAAAAAGTTGATGAAAGAGTCAATAAAATAGAAGAATATATTTTAAAATTGGATGGCATAGATGAAAGATTTAACAATATTGAAGATTACCTTTTTAAAAACATTGATAAACGTCCTCCGATAAAGATAACTAAATATCCATAAAACATATATTAATTCAGACATAATACAAAAAAAAAAGATATGAATCTAAATGTAGATAAAAGAACAATAGTTAATGAACTACATAGACAAAAAATTTTAAAAGAAGGCGAGTTGTTGTAAAAGGAATTGATGATTTATGGCAAGCGGATTTAGTAGAAATGGGAAGTTATGCAACATATAATAATGGATATCGTTATCTTTTAACCGTAATAGATACATTTTCGAAAAAAGCTTGGGCTGTTGCAGTAAAAAATAAAAGTGGTAAAAGTGTACTGAATGCTTTTAAAAATATATTAAGTATTAATCATAGAAAACCGAAAAACCTATAAACAGATAATGGTAAAGAATTCTTCAATAATCAATTTCATCGATTGATGCAATTAAATCATATTAATCACTATTCAACATTTAGCGTTTTAAAAGCTTCCATCATTGAACTATTTAATAGAACATTAAAGGGACTAATGTGGAAAGAATTTAGTAACCAAGGAACATAAAATGGATACACATTTATCAAGAACTTGTTAATAAATATAATAATACTTATCATAGAACAATAAAAATGACACCAAATCAAGTAAATTTATTAAATGAAAAATCACTATTAGATGCAGTCTACAACAATTTAAAAGTGTTTAAAAGACCGAATTTTAATGTTGGTGATAATGTTCGAATAAGTAAATATAAACATGTGTTTGAAAAAGGTTATACACCGAATTGGACTACAGAAATCTTTAAAGTTAAACCTGTAAGAAACACAAATCCTGCAAATCACAAACCGCAAACCACAACACGATAAAGTCACAACAATATACACACATACACGGCTCAGTGTAGCGTACCAATCGATGAACTTATTTAGGTAACCAACCGACTGTAGGGTGAAAATAAAATCTTGATCGCGATATCGCCTCCAAGATAAGAAGGGGATAGTTAGATAGGATAGAAATTGTTTGCTAAGCTATGACATGATCCCAAATTTGTATGGAAAAAGTGCCGTAGAACCATCTTAAACATACTACTCAGATATGAAAAATTAAAAAAACTCACATTCAAAATCCTCATAAGGAAAAAAACGCGATTTTCCTGACTATTAAGAGCGGGAAAATGAATTAGTAAAGAGGCCTTATAGAAGGCCTTTTTGGCGATATAAAGTTTTCCAGCCGCATTCCAACTGTATTTCTAATTTACACGGTGTGTCATTGGAGACAAAAGCCTTGCCTTCTTGCATCAACTTTAAAGGCTTCTGCAAGGCCTTCTAAAATAATAAAAACATTACAGCACTAGTACTAATAAAAGGATTTCGATAGGCCTTGTCTTAAAATATCTTACAAAAACCATTATAAAAGACCTTTTCGAAGAAGGCAGAGTGGAATAAGTGAAAGTTTAATAAAAATACAGTTGTAAACCTTCTTTAGACCTGAAAAGTGAAAGTGCTTGCTATTTTTCCTGCTGGGCAGCACGATAGCCTGTGTGTTTTTTGTTTTTGTAAAATTATTTGTTGGCTGGTGAACTAAAATGTGTTTTGCCTTTGTAAAACTTTCTTTCATGCCTATAAAAGGGTCAGTTTTTTTCGTTTGAAAGACATAATGGCAAACATTATTGAAAACAACTTACTGCCTGCAAGAACTGAAGACATGTATTTTGTTCTTGTGAAAAATTTTTACCTCTGTACCAACCGCGACATTGAATTTACAATAGCATTATAATTTGGCGCGAAACAATAAAGTTTCATTAAAACAACAATAAAATACATCTTCTTATCCATCAACTACACTTACTTATTTATATGTAGGTACATTAGGGTGGGTCAATTTTTTGCCCACCAAGCGTATAGCAAAATCTTAATCTACGGAAAATTCTAAGAACTACTCCTTAAGAAACCATGGTTCTCAAATCAAAATCGGGGTTTCGGTTTTTGACTTGAAAATTTGGGGGGTGTGCTTTAAAGTCATGCGAAATATGGTCATGATGGCTTTATCTCTCATTCAATAGGGAGATAAAGCCTTTTTTCCCCCCATTTGAATGGGAGATAAAGCCATCATGGCCTTAGCTTACATTAGCGATATTAGAAAATGGCTTTATCTCTCATTTCAGTTTTGAAGAACTTTTGCATTTTACATTGATTAATAGTTTTCTTATTTTTATAATTAAGAGTCTTCCCGGAGACACAAAAGTTAAGTATTCAAATCTGGCTTGGCATACTAAAGTTTTTCTGCGTGGCGGCCTGCGGCCGCGCTTACGGGTCTTCGCCTCCAGTAGGACACGGCAGGTGGCTTCGCTGAATAAAGTTTTCCTGCGTGCGTCACAAGAATAAAAAAATGAATTTTCCCGGAAACACTAAAGTAAAGTAACAATATTCTGGAAAAATATGACTTTATTTCACATTTGCGAAAAAAAAGTATGGCTATATCTCTCATTTCGCAAAATTTTAAATATGACCTTATCTTTCAATGATTGTCCAATAAGGCCATTATGGCTTTATCTCCCATTCAATTGAGCAATAAAGCCATCATGGCCTTATTTCGCATAACTTTAAAGCACCCCCCCAAAATTTGGTGCTCAGGAAATCTGAAAAAATTATACCTTTTTGGAAATATTTATTGCAATTGGTGAATAGTAGAGGTCTGCACAAATGATTTGGTAGCCAAATGAATGCTGTGTGTGTATTTGATATGCTTATCAAATGTGTTAAAAAAATGAGAGCGAGTCATTCACGCTCAATCATTTTAAATGAGAGATCAACACAACACAGTTCATTAAAAAGTTAGCCACATACACTTACACTAATTGTGTGTGTTTCTCTATTATTGTTTATTGTTTGATGAACTCAAATTCATACATATTACAATAAAAAAACCTGAGCGAAGTTAAAAATCACACTAATCATTCGTGTGTTTCTTGACTTTCTTATTTTGGTAAGTTGTAATAAATGTATTTTTTATATGCAAAAACAATAACAATAATAATCTTATAAAAAAAAAATATTTTAAAATATGACAGACCAGTATACAAAGGCAATAATTCTTAAGCACTTATTACACTATATTTTTATTCATTGAAAATATAGAATTGATAGAAAGAAACAGTAAATGTCAAAAAAATAAGTAAAATTGTTCAAATTAAAATTGACATTTCAAGCTTAAAATATTAAAAGTGTTGCTGAATCAGCGGTTTATATGCAAATTCAGCGACTTACCGCTTTTTTGTTTGTTTTTTTTTTGTGTTTCTCATAAACAAAACGTTAAAAACATTTAATAAAATAAACAAAACAATTAAAAAAAAAAACTAAAAAACTTTGTTTACATTTTTTATAGTTTACTCTTTCTAACATTTACCGTTTCATTCCATCAATTCTATTTCAATTCAATGAATCATCTTTTTACTAATATTTTGTTTTTAATACGATAAAAAAAAAATTTTAAAACACAAAACACATGTTGTGTTGATAAAACACAATATGTACATCGTCACACAAGTGTATTTACTCGAATTAAAGAGTAAATTTGCTATTTATACCTGTATCAAATATTTCTCTCACAACACTCACATAAATAATTGAACGCTTTGCACACATAGGCTATTACTTACACACAATTAATTGTGTATGATTCTAAAATCACACACAACACACTACTTGCTAGTTTGATATGTGAATTCATGTGTCGTTTAATCGCACACATGCAGACCTCTAGTGAATAGTTAGCTTGTATCGCTGAAAGAGGGCTTGTTTAAAAGGAAATTTTCTCAGCTATATATTTTTGTGTTAGTTTTTATTCTGTACGTAAATAATTGGTTTAGAGGTTTTTGTCAAAATAATCATAGTCAAGCTGGTAAAAAACCTAAAACTGTTACAATTTTGATACCCAAAAGTTAAATAAAATAGTTTAACTAGATTTTAATTCAAAATTATTAAAATGAAGCAATTGATTCAAAACTTAACTAAACGAAAATTTAGTTAAACAAAATTTAAACAAAAACTGAAAATAAAAAAAATTAATTAAATTAAATTAATTAAGAAAATAAAAAAATTTTATATATTTTATTATTATTCTATTATTAAAATGTTATTCATTCTTATTTGACCTTTCTTTTTATAATTATTTTTAATTGTTTAAGCTTGAGGTCTTTTTATTTATAAAATATTATATTTATTTCAATCGATACTTCTCTAATCATTGTTTAGCATCGTCAGGAAATTATATAAAATTTTGTAAACACACAATTTACAGTTAAAAATCTCACGTTTATTCCATTTAAAAATTGTTACCATAAAATATTATTAGTTTTAATTAAAATTTTCACTTTTTCGGCGCGTTTTCAAGAAAAGCCAGCCATATTTAAAAATGTACAAAAACTCGTATTAAGCGCATAAGTTAATAAGTGCTGTTGTGGTTAAGTGGTTATGTCGTGCCTTGTGATCCAGGATGTAATGTTTTAATATCTGGTTTGGCCAGTATTTTTTCTTTTAAATACATTTTTATTGAAATTGTTTATTTTTTATACCCTTCACCACAGGTGGAAAAGGGTATATTTTATAAGTTTGTCATTGCGTGTGTAATTTCTATAATAGTGATCATAGACCCTATAAAGTATATATATTCTGGATCCTTATGAGGAGAGATGTTGATTTAACGATGTCCGTCTGTCCGTCCGTCTTACGTTTGATATGTGTTTTCCGGATACTCCAGACATGATAGCGACTAGGTTGTTTTACATTTATGTCTTATATAGTCTACCATTTCTTGCTATTGAAACTCAGCAAGATCGGTCCACAAATGGCTGAGATATGACCAAAAAACCACGACTGCCTCGTTGTTGTTGTATTTTTTTATTTCTGTATATTTTGAGAACGGCAAGAGCCAAAGTTTCCAAATAAGGTACACACATTAACGTTATCAATACACAGCATCCCACAAAATGTGGGCGGGATTGAACAAGTGGGCGTGGTACCTCCCGTACAAAAAATATCAAAAATTGTATAAAAACCTGATTTTTTGGACTGTCATATGACCTATGGTTACGCCTTATATTTCAAAAGATCGGAAATTTTTAATATAAAATATTTTCTGAAAAACTAGGGAAAATCGGTTCAGATACGAAAAAGTTATGACCAAAATATTAATTTTTTTTTTGAAAAATACCCATTTTCGGGAACCATAGATCTTCCCGAGTCCAAGTTTTATAATCAAAATAACTGGCAAATTTCTTCTTTAACACGTCGGTATATAAATCTGTCAAATCGGTTAAGAAATAGCAGAGTTATGACCAAAATACTGAAATCCCACAAATTACTCTTTTTATAATTAAGTTTGTTTTTTATACCCTTCACCGAAAGTCCTATACCCTATAAAGTTCTGGGTATTCTGGGTCCTTATGAAAACCGAAGTTCAAATCCAGTTGTCCGTTTCTGTGTCAACTGTGTTAAGTTGTGAACTGTAAACTGATCATATTTACTTTTAATGATATTCATAAAACGTTCCTTCATGGTCCAGTTGTCTAGGGGGTTTGCTTAGGTTAGAAACTGTGAGTCCCTGGTTCGAATCTTGTTTTTTTCAAAAAGAAAATTTTTTTTTAATTTTTTTATGTTCTGAAACGATTTAAAAAAATATTTACCAGTTTTAACTTTTTAAATTTAATTTATAATGAAGTTTTATGTATTGTATATATGTATGTTCATGTAGAAATTATTTAGGTTTTGTCTAGTTGCTCTGTATTCTGCTCGCACAATGGTGAAAGGTATATAAGATTCGGCACAGACGAATATAGCACTCTTACTTGTTTTTTTTTCATTCAGATTCAGTTTCAATTCAAAAACCGGAAGCTCGATTTTGATTTTATAGGTAGAACCATGGTTTCTTAAGGAAAAGTTCTTAGAATTTTCCGTAGATTACGATTATGCTATACGCTTTGTCAATTTTTTTGGGCCCGAACAAATTGACCCATAATATAAAAACCAACCGTCGCGGTTGGTACAAAAACCAAAATATTTTTACAATAATTTATGCCTATAGGTACGTGTTTTTAACGAAAGAAAAACTGACCCTTTTAAAGACAAAAAAAAAAAAATTTTACACAAACAAAACACATAACGTTAGCTTAAATGCAAAACAATATGGGTATTAATGGAAAATTTGAAATTTACTTGTTTTGTTGATTTCGATTCACGTTACATATTTTTATAAAATTTTAAACTTCTACTTAAAAAATAAACAAGTTATTTACAAAATGACGTATCATCAAGTATAATGTATAATCACTAGGGATGAGATTTTCATGCACTAAAACTTAAAAAATTCCATAAAAAATCGCTTTTTAATTTTACTAAAAACAAAAATATAAAAAATTCAGTCTATTGTTATTCACATATCTTTAAAAAACTTAAATAACTTATTTGAATTTTTGTTTTATTTAATAAATAAGACATGTTTTATTAGAAGTAAAACTTTGGCTTGCACTTGAAGAATGCCAATGAATTTTGAAAAAAATTATTTTCAGATCCAACTTTGATTTCAGATCAGATCAAAAGTATTTTAAATTCATTTTATTTTTTGAAACCCTTAATTCTTTTTGCAAAACGCTTTGGTTTTTTTTTTTGATTTGTCGGGCTATTCTTCCATCCACAATGTTAGTTTTACTTTCTGCAATATCAATTAATTTGACTTGAGTATTAAGTGAACTAAATCCCAACTAAATTAATTGGAAAATACGAATGCTAATTGGCCTCTGATGTTATTTAAATTTAATATTTGTATTACTTTTTTAATTGCATAATCATCGGTATCTATAAGCTCTTCTAACATCCTTAAATTACTTAAAGTTTTTTGAATAGAAATCTGAACCATCTAGCCAGGCCACCATCTTCTTACTACTGGCTACGGCGGAAGGGGACTCAAGGGTAACATTTCATTAAAAATTGCAATATTATCGAATTGGCTTCTAATTTCCTCTGAAACCCGGTATAACCCATTTGCCAAGCAAGTAGTTTGTAACAGTTTTGGATAAAATATTGTTACGTTTTTCCTTTAATAAACGCGTTTGAGTTCTTTTAATTGCAAATCCGAATAAAAACCCACACTTATTTAACTTAACAAACTTTATTAATTATTTTGTTCACAATTATTAGTTACGAACAGAACCGTTTCTCAAAACAAACTCCAACAGTTATACATGAGTAACCCCTTTTTATATTTCATAATTATTTCTAGATTTTTCCTGAACCTTCCCGTAAAAACTATTTATTATGTTCTAAAACCATTTCTAGAAATAAATGGGAAATTCATATAGGAATTATTTTAACATAACAGTTGTGTTGAAAATTATACATGACAATTTTAAGTCACTTATATGACATAAAACTATAACTTACAAGATAACTTATAACTACAACTATAAATAATTCTTAGATAATTTCACTTTCGTAACAATATTTTAAGCGCATTGGAAGCCTTAACCATGTAAGGTATTGCACCGGTTTAAAAATGAAAGATCTTTTGTCGAATCTTGTATTGAAAGCAAACCCCTAAAAGAATTTATTTATTGATTTTAAAATTTGTTTTGAAAGTTTTTTTTGTGTATTTAAAAATTTCTTAAGAACTTTCTATAGAAAGTTATATATATGTATAATATATACTATATATATATATATATATATGGAAATTAAAAAAAAATCACTCAAAAATGTCAAAATATGCATTATCTCCAAAATATGCAACAATATGCAAAAACAAATCGATGCCATTTTAATGCAAATGTAATGATTCGGAAAGATAATTGATCGACATCGTTTTTAGACTTTCGACAAAAAACATGCATATGCATGGAAATCGCATTCCTAATAATCACACTCAAGAAAATAATTAGCAGAGTATTTAATTCTTTTTATAAGAACACAATAATATTTTTAAATATATGTTTTATAACTGTTACCACGGTGCTTACACCGCACTTATGCTGTAAAATTATAAAAACCGAATCCATATACGTTTGTTTTACAAAACCTATAATAAGTGTGACTATCAGCTTTTTCCACATAGGACTGTTAGACATTTCTGAAGTTTTGCAGCTTACCCCATTGCACTCCTAAACAGGTCCATAGATTTTTGTTTCCATCAGACTGCCATTATTTTTATGATAGTATACCTTATGTGCTAATATATTGTTACGAAAGTTAAATTATCTAAGAATTATTTAGTTATAAGTTATCTTGTAAGTTATAGTTTTATGTCATATTAGTAACTTAAAATTGTCATGTATAATTTTCAACACAACTGTATTACCGCCTAAAAGTGTATTTAGATTATAACAGTTACTACATGAATTTCCCAGTCATTTCTAGAAATGGTTTTAGAACATATTAAATTGTTATTACAGGGAGGTTTGGAAAAAGTCTAGAATAGTTATGAAATATAAAAAGGGTTGACTCATGAACAATTAGTTGAGTTTTTATGGAGACATTAAACGGTTCGGTTCGAAACTAACAGTATTGGATAAATTTTGTGAACATTATAATCAATTGCAATAAAGTTTGTTAAGTTGAATAAGTCTGTTTATTAAATTTGCAATTAAGAGAACTCAACGGTTTATTATAAAGGGAGTAAACCGAAACGCGTTTATTAAAGGAAAAACGTAACAAAAAAATAAGAGATAAAAAACTGTACAAGCAACAATGAAATTCGACGAGCTAAAAGTTGAACAGCTGGAGAAAGAGCTGGGAAAGCTGGATCTGCCGACTGCAGGAAATAAAGCGGAGTTGAAAAAAAGATTAATCGATGAATTCATGCGACGCAACACTGACATCGTTGCTTATGAATTTAAAGAAAAAGAAGAAAATGGAAGTTGCTGCCCGTGCAACACCAAGCAATATGGATCTCAGAACAATCTTTGCTGCTATGATGGAAAAAATGGCAGAAAACTCAAGAAACATTGAGAAAATGGTGAAAGAAAATTCTGTTGTAAATTCAAGAAGCATGGAGAAAATGGTAAAGGAAAATTCAAGCACCATCTTATTGTTAATAATTCTTTGGTTAACGTCTATCTATACAAAATGAAACACGGAAAACGTCTTTTCAATTCAGAGTTTTATTAAGAACTAACTTAAAGTTTAAAATGAAATTACTCAAAGTATATAAGTAGAAATAAAGAAGACAAAATAACAGTTTCCAAAGTACAAGTAAAGAAAAAACACAAATTGGGGTTGCCATTGCGTATTATTTTCAACACCCTTCCACAAACCAAATTTGTGCTTTTATAAAAATAAAATATAATCATTTTAATCCTAACATTTTTACAAATTTAGAATGTTTTCCCTTTAATAAACATTTTGTCAAAACATCAGCCACCATGTTGTCGGTTGGGACATATTTTAATTGTACGTCCCTATTCTCCACTACTTCTCGAACAAAATGGTATCTAATGTCAATGTGTTTAGATCGGGAATGGTAGACAGGATTTCTTGCAAGTTGTTGTGCACTTAGATTATCACCATAGATAACGATAGAAGTCCCGTTTACCAAATAACCAATTTCAATTAAAAGCCCTCTGAGATAGACTGCTTCCTTGGCCGCAGTGCACAAGGCCATATACTCAGCCTCGGTGCTACTCAAAGCTACAGAATTTTGTTTCTTGGATTCCCAAGAAAAAGCGCATCCAGCTAGGTAAAAAGTAAAACCAGTATGGGATTTTCGATCCAATGTATCGCCTCCCCAGTCTGCGTCCACATAACCATGTAAGGGCACACCAGTTTTCTTGTACTCCAATTTCATACCACTGGTACTGGCTAAGTAACGTAAAATATGCTTAATACCCGAAAAATGCTCACTGTGAGGATCTACATTGTGCTGTGCTAATTTGGAGACAGAATGCAAAATATCAGGTCTGGTCGCCAACGCAAGAAACATTAAAGATCCAATCATGGACTGGTAATTTTTAGGATCAACTCGGCCGCATTCGACGTCATTACAATTAAGTTTACTGCCAGGATCCAATGGGGTCGATGCAGACCGACAATCACTCATACTATGTTGACTTAGTAATTGTTTTATATACTGCGTTTGATCGATAGTTATTGCTCCCAATTCACCATCACGAGTAATTTTCATACCCAAAAACAATTTAAGTTGACCTGAGTCAACGCATTCAAACTCGTCTGAGATCATCTTTTTGATGTGGAGGATGTCTTCTTTGGATTGACACCCTATAATGATATCATCAACGTAAATAACAATTAGACATAATTTACCTTTTTTCAACATTTGGTAAAGACAAGGTTCATGATCAGATTGTTTGAAACCAATTTTCTTTAAAACTGAATCAATTTTGGAGTTCCACTCCCTTCCAGACTGTTTCAAACCATAGATCGCCTTGTTAAGCTTCAAAACAAGATTGGGACACGTTCTATCAACATAACCCTCAGGCTGCTTCATGTAAACATCATCAGTTAGCTCACTATTCAGATACGCGGTACACACATCTAGTTGGTGAAGATGCATTTTCTTTTCAACTGCGATCGCCAGTAACATTCGAATTGTAGCAAAACGGCAAACTGGAGAAAAAGTTTCACTATAATTTATCCCGTACTCTTGGCTGCAGCCTTTGGCCACAAGCCGTGCCTTAAAACGTTCAATACTGCCATCATCTTTTCGTTTTATTGTGTAAACCCATTTAGATCCAACCACTTTTTGGCCATCTGGTAACTCTGTCAGATCCCAAGTTTTATTATTTTTCAAAGAAATGTACTCTTTATTCATAGCATCGAGCCACTGTTTCGATTCTGAACCATTCATCGCCTCTGACACAGTTTGAGGCACTGTTACATCATCATTTACCATAGCACTCAAAACATTGTACACTTTCTTTGGTCGGCCTGGTTTACCCGTGCGTATAATTTTTGGTCTGCCTGGGCCAACAGCTAACTCATCAAACTTTACTTGATCATCTAACTCTTTAGCACTTTCATAGCATTCTTCATCTTTATTTTCATCGGAGATTGAACCATCATCATCATCTTTCTTAATTGTTTCTTCAGCGGTATGTTCCTCTTTGTCACTTTCATTGGCCAATAAGTCAAACGATAGACTTTTGTCAACATCATATGTTACCTGTTGAGGCTCATTAAACAGAACATCACGTTTTTCTACCACTTGACGTGTAATCGGGTCATAAAGCCTATATGCCTTCGATGTCAATGAATATCCAATCATACGATATTCTTTTCCCTTTGCTTTGAACTTACTGTGTTGTGTCTTGTCAAGGGCAACGGCTTCACATCCAAACGTTCGCAAATGTTTAACCGATGGTTGCTTGCCACTCCATGCTTCAAAAGGCGTTACACCATCTAAAGCTCTAGTAGGTGATCGATTACGTATGTAAACCGCGGTAGCGATTGCCTCTGCCCATAGACTTTCACTCATGTTTGTATGTACCAGCATACTCCTGGCCATTTCAACCAAAGTCCGATTAAAACGTTCGGCTACACCATTCTGGGGTGGACTATATGGGACTGTGAGTTGACGTTCAATGCCATTCTCCTCCAAGAATTTATTAAATTTGTTGTTAGTAAATTCGCCACCGTTGTCACTTCGAATTTTCCTTATCTTTCGGCCCGTCTGTCGCTCTACCATATTCTTAAATATCACAAATTTGTCAAAAGCTTGGTCTTTTGTTGCCAGAAAATAAACAAATATGCGTCTAGAACGATCATCTATAAACGATATAAAATATCTCGAGCCAGAAATTGATTGTTTCTCAAAAGGGCCACACAAATCTGTGTGTATTAAATCAAGAATATTTTCTGATCTGTTTTCTGTCGCCTGCGGATAGGGTTGTGTACAGACTTTCGCCTTCATACAAGTCATACAGTTTTCCTTTACAAAATTTACTTTTTCAATACCACGAACCATTTTCTTAGCATCACACAAACTTTTAAAATTTAAGTGTCCATATCTATTATGCCACAAAACTGCAGAAAAACATTTGTTTTTCATCTCATGATCAATAACATACAACTTGTTCTTCCTCTCAAATGTAAAAATAATTTCTCCTTTAGAAACGATACTGGCAGAATTTCTGTTAAATTTAACAGAGAAACCTTTTTGCGTTATTTTGTCTACAGACAAAAAATTACCCTTCATCGTTGGTATAAAAAGAACATCACTCAAAACGAATTCACAGCTACTAAATTGTAGTTTAACCTCTCCTATACCTTCAGCTGCAATATAATTTTCTCCTGCCAACTGTATGCTCTCTTTATGTAAATTAAATTTAGTAAACATACTTTTCTCGCAACACATATGAGTTGTCGCCCCGCTGTCCAAACACCAAGTATGTGTGTTGATAGTGTGCGTTTCTGTTGCCGCGAGCATTGAAAATGCATAACTTTGTTCTGCTTTCTTACCGTCGGTTTTCTTTGATGTACATTTCGCTGCTATGTGACCATGCAAACCACACTTATAACAATTACCGTTGAACTGTTTTTTGTTCTTAGAACCTTTGTTGTTATAGTTATTTTTATTATTTCGTTTGTTGTTGTCTTGTGCATAAAACGCAAGTTGTTCCGTTTTCTCATCTGATATTTTATTTTCTTCATGTCTACGTTCGCCTTCTTCTAAAAGTTTCACTCTTAATACTTTAAGGACCGGAAGCTCATCCCGGGTTTCCATGGCAATTACGAAATTTTCATAAGTTTTTGGCAAACTGGAAAGTAATATAATTACCAAAAGCTCATCCTTGATATCGATTTTAACTTCCGATAATTTTTCCACAAGGTCGGTAAATAAATTTAAATACTCGGACATACTCATACCAGCGGTCATTTTTAATGACAACAACTTCTTGTAGAGTGTAACTTTACGAGCTGGACCACTGGGCTTATAAATCTCCTCCAAACGATCCCATGCCTCTTTAGCTGTAGTAAAATTCTTTATATAATTTAGCTGAGATGGTTTCACACTGAGTACAATAGTCGCCAATGCCTTTTCGTTGGTAGCATTCCACTTTGTTTCAGCATCTGCCCTTATTAAAACACCGTTTACAACACTCCACAGCTCAGAATGGATTAAAACATTTTTCATTTGTACACTCCAACAGTCATAATTTGTATCATCCAGTTTTTCTATTTGATACAACGAACTCATTTTGATTTTTGTTTAAAAATTTTATTATATTTTCCGCACAACGCTTAACCAATACACTTTTTATTATACGTGGGATCTGGGCCCATAACCTATTGTTAATAATTCTTTGGTTAACGTCTATCTATACAAAATGAAACACGGAAAACGTCTTTTCAATTCAGAGTTTTATTAAGAACTAACTTAAAGTTTAAAATGAAATTACTCAAAGTATATAAGTAGAAATAAAGAAGACAAAATAACAGTTTCCAAAGTACAAGTAAAGAAAAAACACAAATTGGGGTTGCCATTGCGTATTATTTTCAACACATCTTAGCCGAAATTCAAAAAAATTCTAGAGTGACAAACGAGAAACTTCAGGCTACTAATGAAAAACTTGAAAAGCTTCAAGAAATCTCTAGTGTAATAAATGAAAGAATATACGACATGGAGATAGAATTCATCCAGAAGCTGTGTGATGTAAAAACACAATTCACGGTGCCAGAGGGAGCGGTTCGAGTTTTACCAGAAGTCTCTAGCATAATTAAAGCCCCGAGTTTTGATGGTAGCTCACCATTTAATGTTTTTAAGTTCCAGTTTGACATAGTTGCCAAGAAAAATGCTTGGAACAATGAAGAAAAAGCCATAGAGCTGATTCTGGCTTTAAAAGGAACTGCAGCTGAAATTCTAGAAAGTGTACCAGTAAGTTGTAGAAACAATTATGATGACATTATGGTAGCACTGCAACGTAAGTATGGTGATGCTGATGTAAAACTTGCGGTATGTGCATCACAGAAATTATCGTTTGCAGAAACAGTATCATTTGCTTTAGCACAAGAAACCGCAAGGGTAATTTCAAGGCCGCACGCGTATATGATGCGAAAACTTGTTTTTGCCGCTGAAGAAGAATGAGATATTGTAAAAGACATAAAGGAGGCAGTGATGCAAGCTTTGAGCAAAAAGCAAGGTAAAAACAAGGCAAAATGCTATAATTGCGGTAAGATTTTTCATATTCACCGGAACTGCAAGGCACCCAGGCAAAGATCAAGGTCTGCTTTGCTGCAAAGGGACAAACGAAGAGCAAGTCAACAATCATTGCAGGAGCCACCGCTAAAGCTGAGAAGAGCAAGCAGTGCGGAGGAAGCTGAAGGTCCCACGATCAATTTAGTAGTGAAAACGAGTAACACAAATATTACGACTTGTGGTTACATAAATGGTGAAGTCCGCATTTTAACTATCGACACTGGTGCAGGATATTCGATTATAAGAGCTGATTTAATAAAAAGAGCTGTCGAGCCACTAAGCGGTGTAAACTTGTGAACAGCTACAGGAGAGCCTGTTATTATCTATGGCAAGCAAGAGTAGAAATAAGAATGGCCGATATAATCGTTTTTGATGAATTTATTGTGGCTGAAATTATGGACTAGTAATCATAAGAAATAGTCATCCCAAAGAGACGATGGAAAACGTGGGAAGGCGAGCACATATTCAAGACGGTCCAGTAAACATAAAAGCAAGCACTGTATGGAGTTTGTAAACAAGAAACGCATCAATAAGATTCGCTTATTATATGTGGAACCCAGCAAAGACTGGTCAACGGCGCAGAAAAGTTACCCCGTATTAGCCCATATTATGAAGGCTAAGAAAGAAGGTAAAATACCGACTCCTGAAGAAATTACATTGGAGGGTGCACTGCTGGAAGCGTATAGGGCGCAGTGGAATAGCCTGCGGATGGTAAATGGTTGCCTTTACTAATAAACATACATGACAAATAATTGTAATCAAGTTTGTTTTGTTAAATAAGTGCTTTTATTTATTTTGATTTGCAATTAAAACAACTCAACGGTTTATTATAAAGGGAGTAAGCCGAAACGCGTTTATTAAAGAAAAAACGTAACAATATGTATGTATATCTTTTTAAATAAATTTCTAACTTCCCTATAATGAATCTATATGGGACCAGATCATTTCTTCGTTATACAAAAAGTTTATAATAAAAAAGAAATATTTTTTCTACGGTTATTGGTAATAATCTGGTGTTTTTTGTTAGGATTGCATTCTTCCAAGTGGCCCTTCATCAATATCCACAAAAAGACAGTTATTCAACATTTTTAGAATAAATGCCTTTTTTAATTTCCCCGCTGGAAATTTGTGTCAATTGGTTTTGAGGCACTTATCCCATGACAAGTGAAAACAGTTTTAAAATAAAAATTAACGAATTGTGATAGGTTAAAACAGAACATATCACTTAACTGGTGATAATGTGTTTAAAGCGTAGTTACTCCAGAAGGTAACTGACAAACAACTTGTCATGTAACTGGATTTTGTGTGGGTAATGACTGATTCTATTCTATGGTTCTATTACTTTAAATGAAGGATATCCGTCCTAATAAGATGGTTCATTTGGGACAATATCTGCGTCAGGCTTTATTTAAATTGAAATTGAATGTGTCTGTTTAGGTTCTTTCTGTGACCTGTTACAAAGCGTCAAAAAGGTGGCAATTAACTCCCTCGTAGAACATCGCCATGTTAAAGTGACAAGTCCCCTTCATATAAAGTGGTAGAACTCGAACCGGTCCCTATCCCTATAGAACTGTCACGTGAAAAGTTTAGTGGTTCCTTTTCTCTAGTTTTTATTAAGTAGTGGAATATAGACTGCTTAGCTATATTATGTTAATCCTCCAGGTTTATTAAATTCTAATTATATCTTTTTTGGCGAATTTGTACTTTGTCCTCCATTTCTGTTTACTGAAAATGGGGGCTGCTATCACTACTCTTAATTGGACTACTCTTTCCTTCTTCTTATTCTTTTTCAGAAATCATCTAATTAAAATTTACTTTTTACTTCAAATAATAAAATAAGTAGATAATAAAGCTTAATACTAAAAACATAAACACATAAAAATTATACTAAACACTATAAAAAGTACGTTACAGTACTGCTAAGAAAGAGTTGCATAAAAATCAAGCAAGAAAGTATAGTCGGTCAAGCCCGACCGTATGATACCCAACACCACAATATTTAAAAACAAGTTTCGAGAGTGTATGGCTATATGAATAGGGATCTACCTATGTTTTAAATTTCATTAAAATCGGTTAAATAGTTACTGATGGGCAGAAATTGACCTTATCTCTCCTCGTGGTTCTGAGTTGATAAGTATACTTTAGGACCATCAGCACAAATGCATAATACCCTCTCCAGTCTTTAGTGTAGCTATAATAACATACAGAGATACTATAGGTTTTTGGGATGATATTGTTCAAGGGAAGCACAAAATGTTACCATAACGATGAACGATTTGTTACAGCACACAAATGGTTGATTTTTTAGTATTTATAAAAAAAGTTGAACATAAAAATAAATAATAATCACGATTTTTGCAAAATATTATTAAATAAGTTTTTTTCATATGAAAAAAATTAAAAATTATCTTAAAATGACAAAATAAGTAAAAAAGACGATATCGCAAAAATAACCTTAAAAAAAAGCCGATATTGCCAAAATAAGCAAAAAAAAGCCCTAACAAATATAGCTCATTTTCTTTGTTTTTTATGATCTGAATTTGTGTTCAATCAAAATCTTTCTATCTTGTAAACCAAAAAATAAGCATTTCCTGCGCTGCATTAGAAAAGCAAACTTGTTTCACCATGTCGACGCAAACCTAACGATGCTACGTATTAATCGAGTGATTATCATTTTAATGCGTGCTTTTAACCACATTTAAATTCATTGTTTAAGGGCAGTGTTGCATTTATAACCATATCCATTATCTGTTTATTCTATTATACTTGCAATTAAACAAAAATATTTAAATATTTAATATTTTAAATGTGTGTTTCACTTAATACTAATATACTTTCGTTGATGATACGACTTTTTGTTTTTGAAAATTACAATTTAAAATAACGTAGCACACACAACTTAAAGGATAATAATAAAAATTATTAGTTAATATTGTGGTTATTTTTGTTGAACTGTTTATGGTTTTTAATCCAAATTTTTGATATTTTTAGTTAGGCTAAAGTTCATCAAATTTAATTTTTCATTTAATTATTTCTATGAAGAAAGGAATTTTACAACATGAAATTAATAAAAATTTATTGATAATTCTTCATTCTTGACTGCCGCGGGGCTCGAACCCAGGCTTTCACGGACAGGTTACCCTTACATGTTTCAATTGCAACCACCCAGACAATAGTCAAACATCAATCTTTAAACCAAGTTGTATTTAATCTTTGTTAGATCGAAATCTATTTCAATTGATTTATGTACATGTTCTTCCTTACTTCTGTTTTTTCATACTTTTTGTCAAGAATTCTTCTCGAAGTTAAAAGTAAATTTTTTTGTTTTCCATTTTTATACCCTTCACCACAGGTGGTGAATAGGGTATATATAAGTTTGTCATTCCGTTTGTAATTCCCTCAATATTGATCTTAGACCCTATAAAGTATATATTCTGGGTCCTTATGAGGAGAGAAGTTGATTTAACGATGTCCGTCTGACCGTCATACGTTTGACATGAAAGCGGCTAGGTTGTTTTACATTATGTCACATTAAGCCCACCATTTCTTGCTTTTGAAATTCATCGGTCCACAAATGGCTGAGATATGACTAAAAACCACGACTGCCCCTAATTTGTAGCCGTAATCTACTTCAGTGGACATTTGGGATCTACATTAGAACCTTTGGGTCGCGCTTCTTATGGCTTTTATATACTAATAATGTTAGTATAAAAAATTAAAAACGTTTAGTAGTTGCATTCAAGTGCGAACTTGATCATTTCAAATTCAGTCATCGGAATTTTATAATAATGTTAAATACTTTTAGAAGTGTGCCAGTTTTTTGTTATGGGCGAGAATGGGAGATTTTTTTAATCAAATTTGAAATATCGTGTGACGCTAAATTTCAAATTGGATATTCGCACTCGTATTCGGCGAATATTGGCGCTGATTTACTTGGCATTATTTTATTGTTCTTATTAAAATAAAATAAATTGGATTTCCATTATAAGTTTTATGTTTAAGAAAATTAGCACTCTTTAAAAGTCATGCTTCTGTCGCCAGTAAAAAAACAACGATAATCCATGAAAATATTATGTTAGCTGCAGTTTTTTTACTACTTCCGTCTTTTTTTAGACTTTACGTGAATTCCCTGAAGAGCTTAGAGGAGACGTGTCAATGCACTTACACCGGGAAATCCTACAACTGCCCATATTTGAAGGCGCATCACAGGTAATATGATATTTTTATTTATTAATATGGGAAATAAATCCATTCAAATTCTAGGGATGCCTCAAACTACTCTCACTTCATATAAAAACAAATTTTTGTGCACCTGGTGAATACCTGATACATAGAGGTGATGCACTTAATTATATATATTATCTTTGTAACGGTTCCATGGAAGTAATAAAAGATCAAATGGTGGTAGCTATTCTTGGTAAGTATTTTATGAAAGATAAACACTTCTTCAGCCCGGTATTTTGTATTCCAAACTTTTTCGCGATGTATACTATACTTACAGCCGTATTCATAAAAAAATCTTAATTCAGGTTTTTGATACATTTTAGTTAAAAAACATTTTAAGCCTAAAAAAGCTTTTTTAAAAATTTATATTCATAATCAGCATTTTAACTAATAAACGTGTTACCCTATTTTTTGATTGCAAGGTGGCAACACTATCTCTTTTATTGGTCACTTGAATCATAATGATGCAAAACAGTGGTTATTAATTCATACTCGTACTCGTATCTACAATTTTTTTTTGTCGTGTGTGAAAAAAAAAAATTGCTTTTTATAAATGAATACTAGTACGATAGTTTCTCTTTTATTAAACAAAATAAAAAGAGCTCAAAAAGTTTTTAGTAAAACTGCAATTTAGATGATGATTTAATTGCTGACAAGAAAAGTATTTAAATAACGAGTTTTATTTTATTTGTTTTGATCATTTACACATCACTAGTTCATTCTGTACAATTAATAATTTTTTGAGCTTTAATTTGTGAAATTGAAAAATATATTAATAATATACATACAAACTTACATATTTTTGAATTTCATTTTATTATTAATGTATATATAAATATTGAATAAAAATTTCTCGCAAAAATTTTCAAAATGACCATAAACACACAGAAAAACGCAAAAATGTCACTTTAAAATAGGCTTAAACACGGGTCGAACCAATTTTAAAATTCTTTTATTTACACAAGGTTTAAAATAGGATTTTTAAGGTAATATTCGCTTATGAATACAATTTTAACCATTTTTGCTTAAAACAGGTTTGAAATGATGTTTAAAATGTTTATGAATACGGCTGTTAGTGTATAAGAAAAGAGACAAAGAAAAAACGACTTCGCTTAAATAATAAACAAAAGCAACTTTATCAATGTTTTTTATTTGTTTAAACACCTTAGATCAAACAAATTATATTTAATAAATAACACAGTGAAACAGGAAAAAATACCTGGGTTGCGATACCATTTTTCTAGTAGGTCTAGCCCATCACGACAAGACTCTGTCCTTGAAATTTGCGAAACAACTCCAAAATCTTGAGTTACGGGTAAAAACCGGGTTATCGTAACTTTGTTGAATGTGAACCGATTTTTAATTTCTCAGCGGATTTCGAAAAAACAAATTAAGACCTTTTGAACATGGAACATGATATTTAAGTAATATTGAGGTAACTATGCGTATTTCTCCAGCAAACTCAATTTTTTAAAAAATGTTCTCTATTTTTTAACTTCGAAGATGTTTCTCTACATTTTTTTATTTAGGAACCGTATTATTTACGAATTTATTATAAATTTATGCTTATTTATTAATAAAATCCTACCTTCTTTTAAAATATTTGTTAAAAATTTACCGAGTTATTAAACTTTCAATAAAAATAATCTGAAAATTATTTGTTTTAATTCTCGGAGAAAAAAAATTTAATTTACCTCATTTATTAATTTTTATTTTTAAAGTAACTTATAAAAATAAAAGAATCAAATACATAAATAAACTAATGGTCCATTCCAACTACCTCGCTCGGGATCTAATACAGTTCGAAGGTCACGGGAGGCGGAAAAGAACCGACACTTTAAGCCTAGCAGGCTTTTTCGACACTTGAATGCAATTAATCACCGGTTACATTGGTAATGGCTAATAAATAACAATTAAGCTTGGAATACATATTGTAATTTTCGACAAGAACGATTCAATTAAAAAAAAAGAAGCAATGTTTACATCTTCGAAAGGTCTCAGTTTGTTTTTTCTGGTTCCGCTGAGAAATTTTAAATCGGTTGACATTAAACAAAGTTACTGGCTTATAAGTGCAAAAGGTACGAAAAGCCGGTTTTTTACCCGTTACTCAAGATTTTGGAGGCGTTTCGCAAATTTCAAGGACATATCATATCTTAAAAAAGAAAAAACACCTCTTTCAAAGTTTCAGGATTTTTAATGAACAGTTTGAGTTGTATAAAAAAAATAGGTTTTTGACTTAGTCCATTTTTAAAATTTAATATTTTGTAGATATTACATTTTTAAAAAATTAATTTTTTTTAATATACTGTTTGTAGCCCCAAGTATTCTCTTTAAAATGACATAAAAATCAACTTCGTGTAAAAAAGCGTTTTCGAGATATTGAAGAAATAAACACAACACCTTCGGCTAATTCGACAAATTTTGATAAAACTTTTGAAAAAATTTTTTTAATTTCTTCTTTTGGTGGGGCGAACGGTGAAGAGAAGAAAGAGGGGTAAACAAAAAGGCTCGGTTTGTGTTTTTCATGTCGTTTTTTATGTTTCACTTTAAACTTCTTGTAACGGGTTTTTTCTTACTTTGAAGTGTTAGGTTGAAACAGTGTTGCCAGTGGATTTTTCGAAAAAAATCCGATTTTTCCCTACACGTTAAAAAAATCTCCCCTACAAAAATCCCTACGCATTACTGTTATTAAAATAGGAGAATAGACATTAGTAATAACATGTATGTGTATTAAAGCTTTGACAAAATAATAATTACAAAACAAACAAAAATAATACATATGTATGTACTTTTAATAAATTCAATTAAATCAACATTGAATAATATTCCAGTGGTAATATACCATTGCCATTACTGACTAGCGAAATGGCTGCCATTTTTAGTCTATACGCCATTGGCGCTAGTGGCCATGTATATCACAGTTTACATACATATCTCTTTCTCCAGACACATTAAGCTGTAACAGTTGATACCCACTATTCGTTACCTTCTTCGCTAATCCTTAGTAATGCAGGAAACATATTTTTATACAACAAATTCTTTATTTGTCACTGAGGCATTGATGTCAATTTCAGCAAACAATTGCTTAGAAGCCCCACCACTTTGTTTTCTAAGATATCTTAGAAAAAACATATACATACATACAAGTGTCGCCAACTTTTCAAACCACAAACAACTCTGAAAATATATTTTTAAGCAATTTTAGGAAAAAGAACATTTCTCAACCGTTTTTGACAAAAAAAAAAATATAACTAAAAATACGTTTTTTCTGCATTTATTTCAAAAACAATGCGATATGACGAAAAATCCCTGCATATTAGAGATTACACAAATCCGTCCGATTTTCCCTACGCTTCTATTTTAGTATCGAGTAGGGATTTTCCCCTACTTCTAGCAACACTGGGTTGAAAATTGAATGAGACCTCGATTATTCATAATATACGGGACCGGCAGCATTCTGGATTATTATTTTTTTGTTTGTTTCTAAAGTTATCTATATATATATATATATATATATAACCGTTTGTGCCGTGTATGCCCTCCTAAAACTTAAGGCCGATTGACACCAAGCTTGGACAGTAAATAAGTTTAGTCGAGCCAGGTTTCTCATAAGTTTAATCCTGATAGGGGGCGCTATTGTCGATATACTTAAAATTTTGTAATTTATGGTACGATTTGGCTGAAATTCGCAAAATATATTTATTAAACAAAAAATAAGTTTCCTGATAAAATGTTGACCCCGTAGATAGCGCTGTGGTCAAATTAATAAATTTATTTATTTTTTTGACATTTGGAAAATCGCGAGCAGCGTCGGGACCAAACAGCTAGTGTAAATATTTAATCTATTATTATGAAAATATTTGAATATAATGTAGAAAAGTAATTTTGGCATTTTTTATTTTTCAAAAGTAAAGGAATTAAATTAAAAGTAAAAACCTTTTTAAAAAAACAAGGTTTTATTTGAATGCGCTAAAACGAAAAAAAACTCAAAACGTCATTACACAATTTATCTATATATAAAAATGAATGAATGTATGTATGTTTTTTTGTTTGTCAGTTTGTTTGTACCTTATAGCCGCCTAAACCGTTGAACCGATCTTTATGAAACTTTTACAGTATATAATAATTTATATATGTGAATATATATATATACCCGGTTGGCCATGTCGTGCACGAATCATCAATGATTATTTCCTGCACGACACGTAAGGGACAACTAATGCAAATCGTCGATGACATTTTCAAACAAGTGTCGAGTAAATCGCGCACGACACAAAGAAAGACAATGTCGCTCAGCCTGTCACACAAAGCACGTCTAAATAGAGGGCAATATCGTATACTTTGCCGTCAACGAATGTGTGCAGGACATTGTCGCCTAGCTTGTCGTTGATGACCACATGCACGACATTGTAGCCTAGCTTGTCGTCCATATTGTCTTTGATGACTATATAGACGATAAATGGATTATACTTTGTCGTCAACGACTGCGTATAAGACAATGTCGATGAAGTTACACGAATTACAGCAATACGATGTCGTCTATAAACTTAAACAAATAAATAAAAATAAAGAATAGCACATACATACATCTATATATAAATCGGCTAAGGCAAAACAGTTAAGAACACTTTCCTCCTCTGTATGTCAACAGATTTGAAAAAAACCCACACCATTTGAAAGATATTTACTTACAGAAGTGCACAATATATATTTTATTAAAATCTGTTCAATATTTTCTGAGTAATAAGCGTTTAAATTAGCTACTAACACATATGTACAAAATACAAAATTTGTTTTTTTTCAATTATCAAATAATAAAAAAAATAGGGTGCTCGATTATTCGACATTTTTAAGAACCCGGTTTTCGAAATACGGGAAATTAAATTTCTTTATTTTACTTTTCCGTGCTGCATGTGGTGATTTATATAACTTAGAAACATAATATTATAGGTGCAGGGTCCTGAGTGAATTAAAACCTATAAGATGAAAAATGATCTGGTTTTTTGATTAATTTTCGTTAATATTAGACATAGAAAATAAATTAAAATGCAATGTCCTGAGTGAAATACAATTTACAAAGGAGATTTTATGATACTTTTTTGGTTTTCAATTTATATTTTTTTATAGTAGAAGATAGAATATGAACCAGAGATGGAAAAAATTAATGCTCAAAACATGTAAATTCGTATATACTTAGATGTAGCATCTTCATATGAACCTAAAAATGTATGGTCGAATTTTGACCATTAGGCGAACACTCGTATTTTTAAAATCATATATTTAAATTAAAGACTAAATTATACTTTACTCTGTGACTTATAACACTTGACTGACTGATTTTCTTCACTTTGCTTTGATTGTTTTTGTTTATTCATATTGTTATTTTACAGCTATTTTTGTTTTTTATAAACACTTTTCTTGGGAACAAATTATTTTTGTTTTTATAGAAGACAGCTTACAAGACACTGTCGCTCATACTATCGTGTATAGTTGTTGATAGAGGATACCTTAAAAGACAATTTCCCTCATGTTGTCGTGGATAGATTTTGAAGGGACAGCTTACAAGACAATGTCCGTCATGTTGTCGTTGTTACACTTTGATTAAAGACAGCATGAAAGACAATGTCAGTCATGTCGTCATTTTAAACTTCTATAAAAGACAGTGCAGTAGACAAAGTCGAGTATTTTGTCGTGCACGACATTTTCCTCGAAATCGTCTTTCAGAAATCCAAAGTGATAGAGGACATGTCGTGCATAAATCGTTGACGACAGTGTCGTCGACGGCAGTGTGGCCAACAGGGTATATAGTATATGCTATATATTATTCGTAATCAATACACAATTTACTGCGATAAGATCAGGGGTAATTTTATGTACAGGTCTCTAAGACGCAATAAGCTATATCTGTGGTTTTCATGGGTAACTGCGGTTGTCTTAAAATCAAATTTTTTAGGAGAGCCCAAAAACCTTTCTAGATCAAACTATATTGAACTTTGTTATTACGTTAAAAAATCGGAATGGATCCATCTTTTTTCAGAAATTTTAAGAACAATGTAAAGAGCGTTTAAAATTGAGCAATATGGCATCAACAGCGAAAAAAATGGACATACGCGGTTATCAATGAAAGCCACAGATATTTTCTTTTAATACTTATTATTGTTTATTTAAAAAACTAAAGTTAGGTATTTTAAAACTTAATCGTTTTTATTTGTAAATGATATTTATTATCGAATTAGGCTTAATGAATCTCAACAAAAATTTGGTGTCAGGGTAGCAAAGGGTGGAATGAAAGGAGTGACTAATGAAATATCATTTGATTTCCGAAGCTTTACATTTTTTAAATATAATTACAATGCGAATGTGCGCAGGTATAATGGCAAAGGCAACCGGACAAACGTTACAAATTTAAGAGTTTCTTAATATTTTTATTTCGATTTTTTATTATGAGTAAATTTAAAAATTGTACACATAATTTAGTGGGGTGTCAGAAGCCATTTCTGCAGTGAAACAATTTTGTGTAAGTATTGTACCTACGTACCTTTTGCAGGTATATTTGTATTGAATAACAATTTTGTGTAACCTTATAAAACTATTTTAAACCAAAATATCACAATTAGATACACCATGGGGTCAACTTAGCGTTGTATTACCTCTTTAGTTCTATGATCTTAAGGTTGTTTTTTACGCAATATCGATAATTGATATTATTAGTTAAAGAAGGGTTAAATAATTTTTTTAAATGTCGTTATTATTGTTATTACCTAAAAACAACCGAGATGTGTAAACAAACTGCGAAAAGTATATATTCAATATCATTAAAAATATCAGGTTCAGTCGAATTTTACAATTTAATCAAACGTACATTTTTAAATAATTAATATGCCACCGAAAAATTCAGCAATTTATAATCCAACCAAACAAAATTTGATTCTTCAAGCTCGAAGGTCAAACGAAACATCAGACGAATGTGCAAGACGACTTGAAACTGCACGTTCAAGGGCTTCAATTTCTAGAGCTACTGAAACAGCTGAATAATATCTCAATCGCATTGAAAGAACTACGGGCCCCCTTTATTGTTATCCTCTGAGACGTCCGAACAACAGGAAGTAAGCAAGGCTTGAAAGCCCACGGTTTCATAAACGTACATCGAGAGTTTAAGAATCTCTGGATCCTCGTGTTTTAAGGCTTCAAAAGCCAAAGGTCTCGAACACATACATCGGGAATTTCTGTATCTCAGGGTCAACGCGAAATGCTTCTTGAAAGGCAGAGGTCACGTGCATCCATGTCTAGAACTATTGAAACGTCAGGCAAACGAGATATCCGCATTAGAAATCAGCGTTCTAGATCTTTTACATCAAAATTATTATTAATATAAGATGAAAATGAAAGACGCCTATGAAGCTTCCGTTCTGGATCATCTGTATTAAGGGCAGAAGAAACATTTGAAGATCGTGAAAATCGCTTACAACAAAATCGTAATCGTATTTATAGAGCAGCTCCCATATCGCATATACATCGGAAATGGATTATAGTGAAGATGAATTATTAGTTAGCTATTGGGCCAATTGATAAAATTTGTCATTTTTGCAATGCGTGTTAGTACAAACATGACCACCTGGTATGTGTTGTGCAAAAAATACTGTTATCTTAACTACATCCACCACCTGAACCATTGTTATCGCTAGGTAAAAAGTAATTTTCATAAAAATATTTATGGATGCTGATAGAACTCCAACTGGAGAACACCGTTGACGTTATGATGCACCATCTGTGGATGAAGTAGGTAAATTAATAGTTGGTGATCCTGTAGCACCACATGACATTATTATTCGCTGGCGGGACAACATTATAAGAAGGATTTCTGAAACGCACCGGTCATACGATGCTCTTCAATATCCGATTATTTTTCCTTATTACGAAGATGGACAACATAGTACTCAATACAGTACTCTTTTTATACCCTTCACCACAGGTGGAAAAGGGTATATATAAGTTTGTCATTCCGTTTGTAATTTCTACAATACTGATCTTAGGCCCTGTAAAGTATATATATTTTGGGTCCTTATGAGGAGAGAAGTTGATTTAACGATATCCATCCGTCCGTCTGTCCGTCTTACGTTTGATATGTGTTTTCCGGAGACTCCAGACATGATAGCGGCTAGGTTGTTTTAGACTTATGTCACATATAGTCCACCATTTCTTGCTATTAAAATTCAGCCAGAACGGTCCAAAAATTGCTGAGATATGAGCAAAAAACGACGACTACCTCCAATTTTTTCCAAAAATCCCTTGTTGTTGTTGTATTTTTTTATTTCTGTATATCTTGAGAACGGCAAGAGCCAAAGTTTCCAAATTGGGTACACACTTAACGTTATCAATACACAGCATCCCACAATGTGGGCGGGATTGAACAAGTGGGCGTGGTACCTCCCGTACAAAAAATATCAAAAATTGTATAAAAACCTGATTTTTTGGACTGTCATATGACCTATGGTTATGCCTTATATATCAAAAGATCGGAAATTTTTATTATAAAATATTTTCTGAAAAACTCGGGAAAATCGGTTCAGATACGAAAAAGTTATGACCAAAATATTAATTTTTTTTTAAAAAATACCCATTTTCGGGAACCATAGATCTTCCCGAGTCCAAGTTTCATAATCAAAATAACTGGAAAATTTCTTCTTTAACACGTCGGTACATACATCTGTCAAATCGGTTAAGAAATAGCAGAGTTATGACCAAAATACTGAAATCCCAAAAATTACTCTTTTTATAATTAAGTTTGTTTTTTATACCCTTCACCGAAAGTCCTATACCCTATAAAGTTCTGGGTATTCTGGGTCCTTATAAAACCGAAGTTCAAATCCAGTTGTCCGTTTCTGTGTCAACTGTGTTGAGTTGTGAACTGTAAACTGATCATATTTACTTTTAATGATATTCATAAAACGTTCCTTCATGGTCCAGTTGTCTAGGGGGTTTGCTTAGGTTAGAAACTGTGAGTCCCTGGTTCGAATCTTGTTTTTTTCAAAAAGAAAATTTTTTTTTAATTTTTTTATGTTCTGAAACGATTTAAAAAAATATTTACCAGTTTTAACGTTTTAAATTTAATTTATAATGAAGTTTTATGTATTGTATATATGTATGTTTATGTAGAAATTATTTAGGTTTTGTCTTGTTGCTCTGTATTCTGCTCGCACAATGGTGAAGGGTATATAAGATTCGGCACAGCCGAATATAGCACTCTTACTTGTTTTATTTTATATTTTTCTAATTTAACAAAATTTAATTGTGACGAAAATAATAAAAAACAATTGTTACAGGTGAATCAGCATATAAGAAAGTAAGTTCAATGAACTTCTATGTATACCGTATAATGATTCCAGTAGTAGGTTTGTGTACCTTCGCGACCATTTTTTTCATACAAAAGTTGGGAGCATGTTGTAAGTGTTGCCAAGTTTTTATTAGATTGGCCATTTTAGTGCTTTTTTGAAAAAATAAGAATTTAAAAATAGTAATTTAAAAACCGGGAAACCAAAATACCAACAAAATGGGTATTTTGAGGGGACTTTAGCGTCGACTTGAATATTTGTTTAGGATTTTTGGCTGTTATATGTATGTATATAAAACAGACAAATGGTTAAAGATTATCTATTTTGATTAAGCTGCTTTGGCTTTCTAGCTACGTTTTCCATACAAAAGTGAGGAGCATACTGGCAGAGTTGCCACGTTTTTATTATCGCATTTTAGCGCTATTTTTAGTACTATTATTATAGAAAAATAAAAAAACGCTACAAATATTTAAATATACTGTTTAGGAGCAAATACGAATATAAGGAGAAAAGGAAATGAATAGAAACAAAAGTTGTTTATTTAGGGAAAGGTGTTAAATTTTGTGAGGGATGATAATTTTACTTGCACGTATTCGTATTGACGATTTACAAGTTGTGAATATTTATTTAGGATCTTAAAAATTTTGTGAGATTTGATAATTTTACTTATACGTATTCGTATTGACGATTTACTTAAGATTTTAGTTCTTGTATGTATGTTCATATATACAATCGACAAATGGGATAATTATTTTTTTAGTTTTTGTGTTTAGAATAGTAGTCTTATCAATTATTATTACGCTGCATCGGTTTTCTATTAACAGAAAATATTATGTATATGTGTCTGTGCATCTGTTTGCTTGTGTTTTGCTGTAAATTTCTTTTTGTTGTTTATTAACCAAAAATGTATCAAATAAATACTTAACGTTAGTTGCGAATAGTAACAGTATTGTTTTAAACATTCAACTATTCACTTAAATGTGTTCTATAAAAAAAAATATATAAATAAATAGAAAATGGCAAATTTATAATTTAAAACGCCATGTTAAATTACATCAGGATGGTATAAGTAAACCTTCAAAGTGTGCGACTTGTAATTTACAATTTACATCTCGTAAAGAGCTTCTTACACATAAAAATTCAAGAGTACATATACAGAATGCGGGAGAATCTTATAATTACTGCAGTACATGTAAGGAGCATATTTTAAAACAAAAATTTTTTTTCTCATTATTTATTTATTGAATCTTCATATATTAAATATGAACTAACAATAATTAATCAAATCTTATCCTAATTCTTTATTTTATGTCTTGCCAGTGCAAGACAAAAATTTTCTTCATCACGGGTTCTGTATCACATTTATATATGTGTTTATCGCTCATCTTAATGGGTAAGTGCTGCACTGTCTCTTCTCCTTAAGCGAGTGTGGCCGCTATCATTTAAAATATTTCGAGCTAGTGGATTTGGGTGCAACTCTAGCCTTTTTAAATATTTTACCGCATACTTCGTAATAATAGTCCTTACCAGTGGCACATTGAGATCCTTGTGGATATTTGAGTTTTTAACATACCAAGGGGCAGCTGTGATTATTCGAAGAAGTTTATTTTGGCGCCTTTGAATTTTTTCGATATTTGAAGCCGAGGCAGTGCCCCATAGTTGAACACCGTAGCACCATATTGGCTTTAAAATAGAGTTGTAAAGTAGTAGTTTGCAATCGAGACTAAGAACAGAATTTCTTCCAATAAGCCAGTTAATTTGAATTGCTTTTAGTGTCATTTGGGTTAATTTTGCTTCTATATGGCATTTCCATGTTAAACGCCGATCTAGATGAATACCGAGATATTTGACATGCGATTGTTGAGGCACTAGTTGATTATTGATTTTAATAGGGGGGCATGTTTCCCGACGCAAGGTAAATGTAATATGTTCGCATTTTTGCTCATTGACCTTTATTCTCCATTGTTTAAACCACAGTTCTAGTTGAAATATATGATCCTGCAGGTATCGAGATGCTTCTCGACTGTTCTCGTGTACGCTTAGGAAAGCTGTATCATCAGCAAAAGTTGAGGTTAGGGTGTTTGTCGGCATGTCCGAGGTATATATAATATAAAAAAGTGGGCCCAGGATACTTCCCTGAGGGACTCCAGCTTCAATTGTCTGAGGAGAACCTAAAAAATCACCTTCTTTAATAATAAATTTTCGACCGACCAAGTAGCTTTCTAACAGCTTGTGTGTGTTAACCGGTAGGTTCAGCTTCAATTTATGTAACAAACCTACATGCCAGACTTTATCAAAAGCTTGAGAGACATCGATGAAGAGAGCGGAGCAATATTTTCTTTCTTCAAAGGCTTTTCTTATGGCGTTTACTATCCGATGGGTTTGTTCAATTGTGCTATGTTCTCGTCTGAAACCGAATTGATGGTTAGGTATACACCCATTGTCATCTAAAATTGGGGTTAATTTGGACGCTAAGAGCTTCTAAAACAGCTTTGATATATTAGATAATAAGCTGATAGGCCTATATGACTCAACTTTGGTGTGGTCTTTTCCGGGCTTTGGTATCATCGTAACTAAGGAGACCTTCCATTCTTGAGGGTAGTATTCAAGTCGTAAAATAGCATTAAAAATTAAAAGAATAATTTTCTTTGCTATGCTGGGTAGCTCCAGAAGCATTTTGTTACTGATCTTATCAAAACCAGGAGCCTTCTTGGGGTTTAGATCACAAATAGCTTTTTCGATTTCTCTTATCTCAAATTTTAGGGGAACAGCTGCTCTAGCAACAACAGGTGGTAACTCGGCCCCAATATCGTGAGATATGTTTGGGGTAAATACGTTTTTTAAATGATTAACAAACATATTTCCTTTTTCAACATCATTTCTTGCCCAACTACCATTCAAGTCTCTTAATGGTGGTTTAGAGACAACTGGCCTTTTGAGATTTCTAGCTGCACGCCATAATGAGTAGTCTGATTGTGGAGTTGCATCAAGTTCCTTAAGATATTTTTCCAGAGAAGCCGTTTTCTGAGTCTGCAGTAACTTTCTAAGCTTTTTTGTACACTCTTTTAGTAAGTTCTTAAGTAACGGGGATCTGTGCAATTGCCACTCTCTTCGAGCCCTCCTTTTTTCAGACAAGAGACGCTCGACATCTGTGGAATATATTTTTATATTTTTTGTTTTTTTGGAGGCAATACTGGAATGTTGAACAGCTAGTTTCAGAAAACTGCCAAAATTGGCAATAGAGCGATCTACATACTCCGGTGTACTAAGCGGAATATTTTCTGTGCAATGGGTGCTGAGGTATTTTGTATATTTTTACCAGTTAATTTGCGTAGCTGTCGTCGCTAAGTGACCAGTCGGAGATACAATTCTATTGGGGTTCATTATAGTAACAATTGTAGGTGTATGGTCAGAAGATAATTCTAAGGAAGCTTCAACATGAATCGTTTCTATGGGGATGTTTTTAACCACGCCGAAATTGATAACATCTGGAATTTTTTGATTATCAGTAGGCCAATATGTTGGTTGTCCGCTCGCTACCACATTTAAATCCATTTTAGAAATTGTGTTAAATAAAACACGACCCTTTGGTGTTATAAGTCGTGACCCCCAGAAGGTATGTTTAGCGTTATAATCGCCAGCAGCTAGGAAACAGGGTCCTAATGATTTAAAATATTTACAGTATTGGCTTTCTGATATTGAAAATCTAGGCGGTGAGTATAACGATGAAATTACTAGGTTTCTATTTAATTCCTCAACGCAAATGTTCGTTGCTTGGAGATAATCTTCACGGTGATCAAACATTAGGTAGTGTTTGACTCGGGTTTTAATTAAAATGGCTGAACCTCCACAAGCTCTATCTCGAGGGTACTTGGTATCATATAGTATATTACCATTGATTTTAAACGAATTTCTTGAGGTCAAATGAGTTTCAGAAACCATCATGACATCAATTTGTTTGTTTTTAAGAAAGTATTCTAATTCATTTTTATGTTGGCGGATGCCGTTTGCGTTCCAAAAACAAATTTTAAAACAGTTCATGGCTTGTTAAGAACAGCTTGCAATAACATCGATTGCATGTTTTACAAAATACAGAAGAGAAAAATCGGATTCCTGAAAAATTTTTAAAAGAAAACAAAGCACAGATAATAACATTAATTAAAGATTCAACAGAAAAACATCTTAATATAAAATTAAATTTTGAATTATTTTGCGAGTATATGCTTGCCAAAGAGGAAGATGACTCATGTATTATAAACCTGAAGTCGCATCAAACAAAAATGATTATTTTGAGTTCAACCCTCACAACTGAGGACATTGAACAACGTTATAAAGATCAATGTGAGATCCTAATAAGGAAAAAGGAGCGTGTTTTAGGAACGTGATAGTGGATGGACTTTAATAAAAATTAAATTTCTTGAAATCAATGTAAACGAATATATTTGTATAAAATAATATTATATATTTATCAATATAATAATTATTAAGTTTAAACTAAAAATATTTAAATAAAAAAATATTCTCTTTCTTTTTAAAAATAATTTCAATTGTAATTAGTATTTTGGTTATTTTGTTGAACTATTTATGGTTTTTAATCCAAATTTTTAATATTTTTATTAGGCTTAAGTTCATTAAATTATTTTCATGAAGAAAGGAATATTACAACATGAAAATTAATTAAAATTGTTATTGATAATCTTTCATTCTTGACCGTGGCCGGGTATATATAATATATATATATATGCACAGGGCATATTATGCGAACAGAAAAAATCTTAACTTTTTTTGATGAAATTGCAATATTTTCGAAATATAAATTCAATATTTTTCTTCTAAACTTTTTAGAAGTCTTTAAAAAATCGATTTTTGGGGGCAGCGCACATATGACGAACAGCTGCATACGTTGCGTTTAATTGCCGAGACTGTCTGCAAAATATGCTCCTTGTATATGACATTTTTTGTTGCCATGTTTTCACATTATTATTCCCAAATTCTTATAGGGGATTAATTTCAATTGGTGCTGTCAAAACCTTTTTTTATAATATTTCAATAAATTTTTTTCAAAAAGTGTATTTTTTAGCGATTTATTACCTAATATTCTTATTATTTAAAAAATTAAGCTATTTTCTTATAATATTTTCCTTTATTTCAAAAATGGAGGTTTTTAGCGATTTATAACTTAATACACTTTCTTTTTTAAATATTGAGCAATTTTTTATTGTGTTTGTGTTACAATATTCTACTAATATTTTTCAAGAAGGGTGGTTTTAGCGGTTTATAAATTAATATACTTTCTATTTAAAATATTGAGCTATTTTTAATTGTGTTTGTTTTATAATATTTGAATAATGTTATTTGAAAAAACGGTGGTTTTGAGCGATTTATAACTAAATATACTTTCTATTGAAAATATTGGGTAATTTTTTATTGTGTTTGTTTTATAATATTTCAATAATTTTATTAAAAAAAGGGTGGTTTTGAGCGATTTATAACTAAATATACTTTCTTTTTAAAATATTGAGCAATTTTTTATTGTGTTTGTTTTATAATATTTCAATAATTTTAATTCAAGAAGGGTGGTTTTTAGCGATATATAACCAAATATACTTTCTATTTAAAATATTAAGCAATCTTTTATTGTGTTTGTGTTACAATATTCTAATAATATTTTTTAAAAAGGGTGGTTTTAGCAATTTATAACTTAATAAGCTTTCTATTTAAAATATTGAGCAATTGGTTATTGTTTGTTTTACAATATTCTAATAATATTTTTTAAAAAGGGTGGTTTTAGCGGTTTATAACTTAATATACTCTCTATTCAAAATATTGAGCTATTTTTTGTTGTGTTTGTTTTATAATATTTCAATAATTTTTTTTTTAAAAAAGGGTGGTTTTGAGCGGTTTATAACTAAATATACTTTCTATTGAAAATATTGAGCAATTTTTTATTGTTTGTTTTACAATATTCTAATAATATTTTTCAAAAAGGATGGTTTTAGCGGTTTATAACTTAATATACTTTCTATTTAAAATATAGAGCTATTTTTTATTGTGTTTGTTTTATAATTTTTCAATAATTTTATTTAAAAAAGTGTGGTTTTGAGCGATTTATAACTAAATATACTTTCTAATGAAAATAGTGAGCAAGTATGTAGAAAGTATATTAAGTTATAAACCGCTAAAACCACCCTTTTTGAAAAATATTATTAGAATATTGTAACATAAAAACAAAAAAAAATTGCTCAATATTTTCAATAGAAAGTATATTTAGTTAAAAATCACTAAAAACCACCCTTCCTGAAATAAAATTATTAAAATATTTTAAAACAAACACAATAAAAATTAGTGAATTGCCTATAAATCGCAAAAAACCACCCTTTTTATATAAAATTATTGAAATATTTTGAGACAAAGACAATTAAAAATAGCTCAATTTTTTAAATAATAAGTTAATTTAGCTATAAATCGCTAAAAATCGCACTTTTTGAAATAAAATTATTTTTTCCTGTAAAATTTTATTAAAAATCGCTGGATTTGACGAGAAAATAGCTAAATTGGCAGCAGTGTAGAAAGAAACATTTGTCATGTCATACCTTTTTCAAAAGTATTTTTGGACGTAAAAATATTTAAAATTTTTATAAAGATTTTGATAAATAATAATAATCTAAAATTTGCAGTATATTAGATGAAAAGATTTAGTGAAGTTTTAATGCAATAAAGCAATCTTAGATAAAGGGTGTTTTTTTAAGCCCGATAGAACTTGAAATTGTAAAAAATAACACAAAAAATTAAATTGTAACCAAATTTTTTTTTTATTCGAAAGATCAATACGTGACATTAACATTTGAAAATGATTTCGGGCATATGGGCACCGCGGCTGTTCTTGACGAAGCGCATTCTGGACGTCCAATTTTGGGCCACTTTTTCGAGCACTGCTGGCCGTATGTCACGAATAACACGAACAATGCTGGCCTCCAAGGAGTCTGTAGGGTCTCTTGTGGATTGGTCTCGCTCCATATGCGGCAATTTTGCTTATTAACAAACCCGTTAAGCCAAAAATGCGCCTCATCGCTGAACACAATTTCAGCAATGAGGCGCAATATAAGTTGCGCGAATCGACGACTGATTTTCAAAGTAAATTTGGATAATTTCGTAGCGTTGTTCAAGCGTGAGTCTATTCATGATGATTTGTCAGAGTATACTGAAACGATAAAAAAAAATATTTCATCAAAATTTAATTTTTTGTGTTACTTTTTACAATTTAAAGTTCTATCTAGCTTAAAAAAACCCCCTTTAGTATCTGTCCTTTATTACTCTAAAGTTGTTTAATTTTGTTTACTCTTTAAATACTTCATACCTTAAAGATCCCAAATACGTATACAGTTGTTTTCGGTTAATTGAGCCCCGCTTAATTGAGTTTCCCGTTTTATTGCACTAAAAACCATGGAACGAAATCATTCAGTATAACAGTCTATGTAACAATACCCGTTTAGTTGAGTTCCGTTTAATTGCGTCACCCGCTTAATTATTTCGCAAAATAAGACCACATTGCGAAAAACAAAAGCAAATGTTTCGGTTAATTGTTTCCCTCTACTTAATGTGTTTTTGCTCCACAAAAATCAAGAAAGTCATGTTTCATGTTTCAGTTTTATAAATAAATGTTATATAAAATAAATAAAGAAATGAGTTACATTTTCTATCTACACATGGCTGTTTCGCTTTATTGCACATCTTGCTCAATTAAGCGATTTTCGTTTTAATTGCGTCGGCGACTCAATTAACCGAGTACTGCTTAATTGAGTTCCCGTTTAATTGCGTCAAAAGTCGTGCATTTTTAGAAACTCAATTAAGCGGAAATAACTGTATTTCTTTAGGTGCTAAATTATCTAAAGATGATGAAATCGATTTTAGAGTTAACTGTATAAAGTCTTATGTTGAATTATGTAATGTTCTGTTCAAAAGTTCGATTTTGATAACGACCTTATGAAACGCGTTGTAGTTTTACTTTTTACTACTTTAAGCACTTTTTATTCAATAATGAATTTTGCCTCTAAAATGTTTTTATTATATTTTATTATTTATAAAAAATGTGCCAATGGTTTTCTTATACAACCGTAACATACTCTTCATCACGGAAACCAATTAGAATTTTGTTTTCTTCTCTTCGTCATAATCTTAGCTATAAACAAAATAAGCCTTAAAAACTGAATTTAGTGCGTTTAAATTGCCAAAATATAAAATTTTTTTTTAATATTTTACCATTTTTGGTCCATAGCCAACATTTTTTAAGTAATCGAGTTCAAACTCTTTATCGGGTGAAATTTCTCGATGCATTTATCGAAACCAACTAGACTCTATTGCGTTTTGCTAGTTTTTATGTTATTTTTCTCATGTCTAAATCTCGGAAAGTAATTATTTTCGCCTTAACTGTATATATAGACTATAAGAAAAAAAGTAGAACAAAATAATCCGAAAAAAGCATCTAATGCCTCGAAATTGCTAAATGTCAAAAATTTAATTTGATATATCTTTTTGCACTATTTTTGGCCCGTAGCTGCCAAACGTAAATTTCCGTTTTCACTAATTCATAATTCTTTATATATAATTACTGGAAAATGCATTTTTTCACATTTTCCAGTTGTAATTTTTATCGGCAATTCGTAAAATTTATAAAATACATATGTTGCAAAAGCTAAAAAATAATAAATAATACAGCTGAAAAACTTAAAAATCGAAAATGTAAAGAATTTTCTCGTTAGTTCGTTACACAACTTTTGTCTCCTAAGGTAAGGTTGCAATTATGAAAACAAAATTGTAATTGGTTTCCGAAAAAATGCATGTTTTTCCAAAAAAATAAAGTTTTAGCCAAAATTTTTAATAGGCCAAAAAATTAGATCGGAGGCTAAACTAGGAAAACCCAAATACAGGTTTGTAAGTTGCGAAAAGTACTTCATTTTTATCTGTTGCATTGAAATATTATAAAACATACACAATAAAAAATTGCTCAATATTCTAAATAGAAAGTATATTTAGTAATAAATCGATAAAAACCACCCTTTTTGAAGTAAAATTATTGAAATATTATGAAACAAACACAATCAAAAATAGCTCAATATATTAAATAGAAAGTATATTTAGTAATAAATAGCTAAAAACCACGCTTTTTGAAATATTGCAAAACAAACACAATAAAATGGATTAATTCTCTCTTCAACCATATATATATATAACAACTAAAAATCATAAATAAATATTCAAGACAGATACGTCCACGCAGAATTTAAACACCTTTCACTAAATAAACAACTTTTGTTTCTATTCATTTCCTTTTCTCCTTATATTCGTATTTGCTCCTAAACAGTATATTTAAATATTTGTAGCGTTTTTTTATTTTTCTATAATAATAGTACTAAAAATAGCGCTAAAATGCGATAATAAAAACGTGGCAACTCTGCCAGTATGCTCCTCACTTTTGTATGGAAAACGTAGCCAGAAAGCCAATGCAGCTTAATCAAAATAGATAATCTTTAACCATTTGTCTGTTTTATATACATATAACTCCACGTCTACAACTAACATGATTTGCTGTTATAACACGATTGTTGTCATCACTAGCACAAAATACAACGCTGTGCTTTTGATCTCTGCCTAACACAACAATTTTCAAAATAACGACACTAGTCATTGAACACGCGAAGAGAAAACCAAAGGAAACACGCATATATTTTTCACGCAACATACTATTGGAAGAACCAAGCTTTTTTACTTTTATTCTTTATTTCTAAATCTCAATAAATTATCTTTACTTAAACAAATTAAATAAACTAAATTTTTATCAAAGCTTGCGTTTTAGTCGTCTACATTGTTTTCCTTTGTTCATCGCGGGTTTTAGTTCATTTGGAAGCGGTCAAATTGTGGTGTTATCAGTCAAGATGCCAAGAACCAGGTCACAATCCAGTCAGGAGGGTTCGGAGCAGCATCACGAAGATTCATCTGATAACGAATGCCTAGACAACACAATGGTTAATAACCATAATGATAAAGATTCGGCAGAAGCTACAACAATAAATATCTCATCACAGCCTGTGATTACGTCTGCCGAACCAATTACTACGTCCGAACTTTTGTCATCTTTAATGTCAACAATCACTTCTTTGAAATCTGCAATTGATGACTTGAGGGAAGACTCAGGTCGTCAAGAGAACATGCCTCAACATTTTTCCCCGTCTCAAAATAGCGTTGAAGATTCAGCACATACGACACATATGCACCAAGGAATGCGGGTGCCAAATTCACATTTCCAAGGTGTGTTAAATATGTCGTGTCATCGGCAGATGCTATCTGCACCGTCTAATTTACATCCCATGCCACCTGTATTGCATGGACAACAAGGTTTGCCAAATGTTGTTCGGCAAATGCCACCGCTAACGAGTGGGTATATGCGAGCATGAGAAATAAATTCGTCAACAATTGTTTCTAATAATGTTCAATCAAACAACAATGAATTGCCGCATTTGAGAAATTCTCAAGAACTGTCACAACAAAGAATAGGCATACAGCAAATACAGACACCAGCGGGTTGTTTTGCGCAAGGGTTACCATCGTCGAATAATGGTACTCAATTACAGTCGTTGTTAAATTTTCAGCAGCTACCGTCAGTAGCAGAAAACTTGCACCATCAGGCGCCGCCGTCAAATGTAGATTATAGATCGTCGTTAAATGAAACGAATTTAATACGGCAAGACCTCCAACAATAATTCAGTCAAACGATTTCATAACAAAGCTATATCATCTTCCACAATTTGATGGAAAGCCTGAGGATTGGCCATTATTTTTAGCGACTTATGAAGATACAACCATGGAATTTTGTTATACTAATAGGCGAAATCTAATCAGACTTCAAAAGGCGTTACAGGGCGCAGCCAGAAATAGTGTAATGTCAATGCTAATTTACCCAGAAAACGTGCCGCAAATTATTGAGGAGTTAAGGTTTAATGTTGGTCGTCCAGAACTTTTGGTAAGATCGCAACTGGACAAAATAAAAATGTATCCGATGATAACTGAAGGCCGTCCTGAGGGCATTTTAGGCTTATCTAGTTGTGCTAAAAATATTGTCGCTTTTTTCAAATCGGCAAAATGTGAAATCTACTTAATGAATCCAACGCTATTGGAGCAATTAGTTTTAAAATTGCCCTTGTCCAAGCAGTATGAGTGGGCGAAATTTTCTGTTTCAGTGTTACCATTTCCAACGGTGGAACATTTTGCCATATGGATTGGTGATTTGGCCCGATATTGCAGCCTCATGCCGCAACGTGGTCCGGCGTTGGCAAACGATCGTCAACAAAACGTATCAGCCACCCGAAGAGTACTTCATAGTAAAGAAGAACAGCCTAGCCAAAAACAATGCCAGCAATGTGAGGGTAGCCATGAAATTGCTGAGTGTGGTAAATTTAAGGAGTTATCAATAAGCGCCAAGTGGGAGCAAGTCAAACGCTTGCATGTCTGTTTCTCTTGCCTTCGTCGTTACCACCACCCAGTACTTCATCAAGATGTCTCAGGTGTATCTGCTGTTAATAGTAATGACCAGTCTGAACATGTTCTACAGTGCCGCCAAAACGAAGGTGTCTCACATTTATTTAGAATTTTACCTGTTACTCTACATGGCCCAAATGGAACAGTAACCGTTTATGCTTTGCTGGACGAAGGATCGTCCGTCTCTTTGATTGAGGAAAATGTGGCCAGGAGTATGGGCCTAAAGGGGCAAAAATCTTCAATCACACTTCAGTTGTATGACAAGATGCGCAAAACAGAAACTTCAATGAGAGTAAATGTGGACATTTCGCCTGTAAATGATCGGTATGAAAAAAAATACAATAAAAAACTTGCAGACTGTCAAAGAATTAAATCTTCCTGTGCAGAGTTTTGACAAAATGAAATTTGAAAACCTATCACATCTTCCAATACAAAGCTATCAAAATAAAAAACCATCAATGTTAATTGGCTTGCACAACTGTACACTTGGTTTGGCTGAACAAGTAGTTGAGGCAGGTCCTTACTTACCGGTGGCATCCGACACTAAGCTTGGATGGGTGGCATATGGCCCATTGTTAGAAAAACAAAATAGCACTGCTAGAATCTGCCATATTAATGAGAGTGGCTCATGGAAGGAAGTTCACCAGTTGGTACAAGACTATTTCTCAATTGAGAATTTTGGTGTAAAGGCAACAAATTTCGTGCTGGAATCAGAAGACAATAAACGTGCCAGAAATATTTTGGAAAATACATGCCGAAAAATAGAGGGTCATTACGAAACAGGTTTACTATGGAAAAGGGATAATGTGTTCCTACCGGAAAGTTTTGAAATGGCCAAGAATCGTCTACTGAAAACAGAAAATAAAATGAAACGAGATTCAATATACGCTGACAGATATAAAAATGAAATTGAAAAATATATTTCAAAGGGTTATGCCCGCAAATTGTCAACCATAGACGTCAAAACGTTTGAGCGTGGTAAAGTATGGTATTTACCACATTTTGGCGTAGTTAATCCACACAAACCGGAGAAACTACGGGTTGTATTTGATGCTGCCGCAATGTCGTCAAACATAGCCCTCAATTCGGTATTATTAAAGGGTCCTGAACAAGCCAAATCTCTTCAGGTGATCATGTTTCAATTTCGTCAAGGCAAAATAGCGGTGGCTGGGGATATACAGGAAATGTTTTCTCAGGTATTTATAAAGGATGATGATCAAAACTCGCAACGCTTTTTGTGGCGCGAAAATGGATTGGGTAGCGATGTCTGTGTTTATATAATGATGTCAATGATTTTCGGATCAGTCTGTTTACCTTGTTGTGCAGAATACGTTAAAAACCTCAATGCAAGGGAATTTAAGTCGACATGGCCTAAGGGCACCAGCACTGTTATTAATCATATGTATGTGGATGACCTTGTCGTTAGTTTTGATTCTCTTGAAGAGGCTCTTGAAGTCACACAGCATGTCATTCAAATAAATGCAGCCGCCGGGTTTAAGTTAAGAAATTTCTCATCGAACTCAGGGGAGCTACAGTGTCTAAAACGGTGGTGAGAACGGTGGTCCAACAACACTGAAAATGGCAAAAAAAGTATAACACGGATAAAATTCTTGGCTTATACTGAAACAAAGACTCTGACAGTTTCGAATTTCATATAAAGTTCCATAAAATTTGTGCTGATGTATTAGAGGGCAAAAGTCCACCCACCAAAAGAGAAATTTTGGGTATAGTTATGGCGATTTTTGATCCATTTGGATTTTTGGCAAATTTCACGATTTTTTCAAAGCTACTTATACAGCGAACATGGAAATTGTGTATACAATGGGATGATCAAATTCCTCAACAAATTTTGACGCAATGGAACGCCTGGTGGCGAGAATTTGATAAGGTTAAACCACTATCTATTCCCCGCTGTTACTCTGAGTTACTGCCAGTAGTTGATGAGATTCAGCTTCATATTTTTGTGGATGCGAGTTCAAGCGCTTTTGCTGCTGCCGCCTATTTTCGTATAAAACAACACGGCAATATTCACACCTCCTTTGTTATAGCCAAGGCTCGTTGCGCACCAACAAGGGCAATGACGATTCCTCGCCTTGAATTACAAGCAGCCGTTTTGGGCTGCCGTCTTAAAGCTGTCATAGGGGAGTCCCATAATTGAAAAATTCACAGAACAATATTCTGGTCCGACTCCCAAACGGTTTTATTTTGGATCAGATCAACAGAAAGAAAGTACAAGCAGTTCGTTGCCTGTCGCATTTCTGAAATTTTGGCGACAACTGAACCTGAACAATGGAAATGGCTACCTACCAATTTAAATGTAGCAGATGAGGCCACAAGAGCCAAATTGCCTATACGGTTTGACAGCAACACTAGGTGGCTGAAAGGTCCTGATTTCCTGGCGTTGGAGGAACACTCTTGGCCTATTTCTAAAACCAATCAAAGCCAAGATGAAGAAAAGGTTGAGGTGGTCTTAATGTTAAATGCTGTAAATGAAACGATTTTTAAATATGAAAATTATTCGAACTTTTTAAAATTAAAACGATGTGCTGCCTGGGTTCTACGTTTTATTAACATCAAGGCCAGAAGAATTGGGCAAACATCCACTGAATTGACTGCTGGAGAAATTGAGGCAGGGGAGAAGTTAATTTGTCGTCAGGTGCAAACGGAGGCGTTTGGAGCCGAAAAATTGTGTATTATGAAGGACAACGCTCTGTCAAAATCGCACAGTATTTATCAGTTGACACCTTATATGGATAATGATATGCTGCTTAGAGTTAATGGCAGAATAGTTAGACAACGCATACTGTTTGCCAGAAACCGCCAGAAATCCCATTATTATGCCGAATAAACACCCAGTCACCTTTATGTTAGTCGCTTATTGTCATCGAAAAAATCATCACCAAAACGATCATGCAGTAATTAATAAGGTAAGGCAAAAATTTTGGGTGCCATACATTCGCTCGGTGTTAAGATCAGTGAAAAGGTCATGTTCTTCCTGTATTCTTGACAGCGCCAAACCGCTAATGGTTCAGCTCCCAGTTGATCGATTAACCCCTTACGTGCGTCCATTTAGTTATGTGGGACTGGACTATTGTGGTCCATTTTATGTCACAATCGGGCGTAGGAGGGAGAAGAGGTGGATCGCCCTATTTACCTCTTTAGGTACAAGGGCATTGCATTTGGAAATTGCTGCCGACCTGTCCACAGATGCATTTTTACTTTGTGTAAGAAATTTCGTAAACAGAAGAGGTGTGCCCATCAGAATCCGAAGCGACAACGGCACAAATTTTATTGGCGCTCAAAAGGAAATACTGAAAGAAAATAGATTTTTCGACTACGATGAAATACAAAGGAACATTTCAAAAGATAATATTGAATGGATTTTCAATTGTCCGGCCAATCCACATGCAGGCGGTTGCTGGGAAAGGCTTGTCAAATGTGTGAAGCAGTTGTTATATAAAATTCTGAAGGAAGAAGCTCCACGGCTAGAAACGTTTTGCAGCGCAATTATAGAGGCCGAATGCATTATAAACAACCGTCCGCTAACCCAGCTGCCTATAGATCCCGGATCTGAAGAGCCTTTGACACCAAATCACTTCCTGATAGGTGGGCTAAACTCCACACAAACACCCGGCCCTGATGATGAGAATTTATGTCTACGAAGCAGTGGCGAATCGCACAAAACTTAAAAGATAGGCTGTGGAAGCGATGGGTGGTCGAATACTTGCCACAATTACTACAACGCCCAAAATGGAAGGAAAAGGTAACACCCCTTCAAGTCGAAGACATGGTCCTTATATTGGATCCCAACCTGCCCAGAAGCCAGTAGAAATTGGGAAAAGTAACTCAAGTTTTTTCCGGAAAAGATGGCCAAATACGTACAGCAGAAGTTTCTACAGCCAACGGGTCATTACGTCGTCCCGTGGCAAAATTAGCTGCCCTGAAATTTAAGGAATCCTCCTCTTAGAAAGGATTACGGTGTGGGGAGTGTTGTCATCACTAGCACAAAATACAACGCTGTGCTTTTGATCTTTCCCTAATGCTCTAAACACATAGACCACAGCAAGCTACAGGCTACAATATGTCAAAAATAAAATACACACGTTTATACGAAGACGATTATTTTGAAGCCAACACAGCTACAGGCTACAAGACGACGATTGTGGCTGTCGCCAACTTTAGAATAATTTCTAATTTTAAAGGCGGCAATGAGCAGATTGGTGCTGCCAACATAATAAAAAATGTGAAATAAATAAGTGCTTTAATATATTTTATAAAAGGTTAGGAAAATATCAACATTCTTGAAAATTAAAAAGAAACATGAGGTAGTAACAAAAATTTATCAGTGAAAAAGTGTTGGTAATATAATTAAAAATGCAAAATGCAAAAATTTTTTTTTGTTAAACATAAAAGAACCAGCATAAAACAAAATATAAATTCGATTCAGTACCAAATTTGTATTTATGTATATAACTTTTTAGTATCCTTAAATGAAGTTCTAAAGAAAGAGGTAATTACAGTATAAGTTACTTTATCCATATCTCTTTAGTATAAACTGTATTTTAGCAATATGAGTATCATTGAAAAATGTTTCAAAATGCCTTTGACATGGTGTTCAAAACGTACCGATACTATAAAAGAGACAATTACGAATATTAATACTTCTTGCATTGACTGGGTTTTTATACAAAATTGGCTTTATCATTAAATTATGTCGATATAACAATAATTATATAAACATTTTACATTACAATATTACAATAACTAAATATGTAACAAATACATAAATTATTACCAAATATATATTTTTAGTTAAACTTTTATATAAATTGAGTAATTATATAAAATATAATTTTTTAACCCCCGTATTCATAAACGATTATTAAATTTAGCAAACGTTTACTCTGGGTTCACACTATAAAAGTTTTCTTTCAGAAAGCCTGAGTTTATAGGTGAGAGAGGAGAAAATAAAAGCATGTTATCTTCCCCTCTCACCAATAAACTCAGACTTTCTGAAAGAAAACTTTCATAGTGTGATCCCAGACTTATTAAGGAACATTGTCATAGAAAATTAGTTTTATTAGGAATAAAATATATTTATGAATATGTACAAGCATAAATGTTTATCATTTTATATGATGGAGTTTCTAAAAACATAGCATATAAAAGCTTGAAGTGTTTTCTATAACATGCATAAGTAAAGTATATCGACAAGTTTGTAACATAAAAAAGTCTTCAAGAAATATGAATTTTTAAATTGCCTCCTTACGGATTTATAAAAAACTAATTTCGAAATATGTACTTTCCAATGATACCAATACTGTTACGATCAAATTTTTACCTAAAAAAATATAAATCAAATATTCTGAAACTTCTAATTCCTAAACCAGGTGCATTTGCGCAAAAAATATGTCTATACTTAGTTATATATGTATTTTTTTATTTTAAAAGCAGTTTATGTACATTTTGTACTGAACCTTTGTTAAAATAATTGAAATGCATTGATAAAAAAGAGTTTTTTAGTAAATTTATTATATTAACGTTATAAAATGTACTATTAATAAGTATGAAATATAAATACTTATAAATAATACAGGCTTTAATTAAATTTTGTATGTAAAAGCCGTAATTCGGCATGTTGTTCCATTTTATAAAAGCAAAATTATAAAAATTTATAGTGGCACCACTGAAAAATAAAAACATACTGCACAAAAACAGCTGTTTATATGTTTTTAATTGTAGCTGCCGTCTTCAAAATAATTCAGTAGCTGACTACACGGCTCCATATGCAACCAGCAGCATTTGTAGTCGTGTGTTCGTGTATCCTGCTGTGGTCTATGTGTTTATAGCATAACACAACAATTTTCAAAATAACGACACTAGTCATTAAACACGCGAAGAGAAAACCAAAGGAAACACGCATATATTTTTCACGCAACATACTATTGAAAGAACCAAGCTTTTTTACTTTTATTCTTTATTTCTAAATCTCAATAAATTATCTTTACTTAAACAAATTAAATAAACTAACTTTTTATCAAAGCTTGCGTTTTAGTCGTCTACAACGATGTTATAAAAGCGTTGTTAAAACATTTGCATTAACAACCGTGTTATAACATGAGAAAACCTCTAACATGATGAGTCTATACTTAACAGTAACATGTAGTGTGTTTGACTAGTCGCTGTTACCATACCTTCTGTATGTAACACGAGCTTCACACTTTGTTGAAGCAACAATGTCCACACACGCCAAACTCATTGTTGGGACTATGCTGACTAGCACATTCCCAACAATGTTTTGTAAGTGGCATTGAACAAAGTATCATATTAATGATTCTTTGTTCAAAATAAATGCCTTAGTATTAGTGTAATTTTAAGTATCTAGACTTAAGAATAATTTTTAAGAATTCAATTGAAAACACAAGCAAGAGAAGAACAGTCGCACAAGCGGCTGTTCACAAATATAATAAAGAAAGATCAAGTTATTAAATATTAATAAAAATATACAAGAGTTTTCTTTACATGGCGATCCTGCCAGTCTGGTCGGCCAAGGACCAGCCAACGAGGGAATAAAAAAAAAAGTGGTGGAATCTCAGGAAACATAAAGTTAAACATTAATAATTCTGTTAATGAGAAAACAAAAATAGTTTATATACATATTATGTATTAATCTATATATGTAATATTGCTACTATATGAACCATTACACATTATAAACAAAAAGAAATAATTAAAAAAAATATAAAATACAAAAATGTTGAAAGTTCTAAGTAAAATAAAAGCATATATCTAACTTCTAAAATTAAAAATAAAGTAGTTAAATAAAAAATTAATGAAAATTTTAACCAATTATCCCAATCGGATTTGTCTGATGATACATAAGATCTTAAATACTCGTTGAATGTTCTGTGAGATCTCTCAACAGTACCGAGCGTCTCATGATGGTAGGCTGTAGAGTTTAATTTCTCTATCTTCATCAGTTTGCATAGTTCCGTGAGTACTTGATTCATATATTCAGTACCTTGATCCGTTACTATGGTGTTCATTGGACCATATATTAAAATAAAATCTTCCATAATGGCTTTCGCTACATTTCTGGCAGATTTATTAATTATTGGGATAGCCACTAAGTATTTTGTTAAATCGCACATTATAGTCACAGCGTATTCATTCTGTGAATCTGACCGAGGGAGAGGTCCTATAGTGTCGATAATCACTCTTTGAAAAGCTTTTAAAGGAGTTGGTGTTAAAACGAGAGACTCCTTGCCTTTAACCGTGGTTTTGTTGGTTTGGCATTGAAGGCAATGTTTGACGTACTTGGCTATGTCTCTAGTCATGCCTTTCCAATGATATTGAAGTCTAATTTTTTTTGTCATTCGAGTTATGCCTGGATGTCCACCAGTAATGGGATCATCATGATATTTATGCATAATTCTTAGTTTTTCAGAATCAGAAGAAACTTTAGTAAGTTTTGGAATGAGCACAATAGTTAAGTTAAAATCTTGCAAGATTATATTACCTTTACTTTTGAAGGTTTCAATATCTGTTCCTAGGTAAAATAGCATACTGTCATCTAGTGAGAGTAGCAATGTTGTTAGACCAATATTATTAGCTATTTTTGCAAGCTTTAGAAAGAGGTGACCTAGGTCGACTTTTCTATTAATAATGAGGTCCTTCAACTTAAAATCGGAAAGAACTTGCTTTCCTTTATGGATAATTACTTTATCCTTAGTAAAATACAATCTAGGTATTTTACGGTGCTCGTGGGCATTTATAGCCTCATAAATTTTAAGATTATTTGATTCTGTTGGCGGTATAGAAGATTTATTTTTAATTGACACGCCTGCTTTAGTCTGAAGTCTGGTTGTAACCTTCAGAACTGTGTTGACTTCAATGTTCTTAATATCCTGAAACTCTATGCGTGACAGCGCGTCTGCCACTGTATTTTCCTGACCCCTAATATACTCGACTACAAAGTCGTATTCCTCGAGGTCAAGTCTCATGCGCGTGAGCTTGGAGGATGGATTCTTTAATGAGAATAGGTAGGTGAGTGGTCTGTGATCACTTTTGATCACAAACTTTTTGCCGTAAATGTATGGTCTGAAATACTTTACAGCCCAATGTATTGCAGTTAGTTCCTGCTCTATGGTAGATTTGTTACTTTCGCCTTTAGTGAAAGATCTAGAAGCGTATGAAATTGGCATTAGTGTACCGTGTTTTTCTTGGCTTAGGACAGCGCCACAAGCGTGTTTGCTTGCGTCTGTGGTAATAAAAAAAATTTTAGAAAAATCGGGGTATTGCAAAATTTTAGGACTTAGTAATTGGTTTTTGAGGTACTGAAATGATTTTTCACAATCTTCATTCCATTCGAAAGGTACATTTTTTTTCGACAATCTAGTGATATGTCTGGATGATTCAGCAAAATTTGGTATGAACCTTCGGTAATAATTACAAAAGGCTACGAAGCGTTTAGCTTCATCACCATTTTTTGGTGTTGGATAGTTTTGTACTATGGAAAATTTGCTGTCATCAGGCAATATACCTTTGTCAGTGCATTTGTGGCCTAAAAATGTAACTTGTGTACAGAAAAATGAACATTTATCTGGATGTAATTTCAAATTATATTTTCTGCACAATTCAAATACGTTTGTTAGATTACGTAACATGTGTTCCTTAGAACAACCAATTACTACTAGGTCATCCATATACACGAATGCTTGTGCCGGAGATAGACCCGAGAAGGCTAATGACATCATACGTTGAAATGAATTAGGGGCTATTTTAATACCATACGGCAATCTTTTAAATCTGAAAGATCCTTTATCAGTGGAAAAGGATGTAATATCTCTAGATTCTTCTTCAAGTTCTATTTGGTGAAAACCTGACATCAGGTCAAGACAAGAAAAGAATTTAGCTCTACCTAGTTGATCAAGAATATCGTCTATTCGAGGCAAGGGAAATTTATCAGCTACCAAATTTTTGTTAACTGCTCTGTAGTCTACTACTAATCTCCATCTTTTTTGAGTGGTACCAGGCAGGATCGCCATGTAAAGAAAACTCTTGTATATTTTTATTATATTTAATAATTGGGATAATTGGTTAAAATTTTTTGTATATTGTTACAATACAACTCCATCTACAGCTCATGGATATTGTCCATTTGAATTAATCTATGGAAAAGTCCCCAGAGAGCTAGATTTTACCAATACTAACAGCATAGACCCAATATATAACGTTGATGCATATGAAAAGGAAGTCAAATTCAGACTCCAAGTAGCACAACGTAGAGCCGCTAGTCTAATTGAAAATGCTAAACTTCTAAGACAGAAGTTCTCCAATGAAGATTCAAATCCAACCACACTCTATGTTAACGACTCTGTTCTAGTCCGCAATGAAGGAGGGCATAAACTGGATGCAGTCTATAAAGGCCCCTTCACAGTAAAAGAAATTGACCTCTTAAATAATGTCACATTGATGGATACTAACGGTAAAATGTTCACAGTCCATAAGAACAGAGTCAAAAACCTCCATAATGGAGAATTTTCCCCTAGTAATGTGTAGTCACTCAGTTAGACATCCAAAAACATTTTTATGTTTTTTCTTACATTTCCCAATTTACTGATAGTGAACCTATAATTTTTCACATTAACGTTAATAACTGCTTTTCAATAAGTTTTCTTTCGACCGTTTCTTTTGACTTAATAAAACAAGAAACGGCCAAAATTTATTTTTTTGTAAATAAAGTCTTTTAAACATATATTAAACAAATATTAATTTAATTATTTTGTATTAATACATAATAAAAATATTTTTTCTTATAATTGTAATTCAAAGTTAGAAGAAATTACTTCATTAACTTTATTGCATTTATTTTTTTTAATTACAACAAAATATCTTTCTAATAACAACAAAATATTTTTTTTTTCTCTCTTCCCTAATTCAATGTTAGAAGAAATTCTTCTATTAAATTCATTGCATTTATTTGTCACTTACAACAAATTTTTTTTTAACACTTCATGAGTAATTAGCATTTGAAACTGAAAACTTTTTGGGTGTTTTCAATTTTTCGAAAAGGGGAAAGGAAATGTAAAGGTCACAGGAACTGGACAACAAAGCCCCTACTTAAACAAAAATATATATATGTATACCAAAATTTTTTTGTAATATATAAAAGAATAATCAATTATTCGTATTGATTATTCTTTTCCGAAAAAGGGAGGTGTAGTGTGTTTGACTAGTCGCTGTTACCATACCTTCTGTATGTAACACGAGCTTCACACTTTGTTGAAGCAACAATGTCCACACACGCCAAACTCATTGTTGGGATTATGCTGACTAGCACATTCCCAACAATGTTTTGTAAGTGGCATTGAACAAAGTATCATATTAATGATTCTTTGTTCAAAATAAATGCCTTAGTATTAGTGTAATTTTAAGTATCTAGACTTAAGAATAATTTTTAAGAATTCAATTGAAAACACAAGCAAGAGAAGAACAGTCGCACAAGCGGCTGTTCACAAATATAATAAAGAAAGATCAAGTTATTAAATATTAATAAAAATATACAAGAGTTTTCTTTACAAACATCATATTATTGTTAATGTTAAGCATTTCATGTCAGTTGTAGACTGGGAGTTACAGCCAAAAATCCTAAACAAATATTCAAGTCGACGCTAAAATCCCCTCAAAATACCCATTTTGATACTTAATGGCTTTTCTACCTTAAATGTATATATTAAGTAGAAAGTAACATCTGAATGTAGTGTTTTAGATAAGAATGACTTTATATTACTTTAAATCAGTTTTCTTATAACACAGAGGTTTAAATGAAATATTATCAATCCTAATATATATATATATATATATATATATATAGAAAAGAATATACCTGTTGTGTTGTTAGTATGTCATATTTAAGTGTTTCAAATGTCTGTAATATATGCGTCTGGTAATTAATATCATTGCTGTGATGTCCATAAGTATACACAGTATGTACAGTTGGTACACGTATATTTTTTTCTATTGAAGTGGAATAATAACTCCGGATGTGCAATGTACAAGTCATACAAAATGTTTTTAGTGGAAACCCCGTACCTGAAATAAGGAAATAAAGAAGAAAGCAAAGTGAACATTGGAGAAAATAATTTATATAAACTTATATGAAGTCTTGATGAATTTAAATACCAATGCTGTAGCTACGTAATTAAATAGCAGAAAGTGCATTGTTAGTATAAATGCACGAAAGGAAAATTTTGTTAGTTGCGATGTATCTACAGTGGCCGACAAAAGTCTACATACGACCCTCATTTCTTCCACCTGACGAGACCAAAAGCATTATGAAGAAAAGTAATGATGCAGGTTTGTGTGAAATCTGGTTTTTTTAATAGAAAACGAAAAAAACGACTTACTTCAATATACACTTTAAAAAATATTTACAAAAAACGAAAAAAAAAAGCATTGACAAAAGTCTACATACGGCTTGTAAGCTAACATAAAAAACTTCACTGAAACATTAAATAATATTTTTATTATTAAATTTAGTATTTGGTTGGGCCACCATTGGCATCTTTAACAGCCTGTAAGCGTCTGGGCATTGAATTAACTAAATGTTCCAATTCAATCGGCGTAATTCTTAGCCATTTTTCTTTCAGCATATTTTTCAACATTGGAGCGCTAGTAATATGATGCTTTCTGATTTTACGTTCCAAAATCTCTCAAACGTGTTCAATGACATTTAAGTCAGGGCTTTGAGGTGGTGTGTGCAATTGTCGGGGGGCATAGTAAAGCAGCCATTCTTTTACAACTTGAGCGTTGTGTTTCGGGTCGTTATCTTGTTGGAAAATCCAACTCTCACCAAGATCTAATTTATTGACCGATGCTCCCAGATTTTGTTCTAATATAGACTTATATTGAAACCGATTCATATTACCTTCGACAAATACAAGATTTCCTACACCAGATGCAGCGACAGCACCCCAAACCATCACGTTGCTACCCCCATGCTTAACAGTAGGTACTAAGTGCTTCGGATTTATTGCTGTATTAGCTTTTCTCCAAACTTTCGCTTTCCCATCACTTCCAAAAATATTGTATTTCGACTCATCTCTAAGCAAAACTCGTTTCCAGAAGTCAAATCCTTTGTCAAATGAATTTTGGCGAATTCCAAGCGAAGATTTCGGATTTTTTCGCTTATAAGGGGTTTTTTGCGCGGAGTCCTGCCGTGGTAACCATTATTATTTAGGGTTCTTTAAATTGTTCGTGGATGCAGAACCGTATTTGATCTTATTGTTAGCTCTTGGGCCAGCGTTGTGGCATTCACTTTTGGATTTTTTTCCACTTCTTTCATTATAAAGCTGACATCTCTGCGACTAAGCTTTTTAGGGCGACCACTACGCGGCTTATTTTCAATAGAACCAGTGTTTTTAAAATTATTAAATACAGTTTGAACTATTGCTTTACTTAAATTCAACAGTTTTGATATTTCCCCGAACGATTTTTTCTCGTTTCTATATTTTACGACTAAGTTTCTCACATCAGTTGAAATTTCTTTTCGCGAGGCCTTTGTTACAATTGAATTATGCTGGAAACTGTCCAGAATACAACCGAATGCAATTGGTTTGAAATGTAAAACATGCAGAAAAGTAAATTTAAAAAAAATAACGGCATTTAGCCGTTATCATCCAGCAGCAAGCAAAACACAAAGCATGACTTGTTGGCCGTATGTAAACTTTTGTCAATGCTATTTTTTCGTTTTTTGTAAATATTTTTTAAAGTGTATATTGAAGTATGTTATTTTTTTAGTTTTCTATTAATATAACCAGATTTCAAAAAAACCTGCATCATAACTTTTTTTCATAATGCTTTTGGTCTCGTCAGGTGGAAGAAATGAGGGTATGTAGACTTTTGTCGGCCACTGTAGATGTCAATATTGGACAAGGCGGCTATAAGCAGGATAATTAACCCATATACTTTTACCCTTTACATCCGATACCATCAAATTATGGTATAATTAGGTTGCCCGGCTGAGACTTCAGGGTGTGGGGTTTCCCCACGTTGGCTTGTTCCCAGGCACGTACATCATTTTGATAAGCATGATAGGTTTCGTATTTAGAGGCAACATTTTTGTTATTATTACAATGACCATGGCCTTGCCAGCAGGGTTTTTGTCTAAAATTTTTAACATTCGTCTTAATATTTATATATCTATAGTAAAATAAAACACTGCTACAAGTTTACTTACAATCTTCTTAATTCTGCTAATACACCAGGGTGTTTATTGATAGGGTGTGATATAATGTGACAAATGCCATTAATTACTTTTTCTTCTGTATCCATATAGGATTGTACGATCGACTAATTGTAGTGTGAGGACTTTGGGCAGGTTTATAGGGTGCATAATATATTTAGGGAAAGAATTGTGAACTTGTTTTTTTAATCAACGTGTAAATTTCCATAGGTTGTAGTGGGAATGGTCGTGATGTATATATGGGTAAGCCGTGCCCATGTTAACGTATTTCGAGTCGGTGGATGGGAAGTTCTTGTCCGGAGGGTCCACATGTTAGTGTTGATGGTAGCGTAAGAAACCTTGCGCATGGAACTGCCCGCACTAATGGTCCCAGCTAAGCCCCTCATGATAGTCCTGGAATAGAGAAATGTTGAGGAATTAAAGAGCCAATTATAAGAGAAAATGCGGAAAAATATTAACCGTCTTCTCGGTGTATTTATGTAATTTTCTTGAACATATGGGACCTAGTGTTGGAAAGCGATTGGAAATGATAGGCGGATAATAGTGATATTGTGAATAGTTGTTAGTGTAGGAGGTCTGTTTATTAAGTTATGAATGAGTTTGGTTGTATGTTTTGCAACTGTTATATTAAGGGCGGAAACAAATGTTAATGATTGGGGAAAATGCGATAAGGACAAATATTGGTATATAATTTAATAGGAAAAAGGACCAGTATTAGAAGTATGTGGAAAATGGGGAAAAGGGAAAATAGTATAAAATGTGCGATGGATATAGTTATTACTGGGAATGCAAAATAAAGATGGCTCAATGGAGGGATAATGGGGCCTAGGCGAAATCTAACCATTTTTTTAAATGGCAGTAGAAAGGAGACTTTGTGTAGATGAAGAAGTGCCGGAGAATACGGGTTTTGTGTTAAACTAAATTTATATAAAGCGGGCTTTAAAGCAAAAAGTTTTTTTTTAAATAGCTAATAATCACTAAAAAGTAATTTTAAATCTGTACGGGAACAAAGAAAAGAGGTAAAGTTGAGTGTATGGAAAAATACAAAAGATTAGAAAGTAATTATGTATTTCGGTGCTATAGAAGTGCCTGGAAAATTGTTACTGACTACCTTGGTGGCCACAACAGGAACGGACACTCCATCCTGCTTATATTTTACCAAAACTGGAGAACAGCTGTTGGCACTGGGTTTTTCCTGGAGCAGGACCAGGCGCTATAGGAGAACAGAAGCATTCTACAGAAAGTTCTCCGGAGATTTTGTCCTCACCGTTGAAAAGGTAGGAATTTAAAGTAATGAAGTAAATAAAAAAGGCAGGCAACTAAAGGAAGTGAATAACAGAAAAGTAGTGATAATAGCAGAATGCTAGGCGAGAAAATAGAATTGGGTGTAAATGCGTACGAACGGGTCAAAGTAATGCCCTACGGAAGAGAGTAAAGTCGGAAAACAAAGGGGAAGCTTAACCTGAGAATATTTGATTTATAAAGCAAATGATTTTAATTTTAAGCAGAGTAATTATAAGTATATAAGTTTGCATTGATGTTTAAGAAGTGTTTATGTTTAGTTTTTCGGTAGACAATTCAAATTATGAGAGACAAAGTACTTAGTTCTTATAATCTGATTTTTTTGTATTGTTTTTCGGACTCACAATAGTAAACTAGTACGTACCTGGGAATTTTAGGGGGCTCTCTCATTTCCAATAGGATATCAGTACACTTGAAATTACCTGCTGTTAAAATTGTTAGGATGAGTGAAAAAAAGAAAAAAAGAACAGAAAGGGGATATAAGAGGGTGATAAGTAAATGCCCGTAGTATTTGCTTCCGGCGCTGTGTAAGTTCGCCCAGAAGTGATTGTGAATTATGACTGATAATTTGAATTTGTTATGGTGTAATGTGTGGTAATATTTGGTATTTTAATTAATGTGAACTTTGTAGATAACATTCAGATTTTATTTTGGTATAGTTTAAAACCTGAAGATCAGGTTTCGTATAAAGTAAAAAAAAGCAAATGCTTATTTTTTGGTTTACAAGATAGAAAGATTTTGATTGAACACAAATTCCAATCATAAAAAAACAAAGAAAATGAGCTTTATGTTGGGGCTTTTTTTTGCTTATTTTGCCAATATCGGCTTTTTTTTAGTTATTTTTGCGATATCGGTTTTTTTTTACTTATTTTGCCATTTTAAGATAATTTTTCATTTTTTTTTTCATACGAAAAAAAACTTATTTAATAAAATTTTGCAAAAATCGTTATTATTATTTTTTTTATGTGCAACTTTTTTTTTATAAATACTAAAAAATCAGCCATTTCTTTGCTGTAACAACTCTGGTTAAAAAAATCGTTCAACCTTATGGTAATATTTTGTGCTTCCCTTGAACAATATCATCCCAAAAACTTATGTTATCTATGTATGGTATTATACCTATACTAAAGAGTGGAGAGGGTATTATGCATTTGTGCTGATGTGAGAAACACCTTAAAATATTGGTCCTAAAGTATACCGATCAACTCAAATCAAATCACTTTCTGAGTCGATCTAACGATGTCCGTCCGGCTGGCAGGCTGTCCATGTAACCTCGTGCGCAAAGTACAGGTCGCAATTTTACCACGACCACGAGGGGAAATTTAACCGATTTTAATGAAATTTAAAACATAGATAGATCCCTATTCATATAGCCATACACTCTTGAAACTTGTTTTTAAATACTATGGTGTTGGTTATCATACGGTCGGGCTTGACCGACTATACTTTCTTACTTGATTTTTATGCAACTCTGTCTTAGCGGTACTGTAACGTACTTTTTATAGTGTTGTGTATAATTTTTATGTGTTTATGTTTTTAGTATTAAGCCTTTTTATCAACTTATTTTATTATTTGCTTGTTTAAGTTCTTTTCTCTCGAAAATTCCATAGCTGTATTCTTACGATCAAATTCCTCAGTCTTTTACCATCATACTTTTTAAAAATAGTTTTTGTATAAAATAACGTCTGGTAGTTCCCCTTCTCTCTGTTTTTTGCTTTTTTAATATAGTTTTAGCTTTTAAGACTTTCTCTGAATATTAAATATTGTTAATTTCTGAAAGTTTTGGTGTTTTACACGAAGTTATAACAAAATTGGAAACAAAAAATCCTTCATTGGTTTTCTAAGTGAACATAGTTGTGGACCGTAAGAAAAATGTCCCGTGTTCCAGGGGATATAGAAGACGAAGTTAATACAAAATTAAAATCAGTTTTATTAAAAAATGAAGGATTTTCGGTATTAAAAGATATTGGGGATATTTTGGGAGGCAAGCGGAATTATGAGTCCAATCGTATAAAATATACTTCAGAGCAAATACTCAATTGTAGATATGCTCCCTTCACATCTGTAGACGTAGGAAGAACTTTTTCTATGTACAAAAACTTGCTGACTCCGAACACACATAGTTTTCTTTTCGAAAATTAATGTTTAATACCCCATATTTTTTTTTGTTTATTACATTTTGTCTGATGCTGTACACACATTTTTGATTTAATTACAGTAGAAAAAAGATCTTAATATGTATTTAAATATGTTTTTACAAAATTCTTAACTCTACGCAATATTTTTTTAACAGGAAAAGGTGACCTTGTAGGATCCGATATCAATGTTCATCTTGTTGCCACTTCGAATGGCCAGATAACTACAACAACAAATAGTGCTGGGCAAGATGTTGTTATAAGATGTAGCAGTGACATTAAGGTGAGCAAAAAACTTTTATACACATACATATGTAAGCAGTAGGCATATAACATTTGCATTTTTGCAAATAGGAAAAATGGCATAGCATAGTCGAATAGAGCATAAAAAATATGAAGATCCATTATATATTTATAGCCTTCACCACCACTAGTGGTAAATAAGGGTATACTAAGTTTGTCATTCTGTGTAAAACTTTTTTTACTATAAATCTAATATTCTGTGGCATCACCATCCCACATGTAGAGAAAAAATATGGTTGGGCATGGTTACAGCATCTACACTATGTTTATTGTAACAATATATTGTTGTCATACACAAATAATTGCTTTTTTTAATTAATATCAGCATTATTATAGTTACAGTTAACATATCAATTTTTATCGCAATTAAAAATTTGAGTATTGTTGAATGAAAAATAATTATTTTTTTAACAACTTAAAAATAATAAATTTGAAAACATATTGAAAATCTTACAACGATAATATTATAACTTTCTATACGTTTAGTCATAGTATGTTTAAGATGCAAACAAAACACAGTGGTATCACGGTTTAACGTATACTCAGTTTAACGAATTCGCGATTTAACGTACGGTCATATTTTTTCCATTGAGTACCTTATATTACGAACAAACAGCATATTTTTGTACTCTATATAACGAATTTTTACAAAAAAATTTTAAAAAACAAAATATAATGAATGCAAATATATTTTTTTTTATTTATTTATTTATTTATTAAAGTCTATGGAATAATCCTTACAGACTAATTTAAACACAATTTATACAAAATATAATTAAGAAATTACAAATAATTTAACAAAAAACCAATATAAATGAAATTTTTACATATGAAAATTAAAATATAATAAATGTTTTAGGTTATTGTATTTAAGTGTAATATAATATCTCTTTTGATGATTTCCAAACTTTTATTAAAATCTGTAAATGGATACAATAAATTGAATTCATCACAGATTCTGCGAAATGGATCAAAATTAGCATAGTTTGTGCTGTAATATTTTATGCTTAGGATATTGTAATTTCTTAATGATCGAAGAGGAATATGTAAATTTATTTTGTTTAGAAGAAATTCGGAATGAAGACTACCGTTTATTAGTTTTAACAAAAAAGTAACATTTAACATATGTCTACGACTTTTTAATGTCGGCAACTTAATAAGGGCAAGGCGATGTTCGTATGATGGCAACCTTATGTTAGGGTTCCAACGCAAACCACGAAGACAAAACAACAGAAACTGTTTTTGAACTGACTCAATTTTGTTAGAGTGTACTTGATATTGAGGGTCCCAAACAACAGATCCATATTCAAGAATTGGTCTAACTAAGGTAGTAAACAATTGCTTTGTTGTATATGGATCGGAAAACTCCTTAGCCCAACGTTTTATGAATCCAAGTACTCCAGTAGCCTTATTGACTGTTAACAATATGTGACTTTTAAAGTCTAATTGAGTATCCAAAAGTACGCCAAGATCATTAAAATTATCAACCAAATCTAGAACTATATTATTCATAATATAGCTACCATTTATTGGACTTGATCTTGTAAAAATCATATATTTACATTTTTTCGCATTAAGATCCATTAAGTTAATGCTACACCAGGTAATTAAATTATTAATATCATTCTGCAAAAGAACTTGCTGATCAGAGTTGTTGAAGGAAATAAATAGTTTCACATCATCTGCATACATTAAAGTTTTTGAGTGTTTAATTGCAGAAGGAAGATCATTTATAAATAGTGTAAATAGGAGGGGCCCTAGGTGACTACCCTGAGGAACACCTGATATTACATTTATACATTTTGAATATGAATGACGAAATTTAACAGATTGTGTTCTGCCTTTTAAGTAAGAACCAAGCCATTTAAGAAGCGATAAACTAAAACCCATCCGATCAAGCTTAAACAGCAAAAGATCATGATTAACTTTATCAAACGCCTTACTAAAATCGTTATATATAACTTCCGATTGCATGCCATTAACAAACCCTTCATTTACCCAAGTTGTCAACTCTAGAAGATTCGTAGCTGTAGAGCATGATTTACGAAATCCATGTTGTGTTGGAGATAATATAGATGATGCGTGATGCGACAGTGTATCATATATAAGTTTTTCAAATAATTTTGGTATAACACTTAATTTAGCTATGCCTCTATAATTTGAAATATTAGCTTTAGATCCAGATTTAAACAGTGGAATTATAAACGATTCTTTCCAAATTGAAGGAAAATAACCCATCTTAAGAGAAATATTATATATATGAGTCAATGGAATGTATAATATTTGTGAGCATTGCTTTAAAATACAGCTGGGAACGCCGTCTGGGCCAGCAACGTTTGAGGATTTTAGCTTGGCTAGGGCATTTAAGACGGTTTGTTGGCTAATGGCTGGTATAAAAAAAGTTGTGGATTCAAGGATTGTGTACGAATAGTGATAGTTAAAGGATGACGAAGAGTAAGTTGATGCAAAAAAGTCAGCAAACATATTACTAATGGACTTATCGTCCGAAGATTCTGAATCACCATATTTCATAATCGAAGGATATTCAGCCGATCGTCTTTTAGAATTAACGAAATTATAAAAAGATTTTGGATCCTTTTTGAAATTATTTCTTATTTTATCCAAATAGTTTTTATAAGCTAATTGATTAGCAATATTATATTCAGATCTTGATATTGAGTACTTTGCATAACACAACAACGTTCCATATTTTTTATAACTTTTATACAATTTATTTTTCCTGTTTTTAAGCCGAGATATGAATTTTGTGTTCCAGGGGGGACCATTAGCTTTAGAAGGAAACACTCTAGGTACAGATGCCAAAAAACATTCATTAAGTATATGGTAAAATGTCTTTAAACAGAGGTCCAAATCATTTTTACAATTGTTTAGTACACCTATCCAATCAATTTGAGACATTTGACATTGAAGGTTCTCATAATTTGTACGTTTGAAACAAAATATTTTGTTGCGTTGAGATGTGTTTTTCTTCTGAATAGGATAGGAGCATAAGCACGATATTTCAATTGTTGGGTGGTATATATCCTCAGGGTTAGAAATTGGGGGATGGCGCAGTATAGAAAAGTCAGATGAATCGTTCACAAATATAAGATCCAACATTCTATCATATGAATTTTTAATCGTGTTGACTTGAAAAAGACAGTTATTAAACAAACTATTGATAAACTCTGCTGATGAATCCGAAGAGCGAGCTGGAACTAAATGATTAGAATCCGGAACACCAATCCAATCTACAGATGGCATATTGAAGTCACCAATTACAACTATTAAATCAGACGATTTTAATTTTCTCAAAATTATATCAAGAGCTTTCAAATGATCTTCATATATAGAGGAATCCGAATGAGGCGGAATATACGAGCAAATAATATAAATAGATTTATTATTAACTTTTGTTAAAACACATATAATTTCAATATGCAAAAAATCATTTAAAATAATTTCTTCAGATGAAAACTCGCTTAAAACGGCAATTAATACACCACCACCGGTTTTTTTACTTTATTATCAGCTTGTTCGCCACCCTGTTTATTATTAGATTGTTTTTGCTCGGATTGTTTTTTATCACATACTTTTTCACAACTTTCTCTATCTTTTCTAAAAATTTGATACTTAGGACAAAAAATTTCAGAGTTATTGACCTTTTTACTGAGCCATGTCTCTGTGAATACAATTATATGGTTGCTTAAGCCAAAGCTGTTACAGTAAATGGATGATAGTTTAGAATTTATGCCTCTTACGTTTTGATAAACAATGGAAATTAGTTTTTTGGAATTGTATCTACGGATTTTGGAAGGCGAGCCATATCATCCTCTCTATACACAAATTCTCTTATTAAAGCATTTTTAGGCCAAAAGGCACGGTCAACAATTTTTGGGAATAAATCTTCAGGAACTATTATTTTGAAAGATGCTCTATTTCTGGAATTCATTTTATAAACGATTATATCATCTGGAACACAGTTTTGAATGTTTGCCAGCACGTGGTGCTTCATCTCATCGGTGGTTGTATCTTGTGCAAAACGAGTAGCGAATATAGTTTTTTTTAGAGGAATAGTTCTTAGTTCTCTAGCAGCGAATGATGATCCAGTGACTCCTGTATGATTTGCATTTATATTACCAGCCATTGATGTATTCGGCTTAGGAGATGACCCGTCAAAATTAATCAACCGAGCAGAATTTTGAGCACCAGTACTCAAATTCTGCCCATTAGTAAATGATGATGTGTTAGCATTTGAAGTTATCGAAGAAGCATTATTAAAAGATAGAGGAATAGCAGAGGAATTGCATTCATTCTCTTTTGTTTTTGTGAACATTTTTACCATATTTTAAGAGCGATTTTACTGAAAAGAACGAGTGAAGAGAAGTATTTTCTTTTCTTACAAAGAAAGCAAAGAAAATACTTGCTCGCCAAAATGAAAAATTGTACGTTACAAAGTAATTTTTTACTTTTGTTTACAAAACAAATGTTTGTTTTCTGATTCAAATTTAACGTAATTTTTGTAAAGTTTTTGTACTGTCAACATTAAAATGCCTAAAAATAAAACGTTTAATTCTTTAAGAAAAATTAAACATTATTGACGACTATGAAAAGGGCCTGCGACTAAAGCTTCGTACAGACCGTGGTCAGATCTTACAATGTCGTCATTAAAATTGACTAAAAATGTCTTGCAACTGTGTGAACATTGTACGCTATTTTCATTTGGTAGATGTGTTAAATTAATGCATCTGACAATGAAAAAATGACAACATTGTAGGATCTGACCATCGCACATAGGGGTTTTTTGCCAATCTAGCCGGACATTACTTTTTGTTTTAGCTTATATTGCTTCTTAAAAGTTATTGAGTGCCCCTAGATCGATGAAACTTGGCAGAAATATGTGATATTGTCATAGGCAGGTAAACCTCAAAAATAAATAAAATCGGACCAAGGAGGAAAAGGTTTCCCCTAGAAGAACTAATCCAACCTCTGAAAAATGCAATTTTTTTTTAACTTTTCCCATACTTTTGTTTGGCAAATGCAACTTTTAACGTCGGCGAAAGTTAAAAAACATAAAATAATACCCATGAGATCGTAAAATTACACTTTTCGCCCCCGCCCCCTTTTGAGGGCGGTTACATAAAATAATATTTAAAAAAAATGTAAATATTAAAAGAAATAGATAACTAACGCCTTAATACTATAAAAATGAAATTTTTGAACTTTTATGGATAGGGGGAGGTATCCCTCCAAACACCACCCCCCCCCCCCGGAACGACCCTGTAAAAAAATTTTTTTTTTGCTAATTTCCAAAACATATTAATTTTTAAAATTTTATGTGACTTTTATGTATTTTATAGTATTTATTTTATCTGAAAATAATTAATAACTTATTTATAATAGTAACAGCAAATTTTATTTAAAATAGTAACAACTAATTTATTTAAAATAACTTCTCTTTTGCACTAAGATGATGATGAGTGCCATGGTTCTTCTTCGTCTGCTCCTTCAAAATCCTCTTCTGAATCTGAATTCTCTTCAGAGCCAAGTACAGGTGGAAGCATAAAAGAAATTGCTTCTTTCGTAAAGAGTAATGACTTTTTTTTTTTGAGTTGGTCTTATACTAGTAATCAGTGGGTCAGAACTGAGCAAAAGTCTATTTATAATATCTTTGTTACACTGAACCCTCGAAAACTTTCTAGCAAAATTCTGCCTGTAAAGCCGAAAGTGTTTATTTCGTGCCTCAGACGCTTCTTCTGATAATAGCCCGATGGGCAACAATGCCTCACTCATTACAGTTGCGCCGTGTACTAAAATCTTGTGCATTGTAGGTGTCATATGATGCCAGGGATATAAAGTAACGTAAAGTTTTGCAGTGTCTAAGCAATAATTGGCAAACTCGTGCAAATGGATTTTGTGACCACTTGTAATTATATATATATATATTTAATCCTAGGGTTCCATGGAGGAACATAGGGCCACAACAAACTTCTTCCATTCTGATCTGTCTTCTGCCAAATTTTTTATTTCACGCCAGCTTTTTCGAGTTGATTGTATTTCATTTTCAAGCATCCTTCTCCAAGTATGAGATGGCCTTCCTGGTCGCCTACTGCCTTGTGGATTCCAGTCAATTGCCATTCGTGCAATATCTTCTTGTGGTCTTCTTAAGATATGACCCAACCAATTCCATTTTCTCTTGAGGATTTCACTTTGAACAGGTATCTGGTTTGTCCTTCTCCACAGCTCAGTGTTTGATATTGTTGCTGGCCAAAAAATGTGAAGGATTCTTCTTAGGGATTTATTGACAAAAACCTGCAGGCTGTTAATCTGGCGTTGAGAAGTGTTCCAGGATTCACAACCATATAGAAGGGTGGATGTTACATTTGAGGAAAAAAGCCGTAATTTTGTTTTTATTGAGTACTGAGAGGATCTCCATACGGGTTGTAGAGCTCCAAATGCCTGCTTAGCCTTATTTATACGACTTTTGATATCGTCATCAGATCCTCCAGAGGAAGAAATTATGCTTCCTAAGTAACAAAAGCTGCTTACATCTTCTAATTCATTTTCATTTATTTTGAGCTTTGTTGCATTGTTGATGTTAATTCGCATTACTTTTGTTTTTGCAAAGTTGATCTTTAAACCGACTTTCATTCCCAGTTCATGAATCATGTTGAGTTTGGTCGACATATCCTCAAAGTTATGTGAGAGTAAGCATATGTCGTCTGCAAAGTCCAAATCCTCTAATCTACCCTGTAAGCCCCACGTAATACCTCTTCTCATAGTCGTTACCTGCCGCATCACTGTGTCTAGAACGATATTAAATAGGAGTGGTGATAAAATGCAGCCTTGTCGCACACCAACGTTTATGGGAAGATTTTCACCCAGTTGACCTTCGTGCAAGACTCGACAACAGGCAGTATCATAAAGCTCTTTGATGAGTTCAATTATCTTTTCCGGCACACCTCTACACTTAAGTATTTTCCATATAGCATGATGGTTAAGGGTGTCAAAGGCTCTTTCAAAATCTATGAAGGCTAAGTATAGTGGTGAGCGCCATTCAACAGATTGCTCTACGATTACCCGGAGACTATTTAGTTGGTCCACACAGGAGCGGCCAGGTCTAAAGCCAGCTTGTTCATATCTTAGGTCGTTCATAAATGTAGGTGACAACCTCGTGTAGATGATGCGTGTTATGGTTTTGTTTATCAGACTTAAAAGCGTTATTCCTCTCCAGTTTCTGCATTTTGAAAGGTCCCCTTTTTTGGGAAGTTTGATAATAACACCTTCTTTAAGCTCGGATGGCAAACACTTTAGGTTCCAAAAGTCATCAACGATCGGTTTAATGATAAGTGCACTAGTGGAAGGGTCGACTTTTAGAAGTTCTGGAGATATAGAGTCAATACCAGCTGCTTTATTGTTCTTGAGGGACTTTATTGCATTTTCAACTTCTGTAATGTTGGGACAACTCACATCTATATAAGTGCTTTCTTCATGATTTTCGCATTGGCAGTTCCATTCAGAGGCTGTAGGTGTTGTTGAGAGCATATTGTTGTAGTAATCAGTCCAAATTTTCAATTGCTCTTCCTTAGACGTAACCGGTACGCCATTATTGTCTTTTAAAAGGTGACCAGCGATATATGATCGGCTAGTAAGCTGTTTTGTTATTCTATAAAGATCCCTTGATCTATGTGTTTCAGCTGCAGATTGAGCTTCAGTGGCTAAGTTTTCTGCCCATTTTCGTTTATCCTGTCGAGCACTTTTCTTTACTTGTCGATCTATGGTACTATACTGGCTTTGCAAATTTTGTTTTGCAGATCGAGTTTTAGCGTTGTTTAATTTTGATTTTAGTTCTTTTCTTTCCTCAATTATACTCCAAGTTCGATCAGACATCCAAACTTTTCTATCTCTGTTTTTGTAACCTACATGTTGCCTAGCAGCGCTTAGAAATACTTCCTTTATTTCCTTCCAATCTCTTGAGTTGTGTGCGTTAAGGTTTTGATAAGCACTTCGTAATGAGTTTGTATAGTCATCCCTTACATTTTCTAAATGAAGCTTCTCAATTGCAAATTTTCTCTGTGGTGTGCGATTTCGATCTCTTGTTATGGCAGCAACCTTGAGTCTTATCTCACCAGTCAAAAGATGGTGGTCTGTAGAGCCATCGGCTCCTCTTCTATTTCGTACATCGGTAAGGGAACCTCTCCATTTCCTACTAATTGAAATGTGGTCAATTTGGTTTTCTGTACGATGGTCTGGCGAGACCCAAGATATCTTATGCACCCTTTTGTGTGGAAAAAGTGTTCCCCCAATAACGAGGTTGTTTTTACAGCACAACTCTGTAAACAATTCGCCATTTATGTTCATGGTGCCAACGCCGTGTTTTCCCATAACCTTCTCCAAATTGGTATTATCACTGCCAACCTGCGCGTTCATATCTCCCATCAATATGACTATATCACCTCTTTTTGTGGCTGCTACAACCTTTTCCAACAAACTATAAAAGGCTTCTTTATCTGATATATCGGCCATCTCTGTTGGTGCATAACATTGAATGCAGGTTATGTTTCTGGCCCTTGAGCGCAATCGAATAGAAATTATCCTATCTGAATAAGGCTGCCATTCAATTAGAGCTTTCTTCGCATCTTCGGATAGTAAGAACCCAACACCACTCGCCCTTGGTAATCCGCTTTTTCTTCCAGAGTATATAAATGTGTAGCCATCATCTGTTTTTACTTCACCATAATCTGGCCATCTTGTTTCACAAAGACCAGTAAATAAGAGATTATATTCTTTGCAAACTTTTGAAATCTGTTCTAATCGTGATGCTTCTAATAACGTTCTAATATTCCAAGTTCCAAATCGAGTCCGGGTTTTAAAGCTGAAAGTCGTCAACGGTGTGTTATCATTTTGGTTTTCATTTTCTGTGGTTTCAGTAATCAGTTTAAGTTTAGGTTGTATCGATGATTAGCCGATAGCAACCGAGTCTGGTACCGGGACTGCCGGTTGGAGCCTCCAGACATGCTTTTGGGATTGGTTATTTAATGGCGCCAATTACTCGCCATGACATCACAAGGATCATTGGCAACTCGGTATTTGCTGGGAACTCGAAAGTCCCACCGAGACTCTCCTCTTGTAACCGCTGACTGTCCGCGACTGCTAATAGCAGCTACCCCGCATATCTACGGGCCGTACCACTATCCGCAACCTGTGACGCGTCCGGTAGCACTCAGCTATGCTTCCCAAAAGTGGATAATATTTCACGCAGTATCATAAAGATGATATTGTTTGACTTATTATCCACAAGGGCGGAAAGCACTTGTAATTACTTCAATAATAACTTTGATCCGGTAGATGAAATCCAATGCAATTCCAGTTATTTCTGCAGCTAATTCAGGATTGGAAAAAAATCTCCTGGTGTTACCATCGTTTGCTGTTTCCAAATCCAGTCTTCGGTACATCCACTATTAGCCCTAATTCACTTCTAAATTTTTCTTGGATAGTTTTTTTCCTCTCTTTAACAATAGTTTTGTCCTCATCCGATCTTAATTGCCACTTTTTCACTGTGATTTTATACGACAGGTGTAATATGCTCTCAAATAGACGAAGTCTGGCGTGCTCCATAAAATAACGTCATTTAGCTGCTGCACAGGTGGTTAAAACCCCTTTCTTACTGTTTCGCACATTCCTTTTTTTACACAGGTAATATTAGTCTTAGATGTAATAATTCAAATAAAAAACATCTTCGTACAACCGAAACGTTTTATGACTGACGAAAGGGTTTCTATCATATGTACCTATGCAAGATGAGCAAAAACAGAAAAAAGGTGAAATTTTCAAAAAATCATAAAAAAAATGGCGCAACAACGCGCAACGTTTTTTTTTTTTAATTTAAAAGTAGAGATTTCAAATTTTATCGTGACGTATAACATTTTTAAGAACTCAGCGGGCTTTACCTTCAAAAACCTTTTAAATTTTTTTTTTTTTACAAAAAAGTGAACAAAAAAATCATTTTTTTTAATTTCGAACTAATTTTTTTTTCATAAAAACTTCAAATAAAATTTTTCTAAAAATTTTCATAATTAGCTGTTTATATAGTCTTTCACAGAAAAAATCAATGTAATATCTTTATTCGTTTATACACAAAAAAATATATTGTAAACCTCCCAAAACCGTAAAAAGTCAATGAACACGCATGCAATTTAATCAACTTTCCTGGTTTTAACAGTGTCCCAACAAATCTCAAGCAAAAGACTTGAAAATTAATTATACGATGCAGAACTTTGTTGTCTGTCGAGCTGCGTACTTAAATTTTTCCATTTCTTAAATTAAATTTTTTGCTTAATGTCCGGCTAGATTGGCAAAAAAACCCCTATGTGCATCGTCTTTACGAAGCTTAAGTTTTGTTCTCCACTATGTACTCATTTAATTGAAAATGATATGAAGTATTTATTTTTTGCAAGGACCGGAAATTACGAACGGAAAACACAAAATTAAATTTTATTTTTTAAATAAAACATTTTTGTGTGTGAAAAAAGGAATATTTTTTTTCTATGTTTAAAAAGAATCAAAAAAAGAAAAAAAAATTTCTTTGAAAACAAAACTTTTATTGTCAAAAAAAAAATTCAAAACTTTTTTTGTAAAAACAAAAACAAATAAAATTGTATAAAAAACTTTTTTTTGTGTTAAGAAATGTTTCAAAAAATGTTTTTTTAGAAAATTTTATTTAAGTATTTTAAAAAAAATTAGTAAATCAAAAAATAATGATGGCGGTTCAAATATAAATGTATGTTACAAACAATTTGTTTAAAGTAATACCATTGTTCATAATAGCGAAGGCAACAAAAATAACAATAAGTACAATAAAAAAAAATGGTTATAAAATAAGCAACTAAATAGACATTTTCTCAATTAATGAAGTGTAAAGTTTAAGCAATAAAATATTTTCCAAATGTTCTGCGGTTAAATTTTTTGTCAAAATCACAGGCAAGGCGCTGAATGCTCCCAGCAAAAACTTTACTTACCTGGTAAGTTAGCAAGTAATGTTGGAGAAAAGTAAGCACTACTTATTTTTCGGCTGAATAACTACTTATTTTTGTTCGAGGTGTCCACAAAATTCAGTACTTACAAAACACTTACTAGAAGTAAAAAAATATATAGTTATTATTTAACTACTAGTAAGTTGAATTGTAAGTACTTAAAATTTACTTACCAGAAGCCAAAAAATCACTAGTTAATATACCTAATAAGTAGTTATTGAGTACGAATAACAACGAATAAGTAGTTATGGAGCTGATTATTATTAAGCAAATATTCAGTAGTGAAAATAATAAAAGTAATAAGTAGTTTCTGAGGTCATTACTAGTAAGTACTAATTAAGGTTTTAAGAATAATGACAATTGTAATGACAACTACTTACCATGTAAAGTAGGAAATAACTACCACCTATTACTAAAAATCAAAAAGTTTTTCCTGGGGCTCTTTCCACAGATACCTGTGTTGCGGGTACTGCTAAGGCTACTTGTGCAATTTTTGAAATTGTAGGAGCTTTTAGTTTTTTGATTTTCCAAAACTCTAAAATGTTTGTTCCAAATGGAAGTTTGGAATCATATTGAAGTTTTTCTAATGACTCCTGAACAGAAAAAGTACGTTGCTTTAAAGTATTTAAAGTAGCTTTAAACTCCAATTTTTGGTAGCAATCTTCAAAGCTATCAATTTCTAATACTTCATGATTTTTACTGCACTCATCAATTATATTTTTATTTATCTCTCCCGTTATTTTCAACCTGTTGTATATTGTTAGTAGATGAAACTGCAAAGTATATATTGGATTAATAAAGTGGGAAACTGTGCCATGGATATGCTAATATACATATGTATGTATGTATGTTACTCACCATTGCAACCTTTTTTTGATCTTCGCTAAGAAAAATTGACCCTTTGAAGCAAAACCTTGGATCCATATAAATAGCAGCTAGAAACACTTTATTTTGAACTAAAATTTCTTTGCGTTTTTTTAAAGCTTCGAGCAACGACGCAGCGATTAAGTTAGTGTTTGACATTTCCTCAAGCTCTATTTCACACAAGAGCCAATCACGATAAAAATCTCCCATGATTAGTTGCTTGTACTGTAACAACGTAGTAGCCTTGGCAATTGGCTTAAAGCTATTTATAAATTGTTTTACAAATTCCCAGTCAGCTTCAATGGTAAGCATATTATTGGAATCAACCCATGCTTTTGCTTCCATTAAAGAGTGGACCATCTCAAATGTGGAGCTCCACCTAGTAGAGTTATCTAAAACAGTTCGCGCATTTTTTTTTCGAATAAACTTTGCATTTTCTCTGCAATTACTTATTTTTTCTTTTAAAACTTTAATAACATCCCATGCTGCCAATTGCAAAGTATGTGCAGCACAATGTATGACAGATAAAAAGAACTCTGAAATACCTTTAGAGACTTGATTAAACAAATCCTCATTGAAATTTTCATTATGCTCAGTATCATTTTCATTAAATTCCTGTAAGAGCTTTGATGTTTTAATAACGTTTGCTCCATTGTCTGTTGTAACTGAATAAATCTGGTTTGAATTAATGCCAAATTTGATTACGACTGCCAGAATTAGTCCCCTCAATTATGTATGTATGTGTGAATGTGTGTGTGTGTTTGGTGACTACAAAAAAAAAAAAAAAACATTTACATTGTATACATTAGCGCTGTTTCTTTACTTTTTGGGTAAAGTTCGTGAAAATGAGAGCAAGCATAAATTTCTCTCATAAAGAGACAAAATTACACAAAAGTACGGGAACAGAAAAAACACAGTTTTAAGCACAAAATAAAAATTCAGTATTTTGACAGGCTTTACAAAACAATTGAAGTTTGCGCTACTTTAGCAAAATTGTATATTGTCTGAGCAAATAAACTAGTTTTACCAATATAAAACAAACACTTTTGCAATAACTAAAGCTACGGTCAGACTTATCAAATATTTGACGAAAAAAACGGGACCAACAACCAAACTAAAAAATCATTTCGCTTAATATCAATATCTATTTTGATTAAAATACCACATCTTACAAAAAACTGTTTTTTGCTATGTCTTGTATTATAATTAGTTTATTTTGTAATATTAAGACCATTTTAAATGTCACTAACTATTTACAAAAGTAGGGGTTACGCTTATTTGATCAAATATTTAATAAGTGTGACCGTAGCTCAACATTATGTTTTCCTAATATTCCAATATAAACCTTTATATTTAAGTACATTATTTTACTCAACACCACTCTTTCCAAAATTTGGTTCATGATTTTTTCCCTTTGCATTTTATTGTTTTGTTTATGTTTTACAGCTGTTTGACAACTTACACAATTTGCACGAAGAAAAAGTCTGGGCTGTTTCGTGCAAGAAGAAGAAGAATTTATATATTTAAGTTTTTATCGACCTTTTCCTTATTTTATTATTGATTTGTTTAGAAAATTCTTAATCGAGCTTATTAAGGTCATGTATTCTATGCAAATAAAAGATTATTTCATAATTTTCTTTCCGACGTTTCGTTGGAGATTCCCAACATCATCAGGGATATTTTATTAGATCTGGCAACATCAAAATAAATACACAATTGAAAAATAATAGTTTAATAACAACAACGATAACTTAGTTCTACAGGAATAATATTACTAGCTGCGTTCGAGAACACAAAAGTTTTTACTATTTTTTACTAAACTTTACTGCATTTTACGAAATTGCGTTCGAGTACACAAAATGCAGTAAATGAGAACACAAATTGAGAGCGAAAATTGACAGTTCTTGTCTGAGTATTTACAAATTTTTACTGCAGAAATTTTTGCAGTAAAATTTAGTAAAACAAAAAAACATATGTTTCAAAAGGTAAACAAACAAAATGCTTACAAATTGTGAAAAAATTGTTAAATAAAGGAAAAGTTGAAATAAAAATTAAACAAAAACAAAATGTCAATAAATATTAATTAATTAAACTTGTTTGTGAATCATTTACTTATCTAAATACCAACATTTGAAACTTTTTTTGTTATGTTAATTTTTTAGAGTTGTAAAGTGTTTGGGTACTTAAGTAATCAATAGCAAAAAACTATTCATGTTCCTTTGGATAAATTAACCCGCCACAAATTAGTAAAATCAAATAAAATAAAAAACAAACAAATATCAAAGATTACATAAAATAATTTGCTTGTACATTTTTCCAAAAATGTTTGTGTTATAAAAAGTATTTAATCGAGTACCGATAAGAAAACGAGTTAAGTAGTCAAAAGTGTTAACATTTTTCAGCACTTCAATTATTTGTCATCAGCTGTTGCCTTTATTTTACGAATTCTTACAAAATTTGCGTTCGCGTACTTTTTTTTACAACAGCTTTTTGCGAGAGCAAATTTTACAATTTTCTCATTTACTGCATTTTACTGTAAAAGTACTCAAACGCACCTACTCACATATAATCTCTCGTCAATAGTTCTGCATTATGAATATTTTACATACATTCTGTTTTACATAAACACAACATAAAACATAAATTTAATTAAACAAAACAAATGCAAAAATATCACAGTATAATTAAATTGTATTAAACTAAGTATCACAGAAGCAGAACTAAACTAAAATATTGCGATTGTATAAATTGCATTCGTGTTATTTTAGTCGTCTTTTGTAAGGCATTCGTAGCTTTTTCCTGAATTCTCAAACTTTCTAGTGTATATCGTTTATTTGTTCTCTTTTCTTTGTCTAATATTTTAACGTTTGTGAGATCGGGTAAATGTTGTTCTTCAACACAGTGTATAGCCAGAGCTGTAGTTATTTTATTTTTCCTTATGTCTGTTTCGTGTTCTGATATTCTTGTACCAAGGCTTCCCAAGTAAACTTTACCACACTCCTCATCTGTTTAACCTAAACATGTGATTTCATACACAAGATTACTTTGCTCACTTTTTTCTATTTTTGTATTTGTTTGTGTAAATAGAGTATTGATTGTTTTGCTCGCTCTTTTTTACTTCAATTTTACTTCGTTGTCATTTATTATTTCTTGAATTTGTTTGTTTTCTGTGAGCTTTGGTATGTATGGGAGGCTGTAATGCTAAGTGTTGCCAGATGTGTTGTTTATGTTTTCCCCAAATTCCTTTTCTGTTTGTGCCTTTTTTATTAGATTATTTATTAAATATGTCGGATAGCTGTTTTTTATTAGTATGTCCTTAATTTGTCAATATTTTTGGATTTGTTATCGCTCAGTTTTAAAGCCGTTGTTATTAAATTAAGTGCGGCATTTATTTCTTGACTTTTTGGATGTGTAGAGTGATAATTTATAAGACGACCTGAGGCAATAGTTTTCGAATACCAATCCGCTATTATAATTTTGTTTTCCCGGAATATTTTCATATATAGATATGGGATACAATTGTCTTCTTCTTTTTCTATCGTGAATTTTATTTTATTGTGGTAGTCATTAAATGTTTTTAAAATTAGTTTTTTTGTCCTTTCTTTTAATAATCGCAAACAAATCGTCCACATATTTTGAAATTAGTTTTATATTTACATCTTCTTTTTCAAAATCCGTGGTAACTTGTTCTAATAGTGTATCTAGAACGATATCAGCTATTGTTGGAGATAATGGGTTACCCATGGGCATTCCGTAAGTTTGGTTAAGACAGAACTGTAGTATTTTAAGAAATTGAGCCCTTGGTATTGTGGTGTGATTTTTCAAAATATTCAATTGTGACATTATGTTATTTATTGCCAAGTGGATTGGTATGTTCGTAAATAGGGATACGTCGTCCAGGGAAATAAGGATTTCGTCGTCTTCTAAAGTAATATTTTTGAATTTTTCCTTAAGTTCTAATGAGTTTTTTATATTATATTTTTCTAATATAATATTTTTTAAAATGTGTCCGATCTGATCGTATGGTTTTGTAAGTTGTTTTATCCTCTAAAAGTTTGGTCATTCCTGATTTATAGTCTTCCTTGTACATAATTACCGTTTTATTACCTTTATCTGATTTGGTTATTACGATTACATCTTTGTGTTTTTTCAAAATTCGTTTCGTCTCTTCAAAAATGTTTAAAATGTATTTTTCCTTTAGATTGTTTTTTGATTTTCTTTTAAACGTGAGTATTCTGTTCGCAATTTTTGATCTGATTATGTCCTTTTGCCTGTCGTTACACAGAATTTGAACCCACTGTTCTAAGTCGGCTATTAGGTTTGTTGATGAAAAGTTTTTATCACTGACTGGTAAGGCGAATTTTTACCCAAGGGAAAGTAGCCATTTGTTCTCATCTGTAAATAATACATTAGTCTTGTTGACAAACCATGATGGGTTAAATTTTAAATTGTATTTCTCCAGCTGTTGACGTTTCAAATTGGATAGTTTTGTCGAGTGTGTCTGCTTATCAAGTGATATAATATTAATATATCTGGTTTTTTTGTTTTTTAATAAGATTATCATAGTCATCGCCATTTAGTTTTAGTTTGAATGAGTGTCTAATTTTATTTCTTTCCCAATTAATGTTTTTAAGATTTTTATTAGTCTTCTTAATCTCTAAGTTTAAAACTTTAATGTAAAATTTCTGTTCTATTTTACTAAGTGTTTGTGATATTTCCTTTGATGTGAATAACTGCCTTGCGTTTCTAGTTGAATTAAATAAATGACTCGGGATGAGTCCACTACTTCTGCATTTTAGAAGGTATTTAAGTCTTTCCATTTGTTTTGCTAGTCTTTTCGTCTCTTTGCAATATCTTTTCAATAATATGCAAGTGTCCTCGTCATATTTAAGTTTTATGTGCGTAAAAATGTTCTTCATTATGGTGTTTTCAGATTTAATAATCCTATATTCGGCGGGCCCTCCGATGAATATATATATTTTATTTAATTCTCTCAAATCCGCTCTCATTTACACAAATTAAAAGTACGCTTTTCGTGCAAATTGGGATCCTGAGGGATCCCAAAGAAGAGTAAAGAAACAGAGCTATTATGTTTAAGTATAAATTAAGTTTTTGGATAAGTTTAATTATGTTAAGGGTATTAAAGTTAAATAAATTTACGTTAAGTTAAATAAAGTTAAGTTAAGTAAAATAAATAAAGTTATGTTAACTCTTTCGGGACGGAGTTTTATTTCGAAAATTTAAATATTTGTGGTGGGAATTTTAGCATATTCTAAGAGATATGGTAAAAAGAAAATGTTCTGCATACTCAGAAATCCTAAAATCGTCCTTTTATCATGGGACATATTATCCCAATAAGCATTTTCGGTGGGACATATAATCCCAATAAGGTTCCCAACAAGTGTTTTTAGTGGGTGATTCGAATAAAAAAAATATATATAAAACAAAAAAAGATTAGTTTATTTTAATTATATTCACTTGTATTTGTCTTTTTTATTATTTATAAACATTGTGGTAATGTAATCAGAGTTTAATTTGTGAAAAGGTCCAAAACACTTGTAGCACAAAGCGTTGTTGCAGCCTGAGCATATCATATTTGTGCGCTTTGCGATACCAAATGAAGTTTATCGTACACAGCGACAACGCCTTTCTTGCTCTACTGGCAAGTGGTTTCCACCATTCAGGCTATCAGTCTTTAGGCGTTTGGGAGTTCTTCCGCCCCGAAAACGTGGCCAATAATATAAAGCGATCTAGTGATATACAGTTTTTTATAACTGAATTACCCATTGATCGATTTTTGCTCCAATAGTCCTTCAGAGAAAGCAACTTGTTATAATGCACAATCAATGAAGCGCCCAGAAATACAAGGATTTTTTTTGGATCTGTTAAGTTATCAAACGATGATTAGTGCATTCAGCAATTCGAATGCGCAAACTGTAAGGAATTATCTTTGAAAACACTTTATACTCGTTTCAATCGTCAGTAAGAATTCGAAGGATTTTGCAGTCTCGTTCTGACGGGAGTTCGTACTTGGGCTGGAAGTCGTAGCAGCCATCGGGGGTAACATTTACCCAATGGACAACTGGGTGAGATTCATCACTTTTTAACTTTATTAACGGGCACATCAAGATTATCGCCAATTTTCGAGCAAGATTCGGTCTCGTCGGAACTCTTAGTCGAATATTCACTGCCAGACTCCTCAAAATCGCCATCAGTCTGAATCTTCGCATATAATACGCTCAAGATTTTCAAGGGTAAGCTTCCTTTTTGACATCTAAAATGCGTATTGGGACAATTAATCCCACGTAAAAAACGAATTGGGACTATATATCCCAATTTTATAAAATCTACCAGAACTAACCTTTTATTATTGTAAAAGACCATGAACTAATTTAATAAATCAAACACTTTTCTATAAAAATTAACACAACTTTACTAAATTACGCTGTTTGTGCAGCCACTTTCAGCAATTTACCGATCCAGACTGTTGAAATTTCTACGATGTTGTGATATTCATCATCAAGTATAATGAAAATGCTAACATGTACCGTTTTATTTTTATTCACATTTAATCCCATGCATCACAGTGCTCGTTGAATGCAGACGTGTTTTTTTTAACTCGGCATACGGTTTTTGTTTTCTTTTAACATACTTAAATAAGTTGTTATAAAATCATAATATTATTTATTTATTTAATAAATAATATCAGCGAATTGGACGCTTAAAAATAATTTTTAATTTGTGAACATAAACGTCAAGAATTAAAATAATAAAAGTTATAATTTAATAAAAAAATGTATGTATGAACATACATACATAAACATACAAACATACATTTTAAGCAAAAACATTTCTTGTTTTTGTTTATTCTTCTTTTTTATTATCGGGGTTTTTAACAACAAATAACAAGAAGAGCACAATTAAACAAACTGTAAAATAAAAAAAAAACTCTTATGAATGCGTACAATGCAAAAACAATTAAACATAATGAAAGAAATGCTTATGTTACAGTGAGTGTTGACGAAACAAAAGTAGAAACAAAAAAAAGAATCGATGATAGCAATTACCTAACGGCTAAACCTATTACTCGAACGCGTTCCCTCTCACCTTCTTTGTTTACAAATACTGTCGATCGTATTACAATAACAAGTTTGTTAACTGCAGGCGCTGCCGCAGAGCCAAAAAAAACTTTAATAAGTGATGATACGGTTAACCCCAAAACAGCCGCTATGGACAACTCAGTAACTCAAGGAAAAATTTCTCAAAAGCCTACAGTACAAGTTGGTATGGACAGGTACATAACAGTGCTCAAACGGGGACGCAGCCCTACCTCTGCAGCAGTTGCTTCGGCCTCAAAAGTACCAACTTTTGATAAAATAAATACTCAAAATCGTTTTGCAATTCTATATATATATATATCTCGATATATCTTAGGGAACAAAATTCAAATGAGCTCATAAAGAGTTTGATATCAGTGATAGGTGAAAATTCGTTTTACGTAGCGGCTATCAAGCGTGGTAGTATAAACGAGACTAAAATACAAGTCAATCATGAAAATGACTTTCGCAAAGTAATAAACAACTTTAAAGCACTAAAAAAAAACTTTTATACATACCAACTGAAAAGCAGTAAAGGTCTTCAGGTAGTGATTAAGGGTATTGACTCATGTGTGGACCCAGAAGAGGTCAAAACATTCCTAGAAGAAAAAGGCTTCAAGGTAAAACAGGTAGTAAACATTAAAAATAGAGAAAAAATTCCCCAACCACTTTTTCGAGTAGAGTTTGAACCCGGCGACGTTAAGCTTAAAAAAAATGAAACGCATCCCATCTATGATTTAAAATACATTCTGTACAGAAAGGTAACTATAGAGGAGCCGCGCAAAAGAGGTGGTCCCGTTCAATGTTTGAACTGCCAAGAATTTGGCCATACTAAGGCATACTGCTATTTACCCCCTGTTTGCGTAGTATGTGGTGAGCTACACGGTACAGTTCTTTGCGATAAGTCTAAAACCGACCCCAACGTAAAAAAATGCTGCAACTGTGGTGGTAATCACACTGCCAATTATAGAGGATGCCCTGTATATACTATCGTCAAGCAGTCGGTTGGACCGAAAACTAATCCCCCTCAAATGCAGGTAACGAATCAAGTAAACAGTAATGATCTTCAGGCTCCGCAGCCTAGTAGTAACAGAACCTCTTATGCTAACGTTTTAAAATCAAACAATGTACCAATGCAAGTCGCTTCGTCAAGTAATGACGAAACTCCAGTTTCTAATCTAAGTCGTCTAGAAAAAAACATGGAAACATTAGTGCAAACAGTAAATAATTTTACAAACACAATGGGTAATATGATGCAGGAAATTCTTAGAATGCAATCGATGTTATTGCAAGCTATTCTTAACAAGCCATGAACTGTTTAAAAATTTGTTTTTGGAACGCAAACGGCATCCGCCAACATAAAAATGAATTAGAATACTTTCTTAAAAATAAACAAATTGATGTCATGATGGTTTCTGAAACTCATTTGACCTCAAGAAATACGTTTAAAATTAATGGTTATATTCTATATGATACCAAGGACCCTCGAGATAGAGCTTGTGGAGGTTCTGCTATATTAATAAAAAACCGAATTAAACACTACCCAATGTGTGATCATCGTGAAGATTATCTCCAAGCTACGAACATTTGTGTCGAAGAGCTAAATCGAAGCATAGTAATTTCATCTCTATATTCACCACCTAGATTTGCAATATCAGAAAGCCAATATTACAAATATTATAACTCACTGGGGCCCTGTTTCCTGGCTGCTGGCGATTACAACGCAAAACATACCTTCTGGGGGTCACGACTTATAACACCAAAGGGTCGTGTTTTGTTTAATACAATCTCTAAAATGAATTTAAATGTTGTCGCGAGCGGCCAACCAACATATTGGCCTGCTGATCCGCAAAAAATTCCAGATGTCATCGATTTTGGCGTGGTTAAAAACATCCCCACAGAAACGATTTACGTTGAAGCTTCCATAGAATTATCCTCTGATCACACACCTACAATTGTTACTATAAAAAACACCAATAGAATTGAATCTCCCTCTGGTCACATAGCGACGTCAGCTACACATATAAATTGGATAAAATATAAAAAATATCTCAGTACCCATTGCACAGAAAATATTCCGCTTAGCACACCGGAGTATATAGATCGCTCTATTGTCAATTTTGACAGTTTTCTAAAACTAGCTGTTCAACATTCCAACATTGCCCCCAAAAAAACCAAAAATAATAAAATATATTCCTCAGATGTCGAGCGTCTCTTGTCTGAAAAAAGGAGAGCTCGTAGAGAGTGGCAATTGCACAGATCCCCTCAACTTAAGAACTTACTAAAAGACTGTACAAAAAGGCTGAGAAAGTTGCTGCAGACTCAGAAAACGGCTTCTCTGGAAAAATATCTTAAGGAACTTGATGCAACTCCACAATCAGACTACTCATTATGGCGTGCAGCTAGAAATCTCAAAAGGCCAGTTGTCTCTAAACCACCATTAAGAGACTTGAATGGTAGTTGGGCAAGAAATGATGTTGAAAAAGGAAATATGTTTGTTAATCATTTAAAAAACGTATTTACCCCAAACATATCTCACGATATTGGGGCCGAGTTACCACCTGTTGTTGCTAGAGCAGCTGTTCCCCTAAAATTTGAGATAAGAGAAATCGAAAAAGCTATTTGTGATCTAAACCCCAAGAAGGCTCCTGGTTTTGATAAGATCAGTAACAAAATGCTTCTGGAGCTACCCAGCATAGCAAAGAAAATTATTCTTTTAATTTTTAATGCTATTTTACGACTTGAATACTACCCTCAAGAATGGAAGGTCTCCTTAGTTACGATGATACCAAAGCCCGGAAAAGACCACACCAAAGTTGAGTCATATAGGCCTATCAGCTTATTATCTAATATATCAAAGCTGTTTTAGAAGCTCTTAGCGTCCAAATTAACCCCAATTTTAGATGACAATGGGTGTATACCTAACCATCAATTCGGTTTCAGACGAGAACATAGCACAATTGAACAAACCCATCGGATAGTAAACGCCATAAGAAAAGCCTTTGAAGAAAGAAAATATTGCTCCGCTTTCTTCATCGATGTCTCTCAAGCTTTTGATAAAGTCTGGCATGTAGGTTTGTTACATAAATTGAAGCTGAACCTACCGGTTAACACACACAAGCTGTTAGAAAGCTACTTGGTCGGTCGAAAATTTATTATTAAAGAAGGTGATTTTTTAGGTTCTCCTCAGACAATTGAAGCTGGAGTCCCTCAGGGAAGTATCCTGGGCCCACTTTTTTATATTATATATACCTCGGACATGCCGACAAACACCCTAACCTCAACTTTTGCTGATGATACAGCTTTCCTAAGCGTACACGAGAACAGTCGAGAAGCATCTCGATACCTGCAGGATCATATATTTCAACTAGAACTGTGGTTTAAACAATGGAGAATAAAGGTCAATGAGCAAAAATGCGTACATATTACATTTACCTTGCGTCGGGAAACATGCCCCCCTATTAAAATCAATAATCATTTAGTGCCTCAAAATTCGCATGTAAAATACCTCGGTATTCATCTAGATCGCCGTTTAACGTGGAAAAGCCATATAGAGGCAAAATTATCTCAAATGAAACTAAAAGCCATCCAAATTCATTGGCTTATTGGAAGAAACTCTGTCCTAAGTCTCGACTGCAAACTTTTACTTTACAACTCCATCTTAAAGCCAATCTGGTGCTACGGTATTCAACTATGGGGCACTGCCTCGGCCTCTAATATCGAAAAAATTCAAAGTCGCACTTGTTTTCCAGATTCTTAATTGAATTGTCAGGAAATTTGCGAGTAAAATTTTCGTATACATATTAAAAAGGTTAAATACCAAAGCCTGAAAATTTTGCGGCTTAATTTCCGTTTTAAAAGCTGGTTCATTCAACGCTTTAGTAACCACAATTGGGTTTATGCTTAGAACCTTCCAATTTACAAATCAACTATCTAAACCTACAAAAAAACTTTGTATATTTAAAATCTCCTTGAGAACCTTAATTGTACCCACTATCTTCCTAATGCCTTTTTTCTTTTGTATAAAAATTCCTCACAATGATTAGAAATTATAATTTATTGCAAACTTTTTTTTAAACCTTTTCCTAACAGAAATTTTCAATAAATAAAATATCCAGAAAATTTCCAAAGCTATGTATTTATGTATAAAAATTTTATTTCTTTTTTTTATATTAAAAAAAAAAAATTACAGTTAAACAAAAAAAAAAGAGCCATGTACTCACATCTCCGGAAACTGAATTGGCCATTTTCTCTTTCAAATATTACTTAAAATGACTTTCTCTTTTTACTATTATAACACAAACAGAGGCTTGCAATTTTAGGAAAAACTCTGCATCAAAAAGTCAAACTGTTTAAATTGTTTGTCTCCTGAACACTTTGTATTTTTGTACCTGAGCCCTTTCGAAATAAATGATTTAATTGTTTTCCGCTTTTTATATATCAGTGGCAGGGCTATCAAATGTGGCGGTTTTGTTATCCTTTTGGCGATGGAAATTTACGTTTGGCGACTGTTCTGGCGAAATTAGAAACGATTGGCGATATGCTACGCTTAGAATCAAGAAAAACTACGCTCAAAAGAAAATCACATATTAATAATAATAATATTAAGAAAATAAAATTTGGCGATTTTCGTAGTACATATAATTTGAAGTAGCAGTTTCGTGCTCGTTGATTGCAGACGTGTTTTTTTTAACTCGGAGCACATAGGGATTTTTTGCCAATCTAGCCAGACATTAGGCAAAAAATTAATTTTTAATTTAAGTACGCAGCTCGACAGACAACGCAATTCTGCATCGTATAGTGAATTTTCAAGTCTTTTGAGATTTGTGGTTTTGGGACACTGTTAAAGTCAGGAAAGTTAATTAAATTGCATGCGTGTTCAATGACTTTTTACGGTTTTGGGAGGTTTACGATATATTTTTTTGTGAGTAAACGTAAAAAGATTTTACATTGATTTTTTTTCTGTGAAAGGCTATATTTAGAAAAATTTGTTTAGAAATTTTTATGTTAAAAAATTTCGTTCGAAATTAAAAAAAGCGAATTTTTGGTTCACTTTTTTGTAAAAAAAAAAAATTTTAAAGTTTTTGAAAGTGAGTTTTGTTGTATCAAATAAAATCTTTAACATCACGATAAAATATGAAATCTTTACTTTTAAATTGAAAAAAAACGTCGCGCGTTGTTGCGCCATTTTTTATGATTTTTTGAAAATTTCACCTTTTTTCTGTTTTTGCTCATCTTGCATAGGTACATATCGCTCATTTGCTGCAAGACCAGCATAAATCAAAAAACACAATTTTGGAGTTAGTGATGCAGAATTGTTCCCTTTGTTTTCCTTTATATTGTGTATAAAATTCACAATTCAAGAGAATTAGAGCAAATCAAAAACTTCAACCCCCAAACAGCTGACAGTTTACAAATGTAAACTTTCCGACTTTGGAACGTTTTTTTTTTTTATTTAGAATTGTCCGAATTACTTAAAACTTCATAAGAGAACTACAAATTCACTTCTTATTCGAATACAAGAATATAGAAGTGGTGAAACATTTTTCTGTTCCTCATTTTACCAGTTTTATAAAACTACCTGTCGTACGACTGACTGGTTTACAAATGTATAATTTGATATATAAATAGAGTAAGAGCACATGTGAGCACATCAAATTCTACCGATTTGCGAACTGGTTTATTTGGATTCTTAGCACTCCAGGTCTCTGCCATTGTATGGCCCTTTTTGTTCGTTTGCCGCAGGATTATATTCTTCATGACATCATTAAAAATGAGGCGCATTGTATCACAACGAGTTTGCATATTTCTATTCTATATATATTCTATATACCTAACAAATTAAATGCAAAACAAATTAGAATGGATAATAGAAAAATGTAAGGAATCGTGTTCGAGTAATGGGAAGCGGATGTTTAGCCCATGTAGTGCCATCCTTCGAGGTATACGTCATGTCTGGCCCAAGAAGTCTTATGGTAGCATTCCAATCAGGTTCCTCTTCAACCTGATCAATCATATTTGCATCATCATTCTCCCCATCATTCATCTCATCGTCGTCGTCGCTTTCATGAAGGTCAAGTACGTCTTCCAATTCTTCGTCCGACGCTGCTCCATTTGGTACCCAATCGATATCTTCAATGTCATCATTGCAATCGCTGCCATCATTCCGCTTCAGTCAATCTAAATAAAAATTAAAATGCACTTTCACAAATAAAGAACACGATATATAGACAGGATACACACCTGGTTACATCGATCTTGCCATACCGGTTATACCGAATAGAGCTACCGCCACAAGGCCATACTTGAATTCTGTACAAATGAATAGACAAAAACATAAATGACACAAAAACATCGACAACAAACCTGCGTTGTTGAACATTGCTGGGCTCAGCCTCAGGTAAACTTACTGGCACAACGACTTGAAGAACTCCTCGTTGGAGTTCAAAAACTGGTGGCTCCACAACATTCTGTGCACGTTTTGACATTATTCTTATTATTTTTTTGTTTTTACTTTTAGAACGATACACGTGTTTTCTTTGAGCTTTAAAACATAACTGTTACATTCTATTATTGCATCTTTCCACGCATATTCGTACATTACATATGGGTTTACAAATGTAAACCAGTTCGCCGAAATAGGTAAAATAAACAGTCAGCTTTTTGAGGGTTAAACGCATTTATCTCGAAATGGATTTTTTTGAGTTATGCCGATCTTGCAGCAAATGAGCGATATGGTAAAAACCCTTTCGTCAGTCATAAAATGTTTTGGTTGTACGTAGATTGTTTTTATTTAAATTATTACATCTAAGACTAATATTACCAGTGTAAAAAAAGGAATGTGCGAAACAGTAAGGAACGGTTTTTAACCACCTGTGCTAAATGACGTTTTTTTTATGGAGCAAAATAAATGTACCTGTGTTGCATTAAAATTATTAACAAAAAAAATAATATTTAATAAAAAATCAAATCTGGGCTCCAGGTACCTTGTTTTTTTTTTTACTATATATTATGGTTATTGCATAAAATTGTTATCAGAACCATTTTAAAGCTTCCAAATTATACAAGAATGTATTGCTAAATTCGTTAAAGAGAAATTGCAATGTTTAGTTAGAAAATTGTGCGAAATTTTAAAATGTCAAGGAGATAGTGACATATCAGTAGTAAATCAGTTTCAGTGTAACAAAGATATTATAAATAGACTTTTGCTCAGTTCTGACCCACTGATTACTAGCATAAGACCAACTCCAAAAAAAAGTCATTACCCTTTACGAAATAAGCAATTTCTTTTATGCTTCCACCTGTACTTGGCTCTGAAGAGAATTCAGATTCGGAAGAGGATTTCGAAGAAACAGACGAAGAAGAACCATGGCACTCATCATCATCTTAGTGCAAAAGAGAAGTTATTTCAAATAAATTAGTTGTTATTATTTAACCTTTATGTGCTTAGCAAATAAAAATTAAAAACGTCAGTAAAACAATTTGAGGTTTTTGGTAGCTTCCTAAAATTAATTATTTCGTAGGTGCTAAAGGGATGTTTTTTAAAATGATCATCTCGTGGCCGGTATTACATTTGCACACATTGTTTTTCTTTTATTTTTGCTAAAAAAAAGAATTCTTTGCATCACGTGTATGCTGATAGCGCATCGAAGTAATAACATTTCATCAAAAACAATAAAGCAAAGACAAGGTGTACGCTACTTTTATGATTTTACATTGTTTTGTTTTTTTATTCTTTGTATTGCAAAAATTAGTAAAGTGTTGCTAGTCAATTGAGTTACACGTGCGTATTTTGATATTAGTTGTGATAAAAAACTGAAATAGAACATTTAACAATAAAAATGTCTGGAAATTCTTCAGAGAGTCCTCATCGTATTGCTAAGTGGAAAGAACCCGAATACAAGTCGATCTGCAAATGTTGGAGAGAACGTAGTAAAAAAAACTGTAGTGCGATTCACTTACTTTTATATCGATAATCGAATCGTTAAAATAAATATAACGAAAATTCATCGAATATGCTATTCAGTAAAATTTTTAACGATATTCGCTGTCGTTTAAAATCAGCTGTTACTTTAAGCAATGTTTTTGTCGTTATTTTAGCGACAATAATTTAGGTTGTGTTTATTTAATCGATAAAATTTTTTTTTTGTTTAAAATAGCTTACATACATACAAAGATATATTCATATGTATATGTATGAACAGAAACTAAATCCTAAATTTAAAATTTACAAAAAAGCATATTAAGAACAAAAACCTAATTCTAAATGTAAAATTCACTAAAAAAAAATATAAAAACATAAATTAACCCTTCGTCTTACTCATGAGTCTGGCCAGACCTTTTCCAATGCATTTTGAATGCAAAAACATTTGTAACACGGGGGGTTAAGAATAATTTTATTTGTTTTTATTTTATTCTCTTTTGTGCTTTTCGTTTTTTTAACATTTTTAAGACAGAGATGTTACAAAAATACAGCTGTTTTCTATCGTTAAAAAAAAGTTACAGAATCACACTATCGTTACTGCAAGCGAATATATATGTCACAAATATAACGATTGTCGGTTCGTTAAAAGTTAGTGAATCGCACCACTGGTGTTTAACTGGGACAATACCGAAAGAACAATAGTTTGCGACAATTTTTTCACGCCTTTTGCAATTCTTGGTAAAGTTCGCCAAAATAAAACCTTTGTACCCAACGAAATGAAAGCTGACCGTAAACGTGCAGAATATTCATCAGTTTTTGGTTTTTTGGACTCAAAGTTTGCACTATCATCTTATGGCCAAAAAAGGGAAAGGCAGTTGTTATATTGTCAAGTACAACTTTAAATTAGATATTGTGGCAGAGAAAAAAAATAAGCCGCAGTATATACTTGACTATAACGTCAGCAAAGGAGGCGTTGATGTAATGGACAAAATGCCGTCAGCATATTATTCAAAACGCAAAACATTGCGATGGCCATTGGCAATGTTTTTCATTTGGCTAGATATATCTGCCTTAGCTACTTATATCATCTATAAAGAAAATAATAGCCATATTCAGCAAACAGACAAACGCAGAAAGTTCTTGAGAAGTTTGGCAAAACAGATGTTTATGCTAACAATTATATAACGGTCAAAAATTCCAAGGGTAATAGGCTACATTCCAACACGCCTCGCTATCGAAATGGCGCTAGAGCACTCGCCAAATTCAACTTATTCCGCATCAGCTACTTATCAATTTCCCGATACATCTGAGCATAAGCTGCCAAAACATTCTGTACGATGTCAGGCATGTGAAATTGGAAATCGCAAAAACACACGAAATATATGCAGTTGGTGTAAGAAACCGGTGTGCGATGCACATTCCACAACGTATTTGGAAAATGCCGCTCTATAAATAAAACTTAAATGTTTAAAATTGTTTTGTTCAAGTTTTCCTATACCTACATGTACCTTCAAAAATAAAAGATAAATAAAATAAAATAAATATAACCATTTTTTCTTGTTTATTAAGATAAAGTAGTGCAAAAATAATGTTACTACAAATGTAGTTTTCCGACCGCCCACGTAAGTTTTCGATCACGAACACATAAAGGTTAAAAAAAAATATATAGGTATATAGATATATAGAATATTATAGATAAGTTAAAAAGGGGGCGGGGCGAAAAGTGTAATTTTAATATCTTCTAGGTCCAATTTTAGGTTTTTTTACTTTCGCCGACGTTGAAAGTTGCATTTGCCAAACAAAAGTATGGGAAAACTTTAAAATAATTGCATTTTTCAGAGGTTGGATAAGTTTTCTAAGGGGAACTTTTTCCTTCTTGGTCCGATTTTATTTATTTTTATGGTTTACCTGCCGTTAACAATAACACATAGTTTCAAGTTCAAGTGACAAGTTTCATCGATCTAGGGGCACTCAATAAATTTTAAGAAGCAATATAAGCTAAAACAAACAGTAATGTAATATGTAAAAGTAATAAATGCACACATCTTGTTTTTATTTATTCTCGGGGTTTTTAAACAACAAATAAAAAGAAGAGCACAATTAAACAAACAGTAAAGTAAAAGAAAACTTTTACGTATGCGAATAATGCCAAAACAATAAAACATAATGAAAGAAATGCTTATATTACAGTGAGTGTTGACGAAACAAAAGTAGAAACAAAAAAAAGAATCGATGATAGCAAATACTTAACGGCTAAACCTATTATACCGTGTTCAGATATACCTTTTTTATTGAGTTGATATTCGGTTTATTGACATAATTATCTTTCTGTTCACAAACACAATTTAGCTAACGCAATTTATATTACTACTACATTCTACGTAAGTAAAAATGTTCATGTATAAGCAAAATGTAAACAACTTTTAACATCTTTAAGGAATAAACATCTGGCTATTGCGCAGACCTAATGAATGGGCCTTTGTTTTGTTGTAATTTCTATTGCAAAATGTTAAAACACTCTGTTTAGTAAGTTGTGTTTTGCTCACTAAACACACTTCTGACAGGGGTCGCTTTTTAATTTAACTCAATATTTATAAAAACTTTTTTTAATTGAGGGTCGTAGCCCTACATCCTCAGCAGTTGCTTCGGCCCTAAAAATTAAAAATAAGGTACAACCGACAGACAAATTCCCAAAATCGTTTCTCAATTATGAATGAGAGATCCTCGGAAGCACCAAACGTCATCAAATCGTCTAAGCCACCCCCGATATATCTTAGAGAGCAAAACTCAAATGAGTTAATACAAATTTTGTATTGTGAATAGGTGAAAATTGTGAATAGGTGAAGAAGTAAAAACATTTTTGGACGAGAAGGGATTCAAAATAAAGAACGTTACAAATATTAAAAATAGGGGAAAAATCCCAAACCACTATTTCGAGAGGAGTTAGAACCTGGCGACGTTAAGCTTAAAAAAACGGAACGCATACCACTTACAATGTAAAATATATTTTGTAGAGAAGAATCAAAATAGAAGAGCCGCACAAAATAAAAGGCCCCGTTCAATGTTTAAATTGCCAAGAATTTGGTCGTACAAAGGCATACTGCTATTTACCCTGTTTGCGTCGTATGTAGCGAATTACATGGTACAGTCCTTTGCAATAAGTCTAAAAACAACCCCAACGTAAAAAATGTAGCAACTGTGACGGCAATCACAATGCTAATTATAGAGGATGCCCTGTATACACTATCGTTTAGCAGTCGGTTGGACCGAAAACTAATCCCCCCTCTAATGCAGGTGACAAATCAGGTAAACACTAATGACATTCAGGCTCCGCAGCCTAGTAATAACAGAATCTCCTACGCTAACGTCTTAAAATCAAACCAAGGTGCTTCGCCAAGTAATGATGAAACTCCAGTTTCTAATTTAAGTCGTCTAGAAAAAATTATGGAAACATTAGTGCAAACAGTAAGTAATTTTATGAACACAATGGGTAATATGATGCAGAAAACTCTTAATAAGCCATGAACTGTTTAAAAATTTGTTTTTGGAATGCAAACGGCATCCGCCAACAATAAAATGAGCTAGAATACTTTCTTAAAACCCAACAAATTGATATTATGATGATTTCTGAAACTCATCTGACCTCAAGAAATACGTTTAAAATCAATGGTTATATGTTATATGATACCAAGGACCCCCGAGTTAGAGCTTGTGGAGGTTCTACAATATTATTTAAAAGCCCGAATAAAACACTACTTAAAGTGTGATCATTGTGAAGATTATCTGCAAGCAACGAATATTTGTGTTGGAGAGCTAAATCGAAACAAAGTTATTTCTTCTTTATACTCTCCAACTGGATTTTCCATAGCAGAAAGCAAATATTATAAGTCATTAGGACTCTGTTTCCTGGCTGCTGGCGATTATAACGCTTAACATGCCTTCTGCGGGTCACGACTTATAACACCAAAGGGTCGTGTTTTTTTTAACACAATCTCTAAAATGAGTTTAAATGTGGTCGCGAGCGGACAACCAAACAATTCCAGATGTTATCGACTTTGGAGTGGTTAAAAACATCCCCACAGAAACGATTCATATTGAAGCTTCATTAGAATCATCTGCCGATCACACACCTACAGTTGTTACCGTAATGAATCCAAATAGAATTGTGTCTCCATCTGGTTACTTAGCGACGTCAGCCACACAAATCAATTTTATTTATTTATTTGGTATGGATTGTAAGCCCTGTCGGCCAAATTAATCCAGCTTAATCGTATGGCAAATATTACATTTATTTTCTTTCTTAAATAATGTACATATAACTATTTTTAATTGCACAAATGTTGAAAACGATATAAGGACACAGAACTTGTGCCAACAGTCAACTTCTTACTTGCTACAGATTTTCTAATAACATTTTCTTAAACATTGATATAGAATTAGAGAATGTGCGCTCACTACGAGGTATGGTGGAATTCCACAGCCTTGAGACTCTAACAGTGAATGACCTACTCATAATTTTAGTGGAATGTCTAGGTATGATCATTAAACTAGTTCTAGTGGAATGCCCGAAACTAAATTTTTCCTTAAGGTACGAAGGGTTCCCGGACTTAAAAATCTTATAAAATTGTTATATTTTCATATTAATGAAACTTTCAAAATCACATTTCAATAGTTTTCTAGTATAAGAAGTCATACGAGTGTGTGATCTATATGTTATTCCAAAGATGTATCGTGCAACTCTATTAAAACACTGTTTAATTGAGTCTATTAGTTTGCGATACCCCCGAGTTGACTTCTAGTCCATATACTAATATAGGAAGACATAATGCCATAGCAACGTTCCTTTTTACATTACTACTTGGTAAATACAGGGCTAAAGCATATAACCTTCTCAAAACAAAATTTATTCTTGAAGCAACATGGTTGATATGAAACTCAAAATGTAGGTTATTATCTATATACAATCCTAAGACTTTATAATATGAAACAAATTCTATGTTCTCTTCACCTAATACCAAATTCGGTTTTATAAAAGACTGCGAAAACCACATGCATCGAGTTTTAAAAGGATTCGTACAAAGATTATTTGCTTATGACCACTCAATAATAAACTCTAAGTCTTCATTGACTTTCTGTTCCAAAAAATTAAGACCACGACCATTGTCATCCGCCAGCAACTGAACATCATCAGCATATGTATAACACATACAGAAATTTATGTGATGATATAAGTCATTCATATAAATCATAAATAATAAAGGCCCCAAAATAGAACCTTGGGGTACCCCCCTGTAGGTTTTAGCGGTGGATGAACAGGAAAATTTATACTGTACATATTGGTATCTATTAGTGATAAAAGACTAGATTAATTTGCAGGCAGAAAATCCCAGGTCAAATTGAGAGAATAGCTTACTACATAATCGCCCATGGTCAATGGAGTCAAATGCTTTACTAAAATCAAGAAATATTAGTACAGAACTCAGTTTCCTGTCTAAATTGTTTCTTATATTCTCGACGCAGTCTAAAATCAAACCTGTACTGCTATAACGCCTTCTAATGCCCGTAATTTCTACAAATAAATATCTAGCTGTGTATAGATATCTATGGTGTAACGAATTTTTCATAATTTTAACACGTAGGTATGTCTTACCTATTAGTTAAAGTATAGTGTATTATACACCATCGGTTTTCGATGGTTAATTCAAAAGGTAAATAAAAATTTATGAAAGTGTCAAAAAATTTCCAAAAAAAATAATAAGAAAATTAAACGAAAATGTATTCTGAATTAGAAGATCTAAGAACTTTGCAACATTTGCTTAAATATAGATCTAGAAGTGTTGAACACAAGTTTCGGGAAAGATTCGATCATTTTAAAATATGGAAGTAGTTTTTTTAATTATCTTTATTTAAAGAAGTACCCTTTACTACAATTATTTTTTTAATTGCCTTCCAGATGCTGTTTAATAAAAGTATAATTCATATGTATGTATATGAAATTCATTTATAATTATAATCATTCATTTTTAGTAATAAACATTTTTTATATCTAATTATAAAATATAAATGGAAAAAAGTTCTATTAACAGCTTTCTTTCTGTTTCTTCAACTTCACTTCCAAATCTTCTTTTTGCATTTTTAAAATTTGAAGATCCAGATTAAAAATTTGGGTTTCCCTCTCATTTTTTTCTTTGAAGTACTTTGTTTGTTCATGCAAGAGTCGTTTTCGATCTTCTTTAAGATCGGCATACTCCTCGATTAACTCGTCCAGTTTGTCTGCTTTTCGTTTTCTCGTTTTCGGCTTTTAATAGCATTCAAGAGTAGCAAATGTATTGCTTGTTTCAATATCTACTTTGCTAATGTCAGTTTCGACATCATTATAAGTTAATTTTGTTTGTATAGGACGTTTTAAAATATCAATAGCATCACTTGCACGAAAAGATTGAGAAGGTGTTTCATCTACATCGTGTTCAAGCTACAATGTAATAAAATACAATAAAAACATTTTAATAACCTATTATTATAACTTACATTTGGTGGCAATTCCATATTTCCTCCTCCACGGTCATTCATCCCAACTGTTGACGGACCTATTAGGGATAAAAGTAACTCTTCGTTTCCCTTATTGTTTCCCATTTTTTTAATCAAAATTTTTTTTTAGGTAATCATATTTTGACCGTAAATTTGCTACATCTCTAGGAGATCTTCCACTGGTAGCATTAAATAAATAAGCTAATTTTTTCCAAACCTCTGATTTTTTTTGGTTTGTTGCTGAATCCGTTTTTTCGTTTCCAAAACACTTTTAAATTGGTACACGAGGTTAATTAACGTGGTTTTTTCGCCTTCGTTAAAATTAGGGCTTCGTTTTGCTTCCTTTACACTCATTTTTTTAAAATATATTTTTTTTTAAATATCACAAAAGAAACGGTAACTTAAAAAAACAAACTTAATATAAAATTATTAATATATTTGACATAAATAATAACGTCAAATACAAATATTGCCATATTTCAAAGGAAAACTTAGAAGTAACAACACGTAGGCAAAATTAACGTTGAAATTACTAAATTAGTTTTACCGGATAGGTAAAGATAACTGTTAGGTACGAACACGACTAGATATCTGTTTGTAGAAATTACGGGCATAAATCCCGATTGTTATTGATTTAAATAATTTCCACGATCAAGTTGTTCTTAAAGTTGTTCCCTTAATAAAATTTCCAGTATTTTAGGACATGAGTTCAAAACACTTATCGGACGAAAATCTGTTAGCAGGCGGGGAGATTTTACTTTCGGTATAGGAATCACTCTTCCTTTTTTCCAGCTGTCAGGGAATTTAGAAGTGGTAATAATTGGGTTGAATATAAAACGCAGCTGCCTAGATACAGCTGGAAAAATTAGTTTTAAAAATTTCAAGGTATTTCATCAGGGCCGATAGCATTAGACGTGATAGACATCATAGCTTTTAAAATTTCATCATCAGCGACATTACGAAAACTTAAACCTAAATAAAGAGTACGTGCAAACGCATTATTACAATTAGCATTGGGAATAGATATAGAATTCTTGTTAAAGTCCTCAACATCAATTTCAAATGTGTTTTCAGTATCTGTAACAACTCCTTCGATTTTCAGTTTACGCCACATCTGTTCACGTGTACATCCTTGAAAATATTGTAAGCAATAATTTCTTCTAACGCGCCTAATCACAGACTTGACCTTATTACTACACTTGCAATAATATCTACGAATCTTATGCAACGAGTTTAAACAATAAATGCGCCACGCTAAATTTCTACGGATCCTTGCTGCTTTTATAAACCTTTTTTAAGAGGAATATTATTTTCAAAAATGTTAGTAATACATTCATTTAATATTCGAGTTTGTTCATTTACACACGATTTGTTGAAAAATTCATAAATGCTAATATCCTCTAACTGAGCAAGACAATTTTCAACATTGATAATACTCTAGTCCCTATACCAATATTTGTTAGAACTATGGTTAATAAACATTCGATGAGAAACGAAACCAGAGCATGGCCAGAATTAAGGAAGGGAACTTGATATTGGGGCTTCCGAGTCACGCGATTGACATCCGATATAAGAAAATAATATAATAATGATGATCTCCCATGCACTTGGTCGTAATGAGTTGGTAAACAGTTGTGAACAATTGCTAAGTTTGAACGAGAACAGAAATTTCTTATCAAAGCAGAATTTGTAAATATATCAGTATTTGAATCTCCCATTATAATGCAATTTTCATACCGACTACACTGATCTATCAACAGGTCTTCACAACCTCTGCAATATCCATTTGGTAAATATATAATTCCTATTATTATTTTATTCAATTTATTAACCGTCACTTCAATAAATAAAGATTCAACGTTACCCTCGTCCATAAAATCTCACACAACACGACTCTTAAGTTTGTCAGATAAATATAGACAAACGCCACCAGCTCTCATTCAACTTCTATCAATTCTATAGACCTGAAATTCAATAAGTGAAATAGCATTATTTGATATATATTTTGTTAATCATGTTTCGGTAACTCCAATTATATTATACAAGCTTTTATCAAAGATATCCTTTATTTCATCAAACTTGGTAGAGCGTTCTCTTGGCACCAAACTTTGGGCATTGAACTGGCACCGGTCCCAAATTGTCAAACATTTATAACGACAAGAAAATCATTTTAAACATTTGTGCAAAAATATATCCCCAATAAAAAATAAACTATTAAACACATTTCAATTATGCTAAAAAACAAGTACAAAAGATTCTTGTTCAAATAAACAAAAGTTAAAAAACAACAAATGTAGTATTACCCCGTTGTTAACGTTAACAGAATAAATTTAATAAAGTAAACCTAGTAATGATATAAAAAAAAAAAAAATTTTAAGAAACGCTTTTCTTTACCTTAATATATTGATCAGTTGTGAACACAGAATAAATATGAATACCAAAAAAATCGACTAAAAGTAAAAAAATAACAACATTTCAAACAACATAAACTTTTAAATCAAAATGGAAAACAACTCACACATCCCTTTAAGAAAAGCGTAACGAATAGCTTTAATTAATACATTACAATTAACATTTACGAAAATAGTTTTAAATTTAAATGAAAATATTTTAATATTTAGGGGTAAAAACTGCAGTAAGTAAGGAATTCATTAGAAAATTTTTTTTAGCCAGGATGAAATCTACGGGGGGCAGAATTTTTTTTGTAAAATGCTTTTTTTAGCCGCCTTTTACTTAACGCAAATGGATGCAAGATTTGATGCTGCGAAGTGAATGTAAAGAAAAGCATTTCACAAAAAAAAAAATTCTGCCCCCCTAGATTTAATCCTAGCTACGCTCATGTATTCGTGTATTGTCATCGGAAATATGTATGCCTGCAAAGTTTCATCCATTTGCATTGAGTAGAAGGCAGTCAAAAAAGCATTTTATCAAAAAAAAATTTTTTGCCCCCCCTAGATTTTTTCCTGGCTACGCCCATGTATTCGTGTATTACCATCGGGAGTATGAATGCCTGCAAAGTTTTATGCATTTGCATTGAGTAGAAGGCAGTCAAAAAAGCATTTTATCAAAAAAAAAATTTTGGCCCCCCCCCTAGACTTTATCCTGGTGAATGCCTGCAAAATTTTATCCATTTGCATTGAGTAGAAGGCAGTCAAAAAAGCATTTTACCAAAAAAAAATTTCCCCCCCCCTCCCTAGATTTTATCCTGGCTACGCCCATGTATTCATGTATTGTCATCGGGAATATGTATGCGTGCAAAGTTTCATCCATCTGCATTGAGTAAAAGGCTGTTAAATTAACGTTACAAGATTTGATTTTCCAAAGTGAAGCTAATAAAAAGCATTTAAAAAAATTGTGGCCCCCCCCTTGATTTTATCCTGGCTACGCCCATGAATTCGTGTATTGTTATCGGGAATATGTATGCCTGCAAAGTTTCATCCATTTGCTTTGAGTAAAAGGCTGTCAAAAAAGCATTTTACAAAAAAAAAATTTTGCCCCCCCTAGATTTTATCCTGGCTACGCCCATGTATTCGTGTATTGTCATCGGGAATATGTATGCCTGCAAAGTTTCATCCATTTGCATTGAGTATAAGGCGGTTAAATTAACGTTACAAGATTTGATTTTCCGAAGTGAAGCTAATAAATAGTACTTATTTCTTTATGCAAACTTTTCATTATTATACCATCACTATTTCTTTTCCTTTATTTTCTTTTTCTTCCATTTCATATATTTATTCTTCATACTACACGAAATTATAAAACAATCTTTTAATAAAGTTATAAATCAAAACAAAAAAAAAAAAAAAATAAAAATTTGTATAGAGTAAAAATAAGAAATACCTACAGTACTTTTCGCTTATAGTCCACTACTATAGTTGCACAACTTTTGTGGACTATAAGTCCGAGTTTAGACGAGCGAACATTTGGAAGGAAAACATCTGGAATTTTCTTTTGTTTTTTCATTTGCGGTCACATAGACGAACATGTTGCCGGAAACATTCTGTTAATATTGTTGTTTTTTTTCTCAAAAAGCAAGGTAAATGTCAACAAAGAAAATGAGAACAAAGCGTGTCGCCGAGTACCGAACACAAAAACCATTCTCTCTTCCCCACCCGTAATTTGCTAACAAACAAAATGTTTCCCTTCCAGATGTTTCCCTGTCTAAATGGGCACTAAGCGAATTTGGACTATAACCGATTTTTTTTATAAGCCATTTTATGGATAATAATTGAAACCTAGTATAATCCACATTTTGGACTATATAAATATTATTTTCTTCAATAAATCCACTCTTTTTAAACCAAAGAAAAGTTTATTTAAAACATAACCAAATATTGATTTATTTTAAATAAATAGTTAAAACAAAAATCTTTTTAATTAATTAATTCAAATGCTTTAAAAGATTTCAATAAAAACAAATGCGTATGAGATTCATTTTAATTCTTTGGATGACGAAATCAAACACAACATAAATATCAATTTCATAGGATTTTTACATGGGGTCTCCACCTGACAGTTTTTTGTTATACCAAACGTCAAAGTCTATATTAAAAAACTCTTTTATTTTTATTAGCGTGTTTTTATGAAGTTGGACGTTTATTTAACAAAACATTGTCAGACGAAGACACCATGTCATAAAATATAAATTGCGAAATAAACTAAAATTAAAAAAAGTATAGTTTTGTATATCTTTATGGTCAAATTTATCTAAATTTTTGTAAAAAAAACCGTCCAGAAATTCGAATAATTCGGAAACTCGAATCGCCCTAAAAACAAAGTGGATCGAATTTCCGAGCGTGTGCTGTAATTGCCAGAAAGGTAAATTAAAACATGTTGCCAGTTGATTAAAAATATATAAAAAACAGAGTGGACTATAAGCGAACATTTTTGCATGAAGAATTATATACGCATGCTAAGAAAATGTGGCTTTTAAACGAAAATGGACTACAAGCGAAATGGACCTTAGAACAAATAATATGTATGAAATTCGTAAAAATCTGCATGTGAATATGACAGTTTTGGCTTATATCCGTTTTTGGCCTTTAAGCGGAATGGACTATAAGCGAAAAGTACTGTATATGATGGAACGAAGAAAAATAAAATAAGTTTGTTCATTAGCATGGTATAATAAGTACAAGGTAGGGTGTTAGCGAAAGAAAATAAACAAAAAGCAAGAAGCAAACGTATAAAAATAAAATAACTAAATTTTATATTTTTTTTAACAATGGTGAAATGAAATTTGTTTGTGGTAGAAAATTTTCATATTTGTGCTGTGTGAAATTGTAACATTTTTGACAACGTAAAATTTTGACATAAAGAAAAAAACAATTACTGGTAGTTTTGTGAAAATTAATAAATTAATCAAGCTTTACCAATAATCATTTCAATTCTGTTGAAAATGAGATCGTCCCAACTATTTGATGAATTCGTTCTGATATATTAACAATTTTTACAAAAAGTGTGGGCAAAAAAGCATATACATATGTAAATACTTGCATGTTGTATAATTCTTTTAAATTTTTTTGCTGCTGGTCCTGCTTCCATATTATTTTTTATTTTGTTTAAACAAATTTGATGAAAACAATAATTTTGTGGTTGTCAAAAATTTCTACACTAATGTCAAAATTTATACTAGCCCCCAGGGCTAGTAAAATTTTATTTACCTCAATAGTGTCAAAATTGTACTTCCTTAGTACTTTTCTACCGTCTCACACACACCCTAGGTTGAATAAAATGAAGTAATTCTATCTATCTATATCTATATATATAAAAATGAAAAATGTTTGTATGTTTGTTTGTTGGCTTATAGACTCCTAAACTACTGAACCGATTTTCCTGAAATTTTTACAGATACATCACGTGAGCCCTAAAAATAAAATAGGCTACTTATTTTTTCGATAGGGGCAGGGGAATTGGTATCCCCCATAGGATGCCAATATTAATTATCGCATATATTAAGATCCGCTGCACGCATTATGCAGAATTTTTGGTAGTAGGATCTCCTAAGCCCCAAAATTAAAACAAAATAGCGGCGGGGGTAGTGGTACCCACCATAGGACGCCAATGTTTAATATCGCATATCTTAAGAACTGTTATAGTGAGAATGTTCAAACTTTGTGGAAGTCACTCTTATGGTATACAACACCTTTGAAAAGAAAAATAAAGCGGGAAGGCGCAGGGGGGAAATACCTTCCATAGGATGCATAAATTAAATATCGCTCAACAGAAGAACTATTAAAGGGAGAGTCTTCAAACATGGTTACAGCTACTACTATGGTAAACTATAAATTTCAATATAAAAATGGGCGGGGTAGACAGAGGAGGAGCAGTACCCCTCATAGATAGCAATATTAATAAGAGCCGCTGCAAGCAATTTGTTGAACTGTTGGTAGTAGGATGTTCTGAGACCCAAAATTTAAACACAATAGCAGCGGGGGAAGTGTTACCCCCCATAGGACGCCAATGTTTAATATCGGATATCTTAAAAACTATTAAAGTTAGAATGTTCAAGCTTTGTAGAAGTCACACTTATGGTATATTACACTTTTGAAAATAAAAATAAAGCGGGAAGGCGCAGGGGGGAAATACCTTCCATAGGATGCATATATTAAATATCTCTCAACTCAAGAACTATTAAAGGGAGAGTCTTCAAACGTGGTTGAAGCTACTATTATGGCAAACTTTAAATTTCAATATAGAAATGGACAGAGGAGGAGCAGTACCCCTCATAGATAGAAATATAATTTAGAGCCGCTGCACTCTTTTTATTAAACTTTTTGTAGTATGATCTTCTGAACCCCAAAATTGAAATAAAATAGCAGCGGGGAAATGTTACCCCCATAGGACGCCAATGTTTAATATCACATATCTTAAGAACTGTTATAGTAAGAATGTTCAAACTTAGTAGAAGTCACTCCTATGGTATACTACACTTTTGAAAATAAAAATAAAGCGGGAAGGCGCAGGGGGGAAAACCTTCCATAGGATGCATATATTAAATATCTCTCAACTGAAGAAGTGGTTTAAGCAGTGTAGCGAAGCGCACCGGGTTAAGCTAGTACATATATAAAAATGAAAAATGTTTGTATGTTTGTTTGTTTGTTGGCTTATAGACTCCTAAACTACTGAACCGATTTTCCTGAAATTTTTACAGATACATCACGTGAGCCCTAAAAATAAAATAGGCTACTTATTTTTTCGATAGGGGCAGGGGAATTGGTATCCCCCATAGGATGCCAATATTAATATATTAAGATCCGCTGCACGCATTGTGCAGAACTTTTGGTAGTAAGATCTTCTGAGCCTCAAAATTAAAATAAAATAGCAGCGGGGGAAGTGGAATCCCCCATAGGACGCCAATGTTTAACATCGCATATCTAAAGAACTGTAATAGTGAGAATGTTCAAACTTTCTAGAAGTCACTCTTATGGTATACAACACTTTTGAAAATAAAAATAAAGCGGGTAGGCGCAGGGGGGGAAATACCTCCCATAGGATGCATATATTAAATATCGCTCAACTGAAGAATTATTAAAGGGAGAGTCTTCAAAAGTGGTTAAAGCTATTATTATAGTAAACTATAAATTTCAATATACAAATGGGCGGCGTAGACGGGGGAGGAGCAGTACCCCTCATATATAGAAATATTAATAAGAGCCACTGCACGCATTTTGTTGAACTTTTGGTAGTAGGATCTTCTGAGCCCCAAAATTAAAACAAAATAGCGGCGGAGGTAGTGGTACCCACCATGGGACGCCAATGTTTAATATCGCATATCTTAAGGACTGTTATAGTGAGAATGTTCAAACTTTGTGGAAGTCACTCTTATGTTATACAACACCTTTGAAAATAAAAATAAAGCGGGAAGGCGAAGGGGGGAAATACCTTCCATAGGATGCATAAATTAAATATCGCTCAACAGAAGAACTATTAAAGGGAGAGTCTTCAAACATGGTTACAGCTACTACTATGGTAAACTATAAATTTCAATATAAAAATGGGCGGGGTAGACAGAGGAGGATCAGTACTGTAATTAAAAGACTTTTGTTATTTTATTTTGTTTAATAATTGAATTCTTTATTTAATGCGGCTAGTACGCACTGTTTTGTACTTGGTATCAGAATTGATTTTCTTTAATAATTGTGTCGAGTTTTATACACAATAAATGCTTATTCAGCATTTTCATTACAGTGGAAGGTATAGCGGTTTGCTTAGCATTTTCTTACAATCTCGCAGACACTTGTCCAATAGCAAGAGTGCTAGTATTGTATTCATACACACACACACAGCGCACAACACTCAAGTGGCTTATTCGTATTACATTAAACATGCGCCTGGTTCATTGCATGTAACGTATACTAAAATTATGTGTGTAAGCAATGTCAATATAAAAGACACGCTACACCTCCCTTTTACGGAAGAATGTTCATATGACTGAAAGTTTTATGGACATTCTTTAACAATTATGTATTATACTTAATTATATGGAAACAATTTGTTACTTGAATACCAATAACATTTATTATAATTAGGTGAATTTAATATTTTATTCATTATGGTAAGATTTAAGTCTATTCTTATGTACTATATGTTCTTTATTATTTTTCTTATCAACTATGGTTACATTATTTCTTAAATCTATATTTTTAATTTCATAAGGACCTTTATACCTATTATCTAATTTGTGCCCTACTTCATTTTTAATTAAAACTAAGTCTCCTACTCTGAAATCTACTTCTAATAATGACCTATCATAATTTAATTTTTGTTTAAGTTTAGACCTATCTATCATAGCGCGCGCTCTCTTATGTGCTATTTCTAACCTAAATTTAACTTCCTTAGCATAATTTTCTATATTATATAATGGTGTTATTTCTTGAATACTATTGAACTGTTGAAACCCATTTGGAAGTCTACCAAAAACTAACTCATAAGGACAATAGTCATGAACGGAAGATGGCGTAGTGTTAAAACAGTACGTGAAATACTTAAGCCATTCATCCCAATCGGTTTTGTCAACGGATATGTATGATCTAACATATTCGTTAAAAGTTCTGTGACTTCTTTCCACAGTTCCTAGAGTCTGGTGATGGTAAGCTGTTGATGTTATTTTTTCAATATTCAAAAGGTTACACAATTCAGTTAGTATTGAGTTTTTGTATTCTGTACCCATGTCTGAAATGAACGTCTTCATTGGACCATAGGTAAGAATAAAATTTTCAAATATTGCTTTCGCAATGGATTTTGCGCTTTTATCTTGTATAGGTACCGTTACAAGATATTTTGTCATGTCACATATTATGGTGACGGCATATTCATTTCCGAAATATGATTTTGGTAGTGGACCTATAGTATCCACAATTACCGTATCAAAAGGTTTATTTGGTGTATTTGTCAATGTCAGTGGTATTTTTGTATGTTTTGTTATTTTAGCCGTTTGGCATTTTTGGCACATTTTAACGTATTTTCTTATATCTCGAGTCATATTTTTCCAATAGTAGTATCTTTTTATTTTATTTAGAGTTCTTGAAACACCGGAATGTCCTCCCTCTGCGGGGTCATCGTGGTATCGTTTCATTATCTCTGTTATTAATTTGGCATTTGTTACGTGGATCACCTCATTAAGTAGCGCTACTTTTAATAATTTTAATAATTTATTGCCCATTTCTTTAAATTCATTAATAGAGATAAATTCGAAAATTTTCTCACTTGGTGCCACTTGTACTTTATGAATATTTAATTTCCCGGCCACTTCTTCGAGCCTAGGGAAAAATTGTCCTAAGTCAAATTTCCCGTTAGTAAACAATTCATCTATATTTATACATGCTATTATAGATTTGCCACGTTTAATATAAACTTTTTGTGGTGTAATCTTTAGCTTACAAAATTTTCTGACGTCAGAATTAATAATTGGTTCAAATACATTGGGCTTCTCTTTTTCATTATTTAAATGCCGTTTATTTGGTGTAATTGGATATTTCTTTTTGAGTGCATTGTTTGTCATTGCTCGAGTTGTTACTTTGTATACATTGTTGTTTTTATTATTTATTTCTTTTAAATCATTTATTGTAATGCGCGACAAAGCGTCGGCCACATAATTATCTTTTCCCCTAAGATAGTCTACAGTGAAATCATATTCTTCCAAGTCCAGTCTCATTCTAGTTAGTTTTGAGCTTGGATTTTTCATGGAAAAGAGGTATGACAGAGGTCTGTGATCAGTGCGGACAAGAAAATGTTTACCATAAATATATGGTCTAAAATGTGTGATGGCCCAGTGTATAGCGGTTAATTCTTGTTCAATTGTTGATTTGTTACTCTCGCCTTTTGTAAATATTTTGGATGCGTATGCTATTGGTAGATGTTTTTCCTCATGTTCTTGAGTTAGTACAGCTCCACAAGCATGTTTGCTTGCATCTGTTGTTATACAAAACTCTTTTGTGAAATCTGGATATTGAAGTAATGTTGGACTCATTAATGCTTTTTTAAGATATTTAAATGCTGAATCACAATCTTTAGTCCATTCGAACTGCACACCCTTTTTGGACAATCTTGTAAGATGTCTAGAATACTCTGAAAAATTTTTGATAAATCTGCGATAGTAGTTGCAAAATGCTACAAATCTTCTTGCACTATCCGCATCTTTTGGTTGTGGATAATTCTCGATTACCGAATATTTACTATCGTCAGGCAGTATTCCTTTATCAGTGCATTTATATCCTAGGTATGTTACTTCCCTCATGAAAAATGAACATTTTTCGGGATGTAACTTAAGATTGCGTTTTCGACATAATTCAAACACATTTGTTAAATTAGAAAGCATATGCTTTTCCGAACATCCTAAAACAATTAAGTCATCCATATAAAGAAATGCTTGTTCTGGTCGCAAACCAGTAAAAGCGAGTGTCATCATTCTTTGAAAAGAATTGGGCGCTATTTTTAAACCATAGGGCAATCTAGTAAATCTATAAGATCCATTTGCTGTTGTAAATGAAGTTAGATCTCTAGAGTTTTTTTCTAGTCCAATTTGGTGAAAACCGGACATTAAATCTAGACATGAAAAATATTTGGCTCTACCGAGTTGGTCTAAAATGTCATCTATTCTAGGTAACGGAAATTTATCTGCTATCAATTTCTTATTTAGTTGTCTATAATCCACTACCAGTCTCCATCTTTTTGTTTCTGAACTTGGAAGTGATTTCTTCGGTACCAGCAGAATTGGACTGTTGTACTCAGAATTTGATGGTTCCACTATTCTGTCGTCTATTAATTTTTTCACCTGTCTATCTATCTCTTCTTTGTGTGTATGTGGTATCCGGTAATTCTTAATGTACACCGGTTGTGAATCTCTTACTCTCAACTTTTGTTCATAGAAATTATTAATTGTTATTATTTCTGATTCTAAACCGAAAATATCGCTGTATGATGTGCAAAGTTCCGTTAATGTATTTTTAAATTGTTCTGGAAAATTTTTCTGTAAAAGTTTTAATATTTCTGAATTTCTATGTGTATTTTTGGTCGGATTTTGTTCAACTATTTCATATTCAGAAAGATTTTCGGTTTTTATTTTACTTTTATTAACTGATGTGATAGTGTTATTTGTATTTAGAATACGAATGTATGCTTTATTAGATTTTACCAATGTGTTCGCGATAAAGACTCCTGGTTCAAGTTCTTGATTTGGTATTAGTATTTCATTATCGCAATTAATAAAATTTACTTTACGTATTACTTCTGATCTTGGCGGCAATATAAGATTATCGCTGTTGTTAGTAATTGGTATTTCTATAGGTTGTGGTATATTGAATGGTCGTAGGACTAGGTAGTCATAATCCTGATTAAAATCTAATATACAATTATATTTCTTAATAAAATCCATACCAATGATTCCATCGCTTGGTATTGGGAAATTATTGTCTACTACTTGAAAATTGTGTGGTATAAGATAATTTTTAAATTTTAAATCAAAAAATATACTACCTATAGATTTAATTTCACCTTGTCCTATTCCACTTAATGTTGTGATTTTGTTAGTATTTATTTTCTTTAGATCAAAATGTTTAGATTTTATGAGTGAAATGTCGGCACCTGTATCAACTAGTAGTGTTACTGCTGTGTTACTATTATTTATATTAATCTGAATGAAATTACATAAGTTGAGGTTCAAGTTATACACTTTATTATTTACTGTTCTGATCTTAGGGGATGGTCGGAGTTTTCCGAACCATTTTCATTTGAGTCCATTGCTCGTACGTAGTGTCTATTACCACGATTATTGTCAGGTCTTTGTCTGTTTCTATTATTGTAATTGTTATTGTTGTTATTTCCGTTGTTATTATTAATATTGTTATTATTTCGGGGATAATTGTTTCTCCCACGAAATCTTCTGTTATTTCCACGATAATAAGTGGGTCTTTGACCGAAATATAATACGGAGTTCTGTTGCCCTGTTGCTTCAGTGCAACTGCTTACAAATTTACTCACGGCTTCATTCATATCATTGTATTGGCCTGCTTCCATGATTAGTTTTACTTTTTCATTAGAGCAGTTTTTTGTAATAGCTTTTACTGCAACTTGTGTAGAGTATTTGTTAGCTAGTTCACAAGATAAACCATCAGATATATATGCCGTTTCAAGGGACTTTGTGAGATTTTCTATTTCAGTACAGTATGCAGTTGGTGTTTTATTGTTTTGTTTTATGCTCATCAGTTTAGCTGACAAAACATGCACTGATTCACCTTTAACGGTTACTTTGAGCTTAGTGATAATTTCTTCTATTGTAGATTCTTCACTTATGAGATTTCTAGCATTTCCCTTAAGCTTTGTTTTAATTAGCGATATTGCAGAAGATTCGTGTTGACCCTTTATTAAATTAACTAATTGTAAGGAGTCTATGGATGACTGCAAATTTTCGGATTTTCCATCAAATTCCGTAATCAGCTTTGAAGCTGTATTTAGGAATTCTACCAATGTTTGTGTCATTTTAGTATCTGTTTTATTGTCTGTTGTCAAATTTACTGTTTCGTGTAGAGTCTCAGGTAGTTTAATCTGTATATTTTTTAAAGCGGCTATTTTTAAAACTTTGGTTTTTAAATCCAAAAAGAATCTCTTGCTGCAATTTTGTGACTAAGTGTCAACCGATTATAGTTTACATTAAATATAATTCTTATTTCCTCAAGTCTATTAAGTAGGATTTGGAAGTGATGTTGAATGGTCTCTTCCTTAGTTGGTCTTTCAACATTCAGGCACATATAAGAACGATCGAAGTGATCTTTAATTAACCTAACCTTATTCAATATATCTTTCCATTCCATTTAAATTGTGTCTAAGTCATTATATTTTATCTATATTATCTGCTCTGCTAACATATTTTTTCTTGAGTCTTCTACTGTGCATATTGTAAATGCGAATTAAAAAATTAATTATTATGATTAGTGTTATTATTAAAAGATATATTTCTATGGTTAACAAATTTGTTTTTTCCTCAACTACTTCAACTTCATTTATGACATTGGCCTTGGGCCTGTCAAATTTTGTTTCAGATTTACACATTAAAAATTTCTACCTTATTAACGTAATTACTAAAAAAAAACCTCCCTTATGAAATTAAAAATTAAAAATAAATTTTAAGTTTGAAATTTACATTAAATATATTTTTATTAAATTTAAATTTCCTAAGTCAAATTTCCCGTTAGTAAACAATTCATCTATATTTATACATGCTATTATAGATTTGCCACGTTTAATATAAACTTTTTGTGGTGTAATCTTTAGCTTACAAAATTTTCTGACGTCAGAATTAATAATTGGTTCAAATACATTGGGCTTCTCATTTTCATTATTTAAATGCCGTTTATTTGGTGTAATTGGATATTTCTTTTTGAGTGCATTGTTTGTCATTGCTCGAGTTGTTACTTTGTATACATTGTTGTTTTTATTATTTATTTCTTTTAAATCATTTATTGTAATGCGCGACAAAGCGTCGGCCACATAATTATCTTTTCCCCTAAGATATGCTACAGTGAAATCATATTCTTCCAAGTCCAGTCTCATTCTAGTTAGTTTTGAGCTTGGATTTTTCATGGAAAAGAGGTATGACAGAGGTCTGTGATCAGTGCGGACAAGAAAATGTTTACCATAAATATATGGTCTAAAATGTGTGATGGCCCAGTGTATAGCGGTTAATTCTTGTTCAATTGTTGACTTGTTACTCTCGCCTTTTGTAAATATTTTGGATGCGTATGCTATTGGTAGATGTTTTCCCTCATGTTCTTGAGTTAGTACAGCTCCACAAGCATGTTTGCTTGCATCTGTTGTTATACAAAACTCTTTTGTGAAATCTGGATATTGAAGTAATGTTGGACTCATTAATGCTTTTTTAAGATATTTAAATGCTGAATCACAATCTTTAGTCCATTCGAACTGCACACCCTTTTTGGACAATCTTGTAAGATGTCTAGAATACTCTGAAAAATTTTTGATAAATCTGCGATAGTAGTTGCAAAATGCTACAAATCTTCTTGCACTATCCGCATCTTTTGGTTGTGGATAATTCTCGATTACCGAATATTTACTATCGTCAGGCAGTATTCCTTTATCAGTGCATTTATGTCCTAGGTATGTTACTTCCCTCATGAAAAATGAACATTTTTCGGGATGTAACTTAAGATTGCGTTTTCGACATAATTCAAACACATTTGTTAAATTAGAAAGCATATGCTTTTCCGAGCATCCTAAAACAATTAAGTCATCCATATAAAGCAGGGCTGTGGAGTCGGAGTCGGAGTTGAGGTTTTTGTACCGGAGTCGGAGTCGAAGTACCCACAAAAACTAGCGACTCCGACTCCGACTTTTTTGCATTAAAATTTTTCTAATATTTTTCAAAATAAAAAATTTTAATGACCAATTTCTCCAATTCTTTATAAATATCAATTCATATTTAAATATAATTTTTCTTATAATTTTATTTTTATTTGACATAAGAAAACAAATTTTAAACATAAATTGATATATTAATAAATTAGTGGAATTGGCCATAAGAGGGTCTGCTTTTTGAAATTGTGAAGTCAGAAAATAAGGACCAGTATACTTTTCATATGAGTAGGTGAGTTTCAAAAATTAAAAAATTGAGATAACATCTTATTTTGCCAATTTATAAGAATAGTTATATAGATTGTATCAAAGCATGTCCTTTTCTATGTTTTAATGTGACCTCAAATTTCTGTAACAAAAACCAGCGGGTTCACTATTTGAATTTCGCCAAGATATCGTTAATGAAATAGAGTCGAATTAAGGAATTTAAAAATTAAATTTGTAAAGATGTTGTTTTTTATTTATCGTTTATTAACAAATATTTTTGTAGTCATGTTCATGAATATGACTTGAAATCAGCTGTAGCTCCTGTGGTGAAAGCATTAAGTGAACTACATTTTAAGTTCCAACCTTCAAGGTGAATTATAATAGAATAAAAGGAAAAGGAACTCGGAAAAATACATGACATTGTTCCAGATATAATTCCCATCAATGTGGGAAAAATGATTTGAGAATACTTTTATCTACTCACTTTAGGGAAAATTGGAGAGATAATAAAGACTTGCAATTTCAAATTTCGGTCTTGGACAATAATAATATTGAATTAGGAACGGAAAAATGCAATGGCGAGTACACTGAAGAAAAAGATTAAAATTTAGCAGTTTAAAAATTCACATTTTTTTTTAACTCTGCAGGTGGGAGATAAACTGCATCAAGCCACATTTTGAAAACTTTACAGCAGACCGCGCAAACATGTTGATAATCGCAAATGATGCTTATGTTATAAAAATGTGCATTTGTACGAATATTTTATATGATCCTAACATATTTTTTTATGTCGATGATATACATAAAAAATTACGTCATAAAAGGTTCGTTACCTTCTATGGTACTGTTCCATGCCTTGAGACAAACAGCACCAAGTCCAACAACAAAAGGGGTACTATTTCCCAAAAATAATAGAAGGCTAACAACATTTTTTTACGTTACATTTCTCTTCAAAATGTGTTATATAAATTGTAGAACTAACAACTGAAGGCGCATATGCATGTTTTAATAAACTTTATAAAATTTTCCTGAGAATGATTTGACTTAATAAATAAAATGTATATTAAAAACAAAAGACCTCACTTCACAATTTACAAAAAAGGACTGTCCTTTGCCTCTATTAATATTGTGGTAAACAACACTAAGTACACTTGATGCCTTTAACGTATAAGCCAATTGGACTTGGTGTTGTTTTCAACTTTTCCAAAATCCAAATAAAATTTTTTGCAGCTTTCCTACTCATATGTTAGTAACTAGTATGTTAAAGCTCAATGCTCGGCACGTTAGAATTAAAATATCGATTTGAAATTTTTACAGAATCATTTTCTTGCTATATTTAACCATTTAACAGGTACTAAATTAAAAAAGAGTTTAAAGTAAAAAAAAAAACTAGTCTCTTAAATAATGCTAGGTTAGAGTAGGAGTCGGAGTTGGAGTCGGAGTCGGAGTCGTACTTAAAAAATTTCACCAAAAGGAGTCGGAGTCGGAGTTATAACTTTTTCTTAACGACTCCACAGCCCTGATATAAAGAAATGCTTGTTCTGGTCGCAGACCAGTAAAAGCGAGTGTCATCATTCTTTGAAAAGAATTGGGCGCTATTTTTAAACCATAGGGCAATCTAGTAAATCTATAAGATCCATTTGCTGTTGTAAATGAAGTTAGATCTCTAGAGTTTTTTTCTAGTCCAATTTGGTGAAAACCGGACATTAAATCTAGACATGAAAAATATTTGGCTCTACCGAGTTGGTCTAAAATGTCATCTATTCTAGGTAACGGAAATTTATCTGCTATCAATTTCTTATTTAGTTGTCTATAATCCACTACCAGTCTCCATCTTTTTGTTTCTGAACTTGGAAGTGATTTCTTCGGTACCAGCAGAATTGGACTGTTGTACTCAGAATTTGATGGTTCCACTATTCTGTCGTCTATTAATTTTTTCACCTGTCTATCTATCTCTTCTTTGTGTGTATGTGGTATCCGGTAATTCTTAATGTACACCGGTTGTGAATCTCTTACTCTCAACTTTTGTTCATAGAAATTATTAATTGTTATTATTTCTGATTCTAAACCGAAAATATCGCTGTATGATGTGCAAAGTTCCGTTAATGTATTTTTAAATTGTTCTGGAAAATTTTTCTGTAAAAGTTTTAATATTTCTGAATTTCTATGTGTATTTTTGGTCGGAGTTTGTTCGACTATTTCATATTCAGAAAGATTTTCGGTTTTTATTTTACTTTTATTAACTGATGTGATAGTGTTATTTGTATTTAGAATACGAATGTATGCTTTATTAGATTTTACCAATGTGTTCGCGATAAAGACTCCTGGTTCAAGTTCTTGATTTGGTATTAGTATTTCATTATCGCAATTAATAAAATTTACTTTACGTATTACTTCTGATCTTGGCGGCAATATAAGATTATCGCTGTTGTTAGTAATTGGTATTTCTATAGGTTGTGGTATATTGAATGGTCGTAGGACTAGGTAGTCATAATCCTGATTAAAATCTAATATACAATTATATTTCTTAATAAAATCCATACCAATGATTCCATCGCTTGGTATTGGGAAATTATTGTCTACTACTTGAAAATTGTGTGGTATAAGATAATTTTTAAATTTTAAATCAAAAAATATACTACCTATAGATTTAATTTCACCTTGTCCTATTCCACTTAATGTTGTGATTTTGTTAGTATTTATTTTCTTTAGATCAAAATGTTTAGATTTTATGAGTGAAATGTCGGCACCTGTATCAACTAGTAGTGTTACTGCTGTGTTACTATTATTTATATTAATCTGAATGAAATTACATAAGTTGAGGTTCAAGTTATACACTTTATTATTTACTGTTCTGATCTTAGGGGATGGTCGGAGTTTTCCGAACCATTTTCATTTGAGTCCATTGCTCGTACGTAGTGTCTATTACCACGATTATTGTCAGGTCTTTGTCTGTTTCTATTATTGTAATTGTTATTGTTGTTATTTCCGTTGTTATTATTAATATTGTTATTATTTCGGGGATAATTGTTTCTCCCACGAAATCTTCTGTTATTTCCACGATAATAAGTGGGTCTTTGACCGAAATATAATACGGAGTTCTGTTGCCCTGTTGCTTCAGTGCAACTGCTTACAAATTTACTCACGGCTTCATTCATATCATTGTATTGGCCTGCTTCCATGATTAGTTTTACTTTTTCATTAGAGCAGTTTTTTGTAATAGCTTTTACTGCAACTTGTGTAGAGTATTTGTTAGCTAGTTCACAAGATAAACCATCAGATATATATGCCGTTTCAAGGGACTTTGTGAGATTTTCTATTTCAGTACAGTATGCAGTTGGTGTTTTATTGTTTTGTTTTATGCTCATCAGTTTAGCTGACAAAACATGCACTGATTCACCTTTAACGGTTACTTTGAGCTTAGTGATAATTTCTTCTATTGTAGATTCTTCACTTATGAGATTTCTAGCATTTCCCTTAAGCTTTGTTTTAATTAGCGATATTGCAGAAGATTCGTGTTGACCCTTTATTAAATTAACTAATTGTAAGGAGTCTATGGATGACTGCAAATTTTCGGATTTTCCATCAAATTCCGTAATCAGCTTTGAAGCTGTATTTAGGAATTCTACCAATGTTTGTGTCATTTTAGTATCTGTTTTATTGTCTGTTGTCAAATTTACTGTTTCGTGTAGAGTCTCAGGTAGTTTAATCTGTATATTTTTTAAAGCGGCTATTTTTAAAACTTTGGTTTTTAAATCCAAAAAGAATCTCTTGCTGCAATTTTGTGACTAAGTGTCAACCGATTATAGTTTACATTAAATATAATTCTTATTTCCTCAAGTCTATTAAGTAGGATTTGGAAGTGATGTTGAATGGTCTCTTCCTTAGTTGGTCTTTCAACATTCAGGCACATATAAGAACGATCGAAGTGATCTTTAATTAACCTAACCTTATTCAATATATCTTTCCATTCCATTTAAATTGTGTCTAAGTCATTATATTTTATCTATATTATCTGCTCTGCTAACATATTTTTTCTTGAGTCTTCTACTGTGCATATTGTAAATGCGAATTAAAAAATTAATTATTATGATTAGTGTTATTATTAAAAGATATATTTCTATGGTTAACAAATTTGTTTTTTCCTCAACTACTTCAACTTCATTTATGACATTGGCCTTGGGCCTGTCAAATTTTGTTTCAGATTTACACATTAAAAATTTCTACCTTATTAACGTAATTACTAAAAAAAAACCTCCCTTATGAAATTAAAAATTAAAAATAAATTTTAAGTTTGAAATTTACATTAAATATATTTTTATTAAATTTAAATTTCCTAAGTCAAATTTCCCGTTAGTAAACAATTCATCTATATTTATACATGCTATTATAGATTTGCCACGTTTAATATAAACTTTTTGTGGTGTAATCTTTAGCTTACAAAATTTTCTGACGTCAGAATTAATAATTGGTTCAAATACATTGGGCTTCTCATTTTCATTATTTAAATGCCGTTTATTTGGTGTAATTGGATATTTCTTTTTGAGTGCATTGTTTGTCATTGCTCGAGTTGTTACTTTGTATACATTGTTGTTTTTATTATTTATTTCTTTTAAATCATTTATTGTAATGCGCGACAAAGCGTCGGCCACATAATTATCTTTTCCCCTAAGATAGTCTACAGTGAAATCATATTCTTCCAAGTCCAGTCTCATTCTAGTTAGTTTTGAGCTTGGATTTTTCATGGAAAAGAGGTATGACAGAGGTCTGTGATCAGTGCGGACAAGAAAATGTTTACCATAAATATATGGTCTAAAATGTGTGATGGCCCAGTGTATAGCGGTTAATTCTTGTTCAATTGTTGACTTGTTACTCTCGCCTTTTGTAAATATTTTGGATGCGTATGCTATTGGTAGATGTTTTCCCTCATGTTCTTGAGTTAGTACAGCTCCACAAGCATGTTTGCTTGCATCTGTTGTTATACAAAACTCTTTTGTGAAATCTGGATATTGAAGTAATGTTGGACTCATTAATGCTTTTTTAAGATATTTAAATGCTGAATCACAATCTTTAGTCCATTCGAACTGCACACCCTTTTTGGACAATCTTGTAAGATGTCTAGAATACTCTGAAAAATTTTTGATAAATCTGCGATAGTAGTTGCAAAATGCTACAAATCTTCTTGCACTATCCGCATCTTTTGGTTGTGGATAATTCTCGATTACCGAATATTTACTATCGTCAGGCAGTATTCCTTTATCAGTGCATTTATGTCCTAGGTATGTTACTTCCCTCATGAAAAATGAACATTTTTCGGGATGTAACTTAAGATTGCGTTTTCGACATAATTCAAACACATTTGTTAAATTAGAAAGCATATGCTTTTCCGAACATCCTAAAACAATTAAGTCATCCATATAAAGCAGGGCTGTGGAGTCGGAGTCGGAGTTGAGGTTTTTGTACCGGAGTCGGAGTCGAAGTACCCACAAAAACTAGCGACTCCGACTCCGACTTTTTTGCATTAAAATTTTTCTAATATTTTTCAAAATAAAAAATTTTAATGACCAATTTCTCCAATTCTTTATAAATATCAATTCATATTTAAATATAATTTTTCTTATAATTTTATTTTTATTTGACATAAGAAAACAAATTTTAAACATAAATTGATATATTAATAAATTAGTGGAATTGGCCATAAGAGGGTCTGCTTTTTGAAATTGTGAAGTCAGAAAATAAGGACCAGTATACTTTTCATATGAGTAGGTGAGTTTCAAAAATTAAAAAATTGAGATAACATCTTATTTTGCCAATTTATAAGAATAGTTATATAGATTGTATCAAAGCATGTCCTTTTCTATGTTTTAATGTGACCTCAAATTTCTGTAACAAAAACCAGCGGGTTCACTATTTGAATTTCGCCAAGATATCGTTAATGAAATAGAGTCGAATTAAGGAATTTAAAAATTAAATTTGTAAAGATGTTGTTTTTTATTTATCGTTTATTAACAAATATTTTTGTAGTCATGTTCATGAATATGACTTGAAATCAGCTGTAGCTCCTGTGGTGAAAGCATTAAGTGAACTACATTTTAAGTTCCAACCTTCAAGGTGAATTATAATAGAATAAAAGGAAAAGGAACTCGGAAAAATACATGACATTGTTCCAGATATAATTCCCATCAATGTGGGAAAAATGATTTGAGAATACTTTTATCTACTCACTTTAGGGAAAATTGGAGAGATAATAAAGACTTGCAATTTCAAATTTCGGTCTTGGACAATAATAATATTGAATTAGGAACGGAAAAATGCAATGGCGAGTACACTGAAGAAAAAGATTAAAATTTAGCAGTTTAAAAATTCACATTTTTTTTTAACTCTGCAGGTGGGAGATAAACTACATCAAGCCACATTTTGAAAACTTTACAGCAGACCGCGCAAACATGTTGATAATCGCAAATGATGCTTATGTTATAAAAATGTGCATTTGTACGAATATTTTATATGATCCTAACATATTTTTTTATGTCGATGATATACATAAAAAATTACGTCATAAAAGGTTCGTTACCTTCTATGGTACTGTTCCATGCCTTGAGACAAACAGCACCAAGTCCAACAACAAAAGGGGTACTATTTCCCAAAAATAATAGAAGGCTAACAACATTTTTTTACGTTACATTTCTCTTCAAAATGTGTTATATAAATTGTAGAACTAACAACTGAAGGCGCATATGCATGTTTTAATAAACTTTATAAAATTTTCCTGAGAATGATTTGACTTAATAAATAAAATGTATATTAAAAACAAAAGACCTCACTTCACAATTTACAAAAAAGGACTGTCCTTTGCCTCTATTAATATTGTGGTAAACAACACTAAGTACACTTGATGCCTTTAACGTATAAGCCAATTGGACTTGGTGTTGTTTTCAACTTTTCCAAAATCCAAATAAAATTTTTTGCAGCTTTCCTACTCATATGTTAGTAACTAGTATGTTAAAGCTCAATGCTCGGCACGTTAGAATTAAAATATCGATTTGAAATTTTTACAGAATCATTTTCTTGCTATATTTAACCATTTAACAGGTACTAAATTAAAAAAGAGTTTAAAGTAAAAAAAAAAAAACTAGTCTCTTAAATAATGCTAGGTTAGAGTAGGAGTCGGAGTCGGAGTTGGAGTCGGAGTCGGAGTCGGAGTCGTACTTAAAAAATTTCACCAAAAGGAGTCGGAGTCGGAGTTATAACTTTTTCTTAACGACTCCACAGCCCTGATATAAAGAAATGCTTGTTCTGGTCGCAGACCAGTAAAAGCGAGTGTCATCATTCTTTGAAAAGAATTGGGCGCTATTTTTAAACCATAGGGCAATCTAGTAAATCTATAAGATCCATTTGCTGTTGTAAATGAAGTTAGATCTCTAGAGTTTTTTTCTAGTCCAATTTGGTGAAAACCGGACATTAAATCTAGACATGAAAAATATTTGGCTCTACCGAGTTGGTCTAAAATGTCATCTATTCTAGGTAACGGAAATTTATCTGCTATCAATTTCTTATTTAGTTGTCTATAATCCACTACCAGTCTCCATCTTTTTGTTTCTGAACTTGGAAGTGATTTCTTCGGTACCAGCAGAATTGGACTGTTGTACTCAGAATTTGATGATTCCACTATTATGTCGTCTATTAATTTTTTCACCTGTCTATCTATATCTTCTTTGTGTGTATGTGGTATCCGGTAATTCTTAATGTACACCGGTTGTGAATCTCTTACTCTCAACTTTTGTTCATAGAAATTATTAATTGTTATTATTTCTGATTCTAAACCGAAAATATCGCTGTATGATGTGCAAAGTTCCGTTAATGTATTTTTAAATTGTTCTGGAAAATTTTTCTGTAAAAGTTTTAATATTTCTGAATTTCTATGTGTATTTTTGGTCGGATTTTGTTCAACTATTTCATATTCAGAAAGATTTTCGGTTTTTATTTTACTTTTATTAACTGATGTGATAGTGTTATTTGTATTTAGAATACGAATGTATGCTTTATTAGATTTTACCAATGTGTTCGCGATAAAGACTCCTGGTTCAAGTTCTTGATTTGGTATTAGTATTTCATTATCGCAATTAATAAAATTTACTTTACGTATTACTTCTGATCTTGGCGGCAATATAAGATTATCGCTGTTGTTAGTAATTGGTATTTCTATAGGTTGTGGTATATTGAATGGTCGTAGGACTAGGTAGTCATAATCCTGATTAAAATCTAATATACAATTATATTTCTTAATAAAATCCATACCAATGATTCCATCGCTTGGTATTGGGAAATTATTGTCTACTACTTGAAAATTGTGTGGTATAAGATAATTTTTAAATTTTAAATCAAAAAATATACTACCTATAGATTTAATTTCACCTTGTCCTATTCCACTTAATGTTGTGATTTTGTTAGTATTTATTTTCTTTAGATCAAAATGTTTAGATTTTATGAGTGAAATGTCGGCACCTGTATCAACTAGTAGTGTTACTGCTGTGTTACTATTATTTATATTAATCTGAATGAAATTACATAAGTTGAGGTTCAAGTTATACACTTTATTATTTACTGTTCTGATCTTAGGGGATGGTCGGAGTTTTCCGAACCATTTTCATTTGAGTCCATTGCTCGTACGTAGTGTCTATTACCACGATTATTGTCAGGTCTTTGTCTGTTTCTATTATTGTAATTGTTATTGTTGTTATTTCCGTTGTTATTATTAATATTGTTATTATTTCGGGGATAATTGTTTCTCCCACGAAATCTTCTGTTATTTCCACGATAATAAGTGGGTCTTTGACCGAAATATAATACGGAGTTCTGTTGCCCTGTTGCTTCAGTGCAACTGCTTACAAATTTACTCACGGCTTCATTCATATCATTGTATTGGCCTGCTTCCATGATTAGTTTTACTTTTTCATTAGAGCAGTTTTTTGTAATAGCTTTTACTGCAACTTGTGTAGAGTATTTGTTAGCTAGTTCACAAGATAAACCATCAGATATATATGCCGTTTCAAGGGACTTTGTGAGATTTTCTATTTCAGTACAGTATGCAGTTGGTGTTTTATTGTTTTGTTTTATGCTCATCAGTTTAGCTGACAAAACATGCACTGATTCACCTTTAACGGTTACTTTGAGCTTAGTGATAATTTCTTCTATTGTAGATTCTTCACTTATGAGATTTCTAGCATTTCCCTTAAGCTTTGTTTTAATTAGCGATATTGCAGAAGATTCGTGTTGACCCTTTATTAAATTAACTAATTGTAAGGAGTCTATGAATGACTGCAAATTTTCGGATTTTCCATCAAATTCCGTAATCAGCTTTGAAGCTGTATTTAGGAATTCTACCAATGTTTGTGTCATTTTAGTATCTGTTTTATTGTCTGTTGTCAAATTTACTGTTTCGTGTAGAGTCTCAGGTAGTTTAATCTGTATATTTTTTAAAGCGGCTATTTTTAAAACTTTGGTTTTTAAATCCAAAAAGAATCTCTTGCTGCAATTTTGTGACTAAGTGTCAACCGATTATAGTTTACATTAAATATAATTCTTATTTCCTCAAGTCTATTAAGTAGGATTTGGAAGTGATGTTGAATGGTCTCTTCCTTAGTTGGTCTTTCAACATTCAGGCACATATAAGAACGATCGAAGTGATCTTTAATTAACCTAACCTTATTCAATATATCTTTCCATTCCATTTAAATTGTGTCTAAGTCATTATATTTTATCTATATTATCTGCTCTGCTAACATATTTTTTCTTGAGTCTTCTACTGTGCATATTGTAAATGCGAATTAAAAAATTAATTATTATGATTAGTGTTATTATTAAAAGATATATTTCTATGGTTAACAAATTTGTTTTTTCCTCAACTACTTCAACTTCATTTATGACATTGGCCTTGGGCCTGTCAAATTTTGTTTCAGATTTACACATTAAAAATTTCTACCTTATTAACGTAATTACTAAAAAAAAACCTCCCTTATGAAATTAAAAATTAAAAATAAATTTTAAGTTTGAAATTTACATTAAATATATTTTTATTAAATTTAAATTTCCTAAGTCAAATTTCCCGTTAGTAAACAATTCATCTATATTTATACATGCTATTATAGATTTGCCACGTTTAATATAAACTTTTTGTGGTGTAATCTTTAGCTTACAAAATTTTCTGACGTCAGAATTAATAATTGGTTCAAATACATTGGGCTTCTCATTTTCATTATTTAAATGCCGTTTATTTGGTGTAATTGGATATTTCTTTTTGAGTGCATTGTTTGTCATTGCTCGAGTTGTTACTTTGTATACATTGTTGTTTTTATTATTTATTTCTTTTAAATCATTTATTGTAATGCGCGACAAAGCGTCGGCCACATAATTATCTTTTCCCCTAAGATATTCTACAGTGAAATCATATTCTTCCAAGTCCAGTCTCATTCTAGTTAGTTTTGAGCTTGGATTTTTCATGGAAAAGAGGTATGACAGAGGTCTGTGATCAGTGCGGACAAGAAAATGTTTACCATAAATATATGGTCTAAAATGTGTGATGGCCCAGTGTATAGCGGTTAATTCTTGTTCAATTGTTGACTTGTTACTCTCGCCTTTTGTAAATATTTTGGATGCGTATGCTATTGGTAGATGTTTTCCCTCATGTTCTTGAGTTAGTACAGCTCCACAAGCATGTTTGCTTGCATCTGTTGTTATACAAAACTCTTTTGTGAAATCTGGATATTGAAGTAATGTTGGACTCATTAATGCTTTTTTAAGATATTTAAATGCTGAATCACAATCTTTAGTCCATTCGAACTGCACACCCTTTTTGGACAATCTTGTAAGATGTCTAGAATACTCTGAAAAATTTTTGATAAATCTGCGATAGTAGTTGCAAAATGCTACAAATCTTCTTGCACTATCCGCATCTTTTGGTTGTGGATAATTCTCGATTACCGAATATTTACTATCGTCAGGCAGTATTCCTTTATCAGTGCATTTATGTCCTAGGTATGTTACTTCCCTCATGAAAAATGAACATTTTTCGGGATGTAACTTAAGATTGCGTTTTCGACATAATTCAAACACATTTGTTAAATTAGAAAGCATATGCTTTTCCGAACATCCTAAAACAATTAAGTCATCCATATAAAGCAGGGCTGTGGAGTCGGAGTCGGAGTTGAGGTTTTTGTACCGGAGTCGGAGTCGAAGTACCCACAAAAACTAGCGACTCCGACTCCGACTTTTTTGCATTAAAATTTTTCTAATATTTTTCAAAATAAAAAATTTTAATGACCAATTTCTCCAATTCTTTATAAATATCAATTCATATTTAAATATAATTTTTCTTATAATTTTATTTTTATTTGACATAAGAAAACTAATTTTAAACATAAATTGATATATTAATAAATTAGTGGAATTGGCCATAAGAGGGTCTGCTTTTTGAAATTGTGAAGTCAGAAAATAAGGACCAGTATACTTTTCATATGAGTAGGTGAGTTTCAAAAATTAAAAAATTGAGATAACATCTTATTTTGCCAATTTATAAGAATAGTTATATAGATTGTATCAAAGCATGTCCTTTTCTATGTTTTAATGTGACCTCAAATTTCTGTAACAAAAACCAGCGGGTTCACTATTTGAATTTCGCCAAGATATCGTTAATGAAATAGAGTCGAATTAAGGAATTTAAAAATTAAATTTGTAAAGATGTTGTTTTTTATTTATCGTTTATTAACAAATATTTTTGTAGTCATGTTCATGAATATGACTTGAAATCAGCTGTAGCTTCTGTGGTGAAAGCATTAAGTGAACTACATTTTAAGTTCCAACCTTCAAGGTGAATTATAATAGAATAAAAGGAAAAGGAACTCGGAAAAATACATGACATTGTTCCAGATATAATTCCCATCAATGTGGGAAAAATGATTTGAGAATACTTTTATCTACTCACTTTAGGGAAAATTGGAGAGATAATAAAGACTTGCAATTTCAAATTTCGGTCTTGGACAATAATAATATTGAATTAGGAACGGAAAAATGCAATGGCGAGTACACTGAAGAAAAAGATTAAAATTTAGCAGTTTAAAAATTCACATTTTTTTTTAACTCTGCAGGTGGGAGATAAACTACATCAAGCCACATTTTGAAAACTTTACAGCAGACCGCGCAAACATGTTGATAATCGCAAATGATGCTTATGTTATAAAAATGTGCATTTGTACGAATATTTTATATGATCCTAACATATTTTTTTATGTCGATGATATACATAAAAAATTACGTCATAAAAGGTTCGTTACCTTCTATGGTACTGTTCCATGCCTTGAGACAAACAGCACCAAGTCCAACAACAAAAGGGGTACTATTTCCCAAAAATAATAGAAGGCTAACAACATTTTTTTACGTTACATTTCTCTTCAAAATGTGTTATATAAATTGTAGAACTAACAACTGAAGGCGCATATGCATGTTTTAATAAACTTTATAAAATTTTCCTGAGAATGATTTGACTTAATAAATAAAATGTATATTAAAAACAAAAGACCTCACTTCACAATTTACAAAAAAGGACTGTCCTTTGCCTCTATTAATATTGTGGTAAACAACACTAAGTACACTTGATGCCTTTAACGTATAAGCCAATTGGACTTGGTGTTGTTTTCAACTTTTCCAAAATCCAAATAAAATTTTTTGCAGCTTTCCTACTCATATGTTAGTAACTAGTATGTTAAAGCTCAATGCTCGGCACGTTAGAATTAAAATATCGATTTGAAATTTTTACAGAATCATTTTCTTGCTATATTTAACCATTTAACAGGTACTAAATTAAAAAAGAGTTTAAAGTAAAAAAAAAAACTAGTCTCTTAAATAATGCTAGGTTAGAGTAGGAGTCGGAGTTGGAGTCGGAGTCGGAGTCGTACTTAAAAAATTTCACCAAAAGGAGTCGGAGTCGGAGTTATAACTTTTTCTTAACGACTCCACAGCCCTGATATAAAGAAATGCTTGTTCTGGTCGCAGACCAGTAAAAGCGAGTGTCATCATTCTTTGAAAAGAATTGGGCGCTATTTTTAAACCATAGGGCAATCTAGTAAATCTATAAGATCCATTTGCTGTTGTAAATGAAGTTAGATCTCTAGAGTTTTTTTCTAGTCCAATTTGGTGAAAACCGGACATTAAATCTAGACATGAAAAATATTTGGCTCTACCGAGTTGGTCTAAAATGTCATCTATTCTAGGTAACGGAAATTTATCTGCTATCAATTTCTTATTTAGTTGTCTATAATCCACTACCAGTCTCCATCTTTTTGTTTCTGAACTTGGAAGTGATTTCTTCGGTACCAGCAGAATTGGACTGTTGTACTCAGAATTTGATGATTCCACTATTATGTCGTCTATTAATTTTTTCACCTGTCTATCTATCTCTTCTTTGTGTGTATGTGGTATCCGGTAATTCTTAATGTACACCGGTTGTGAATCTCTTACTCTCAACTTTTGTTCATAGAAATTATTAATTGTTATTATTTCTGATTCTAAACCGAAAATATCGCTGTATGATGTGCAAAGTTCCGTTAATGTATTTTTAAATTGTTCTGGAAAATTTTTCTGTAAAAGTTTTAATATTTCTGAATTTCTATGTGTATTTTTGGTCGGATTTTGTTCAACTATTTCATATTCAGAAAGATTTTCGGTTTTTATTTTACTTTTATTAACTGATGTGATAGTGTTATTTGTATTTAGAATACGAATGTATGCTTTATTAGATTTTACCAATGTGTTCGCGATAAAGACTCCTGGTTCAAGTTCTTGATTTGGTATTAGTATTTCATTATCGCAATTAATAAAATTTACTTTACGTATTACTTCTGATCTTGGCGGCAATATAAGATTATCGCTGTTGTTAGTAATTGGTATTTCTATAGGTTGTGGTATATTGAATGGTCGTAGGACTAGGTAGTCATAATCCTGATTAAAATCTAATATACAATTATATTTCTTAATAAAATCCATACCAATGATTCCATCGCTTGGTATTGGGAAATTATTGTCTACTACTTGAAAATTGTGTGGTATAAGATAATTTTTAAATTTTAAATCAAAAAATATACTACCTATAGATTTAATTTCACCTTGTCCTATTCCACTTAATGTTGTGATTTTGTTAGTATTTATTTTCTTTAGATCAAAATGTTTAGATTTTATGAGTGAAATGTCGGCACCTGTATCAACTAGTAGTGTTACTGCTGTGTTACTATTATTTATATTAATCTGAATGAAATTACATAAGTTGAGGTTCAAGTTATACACTTTATTATTTACTGTTCTGATCTTAGGGGATGGTCGGAGTTTTCCGAACCATTTTCATTTGAGTCCATTGCTCGTACGTAGTGTCTATTACCACGATTATTGTCAGGTCTTTGTCTGTTTCTATTATTGTAATTGTTATTGTTGTTATTTCCGTTGTTATTATTAATATTGTTATTATTTCGGGGATAATTGTTTCTCCCACGAAATCTTCTGTTATTTCCACGATAATAAGTGGGTCTTTGACCGAAATATAATACGGAGTTCTGTTGCCCTGTTGCTTCAGTGCAACTGCTTACAAATTTACTCACGGCTTCATTCATATCATTGTATTGGCCTGCTTCCATGATTAGTTTTACTTTTTCATTAGAGCAGTTTTTTGTAATAGCTTTTACTGCAACTTGTGTAGAGTATTTGTTAGCTAGTTCACAAGATAAACCATCAGATATATATGCCGTTTCAAGGGACTTTGTGAGATTTTCTATTTCAGTACAGTATGCAGTTGGTGTTTTATTGTTTTGTTTTATGCTCATCAGTTTAGCTGACAAAACATGCACTGATTCACCTTTAACGGTTACTTTGAGCTTAGTGATAATTTCTTCTATTGTAGATTCTTCACTTATGAGATTTCTAGCATTTCCCTTAAGCTTTGTTTTAATTAGCGATATTGCAGAAGATTCGTGTTGACCCTTTATTAAATTAACTAATTGTAAGGAGTCTATGGATGACTGCAAATTTTCGGATTTTCCATCAAATTCCGTAATCAGCTTTGAAGCTGTATTTAGGAATTCTACCAATGTTTGTGTCATTTTAGTATCTGTTTTATTGTCTGTTGTCAAATTTACTGTTTCGTGTAGAGTCTCAGGTAGTTTAATCTGTATATTTTTTAAAGCGGCTATTTTTAAAACTTTGGTTTTTAAATCCAAAAAGAATCTCTTGCTGCAATTTTGTGACTAAGTGTCAACCGATTATAGTTTACATTAAATATAATTCTTATTTCCTCAAGTCTATTAAGTAGGATTTGGAAGTGATGTTGAATGGTCTCTTCCTTAGTTGGTCTTTCAACATTCAGGCACATATAAGAACGATCGAAGTGATCTTTAATTAACCTAACCTTATTCAATATATCTTTCCATTCCATTTAAATTGTGTCTAAGTCATTATATTTTATCTATATTATCTGCTCTGCTAACATATTTTTTCTTGAGTCTTCTACTGTGCATATTGTAAATGCGAATTAAAAAATTAATTATTATGATTAGTGTTATTATTAAAAGATATATTTCTATGGTTAACAAATTTGTTTTTTCCTCAACTACTTCAACTTCATTTATGACATTGGCCTTGGGCCTGTCAAATTTTGTTTCAGATTTACACATTAAAAATTTCTACCTTATTAACGTAATTACTAAAAAAAAACCTCCCTTATGAAATTAAAAATTAAAAATAAATTTTAAGTTTGAAATTTACATTAAATATATTTTTATTAAATTTAAATTTCGATAAAATATAAGACTAAAATTATCTAAATGGCATATTATTTCAAAGAAAAATTCCCTTATAAAATTAATTAAAAATGTATAAAAAAATGTCTTTTAAGTTTAATATTTAAAAAAAATAATTTTGTATATTCCCTTTTTTTTTTTTAAAATATTTTTTTTTCAAGTTTTGCCTCGAGCGATAAGTCGCTTATAGGCCCTGCGAGTGCGGATTGAACGCACTTCGTTTTAAGCTATGTTTATATTTACTATTATTAAAAAATATTTTTTTTTTTTTTTTTTGATTTTTAATAAATGACTTATTTTGCTCGCCTCTTTAATTCCTGGGATATCATGAAGTTGATTTCGTCAATTTTTCCCCACATTTTAGAGGATTCTTCCCAAGACGGTGGTGGTGTAGAGTTAATGATCCTAAGTAATATTGCCTTTTCTCTTTTAAGTTTTTGTACAACGCCACCTCGTCGGTTTTTCCTCGGGGTTTGTGTTTTTGCCTCTTTTTCGATGGGCAGAGGAGGCTTTTTCTGCCTACTTCTATACTCCTCTATTGTTAGAGGTTGTGGACCTTCTTTCATGCCAGGTGGTAAATGTTGAGGGTGCTTAAGAAAAACAATTTTAGCACTCCTTCTTCTAGTAAGGGTGCTTTTAGGACTTAAGCACTCCTTTTAGAAGCCTGGATCCTTTGGGTGCTCGCTGTTTTAGAAGCACACCAAAGCTGGCAGGATCGCCATGTAATTAAAAGACTTTTGTTATTTTATTTTGTTTAATAATTGAATTCTTTATTTAATGCGGCTAGTACGCACTGTTTTGTACTTGGTATCAGAATTGATTTTCTTTAATAATTGTGTCGAGTTTTATACACAATAAATGCTTATTCAGCATTTTCATTACATTATTTTCTTACAATCTCGCAGACACTTCTCCAATAGCAAGAGTGGTGATAGTATTACTATTGACGACCGTGTGTACTGCTAGTATTGTATTCATACACACACACACAGCGCACAACACTCAAGTGGCTTATTCGTATTACATTAAACATGCGCCTGGTTCATTGCATGTAACGTATACTAAAATTATGTGTGTAAGCAATGTCAATATAAAAGACACGCTACAGTACCCCTCATAGATAGCAATATTAATAAGAGCCGCTGCAAGCAATTTGTTGAACTGTTGGTAGTAGGATGTTCTGAGCCCCAAAATTTAAACACAATAGCAGCGGGGGAAGTGTTACCCCCCATAGGACGCCAATGTTTAATATCGGATATCTTAAAAACTATTAAAGTTAGAATGTTCAAGCTTTGTAGAAGTCACACTTATGGTATACTACACTTTTGAAAATAAAAATAAAGCGGGAAGGCGCAGGGGGGAAATACCTTCCATAGGATGCATATATTAAATATCTCTCAACTCAAGAACTATTAAAGGGAGAGTCTTCAAACGTGGTTAAAGCTACTATTATGGCAAACTTTAAATTTCAATATAGAAATGGACAGAGGAGGAGCAGTACCCCTCATAGATAGAAATATAATTTAGAGCCGCTGCACTCTTTTTATTAAACTTTTTGTAGTTAATCTTCTGAACCCCAAAATTGAAATAAAATAGCAGCGGGGAAATGTTACCCCCCATAGGACGCCAATGTTTAATATCACATATCTTAAGAACTGTTATAGTAAGAATGTTCAAACTTAGTAGAAGTCACTCCTATGGTATACTACACTTTTGAAAATAAAAATAAAGCGGGAAGGCGCAGGGGGGAAAACCTTCCATAAGATGCATATATTAAATATCTCTCAACCGAAGAAGTGGTTTAAGCAGTGTAGCGAAGCGCACCGGGTTAAGCTAGTATACATATAAAAAGTCAGTTTGCGATACATAGAGTGCAAAATATGTTGCAATTCAAATATTTGCAGTTAAGTAAGATATGATGTTTGGTATTACATATGTAAGTATTGACAACTCTCCTAAACTTGCCCATTATACCATGGTTCATCAGGCATATTTTATGAGCATTCGAAATTATTGGTATGTATATTCTGAAATAAAGTGGTAAGAACAATGAATGATCACAAATGCATAAAATAATATAAAACATTAAATCTTAAAAGGGTATTTTATAAGTGTATGAATTTTGATAAACTAAGAAAACTATTGTAGGTATGTGACGAGCCCCATAACAAAACTGAACAATTCCACTTTTACAATTTTTTTTTAAAAATGAACAAAAAAAAATGCGTCTTTATCCGATTCAAAGTTAATAAATTCGTTAAAACAATGACTATAAAAATGTAAGTATGTACAATATTATTCAGTAAAAAGCATTAAACTTAAAAAGTGGAATTGTTGCAGATGAACCAAATTCATTTTAAAGATCTCTAGTATGTATATATTAAAAACTATTGATATGATTATAGTTACAGGCTATTTTCCTTTTTACATTTACTAGTTAACCACATCATTAACAGATCCAGTTTCTGAACTTTGTTGATTACTACCTGCTTTGATAATATCCATAAAGTTGACGACGTCTACCTTGTTGTTTAAATAAGTTAGTTTAATTTTAATTGGATTAGAGCTGATTATTTGGTAGAGTTTGATTTCATTATCTCTTATTTTCTTGCGACATATATAATGAAGCTTTGCAACTATTGGTATATTTTTTTTATTTTATTTATTTATTAAATGATCTAGCGCAACAAGATAAAATCTTATAAATTACAGCGCTAGTGATATTATCAATATAATTTCAAAAATTAAAAATGTCAAATATCAAAGTACATAGATAAAAACAGTTATAAACAATACAAAAAGGTAAACAGTAAAGATTATTACAAAAATTAAGATATTAAGGTATTAGTTGACTGTTAAAGGTAACGCCGAGATTTTTTGATATGCTAACTAGGGCTATAGCATTGTTATTAATTTTTATTTCAATATTATCGTGAAGATCTCTAAAATTTTTCGAAGATTTAGACAGAAAAATACATTTCGACTTAAGGGGGTAAATTTTCCATTGCCCAATTATAAATTCTATTTAAATCATCATTTATATTGCAAACACACGTTTGCACATCAACTAAACTAGCACCATCATCAGCATACATATGTACCTCGCTACTTTTCAGTCAGTCTGGTAGATCATTAATGTACAAACAAAACTGAAGTGGTCCAAGGATTGATCCATGTGGAACACCTCTGACGACTGTGAGAGGATTCGAAAATTTACGATTATAGCGTACAATTTGGGATATGTTATCGAGATATGATGATATAAGCTTGCAAGCAGAACTAGAAAAGTTGAATAGTTTTTCAAGTTTTTTCGCAAGAATACCGTGATTGACAGTGTCAAAAGCTTTACTGTGATCCAATAAAATTAAAAATGATACATTATTACGATCAAGTTTCATCCGGAGAGATTCAACTACATCTGCCAATGCTGTTATACAACTTTTTCCTTTCCTAAAGCCAGATTGTTTTCCGATTAAAGGTTATTGATGTCCAAGTAATCATTTATTTGCTTGGACATTACCTTTGATGGAAAAGGAAGAAAAGCGATCGGTCGAAAATCGTTGTTGGATTTGGGAATGGGAATAATTTTAGAAAGTTTCCATCCTTGAGGAAATACTGATTTTGCAAGAGCCGTATTGAATCAATGTGTCAAAAAAGGTAGAATTTCGGGAATAATTGCTTTCAGAAAGATGGGATTTATATTGTCCATACACTACTTTCTAAAACCTCGAACTGGTCTACGCAACGGAAATAGAAGCAATTTTCTACTGGTACTTAACAGAGATTATTTTACACGTTTCCAGAGAGAGGATGAATATCTATATTAACAAATTTACTATTTAGGGTGTCCACATCAATATCCTCGTTGCAAACTTAGGTGCATTTCTGGCCTATACCTATGCTTCGAATTTCCTTCCATTCAGATTTACTATCAACAGCAGACGAGAATTTTCTCTGGTAATAGGAAGATTTTTTTATTTGTATATTTTTAACAACATTTTTTCTTGTACATTTGAAAATATTTTGAAGCACAGGGGTTTTAAACCTTTTCCATCTGTAGTAAGCATCATTACGTTTTTTAATTAAAAGTTTGATATCGTTGTTGAACCAAGGATGCTTATCAGCTTTTATAGATTTACAGGTAGTCGACCAATTAACTGCATTTTCTCAGTCAATGTATTCTCAACAAAAATATTATGATTGAAATCACCTAGAATGACAATATCATTGTATTGGATAGAAAAATCTTCTATAATATCAATTAGAGAAATAAACTCAAGGTCCGATTTTGGCCTGTATACGGATCCCGCGAGCATTTTTCTTTTATCTCTACTTGTAATTTCAAGAAAAAGATATTCAGTCTTGCTATTTTCTTTTGTTTGTGATTTCACCATACAATTAATACCATTTCTGACATATATTGCAACTCCACCACCTTTCCTGTCTATCAGCTCGAAATAAGCTGAATACATGTTAATTATATTCGGAATCCTGAACATCTGGCGGAAACCAAGTTTCTGAAACACAAATAATATCTATTTTAGAAGACGTAAATAGGTATCTGAACTCATCTATTTTGCTATTGAGACTGCACATTTATATGAACAATTTTTAGTCCCAGCCTTTGTCTGGACAAAATCCTAATCATTTAAATATTTGTTTTGGAAAAATTGGGTTAATAAAGTTGTAGCCAGGCATCAGAAATTAAGAACTGAAAACTTAAAATTTAAGTTTTTCATTTGAAAAATTCAAAACTCATGCGTATAAAATAAATTTTTTTTTCTATCAGTTAAAAAAAAATTAAGAAACACAAAAAAAGATATTTATTTTTGAGGCACAATACATATGTATTTTTTACATTAAAAAATATTTATCATTGGTATTCAAAAAATATTTTCATCCGTAAAAAAAAAAAAAATATTTTGTTTGAATTGTTCTTTATAGAAATGGACAGAGGAGGAGCAGTACCCCTCATAGATAGAAATATAATTTAGAGCCGCTGCACTCTTTTTATTAAACTTTTTGTAGTATGATCTTCTGAACCCCAAAATTGAAATAAAATAGCAGCGGGGAAATGTTACCCCCCATAGGACGCCAATGTTTAATATCACATATCTTAAGAACTGTTATAGTAAGAATGTTCAAACTTAGTAGAAGTCACTCCTATGGTATACTACACTTTTGAAAATAAAAATAAAGCTGGAAGGCGCAGGGGGGAAAACCTTCCATAGGATGCATATATTAAATATCTCTCAACTGAAGAAGTGGTTTAAGCAGTGTAGCGAAGCGCACCGGGTTAAGCTAGTACATATATAAAAATGAAAAATGTTTGTATGTTTGTTTGTGTGTTTGTTTGTTTGTTTGTTGGCTTATAGACTCCTAAACTACTGAACCGATTTTCCTGAAATTTTTACAGATACATCACGTGAGCCCTAAAAATAAAATAGGCTACTTATTTTTTCGATAGGGGCAGGGGAATTGGTATCCCCCATAGGATGCCAATATTAATATATTAAGATCCGCTGCACGCATTATGCAGAACTTTTGGTAGTAAGATCTTCTGAGCCCCAAAATTAAAATAAAATAGCAGCGGGGGAAGTGGAATCCCCCATAGGACGCCAATGTTTAACATCGCATATCTAAAGAACTGTAATAGTGAGAATGTTCAAACGTTCTAGAAGTCACTCTTATGGTATACAACACTTTTGAAAATAAAAATAAAGCGGGTAGGCGCAGGGGGGGAAATACCTCCAATAGGATGCATATATTAAATATCGCTCAACTGAAGAATTATTAAAGGGAGAGTCTTCAAAAGTGGTTAAAGCTATTATTATAGTAAACTATAAATTTCAATATACAAATGGGCGGGGTAGACGGGGGAGGAGCAGTACCCCTCATATATAGAAATATTAATAAGAGCCACTGCACGCATTTTGTTGAACTTTTGGTAGTAGGATCTTCTGAGCCCCAAAATTAAAACAAAATAGCGGCGGGGGTAGTGGTACCCACCATAGGACGCCAATGTTTAATATCGCATATCTTAAGAACTGTTATAGTGAGAATGTTCAAACTTTGTGGAAGTCACTCTTATGGTATACAACACCTTTGAAAATAAAAATAAAGCGGGAAGGCGCAGGGGGGAAATACCTTCCATAGGATGCATAAATTAAATATCGCTCAACAGAAGAACTATTAAAGGGAGAGTCTTCAAACATGGTTACAGCTACTACTATAGTAAACTATAAATTTCAATATAAAAATGGGCGGGGTAGACAGAGGAGGAGCAGTACCCCTCATAGATAGCAATATTAATAAGAGCCGCTGCAAGCAATTTGTTGAACTGTTGGTAGTAGGATGTTCTGAGCCCCAAAATTTAAACACAATAGCAGCGGGGGAAGTGTTACCCCCCATAGGACGCCAATGTTTAATATCGGATATCTTAAAAACTATTAAAGTTAGAATGTTCAAGCTTTGTAGAAGTCACACTTATGGTATACTACACTTTTGAAAATAAAAATAAAGCGGGAAGGCGCAGGGGGGAAATACCTTCCATAGGATGCATATATTAAATATCTCTCAACTCAAGAACTATTAAAGGGAGAGTCTTCAAACGTGGTTAAAGCTACTATTATGGCAAACTTTAAATTTCAATATAGAAAAGGACAGAGGAGGAGCAGTACCCCTCATAGATAGAAATATAATTTAGAGCCGCTGCACTCTTTTTATTAAACTTTTTGTAGTATGATCTTCTGAACCCCAAAATTGAAATAAAATAGCAGCGGGGAAATGTTACCCCCCATAGGACGCCAATGTTTAATATCACATATCTTAAGAACTGTTATAGTAAGAATGTTCAAACTTAGTAGAAGTCACTCCTATGGTATACTACACTTTTGAAAATAAAAATAAAGCGGGAAGGCGCAGGGGGGAAAACCTTCCATAAGATGCATATATTAAATATCTCTCAACTGAAGAAGTGGTTTAAGCAGTGTAGCGAAGCGCACCGGGTTAAGCTAGTATACATATAAAAAGTCAGTTTGCGATACATAGAGTGCAAAATATGTTGCAATTCAAATATTTGCAGTTAAGTAAGATATGATGTTTGGTATTACATATGTAAGTATTGACAACTCTCCTAAACTTGCCCATTATACCATGGTTCATCAGGCATATTTTATGAGCATTCGGAATTATTGGTATGTATATTCTGAAATAAAGTGGTAAGAACAATGAATGATCACAAATGCATAAAATAATATAAAACATTAAATCTTAAAAGGGTATTTTATAAGTGTATGAATTTTGATAAACTAAGAAAACTATTGTAGGTATGTGACGAGCCCCATAACAAAACTGAACAATTCCACTTTTACAATTTTTTTTTAAAAATGAACAAAAAAAAAATGCGTCTTTATCCGATTCAAAGTTAATAAATTCGTTAAAACAATGACTATAAAAATGTAAGTATGTACAATATTATTCAGTAAAAAGCATTAAACTTAAAAAGTGGAATTGTTGCAGATGAACCAAATTCATTTTAAAGATCTCTAGTATGTATATATTAAAAACTATTGATATGATTATAGTTACAGGCTATTTTCCTTTTTACATTTACTAGTTAACCACATCATTAACAGATCCAGTTTCTGAACTTTGTTGATTACTACCTGCTTTGATAATATCCATAAAGTTGACGACGTCTACCTTGTTGTTTAAATAAGTTAGTTTAATTTTAATTGGATTAGAGCTGATTATTTGGTAGAGTTTGATTTCATTATCTCTTATTTTCTTGCGACATATATAATGAAGCTTTGCAACTATTGGTATATTTTTTTTATTTTATTTATTTATTAAATGATCTAGCGCAACAAGATAAAATCTTATAAATTACAGCGCTAGTGATATTATCAATATAATTTCAAAAATTAAAAATGTCAAATATCAAAGTACATAGATAAAAACAGTTATAAACAATACAAAAAGGTAAACAGTAAAGATTATTACAAAAATTAAGATATTAAGGTATTAGTTGACTGTTAAAGGTAACGCCGAGATTTTTTGATATGCTAACTAGGGCTATAGCATTGTTATTAATTTTTATTTCAATATTATCGTGAAGATCTCTAAAATTTTTCGAAGATTTAGACAGAAAAATACATTTCGACTTAAGGGGGTAAATTTTCCATTGCCCAATTATAAATTCTATTTAAATCATCATTTATATTGCAAACACACGTTTGCACATCAACTAAACTAGCACCATCATCAGCATACATATGTACCTCGCTACTTTTCAGTCAGTCTGGTAGATCATTAATGTACAAACAAAACTGAAGTGGTCCAAGGATTGATCCATGTGGAACACCTCTGACGACTGTGAGAGGATTCGAAAATTTACGATTATAGCGTACAATTTGGGATATGTTATCGAGATATGATGATATAAGCTTGCAAGCAGAACTAGAAAAGTTGAATAGTTTTTCAAGTTTTTTCGCAAGAATACCGTGATTGACAGTGTCAAAAGCTTTACTGTGATCCAATAAAATTAAAAATGATACATTATTACGATCAAGTTTCATCCGGAGAGATTCAACTACATCTGCCAATGCTGTTATACAACTTTTTCCTTTCCTAAAGCCAGATTGTTTTCCGATTAAAGGTTATTGATGTCCAAGTAATCATTTATTTGCTTGGACATTACCTTTGATGGAAAAGGAAGAAAAGCGATCGGTCGAAAATCGTTGTTGGATTTGGGAATGGGAATAATATTAGAAAGTTTCCATCCTTGAGGAAATACTGATTTTGCAAGAGCCGTATTGAATAAATGTGTCAAAAAAGGTAGAATTTCGGGAATAACTGCTTTCAGAAAGATGGGATTTATATTGTCCATACACTACTTTCTAAAACCTCGAACTGGTCTACGCAACGGATATAGAAGCAATTTTCTACTGGTACTTAACAGAGATTATTTTACACGTTTCCAGAGAGAGGTTGAATATCTATATTAACAAATTTACTATTTAGGGTGTCCACATCAATATCCTCGTTGCAAACTGTGGTGCATTTCTGGCCTATACCTATGCTTCGAATTTCCTTCCATTAAGATTTACTATCAACAGCAGACGAGAATTTTCTCTGGTAATAGGAAGATTTTTTTATTTGTATATTTTTAACAACATTTTTTCTTGTACATTTGAAAATATTTTGAAGCACAGGGGTTTTAAACCTTTTCCATCTGTAGTAAGCATCATTACGTTTTTTAATTAAAAGTTTGATATCGTTGTTGAACCAAGGATGCTTATCAGCTTTTATAGATTTACAGGTAGTCGACCAATTAACTGCATTTTCTCAGTCAATGTATTCTCAACAAAAATATTATGATTGAAATCACCTAGAATGACAATATCATTGTATTGGATAGAAAAATCTTCTATAATATCAATTAGAGAAATAAACTCAAGGTCAGATTTTGGCCTGTATACGGATCCCGCGAGCATTTTTCTTTTATCTCTACTTGTAATTTCAAGAAAAAGATATTCAATCTTGCTATTTTCTTTTGTTTGTGATTTCACCATACAATTAATACCATTTCTGACATATATTGCAACTCCACCACCTTTCCTGTCTATCAGATCGAAATAAGCTGAATACATGTTAATTATATTCGGAATCCTGAACATCTGGCGGAAACCAAGTTTCTGAAACACAAATAATATCTATTTTAGATGACGTAAATAGGTATCTGAACTCATCTATTTTGCTATTGAGACTGCACATTTATATGAACAATTTTTAGTCCCAGCCTTTGTCTGGACAAAATCCTAATCATTGTGTAAATATTGCCTTTGGAACGAGAAATATTATTGCGATCATCATTCATTACGAAATAAGCAACGCATTTAAATATTTGGTTTCGAAAAATTGGGTTAATAAAGTTGTAGCCAGGCATCAGAAATTAAGAACTGAAAACTTAAAATTTAAGTTTTTCATTTGAAAAATTCAAAACTCATGCGTATAAAATAAATTTTTTTTTCTATCAGTTAAAAAAAAATTAAGAAACACAAAAAAAGATATTTATTTTTGAAGTACAATACATATGTATTTTTTACATTAAAAAATATTTATCATTGGTATTCAAAAAATATTTTCATCCGTAAAAAAAAAAAAAATATTTTGTTTGAATTGTTCTTTAAATTTAAAAAACAATAAAGTTTTTTAAAAAAACGTTTTAAAGAAAAATATTTTTTTTTTTTTTTTGTTTTTAGAAACTTACATTGAGAACTCAAATTTTGTAGTTTAAAGAAACCCGTATTTACTCCAAATATATCTCACGATATAGCAGTCGAGTTACCGCCTGTTAATGTTAGAGCAGCTATTCCCCTAATATTTGAGATAAGAGAAATACAAAAGGTCAGTAATAAAATTCTGTTGGAGCTACCTCGCGTAGCAAAGAAAATTATTCTTTTTATCTTAAATGCTATTTTACGCCTGGACTACTATCCTCAAAAGTGGAAGGTTTCCTTAGTTACCATGATACCAAAGCCAACTAAAAATCATACAAAAGTTGAGTCATATAGGCCTATCAGCTTATTATCTAATATATCAAAGCTGTTTGAGAAGCTCTTAGCATCTAAATTAAACCCAATTGTAAATGACAAAGGCTTATTACATAAATTGAAGCAATTTTTACCAGCAAACACACATAAGCTACTAGAAAGCTACTTAGTCGGTCGTCAATTTATTATTAAAGAAGGAAATTTCTTAAGTTCACCTCAGCCAATTGGCGCTGGAGTCCCACAAGGCAGCATTATGGGCCCTCTATTATACTTAATTTATACTTCGGACTTGCCAACAAACAACTACACACAAACTTCAACATTTGCGGAAGACACAGCTTTTCTAAGCGTGCACGAAAACCGACATGAAGCATCATGTTACTTACAGGAACATATATTTCAACTAGAAATATGGTTAAAACAATGGAGGATAAAGGTCAATGAGCAACAATGCGTACATATAACATTTACCTTGCGCCGGAAATCTTGCCCCCCTATTACAACCAGTAATCAAATAATTCCTCAACATTCGCACGTAAAATATCTCGGTATACATCAATTGAAACTAAAAGCCATTCAAATTCATTGGCTTATTGGAAGAAATTCTGTCCTTAGTCTCGATTGCAAGCTTCTACTCTACAACTCTATCTTAAAGCCTGGTGCTATGGTATTCAACTATGGGGCACTGCCTCGGCCGCTAATATCTGAAAAATTCAAAGGCGCCAAAATAAACTTCTTCGAATAATCACAGCCGCTCTCTCAGTGTGCCATTAGTAAAAACTATGATTACAAAATATGCAGTAAAATATATAAAAAGGCTTGAAGAACACCCAAATCCACTAGCTCGAATTATTTTAAATCATGGCGGCCACACTCGCTTAAGATGAAGAGAAACTGCAGCACTTACCCAATCAGGAGAGCGATAAACACCTACCTATGTGAACAGAACCCGTGATGACGAAATTTGTTGTCTGGCACTGGCAGGTCACAAAACAAAGTATTAGGATAAGATTTGATTAATTATTGTTAGTTCATATTTAGTACATGAATATTAAATAAATAAATATTGAAAAAAAATCTATATAATTTGTGTTATCCAACTAGCATAATAAAAACAGTGCCCATGTTCTGTAACTCCCGCGTAAAGAAGCTTTTCGACTGAAATGTGAGAAATGAAACAAAAATGCCATCAATTGAAACAAACAACTATTTTCTCACTTAACTGCGTCTGTAAAATTTTTGCGAGTATAAGCTGTCACGTGAGGAAATTACTCGACAATTTACAGAAAAAGTGTGTCTGCAAAATTTTTGTGAGAAAGTTCCCGCTTTGAACTGTCAAATTAACTCAACAATAAAAAACTGGATGAAAAAAAATTGTAACACTAAAAAATAAATTAAAAATGGAATAAATAACAACGCAGAAGAGTTCAGTATTTTGGTCTTGGTGGATTTTTTCATGGTTTAATTATTTCGGTTTTAACATTTTTTAAAAATTTATGAATGTTTTCAAAGCCATTATGTAAACCACAAACATTTTTCGTATAGCCGATGTTGTAGTTTCGCCACCGTTGTTAAAAATGTGTCAGCTTTACAAAATACAAGATATGTGTGACTGGCGGTTTCAAAGTCTGCAATTCATACGACTTCGAGTGGAAAATTATGACATTTATAACTTAACGACGGTGTTTCTTTTGGTAGTTTTCGACATGAGTTACAGACACACTTTATTCTCACGTTTCGAGAAACGATGAAATATTTTGTTTCTCATCTTTTCGATGCGAGAAGTTCTCACCAAAGTTACAGAACATGGATACAGATAAATAAAATTATTAAAAATTAAGAAACGTGATTTAAAAGTTAAAAAAAAAGTAACCAAAATGAAAAAAGTATTCATATCTCCGCATTGAAAAAAATTACCAATTTTGGCTAGAAATTACCAAAAATGATTTCATACAATGTGGTCTTTTTTTAAAACGGATACAACACTGCAAAATACTTTACCGTTGTGCCAAAATAATACAGCACTGTAGTAAACAAATTAGCTGTGCACTAACACGTAAACATTAAAATATAAATGTCAAAAAAGTAACAGCATTTAATTAAGAGATATGGTTAGTTATCAGCTGTTGCTTTCGTAGAAAACCAAGACGAGCTTGTATGAATTTCCCCTTAATATTAATTAGAGAGAATGACCACTATTTAAAACTCATTAAACTTAGAGTTACCAGATTGTATACCTAAATCATTAATCATTAACATCATACAGGGTGATCTTGTGACTCCACCAACATACCTGAAATGAAGTAGAAAAGAAATCAAAAAAGGAGTGCAAAACAATGCATCAATAAAAATGATATTGCCTCTGCAAGCAATGCGTCGAGTTTTTTGCCTTTGTAGCGTTTTTCCATGGGCATTGTGGTTTGGTGAAACCGTTCTTCATCATGTTTGATAAAGTCGTCAAAATGAAAATGAAGAAAATGCAGCTTTAATGTCATCGATGTGCCGATTTTTTCAAAATAATACAGCATTTCTTTCACCCATTCTTTTGCTTCGAATACTGCTTGCGTGCTCGTTGAATGCAGACGTGTTTTTTTTTAACTCGGCTTACGGTTTTTTTTAACATAAATAAGTGTATATTTATGATATAATAATATTATTATCTTTTTTAAATAATATAAGATCAGCGAATGAATAGACGCTTTAAAATAATTTTTAATAAGTGAACATAAAATTTTTAATACAAATATTAAAAATTACAATTAACAAAATTATATAAGAGCACAATTAAACAAACAGTAATATATAAAAAAAAACTCTTATGAATGCATATAATGCAAAAACAATAAAACATAACGAAAGAAATGCGTATGTTACATTAAGTGTTGACGAAACAAACGTAGAAAAAAGAATCGATGATAGCAATTATTTAACGGCTAAACCTATTACTCGAACGCGTTCCCTCTCACCCTCTTTGTTTAAAAATACGGTCGATCGTAATACAATAACAAATTTATTAACTGCAAGCGTTGCCACAGAGCAAAAAAAAACTTTAATAAGTGATGAAACGGTTAACCCCAAAACAGCCGCTATGGACAACTCAATAACTCAAGTAAAAACTTCTCAAAAGCCTACAGTACAAGTTGGTATGGACAGGTACATAACAGTGCTTAAACGGGGACGCAGCCCTACCTCTGCAGCAGTTGCCTCGGCCTCAAAAGTACCATCTTTTGATAAAATAAATTCTCAAAATCGTTTTGCAATTCTGGAGGATGAATCCTCTGAAGCACAAAACGTCATAAAATCGTCCAAGCCTCCCCCGATATATCTGAGGGAGCAAAATTCTAATGAGCTCATAAAGAGTTTAATATCGGTTATAGGTGAAAATTCGTTTTACGTAGCTGCTATCAAGCGTGGTAGTATAAACGAAACAAAAATACAAATCAATCATGAGAGTGATTTTCGAAAAATTGTAAGCAACTTTGAGGCACTCAAAAAAAATTTGTATACATACCAACTGAAAAGCAGTAAAGGTCTTCAGGTAGTGATTAAGGGTATTGACTCATGTGTGGACCCAGAAGAGGTAAAAACATTCCTTGAAGAAAAAGGCTTCAAGGTAAAACATGTATTAAACATTAAAAATAGAGAAAAAATTCCCCAACCACTTTTTCGAGTGGAGTTTGAACCCGGCGACGTTAAACTTAAAAAAAATGAAACGCATCCCATCTATAACTTAAAATATATTCTGTACAGAAAAGTAACTATAGAGGAGCCGCACAAAAGAGGTGGTCCCGTTCAATGTCTGAACTGCCAAGAATTTGGCCATACTAAGGCATACTGCTACTTACCCCCTGTTTGCGTAGTATGTGGCGAATTACATGGTACAGTTCTTTGCGACAAGTCTAAAACCGACCCCAACGTAAAAAAATGCAGCAACTGTGGTGGTAATCACACTGCCAATTATAGAGGATGCCCTGTATATACTATCGTCAAGCAGTCGGTTGGACCGAAAACTAATCCCCCTCAGGTAACAAATCAAGTAAACAGTAATGACCTTCAGGCCCCCCAGCCTAGTAGTAACAGAATCTCTTATGCCAACGTCTTAAAATCAAACAATGTACCAATGCAAGGCGCTTCGACAAGTAATGCCGAAACTCCAGTTTCTAATCTAAGTCGGCTAGAAAAAACAATGGAAACATTAGTGCAAACAGTAAATAATTTTACAAACACAATGGGTAATATGATGCAGGAAATTCTTAGAATGCAATCGATGTTATTGCAAGCTGTACTTAACAAGCCATGAACTGTTTAAAAATTTGTTTTTGGAACGCAAACGGCATCCGCCAACATAAAAATGAATTAGAATACTTTCTTAAAAATAAACAAATTGATGTCATGATGGTTTCTGAAACTCATTTGACCTCAAGAAATACGTTCAAAATCAATGGTTATACTCTATATGATACCAAGGACCCTCGAGATAGAGCTTGTGGAGGTTCTGCCATTTTAATAAAAAACCGAATTAAACACTACCCAATGTGTGATCATCGTGAAGATTATCTCCGAGCAACGAACATTTGTGTTGAAGAGATAAATCGAAACATAGTAATTTCATCTTTATATTCACCCCCTAGGTTTTCAATATCAGAAAGCCAATATTATAAATATTATAAGTCATTGCGGCCCTGTTTCCTGGCTGCTGGCGATTATAACGCTAAACATACCTTCTGGGGGTCACGACTAATAACACCAAAGGGTCGTGTTTTGTTTAATACAATCTCTAAAATGAATTTAAATGTTGTCGCGAGTGGCCAACCAACATATTGGCCTGCTGATGCGCAAAAAATTCCAGATGTCATCGATTTTGGCGTTGTTAAAAACATCCCCACAAAAACGATTCACGTTGAAGCTTCCTTAGAATTATCCTCTGATCACACACCTACAATAGTTACTATAATAAACACCAATAGAATTGAATCTCCCTTTGGATACATAGCGACGTCAGCTACACATATAAATTGGTTAAAATATAAAAAATATCTCAGTACCCATTGCACAGAAAATATTCCGCTTAACACACCGGAGTATATAGATCGCTCTATTGTCAATTTTGACAGTTTTCTAAAACTAGCTGTACAACATTCCAGTATTGCCCCCAAAAAAACCAAAAATAATAAAATATATTCCTCAGATGTCGAGCGTCTTTTGTCTGAAAAAAGGAGAGCTCGTAGAGAGTGGCAATTGCACAGATCCTCTCAACTTAAGAAATTACTAAAAGACTGTACAAAAAGGCTGAGAATGTTACTGCAGACTCAGAAAACGGCTTCACTGGAAAAATATCTCAAGGAACTTGATGCAACTCCACAATCAGACTACTCATTGTGGCGTGCAGCTAGAAATCTTAAAAGGCCAGTTGTCTCTAAGCCACCATTAAGAAACTTAAATGGAAGTTGGGCAAGAAATGATGTTGAAAAAGGAAACCTGTCTGTCGATCATTTAAAAAACGTATTTACACCAAATATATCTCACAATATTGCGGTCGAGTTACCACCTGTTGCTGCTAGAGCAGCTATACCCTTCAGATTTGAGATAAGAGAAATCGAAAAGGCTATTTGTGACTTAAACACTAAGAAGGCACCTGGTATTGATAAGATCAGTAATAAAATGCTTTTAGAGCTACCTCGCATAGCAAAGAAAATTATTCTTTTTAATGGAAGGTTTCCTTAGTTACCATGATACCAAAGCCAGGTAAAGATCATACAAAAGTTGAGTCTTATAGGCCTATTAGCTTATTATCAAATATGTCAAAGCTGTTTGAGAAATTATTAGTTTCAAAATTAACACCGATTTTAAGTGAAAATAGATGTATTCCAAACGATCAGTTTGGATTTAGAAGAAAACACAGCACAATCGAACAGACTCATCGAATAGTAAATGTCATAAGAAAAGCATTTGAAGAAAAGAAATATTGCTCAGCACTCTTCATCGATGTTTCGCAAGCTTTTGATAAAGTCTGGCATGAAGGCTTATTACATAAATTGAAGCAAAATTTACCAGCAAACACACACAAGCTGCTAGAAAGCTACTTAGTCGGTCGTCAATTTATTATTAAAGAAGGAAATTTCTTAAGTTCACCTCAGCCCATTGACGCTGGAGTCCCACAAGGCAGCATCCTGGGCCCCCTATTATACTTAATTTATACTTCGGACATGCCAACAAGCAACTATACACAAACTTCAACATTTGCAGACGATACAGCTTTTCTAAGCGTCCACGAAAACCGTTATGAAGCATATCGTTACTTACAGGATCACATATTTCAACTAGAAATATGGTTAAGACAATGGAGGATAATGGTCAATGAGCAAAAATGCGTACATATAACATTCACCTTGCGCCGGGAATCTTGCCCCCCTATTACAATCAATAAACAAATAATTATTCAACATTCGCACGTAAAATATCTCGGTATGCATCTGGATCGGCGATTAACGGGGAAATGCCATATAGAGGCAAAATTAACTCAAATGAAACTGAAAGCCATTCAGATTCATTGGCTCTTTGGAAGAAATTCTGTCCTTAGTCTCGATTGCAAGCTTCTACTTTACAACTCTATCTTAAAGCCAATATGGTGCTACGGTATTCAACTATGGGGCACTGCCTCGGCCTCTAATATCGAAAAAATTCAAAGGCGCCAAAATAAACTTCTTCGAATAATCACAGCCGCTCCCTGGTATGTTAAAAACTCAAACATTCATAAGGATCTCAATGTGCCATTAGTAAAAATTATGATTACAAAATATGCGGTAAAATATTTAAAAAGGCTTGAACAACACCCAAATCCACTAGCTCGAAATATCTTAAATCATGGCGGCCACACTCGCTTAAGAAGAAGAGACACTGCAGCACTTACCCAGTTAGATGAGCGATAAACACTTATATATGTGAACAGAACCCGTGATGAAGAACATTTTTGTCTGGCAATGGCAGGACATAAATAAAGTATTAGGATAAGATTTGATTAATTATTGTTAGTTCATATTAAATATATGAAGATTCAATAAATAAATATTGAAAAAAAAAAAAAAAACAAAAAAAAAAATTCTTTTGCTTCCGGTTCCGCGTCTCGATCCCCTCCCAAGACTCTGGTGCATACACGCCGAAGGTAAATCCATGCCATTGAATGATTTTCATCAAGCGATGAATCAAAGTTGCTCTTAAATAGCTTTCTAATGTCAGGACCATTAAGTACGCCTGTTAAATGAAGACAAAAAATAAAGACAGAAAAAAAAATATTAACATAGTGTAAATAGTACAATGAGGTGAACAAAAATTCGTTTTAAATTTACTACAATACCTTTTTTTAATTTTGTCATCGCTACGCTTTGGGGAAACGCTTTTGAAATAGTCGAATGCGTTTGGACAATTTACAATCGCCACTTCGATGAATTTTTTAACCATTCCCAATTTTATGTGGAGCGGTGACAGCAAGATGTCTTGAGTATTGTCAATTAAAGGTGCAATCTTCAGTATATGTTGTTTCATTTGTTCCTCCACACTTCCTCTTGGTCTCCACGAATTACATTAGAATTGATTCAAAGGGGAGCGCGAATCCCAATTACAAAGAAAACAAAAGAATTTTGGAAAGCCATGATCGCTTGCAAAATGTTGACCTTCAAATCACAGCAAATCTTCCATTTATTTTCGTAGTATTTGATTTTTTTCAGTCTATCTATCAATGTTTTATAGCTTTCCTTCAAGTTAATACCCATTGCTAGCGGAATGGAAGGTTTTCGGTTCGACACATGCAACATCACTGCTTTCGAGCTTGAAACAGAACCATCAATAAATAATCTCCACTCACTAGCGATGTAGCTCATTCCCATTTTTACCACCAAAGCTTTTATATCTTTGCAGTAAGCAAACGAATTGTCATCATTAAGAGTGTAGAGGCTCTGAAATTAAGCTTGCCGCTTGCGGTACGCCGTAGAGTTCACATTAGCACGTGTGAGTTTTCTTTGCTTTAAAAACGCTGTCAAAAATATGGCAAGTCGCTGCGATAGTCCCAATATGGCCACAATGAAATCCATTTCAACCAACCATGCCATGAGATTGTTATTAACATTGGCGACACACTGTATTAGGTGTGTAATTTTCGCCTGTCAAGTCCACTTCGTCGAAAAACAACTTATATGCTCTATTGAATTCACCAGTTAAAAGATTATTTTCCTTTTGAAATCTTGTAGAACTTTTTTCCTGATTTGATGAACGCAAACGTAGCAAAGCGAATCAATTTGTTGACACTGAATATTGAAATTGTCAGTTGCCAATGTTGTGTGCGTATTATACTGTAGCACTTTCTCTATAACTTTCACCGCTGAGCTTTCGTTGACTTTGCGCTGTGTAATGCCTCGATGTGAGCTTCGTGTTGCTTTTATATTGTGGGCTGCGTCCCTTGATGCGTGTGCTGTGCTAACTGCTTTGCCTGTGATGTTGCGGTCGGTGCGTGACTGCGTGAATTGTATGTCGAGATCTTAGGCTATCTAAACGGTGCTAAGAATCAATCCTAGGAAGTTCATATGCTCTAGAAAGTTGTTTATTGAGATCTTAGGTACATTTTTGTGGTTGATTGTTTCCTTGAATTTTTTTGCGATTTTGATCTTGAAGAAGAAGTTTTTTTGATTTTACATGTTTACAATTTTTGTTCTTTTTGGCAAGAGCTAGAACTTTGTCTCAGAGGGTAAATCAACATCCCGAACGGCTTGCAAGATATGAGCCTGAGAAAATGATCACTTTTTTGCAAAAATGACAACGAGGCCACAAATATTTAAGGGCCCATAAAAAAAGTGCATGACTTTGGGCTTTTTTTTGTCCTTTATGGTAATTTATTGTCCGTATATGGTTATTTTTCCATGTCTTGAAAAATTACACACAGTAAAATTTTCGGGAAATTTTTCACTATTGCGGCTACCTAAACGGTGTTAAGAATCATTCTTAGGAAGTTCATATGCTCTAGAAAGTTGTTTATTGAGATCTTAGATACATTTTTGTAGTGAATTGTTTCTTTGAATTATGAACGGTTTGCTACCTATGGATTTGAACAGCGGAAAAAGGTAAACAAAATCTAATTTTTTTAAGTTTTTTGCGATTTTGATCTTGAAGATGAAGTTTTTTGATTTTATATGTTCACAATTTTTGTTCTTTATGGCAAGAGCTACAACTTTGTCTCAGAGGGTTAATCAAAATTCCTAACGGTTTGCAAGATTTGAGCCTGAGAAAATGATCACTATTTTGCAAAAATGACACCGAGGCCCCAAATCTTTAAGGGCCCATAAAAAGTGCAAACTGGGAGACACGGGTCTTTTTTTCTTTGGTCCTTTATGGTTATTTATTGTCCGTATATGGTTATTTTTTTTATGTTGCACTGTGTAATAGATGGAGCTATTTATAATATAAAGTTTTACAGTATTGTTTATTGTTGTTGTTTCAAAATTAAATTATATTAACTTATTAGAAAAATATCAATAAGCTTATTCATTCTTGTTTATACTTTTTACATTTCTAGGCCCTAACTTATTGTGACTTAAAATGTGTGCATATGGGAGGTCTTGTGGAAGTTTTGCGTTTATACCCGGAATATCAGCAACAGTTCGCCAACGACATCCAACATGACCTGACCTTTAACTTACGCGAAGGCTATGAGTGTCAGGACTCCGATATTGGACCTACGTTTCCTCTCCCTAGCATTAGCGAAGATGACGAAAACCAACATGAGATCGAGGACAACGAAGATATGGAAAATGAAACAGCAACAACAATCTCACCACACCATAGCATTACAACACCATCGCCATTACATGGGCGATCTCCGCTATTAGGTTTAAATAGTCCTCGTCTAAAGAAAATTCATTCTAGAGGTCGATCCCTCATGACTCTTCGCGAACGTGTTGAAAGACAACGCTCTATTAATGTTACTTCAAGTGTTGATACCACATCATTAGATGAAGATTTTAACAGTGACATTTTAGATGCTGTTGAAAAGAAACAGCATAAATTACATTCTCTAGAACGATTGGATTCACAAGTAACTACATTGCAGCAAGATATGACCCAACTTAGTCAGGAGGTTCGAAATGCTTTACATGCACTGCAAGAAGTTACTGTCTCCACTATGGCTTCACATGCAAACCTTAAGTTTTTACCAGCTCGATCGATTCCAAATATTAGCGAAAATATAGTAACTGGCATTAATTTTTCTTCAATAAATAGAGAAGATTCTACCCTTCAACGATGTTCATCTCACCCGCCTGAAATTTGGGGTCGCGAAATGCACACACTTTCATCTAACGTGCAGTACACAGCCCCAGAAATATTAAATTCAGTTACATCGAATTCTTCGCTTGCTTCAAAAGAAAACCTACAAAATTCCAGAGGATGCCAAACAGAATTTAATATTATTGATTATTCTATTTTTGAGCAACTTGTAGTTTCCAATCCCCGCCTGGTGCTTGGATGGCTTGGTATCAATGCAAATGTTCACGCTGATTTAGATGTATATCAACAACAACAAATTACCCAAGTATCGCTTTTAAATACTATAGAGGAAGTAATTTCCCCAGCCGGAAGTTTGAAAGAACCTTTAGCTACTGCTAACTGCACAAATATTATGCTAAATCAAACCAACTGTTTTCGATCAACAGATAAATTACTGCAAATAGAGGATCCAATTGCGAATCTAACGCATTACGAAAATACGGATCATAATTTCTTACAACCAGTTCGTACCAGCAAAAGTAATTCTAGCCTTTCTAGTAGTAGCAGATCCAGTAGTAGTCCAACTATTTCTATATCAGTGACAGATACAGCCAGTAAGATGATCAATCAAGTGGAAACTACTCCAAAACAAACTTCTTTAAAGTTACAACGTTCCGCAAGTAGTGATTATAGGAGATTAGCAGAGCATATTGCAGAAACGTCATGTGATAAGTTATCACAAAAGCATCATTTGCATGAACCAAACCAAGAAAATCAGCCCCATCCAGCAGGGTCTTCAACGATTCAAAGATTTTCAGCTGGTGATGCTGATAAACTAGAAAAAGGATTGTGTAACTTAAAACTTTCGTATTCACTACGCGATAATAAAATAAAATAAAATTAAATAAAATAAAAAGAAACAAGTTAATTTTTTATATCCAGTAGTGGAATTCTCTAACTTTGAACGATTAACGTTAGCGTAAATTTAACCGGCACAGTTTATTGCTTGCGGTAACAATACAGCAATTCAGTAACTCAATTTTAGCAACATTGCTAAAAATTGTAATCAGGTGGCATCATTGTTAATTAATTAGTATATTTACCGAACACTGTCATCGAGTGCAAACCACTGCTCGTGTGGAACTACTTGAAGCACTTTCGAAACTAACAAAACCCCATTTAGGATATGCTAGTGTGAGAGACGAATATGATATTATTAATTGAATTTATTTTTGTTCTGTATTTTTGTGGGGTCAAGTCAACATATGGTGTTTCTTTCCTGTGGTCGACTTGTCAAAGTTTGTATACAAACTAGTTTTTTATGTAAGCAAACCTATTTTTTTTTACTAGCAATATTTTTGACAACCCGACCACAGAAGCTGTGTTGTTGTAGAGTTCACCTCACCTTCTAGTCAATTCGCCTTGGTAACGGGCAAAGAAAATTGTTTTATGTATACACGCAGGCGTGCATGCATGGTGTCGCAGTCGTGGTAAAGGAAAGAACATTGTATGTATATACACGCAAACTCTCTCTCTCAGGGATTATGTTTTTTTTTATGAACGTGCACAAACCACCGAACGTATGGAAATCGTATAAGACAAAATAAAAAAGACAAAATAAAAAAGATAATAAACTGGCAAGTGCACGGCCTAAAAAAACATACCTGGCAACATGCTTTTGCAAGTAGTTTTTTTGCATTTTGTTTTTTCTTTACCTACTTACAACTACAATTAATGTTGGAAGAATTCCAAGCAATTGTAGTGGGGAATGTAAGGAGAGATATACTCACTGTTTATTGTTGATGTTTTTGTTTAAACTTTGATATTGTTACAAGTAGAACTGCTGCTTATGATTCTTATACGCTTAACAGTTTTATTTGGTTTAATATCTTAAGTTTTTCTAAAATCTTTATGGATGAAGTTTCCTGATGATCTGGCCTAAGCAACCAGTGAAATGCGCATAGGAATAGGTTATCCCATCAACAATAAATTTCAAGTGTTTTTATCAAGAATAAAAACTGGGAATTAAGCACGAATAACAAAATCTTTTAAATTAAGAGAAAAAAAGATAAACAATAAAAAAAAATTACGTTATAAAAATAAAGATGCAAATAAGGGTAATCGTGTGTCGTATAATACTATGTTTCCACTATGAGCGAAACAACTTGTTTTGGGCAAAACTTGACAAAGTGTTTCCATTATGTAGAACTGGTTTTGGTTTTCGAATTTTCGAAATCAATTTGACATTTATGTTGTAAACAAACATGGAAGCAAAAAAAATATGTGTTAAAAAAAAAATATTTATCTTTAACATGAAATTTTTTGTTGTTGTTTTTGTTGTTGTTTAATACACAGATGTACATATATGTTCTTATATAAAAGCACATAGTTTACTACCTTTTTATTCTATTATTTTATTATTTTTACGCTGCAAACAAATAAATCAGCTGGAGAGTTGCATAAACCTATTTAATAAGTCTTAATAGTTTGGTAAATATGTCACTTTTTTCGAAATTGTCAATCACCAATAATGGATAACCCAGAGTTGTATTCATGATTTTCGAGATGTTTTGGAGCAAAACTAGTTTTTGTTTGAGTTTTTCGAATATGAAAAATGTATGGGAAAACAAGTAACAAAACACTTGTTTTGCTGCAAAACTAGTTTTGTGGCCCAAAACATGTAAGTGGAAACGTACTATAAGAATAAAGTAATTAAATGCTATAATTGTTACGAAAATGGTCACATATCGTCAAAGTGTCCAAAACCACAACGTCGTCGTAGATGTCGGGATTGTCAAAAAGTGCATCCTTTAAATGAGCCTGAAAACTGCGAGAAGAGAACAGTGAACGTACGAAACATACAATAACAGGATCACGCGTTGTTACGTAAAAGGGTGGCGAAATGTTTAACTTGTCGGGTCGAGCCGTGTTCATTGAAAATAAAAGGTGTTTGTGGTGGAATAGGTTAATCCACGGCGTTTTTAGAAACTGAGAAAATGGTTGACGGTGTAAATCTTAACCTCAGATTTTATATCAGTGATGACAACGTTATCCACGAAGATATGCTGCTGGGTCAAAATGTAATTGAGGACGGTAAATTCGAAATCAGAAATTGCAGTATTCGGCTAGTACGTATAGATGACAATGATTTCCAGTGTGGATACATTTGCACTAGAGTTAAGTGAAATCGGTGTTACTGATTTGGTCGAACTTCGAATCGAATTGAGTACTGATAAACCGATTGCTCAAACGCCATATCGTATCCCGGAGCCGAAGAAACGTATAGTCAATGAAATGGTGGTATTATGGCTAACGATATAATTACGAAATCTGAAGCCGAATACGCAAGCCCAATAACCTTCGTTAAAAAGGAGGACGGAAGTGATCGTTTCCGATTGCCAAACATTGAGGAAAGGTTGCAAAATGCAAAACGTTACCAGATTTTCTCAGTATTGGACTTAAATAGCGGCTACTATCAAATACCAGTAGCGCCGGACTGTCGTAAATACACAGCGTTTGTAACAACCGATGGTGTGTACGAATTCAAACGCATGCTCTTCGGCTTGAAGAACGCGCCAATGGTATTCCAGCGATTAATGGAGGTTAAAGAAAAGACGTTACCAGACGACATGATCCGTTATATGGATGACATTTTAATCGGCAGCCAAACCGTTGAAGAGATGTTCGAAAAAATTTAACGTGTTTTTACAGCGCTTCGAACGTGCAGACTTACATAAACCCCCGTAAATGTTCATTTATTAACTCCAGATGGAATCCAACCAGGTAAACTTATAACGGAAGCAATTAGTAATTATCAACGACCAACAACCGTGACTGAAATTCGTTGATTTTTGGGCTTAAGCGGATATTTCCGAAAATTTGTGACTGGTGACGCTATCATTTCGGAACCGCTTCGTAAGTTGTTACGGAAAGACAAAACTTTCAACTGGCAACAACCGCAAGATAACGCATTTAACGAATTGAACATTATTCTTACAAGTGAACCAATATTAGTAGCCTATGACGTCACCGCTGAACATCAAATTCACTCCGACGCTAGTTCAATTAGTCTAGCCGCTGTTTTGTTACAAAATATGGATGACGTTTGGAAACCGGTCGCCTTTTACAGTCGTTCAACGAGTACATGTGAGAAAAAGATGCATATGTATGAATTAGAGGCATTGCCGTGGTGGAAGGTTTGGAACGTTTTAGATATTATGTTTACGGTGAGCCAGTAACAGTAATCACCGATTGTAGTGCCGTTAAAATCGCAATGACGGAAAAGGAACTTGTGCCACGTATCGCAAGATGGTGGTTGCGCATACAAGATTTTAACATTCAAATTGAACATAGGCCCGAAGATAGAATGTGCCACGTTGACGCACTTAGCCGTGCTCCTTACGAAACTGCCCAAGAAATAGACCCTGCTTCGCTTAGAATCGATAAATCGAATATCGACGACGGTGATTGCTTATTCAGTATGCAGTTGCAGGACGCTCATTTTAAGGAGATTATTCAGAAAATTAACGACAATGATAAACTGACAGCTGCAGAATTTGCTTTGGACAAAGGCTGTTTGTATAAACTTTTTGAAGGAAAGAAACTTTGGATGGTACCTAAAGCCCTAAGATATAAAGTTACGCAAGACGCACACGATAAATATGGTCATCTCAGCGTCAATCGAACGATCGAAAAGTTATTGTAGTTAATGTGGTTCCCACGAATGCGCAATTTCGTAAAATCATACGTCAAGTCCTGTGCTTTTAATAAACCATCATACGGGAAGATATTGAACCAATCCCATTTAAAAGCCTTCACGTCGACCATTTGGGTCCATTTCCAAAATCCAGCAAAATAAATGAATACATCTTGGTCTTAATTGACGCGTTTACCAAATACACCATAATCAAAGCGGTCCCATCAACAGCAACAAAACACGTCCTTAAAATATTGGATGAAGTAAGCGGATATTTTGGTATGCCAGAGCGTATAATCAGTGACTGAGGTACAGCTTTTACCTCGAAGGAGTTTGGAAATTATAGCAACCAAAATCAAATAAAACACGTTCTAAATGTGGTTCGAACGCCAAGGGGCAACGGGCAGGTTGAGCGAATGAACCGAACAATATTATCGATGCTTTTACCATCAACGCAAACTGATCGGAAATGGGACGAAGAGCTATGAATCATTCAATACACAAAGAAATACCTCAAACCGCCGTACGAGATATCAAAACTTATCGAGAGAACGCCAAAAATCGTTATGATAAACGTCATTCTACACCGAAACCATATGCCGTAGGTTGTTTAGTTCTCGTCGGAAAAGAAGCTCCTAGTACAGGTCACTCACGTAAACTTGGGCCAAGTTTCAAGGGTCCGTTCATAGTGACGAAGGTTCTCGACAACGATAGGTACGTAGTAGAAGATCTGCTACACTCCAAACGAACATCGCACCATTACAGTTCGGTGTATGCCTCTGATGCGATGAAACGTTGGTGTGTCCCCCTCCCATTGATGACAGCGACGGCGAAGAGCAGGGTGAATTCTGCGAGGACGCTGAATATGTCAGGAAAGGCCGACTGTGAGAGACGAATATGATATTATTAATTGAATTTATTTTTGTTCTGTATTGTTTTAGTCTTTTGTCTAGTGCCGAACGAGCAACATCGTTGCGCATGAAATAAATGTTTAATTTCAACTTCAGTGGATGTGTCATTCATTTATAATTACATGTTTACACTAGTCTAGCGAAAATGACGAAAATTAGGAGAAATAGCGAAAATTTTTAATATTTCAAACCAGCCATAAAATTGATTACAAGTTGCTATAACTATAAGGAATTGCAGAAGTTCGGTAAAAATTGTTATATTAGCGGAAATTTGCAAACAGCGCACAGTGGCGCCATTTGAGTTTTTTCGTTGCAAAAATCATATCTTTTGAACCGAATAAGATAATTGAACAGTTTAAACAGCATATGATAGATAACTGTTCAGCCTATGAAATGAGCGTTTGGAAAGGGTGCTACGCTCTGTAGGGGCCTGGGTTATCAAAGTTAAAATTAGTAGAAAAATCAATTTTATGGTAACTAAAAAAATTATTTTTACATTTTTAGATTGTTTTTATTTTTTTTCTTTAGGGTTTTATGTTTTAAATTATTACCCAACAAATTGAAAAAAAAATTATATTTTTTTTAAATTTATTTTTTCAATTTTTTGTAAAATATTCATCACAATTCGTAAGAGAAGGTATATCTAAAAGACTAACCATTTCTAAACTATAATTATTTTCTAACTCTATTCTTGACTTCACATGCCGCAGGGAAGAAATAAGTGGATCGGAAGATGCTGCCAACATGTTAAAGAGGTCCTCATTTTGCCTTACCCTTGATGCTTTGAATGTGTTCTGCAATCTATATTTTTTATAAAATTTGTTAAGAGACTCCTGTGCTTCTTCAGAAAACTCTCCAATTGGCAAAGACTGGTACTCAATTATATCTTTGCCATGCGCCAATATTTTATGGACGGTCGGGGTTGACCATTTGCAATATATAGGCTTATGCTACCATGCCGAAAAATTTACCTGTTCCCTGCATACATATGGATTTAGGCTGAATAATGCAATTTTGATATTATGCACGTGTCCAAATAAGATTTGTGCCTACCTGTAAGGACCATAAGTCAATATTGTTCTTGACCATTTATACGCCAAAGTATTGTTTAAGTGAGGTACGTACCTGCTAATTTCAATGAGTAGTTTTTTTCAAACTATTAGATCAAACTACTGTCAGTCAAAACATATAAGGGATGGACGCCATACAATTTCTGCAACCATGTCTTTTTAACCTTTACCTCTAGAAGCCAAACGGGCACGTACGGGCAGATAAAATTTTTGAATTATGTAAAGAAATAATCAATGAACAGGTTTTGCAAATATGGCAAATATAGAAACATATAGATTTTTTTTATTTTCCGTCAAAGTTGAAAAATAGTGAAAAAACGGATAGTTTTTAAATAGTGATTTACCAGGAGAAACACAAAGCAAACAGTTAATTTTTTTTTATCATTATACATTTAATAAATACATCAATCAATACAAACAAAAAATAAGGCGATTCGTTACCTATTTTTCGTGATATTACACCTGAAATCGGAACAAATTTACTAAAAATTGTGTGTTTTTTTGAAAACTGAAAGTCGGTCAACTTTGAACGGCTATATCTTCTAAACTAAAAATGTGATATTATTAAGAATGGCAGATTTGAAATCGTTCAAAAGTTTTCTATAACATGGGTTTATTCAAAACTTCGTCGGCGCTCATGAAAATTTTTGATTTTTGCAACCTCGTTTGCTCTACGGGCGCTACTGTGCGACGTTAAGCTAAGAAAAAACGAAACTCACCCTATTTACAGTTTAAAATATATACTGTACAGAAAAATCACAATAGACGAGCCGCACAAAAGAAATGGACCCGTTCAGTGTTTGAACTGCCAGGAATATGGTCATACTAAGGCATACTGCTACTTACCCCCTGTTTGCGTAGTATGTGGTGAATTACATGGTACAGTTCTTTGCGATAAATCTTAAAATGACCCCAACGTTAAAAAATGTAGCAATTGTGGCGGTAATCACACAGCCAATTATAGAGGATGACTATCGTCAAGCAGTAGGTTGGACCGAAAACTAATTCCCCTCAAATGCAGGTAACAAATCAGCTAAACACTAATGACATTCAGGCTCCACAGCCTAGTAATAACAGAACCTCCTACGCTAACATTCTAAAAGCAAACCATGTGCCAATGCAAGGTGCTTCGCCAATTAATGAAGAAACTGCAGTTTCTAATTTAAGTCGTCTTGAAAAAACCATGGAAACATTAGTGCAAACAGTTAATAATTTTACGAACACAATGGGTAATATGATGCATTAAATTCTAAGAATGCAATCGATGTTATTGCAAGGTGTACTTAACAAGCCATGAACTGTTTAAAAATCTGTTTTTGGAACGCAAACGGAATCCGCCAACATAAAAATGAATTAGAATACTTTCTAAAAAATAAACAAATTGATGTCATGTTGGTTTCTGAAACTCACTTGACCTCAAGAAATACGCTTAAAATCAATGGTTATATACTATATGATACTAAGGACCCTCGAGATAGAGCTTGTGGAGGCTCTGCCATTTTGATAAAAGCCCGAATCAAACACTACTTAATGTTTGATCATTGTGAAGATTATCTGCAAGCAACGACTATTTGTGTTGAAGAGCTTAATCGAAACTTAGTAATTTCTTCTTTATACTCTCCACCTAGATTTGCCATATCAGAAAGCCAATATTATAAATATTTTAAATCATAAGGACCCTGTTTCCTCGCCGCTGGCGATTATAACGCTAAACATACCTTCTGGGGGTCACGACTTATAACACCAAAAGGTCGTGTTTTGTTTAACACAATCTCTAAAATGGGTTTAAACGTGCTCGCGAGCGGACAACCAACATATTGGCCTACTGATCAGCAAAAAATTCCAGATGTTATCGACTTTGGCGTGGTTAAAAACATCCCCACAGAAACGATTCATGTTGAAGCTTCCTTAGAATTATCATCCGACCACACACCTACAATTTTTACTATATCGAACCCAAATAGAATTGTATCTCCGTCATGTTACTTAGCGACGTCAGCCACACAAATAAATTGGTTAAAATATAAAAAATTTCTCAGTGCCCATTGCCTAGAAAATATTCCGCTTAGTACACCGGATAATGTGGATCTCTCTATTGTTAACTTTGACAGTTATCTTAAACTAGCTGTTCAACATTCCAGCGTTACCCCCAAAAAAATTAAACATAGAGCAATTCCATATGATTTTAAAATAAATAGTCTCAATCAATTGCCCAGCAAAAAAAAATGTACCTACATATTTTTTTTTTTTTAGTGACTGGTTTAGTGGTGGTGTACACCACTGTCATGTGACAAAATTGAAGAATTCTTCATAAGGGACCTCATTGAAAGTTGTTTTAAAAAAAACGACTAAAGCGATCGCAACGAGTGATAGCTCGTTGGAAAGGTATTGAATCAGGCTTTAATTGAAAAATAAAATTTTCCTTATTTTTCTTAGAAATTTACCTTTAAATTTTCCCATGAAAATTAAATTTTCCGATTTTCCACAGAAGCTCCTAAATTTTCCGGCTAATTTTTTTTTTTTGGATTCCTCATAATTTTTTCTTTAAGAATCAGCAATAAAAAAAATGGGCCCCGACTCCTTGTTTGGACAGGAGAAGAGCATTTAAGAGACCACCTTGTTAAAAATACATTTTAAAAATTATTTTACAGTTAAAAAAACATTTATGAAGAAAAAATCAATTTTTTTTTTAAGAGCCCCAAGTTGATCGGCCATAAATCCATGGATAATAGCAGCAGTGGCATGTAATGGCACACCAAACCCGACTGAGGCTACAGGTCATAAAATGTTTTGTAAATTTTTTAAATTAGCAGGTAATAAATATTTCGCCTAAAATGACACGTGCAGAAACAAGTCATAAAACACGGATTTTCCATAAATATGGCGAAATATTTATTACCTGGTAATTTAAAAAATTTGCAAAACATTTTATGACCTGTGGTCGGCTTATTGGCAGTAACCAATTAAGTCCCTCTTTAAAAAACATTTTATGACCAGTAGTTCACGCAAATTTTCCTATTAAAGAAAAGCAAATATCGCTTATTTTTTTTTACCTATTTTTTACCAAAAAATAAATATAAGTACTTCGCACACTCTGAGTCAAATTTCAGTTGAATACTAAACGTGAAAGTGTTAAAGTGTTTTTTTTGTAAAGTAAAGAGTGAAGCTGTAAAGACAATTTAAAGTAAAATGAATAAATTTTGCTGCAATCCGTTTAACAAGAGTGGACATCGTTCGAAAAAGATAAAAGTATTAAAATTAACTGGTGTTTCGAAGCGATACATGAATGAATTAAATATACAATACGGTGAAGAAGCAGAATTCATTTGCCCCAAGTGTAAAATCGATTTGTCTCAACAAGCAAATGCATTGAAACAAATGCAGCCACAATCCGAGAGTGAAATGACAAGTGAACAAAATGTTTCATCTGATAGTGAGGCAGACATTCCGATGGTCAATATGTCTTTGAGTCCTTTGAATGAGGATATTACCACTTTAGGTGAAACGCCTATTAGAAAAAGAAAGTTGCGAAGTGAAACATACAGGAAAGAGAAAAAAGGCAAGGTTATGAGTGCAATCGCGACAATATTTGATGAAGGCTCTGATAACGAATGCAGTCAAGCAGATGACGTTGATGACGGCAAACAAATGATTGAGCAGTTGAAAAGAAAATTCAATTTAGCGACCACTTTTCCGGAGAAATATCTCATTTTATCTGTGCTGCCTCAATCATGGTCTATACGCAAGATTTCTGAACAGTTTCAAACATCTTTTTACATCGCGAGAAGAAGCAAAGAATTAGTTCGACAGAAGGGCATATTGGCGACTCCCACCAAGAAATTTGGCTCAAGGACCCTCAGCGAAGCAACGGTGAAATTGATTCAAGATTTTTACTGCAATGATGACAACAGCCGCACCTGCCCAGGTACACGTGACTATGTTATCACACGTGAAGATGGAGAAAAAGTACACAAGCAGCGCAGATTATTATTATGTAATCTATCCGAAGCATACCATCAGTTCAATGAGAAATACCCAGCAGAAAAAGTGGGATTTTCTAAGTTTGCCATCCTACGACCAAAAGAATGCGTGCTGGCATTAGACAGGCACGGAACGCATTCAGTCTGCGTTTGCATGTTTCATTAAAACATCAAATTAATTTTCTTTCCATGCAAGAAATTGAAAGTATTTCACGGTGAAATTGAAACATATAGGGACCTCCTGTCGAAGTCGTTGTGCGCATACCCCACGGAAAATTGTCATCTGTCCAAATGCGACAATTGTCCGAAGATTGACGAGCTAGAGCAATATTTGGCGGAAAAGTTTGAACAGCTGTTAATTTCAAACAGTGGATAATTAGCAGCGGCAGATGTTCCCTTGAGACCGTGGTAAAGCAGATTCCGGAATTCATCGAGGAATTCGGATTCAAGTTGAATGAACTGAAGTCGCACCATTTCATATCCGAGATGCAATCGAAATTTCTAAAGGAAAGTAAGGAGAAATTAGGGGGAACCCTAAAACGCATGGGGACTAAGGCAAGTTTGCAAAGGCCATATACTGACCAGATCTTAAATGTACAACATTTGTTTTCGTGGATTCAAAGCAAGGAAATTGCCATTAACACAGTTTTATGCACTCAAAAAGAACACGATGCCATGGAGCGACGAATTCAAAACAGATATAATAAGGTCAAAACTATAACTGGAACGCAAAAGTTTGATTGCTTCATACCAAATATTTCTGATATGTCAATTAATGTAAAGCGGTACTCTTCGTCTGCCGACGTGCTAAATTTAAAGTTACTTTAATTTTATAATGATGCCAAGACAATTGAAATTTTTAATAAGTATTGTAATTAAGTATAAGCAGCAAAATAAGAAAGATTTTTTCTTCATAAATGTATTTTTAACTGTAAAATAATTTTTAAAATGTATTTAACAAGGTGGTCTCTTAAATGCTCTTCTCCTGTCCAAACAAGGAGTCGGGGCCCATTTTTTTATTGCTGATTCTTAAAGAAAAAATTATGAGGAATCCAAAAAATTAGCCGGAAAATTTAGGAGCTTCTGTGGAAAATCGGAAAATTTAATTTTCATGGGAAAATTTAAAGGTAAATTTCTAAGAAAAATTAGGAAAATTTTATTTTTCAATTAAAGCCTGATTCAATACCTTTCCAACGAGCTATCACTCGTTGCGATCGCTTTAGTAGTTTTTTTAAAACAACTTTCAATGAGGACCCTTATGAAGAATTCTTCAATTTTGTCACATGAGAGTGGTGTACACCACCACTAAACCAGTCACTATAAAAAAATAAAAAAAAATGTAGGTACATTATTTTTTGCTGGGCAATCGATTGAGACTATTTATTTTAAAATCGGACAGGGGTCGTCCAAAAGGTGATCGCTTTCATATGGAATTGCTCAATAATAAAATATATTCTTCAGATGTCGAGCGGCTCTTGACTGAAAAAAGGAGAGTTCGAAGAGAGTGGCAACTGTACAGATCCCCGCAACTTAAGAATTTATTAAAATAGTACACAAAAAGGCTAAGAAAGTTACTAAAGACTCAGAAAACGGCTTCTCTAGAAAAATATCTCAAGGAACTTGATGCAACTAAACAATCTGACTACTCATTATGGCGTGCAGCTAGATCTCTAAAAAGGCCAGTTATATCGAAGCCACCATTAAGAAACTTCAATGGTAGTTGGGCAAGAAACGATATTGAAAACGGAAATCTGTTTGTTAGTCACTTGAAAAACGTATTTACACCAAATATATCTCACAATATTGCGGTAGAGTTACCACCTGTTGCTGCTAGAGCAGCTATTCTCCTCAGATTTGAGATAAGAGAAATTGATCAGGCTATTTGTGACTTAAACACTAAGAAGGCACCTGGTATTGATAAAATCAGTAATAAAATGCTTTTAGAGTTACCTCTCACAGCAAAGAAAATTATTCTTTCTATTTTTAATGCTATTTTACGCCTTGAATACTATCCTCAAAAATGGAAGGTTTCCTTAGTTACCATGATACCAAAGCCAGGTAAAGATCATACAAAAGTTGAGTCATATAGGCCTATTAGCTTATTATCAAATATGTCAAAGCTGTTTGAGAAATTACTAGTTGCAAAACTAACACCGATTTTAAGTGAAAATAGATGTATTCCAAACCATCAGTTCGGATTTAGAAGAAAACACAGCACAATCGAACAGACTCATCGAATAGTTAATGTCATAAGAAAAGCATTTGAAGAAAAAAAATATTGCTCAGCACTCTTCATCGATGTTTCGCAAGCTTTTGATAAAGTCTGGCATGAAGGCTTATTACATAAATTGAAGCAAAATTTACCAGCAAACACACACAAGCTGCTAGAAAGCTACTTAGTCGGTCATCAATTTATTATTAAAGAAGGAAATTTCTTAAGTTCACCACAGCCCATTTGCGCTGGAGTCCCACAAGGCAGCATCCAGGGCCCTCTATTATACTTAATTTATATTTCGGACATGCCAACAAGCAACTACACCCAAACTTCAACATTTGCAGACGATACAGCTTTTCTAAGCGTCCACGAAAACCGTTATGAAGCATCACGTTACTTACAGGAACATATATTTCAACTAGAAATATGGTTAAGACAATGGAGGATAATGGTCAATGAGCAAAAATGCGTGCATATAACATTCACCTTGCGCCGGCAATCTTGCCCCCATATTACAATCAATAATCAAATAATTCCTCAACATTCGCATGTAAAATATCTCGGTATACATCTGGATCGGCGATTAACGTAGAAATGTCATATAGAGGCAAAATTAACTCATATGAAACTAAAAGCCATTCAAATTCATTGGCTTATTGGAAGAAACTCTTTTTTTAGTCTCGACTGCAAACTTCTTCTTTACAACTCTATCTTAAAGCCAATCTGGTGCTATGGTATTCAGTTATGGGGCACTGCCTCGGCCTCTAATATAGAAAAAAGTCAAAAGCGCCAAAATAAAATTCTTCGAATAATCACAGCGGCCCCTTGGAATGTAAAAAACTCAAATATTCACAAGGATCTCAATGTTCCATTAGTCGAAACTATGATAACAAAAAATGCAGAAAATATTTAAAAAGGCTTGAACAACATCCAAATCCACTAGCTCGAAATATTTTAAATCATGGCGGCCACACTCGCTTAAGAAGAAGAGACACTGCAGCACTTATCCAATTAGATGAGCGATAAACACCTAGATAAGTGAACAGAAACCGTGATGACGAAAATTTTTGTCTGGCACTGGCAGGACATAAAATAACGTATTAGGTTAAGATTTGATTAATTATTGTTAGTTCATATTTCTGTGGTTTTCACGAATAATCGCGTAAGTCGGTTTTTACCGAAATTGAGATAATGATGTCAAAGTGCTACATTTTGCATTAGGTTTTTATAAGTATTAAGCTTTTTAGAATATAATGTAGTATTATTAATTTTTTTCTGCTAAAAACAACTTAAGTTAACTGTTTAATAATATATTTTGCTATTATAACGATTTATGTCGACATACATCATCAAAAATTGTAAAATTGCTGAATATGTTTCCAAACAAAAAGGATATGTGATGTTATGTTGTTGTTCGTGCAAAAAATATGAAAGTATTTTTTGAAAATTTTTCTATTAATAACAACTTATATGTACATGTGCGTTTATTGTTGACTTCTTTAGTTGCAACAACAGCAGATGAGCGGTTGTTTGTAATTTTAAGTCCATACGTTGTGCTATAAGTATCAAAAACTCTGAATATGTCGCCAACTTGTGTGCTAAAAATAACAACGTAAGTCGTCATGTGTGATTAAAATGATAACATTAATTTTCACAAAAGAGAAATTATGTGGAGATATGATGTTATATTGCACACACTTAATGAGTCAATCAAACATATGCATTTTGAATCCTTTTACAGATTGTGATCCTGTGAGGATTTTTTCATGAAAACTATGTATAATACGTAGAAAGTCACTGTTAAGAGGATAGTAAAGAAAAAAGTTTAAAAAAGCATATACAGAAGCCGCAATTGAAAAAAATAATTGTTTTTGCTCTCCTGAAAAGTTTGGTTTTATAACTTACGCGATTATTCGTGAAAACCACAGATTTAATATATGAAGATTCAATAAATAAATAATGAGAAAAAAAAAATATTAATTTATTGAATCTTCATATAGTAAATATGAACTTACAATAATTAATCAAATCTTATCCTAATACTTTGCTTTGTATCGTGCCAGACAACAAATTTCGTCATCACGGAAACCGTGTTCTGTTCACATATGGTGTTTATCGCTCATCTAATAGGGTAAGTGCTGCAGTGTCTCTTCTTCTTAAGCGAGTGTGGCCGCCTTGATTTAAAATATTTCGAGCTAGTGGATTTGGGTGTTGTTTAAGGCTTTTTTAAATATTTTACTGCATATTTTGTAGTCATAGTTTTAACTAGCGGCACATTGAGATCCTTATGAATGTTTGAGTTTTTAACATACCAGGGAGCTGCTGTGATTATCCGAAGAAGTTTATTTTGGCGTCTTTGAATTTTTTCGCTATTAGAGGCCGAGGCAGTACCCCATAGTTGAATACCGTAGCAACAAATAGGTTTTAAGATAGAGTTGTAGAGTAGAAGCTTGCAATCGAAACTAAGGACAGAATTTCTTCCAATAAGCCAATGAATTTGAATGGCTTTTAGTTTCATTTGAGTTAGTTTTGCCTCTATATGGCATTTCCACGTTAATCACCGATCCAGATGTATACCGAGATATTTTACATGCGAATGTTGAGGAATTGCTTGATTATTGATTTTAATAGGGGGGCATGGTTCCCGATGCAAGGTGAATGTGACATGTACGCATTTTTGCTCATTCACCATTATCCTCTATTGTTTTAACCATATTTCTAGATGAAATATATGATCCTGTAAGTAAAGAGATGCTTGATAACGGTTTTCATGCACGCTTAGAAAAGCTGTATCGTCTGCAAATGTTGACGTTTGGGAGTAGTTGTGTGTTGGCATGTCCGAAGTATAAATTAAGTATAATAGAGAGCCCAGGATGCTGCCCTGTGATATTCCAGCACCAATTGGCTGAGGTTAACTTAAGAAATTTCCTTCTTTAACAATAAATTGACGACCGACTATAAAATCACCTTCTTTAATAATAAATTTTCGACCGACCAAGTAGCTCTCTAACAGTTTGTGTGTGTTAACCGGTAGGTTTAGCTTCAATTTGTGTAACAAGCCGACATGCCAGACTTTATCAAAAGCTTGAGAGACATCGATGAAGAGAGCGGAGCAATATTTTCTTTCTTCAAAGGCTTTTCTTATGGCGTTTACTATGCGATGAGTTTGTTCTATTGTGCTATGTTCTCTTCTTAAACCGAATTGATGGTTAGGTATACACCCATTGTCATTTAAAATTGAGGTTAATATTGACGCTAAGAGCTTCTCAAACAGCTTTGATATATATGATAATAAGCTGATAGGCCTATATGGCTCAACTTTTGTGTGATCTTTTCCTGGCTTTGGTATCATCGTTACAAAGGAGACCTTCCAATCTTGAGGGTAGTATTTAAGGCGTAAAAAAGCATTAAAAATTAAAAGAATAATTTTCTTTGCTATGCTGGGTAGCTCCAGAAGCATTTTGTTGCTGATCTTATCAAAACCAATTCTATTAGGGCTCATTATAGTAACAATTGTAGGTGTGTGGTCGGCCCTTGGTATCATATAGTATATACCCATTGATTTTAAACGTGTTTCTTGAGGTCAAATGAGTTTCAGAAACCATAATGACATCAATTTGTTTATTTTTAAGAAAGTATTCTAATTCATTTTTATGTTGGCGGATGCCGTTTGCGTTCCAAAAACAAATTTTTAAACAGTTCATGGCTTGTTAATAATAGCTTGCAATAACATCGATTGCATTCTTAAAATTTCCTGCATCATATTACCCATTGTGTTTGTAAAATTATTTACTGTTTGCACTTATGTTTCCATAGTTTTTTTTAGACGACTTAAATTAGAAACTGGAGTTTCATCATTTCTTGGCGAAGCACCTTGCATTGGCACATGGTTTGATTTAAGGACGTTAGCATAAGAGGTTCTGTTATTACTAGGCTGCGGAGCCTGAATGCCATTAGTGTTTACTAGATTTGGTACCTGCATTTGTGGGGGATTAGTTTTCGGTCCAGCCGACTGCTTGACGATAGTATATACAGGGCATCCTCTATAATTAGCAGTGTGATTACCGTCACAGTTACTACATTTTTTTTTAAATTGGGGACATTTTAAGACTTATCGCACTGGACTGTACAATGTAATTCTTTACATACGACGCAAACAGGGGGTAAATATTAGTATGGCCAAATTCTTCGCAATTAAGACATTGAACAGGAAAATTTCTTTTGTGCGGCTCCTCTATAGTAATTCTCCTGTAAAGAATATATTTTATATTATAAATAGGATGCGTTTCATTTTTTTAAGCTTGATGACGCCAGGTTTTAACTCTACCCGAAATAATGGTTGGGGATTTTTCCCCTATTTTTAATATTTGTAACGTTTTTTATTTTAAAACCCTTCTCTTCAAAAAAAGTTTTAATTTCATCTGGGTCCACGCATGAGTCTATGCCCTTGATCACTACCTGAAGACCTTTGCTGCTCTTGTGTAAAAGCTTTTTTTAAGAGCTTCGAATTTGTTAGTTAATTTACAAAAATCATGCTCATGATTTACCTGTATTTTTGTCTCGTTTATATTTCCACGCTTGATTGCAGCTACGTAAAACGAATTTTCACCTATTACCAAGATCACGCTCTTTATTAACTCACTTGAGTTTTGCTCCCTTAGATATATCGGGGGTGGCTTAGAAGATTTTATGACGTTTGTTGCTTTTAAGGATTCAAAAGATGGTACTTTTGAGGCCGAAGCAACTGCTGCAGAGGTAGGGCTACGACCCCGTTTAAGCACTGTTATATATCTGTCAATGCCAACTTGTACTGGAGGCATTTGAGAAATTTGTACTTCAGTTACTGAGTTTTACATAGCGGCTGTTTTGGGGTTAACCGTATCATCACTTATTAAAGTAGTTTTTGGCACTGCGGCAACACTTGCAGTTAATAGATTTGTTATTGTATTACCATCGACCGTATTTGTAAACAAAGAGGGTGAGAGGGAACGAGTTCGAGTAATAGGTTTATCCGTTAAGTAATTGCTATAATCGATTCTTTGTTTTGTTTCGTTGTTTTGTTTTGTTTCGTCAACACTCACTGTAACATAAGCATTTCTTTCTTATGTTTTATTGTTTTTGCATTATACGCATTCATTAGAGTTTTTTTTTATATTATTTTACTGTTTGTTTAATTGTGCTCTTCTTTTTAGTTGTTGTTTAAAAAGCCCGAGAATAAAAAAAGAATATATAAAAACAAGAAATGTTTTTGCTTAAAATGTTTGTATGTATGTACATATATGTATGTGTGTTTATACATATATTTTTTTTAATTGTAATTTTTATTATTAACGTTTGTGTTCACTAATTAAGAATTATTTTAAAGCGTCCATTCGCTGATATATTATTTTTTAAAAAAGTAATATTATAATACATATTATAATTACTTATTTATATTAAAAGAAAAAAAACCGTATGCCGAGTTAAAAAAAAACACGTCTGCACTCAACGAGCACGAAACTGAATCTGCTAATTCGTTGCGAATTTCTTCTACAGGACCTTTTTTTGGATTGTAAGGAACGATATCTTGGCTGTCTGAGCTTGGAAACGATGTATTTGGTTTATTTGAGTACGTTGTGTCATTTTCAATAAGAAAATTGTGAAGATCGCAGCATGCTAATACAATTTCTACTTTTAGAATAATTTTTGTCAAAAATAATTTAATTTATTAGAAAGCATCCCAAACGAATGCTCAACAACATGCCTTGCCCGTGATATTCTGATATTGAATATCTTCATTTTGCTACAATTTGTGTGGTAAAGATACAACTTCATTATGTGCTTATGTAGGGGGAAAGCATCGTCCACGACTATCACGTAGGGTAATTTACGTCCCTTTCTCACACTTGAGTCGTTAGGTAAACATCTGTCATCATCTAAAAACGTCTTAAGATGACTTGACTGTAAAACTGCTGCGTCGTTCTTTTGGCCGTAACTTCCAACCTCAATAAATAAAAATTTACAGCGGGCGTCAACCAATGCAAGCAATATTTTTTTTTTTTTTTTTGCAATATTATATACAATAACACTGCTCTGCAAAAAATAATTTTTTGTCTTTCCGTTAATTAAAACTATGTGAACTATATGGATTTTGATGCGCTGAACCCAAATCCGTTCTCGGTTTTTTTCCATCAGATCGAGATTTTGTTTAATGGGCGTGGCAAATTTTTTGCCCCTAATTAGTCAGGTACGGAGACATATTTCATCCTAACTCGAGAACCAGTCATTCGATTTTCAAAAGTAAAACACCAGAAGATGTGTAACAAAATTTATTTTAGTCGAACAGAATTTTTCTGTATCTCTTATCGTTTTGGAATTATTCAGAAATTAATGGAGAAAAAATAATATTTTTCAATTTAAAAATGAAATTAAAAAAAATATAAAGCAAGTATTACATATTTTGCACTTTTTTCTGAGAGCTACTTATCTTAAAAATAAAAAAAGCCATAAACCATAAAAATCGGTTAAAAAATTTTGATTTTATTGTCAATTTACCGCAGGTACCCAATATTGACCAAATATGTGTAATGCAGCAAACAACGTCAGAGTGGGCGCACTAAAGCGCCTTGTAGCAGCCATGAATGGCAACTCTTAACTTCTATCTATTTTCGTACAACAAAATCAAATACAAGCAAAAAAGGTTGCCAAAGTTGTAATTTTGTAGCAACGCCCATTAAACAAAATCTCGATCTGATGGAAAAAAACCGAGAATGGATTTGGGTTCAGCGCAGCAAAATCCATATAGTCCATATAGTTTTATTTAACGGAGGATTTTGCTGCTGAGCAGTGTAATTAATCAAATCTTAACCTAATACTTTATTTTATGTCCTGCCAGTGCCAGACAAAAATTTTCTTCATCACGGTTTCTGTTCACTTATCTAGGTGTTTATCGCTCATCTAATTGGATAAGTGCTGCAGTGTCTCTTCTTCTTAAGCGAGTGTGGCCGCTATCATATAAAATATTTCGAGCTAGTGGGTTCGGATGCGATTCGAGCCTTTTTAAGTATTTTACTGCATGTTTCGTAATCATAGTTTTTACTAAAGGAACATTAAGATCCTGGTGAATATTTGAATTTTTACATACCAAGGGGCAGCTGTGATTATTCGAAGAAGTTTATTTTGGTGCCTTTGAATTTTTTCTATATTAGAGGCCGAGGCAGTGCCCCATAACTGAATATCATAGCACCAGATTGGCTTTAAGATGGAGTTGTGAAGAAGAAGTTTGCAGTCGAGGCTAAGGACAGAGTTTCTACCAATAAGCCAATGAATTTGAATGGCTTTTAGTTTCATTTGAGTTGATTTTGCCTCTATATGGCATTTCCACATTAATCGCCGATCCAGATGTATACCGAGATATTTTACATGCGAATGTTGAGGAATTATTTGATTATTGATTGTAATATGGGGGCAAGATTCCCGGCGCAAGGTGAATGTTATATGCACGCATTTTTGCTCATTGACCATAATCCTCCATTGTCTTAACCATATTTCTAGTTGAACTATATGATGCTGTAAGTAACGAGATGCTTCATAACGGTTTTCGTGGACGCTTAGAAAAGCTGTATCGTCTGCAAATGTTGAAGTTTGGGTGTAGTTGCTTGTTGGCATGTCCGAAGTATAAATTAAGTATAATAGAGGGCCCAGGATGCTGCCTTGTGGGACTCCAGCGCTAATGGGCTGAGGTGAACTTAAGAAATTTCCTTCTTTAATAATAAATTGACAACCGACTAAGTAGCTTTCTAGCAGCTTGTGTGTGTTTGCTGGTAAATTTTGCTTCCATTTATGTAATAAGCCTTTATGCCAGACTTTATCAAAAGCTTGAGAAACATCGATGAAGAGTGCGGAACAATATTTTCTTTCTTCAAAGGCTTTTCTTATGGCGTTTACTATACGATGGGTTTGTTCAATTGTGCTGTGTTCTCTCCTAAAGCCGAATTGGTGATTAGGTATACATCTATTTTCACTTAAAATTGGAGTTAATTTTGACACTAACAGCCTCTCAAACAGCTTTGATATATTAGAAAGTAAGCTTATAGGCCTATATGACTCAATTTTTGTGTGATCCTTTCCTGGTTTAGGTATCATGGTGACTAAGGAAACCTTCCACTTTTGAGGATAGTATTGAAGACGTAAGATAGCATTGAAAATTAATAGAATAATTTTCTTTGCTGGGTAGCTCCAAAAGCATTTTGTTGCTGATCTTATCAAAACCAGGGGCTTTTTTGGGGTTTAATTCACAAACAGCCTTTTCGATTTCTCTTATCTCAAATCTTAGGGGAACAGCTGCTCTAGCAGGAACAGGTGGTAACTCGACCGCAGTAGCGTGAGATATATTTGGGGTAAATACGTTTTTTAAATGATTAACAAACAGATTTCCCTTTTCGTTATCATTTCTTGCCCAACTTCCGTTCAAGTTTCTTAATGGTGGCTTAGAGACAACTGGCCTTTTTAGATTTTTAGCTGCACGCCATAATGAGTAGTCTGATTGCGGAGTTGCATCAAGTTCCTTAAGATATTTTTGCAGAGAATCCGTTTTCTGTGTCTGTAGTAACTTTCTTAGCCTTTTTGTACAGTCTTTTAACAAACTCTTAAGTTGAGGGGATCTGTGCAATTGCCACTCTCTTCGAGCTCTTCTTTTTTCAGACAGGAGACGCTCAACATCTGTGGAATAAATTTTAATATTTTTAGTTTTTTTTGGGGTAATACTGGAATGTTGCACAGCTAGCTTCAGGAAACTGTCAAAATTAAGAATAGCGCGATCTACTTACGTATTCCGGTGTACTGAGCGGAATATTTTCTGTGCAATGGGTGCTGAGGTATTTTTTGTATTTTAACCAGTTAATTTGCGTAGCGTTCGTCGCTAAGTGACCAGTCGGAGATACAATTCTATTGGGGTTCATTAAAGTAACAATTGTTGGTGTGTGGTCGGAAGATAATTCTAAGGAAGCTTCAACAAAAATCGTTTCTAAGGGGATGTTTTTAACCACGCCAAAATCGATGACATCTGGTATTTTTTGCTGATCAGTAGGCCAATATGATGGTTGTCCGCTCGCTATCACATTCAAATCCATTTTAGTAATAGTATTAAATAGAACACGACCCTTTGGTGTTATAAGTCGGGACCACCAGAAGGTATGTTTAGCGTTATAATCGCCAGCGGCCAGGAAACAGGGTCCTTATGATTTAAAATATTTATAATATTGGCCTTCTGATATTGAATATTTAGGTGTGGAGTATAGCGATGAGATTACTACGTTTCTATTTAATTCTTCAACGCAAATGTTTGTTGCTTGAAGATAATCTTCACGATGATCACCCATTAGGTAGTGTTTGACTCTGGTTTTTATTAAAATGGCAGAACCTCCACAAGCTCTATCTCGAGGGTCCTTTGTATCATATAGTATATAACCATTTATTTTAAACGTATTTTTTGAGGTCAGATGAGTTTCAGAAACCATCATAACATCAATTTGATTATTTTTGAGAAAGTATTCTTATTCATTTTTATGTTGGCGGATGCCGTTTGCGTTCCAAAAACAAATTTTTATACAGTTCATCGCTTGTTAAGTACAGCTTGCAATAGCATTGATTGCATTCTAAGAATTTCCTGCATCATATTACCCATTGTGTTCGTAAAATTATTTACTGTTTGCACTAATGTTTCCATGGTTTATTCTAAACGACTTAAATTAGAAACTGGAGTTTCATCATTACTTGGCGAGGCACCTTTCATTGGCTCATGGTTTGATTTTAGGACGTTAGCGTAAGAGGTTCTGTTATTACTAGCAATATGATGCTGTTTGTGTGCTTATAATTGTAGTAATAGGTCCCGTCATTTCATGCAGCTTGGAAGCTGATGTGTTTACTATCCAATGCTCCTATACAGTTGGGAAACTGCCACTGAAGAGCGAATTCTTTGGCGATGCTCTCCCATTCTTCCGGCCCGGATGGAAGAAAAAACCAGTTAATTTTCAGTTTTTTGTCAATAAATAAATGTTCTCTCTTACCGTTCTTAAGATATAAATAAAGCTATTTTGCGCCATGCCCACTTCACCCCGCCCACATTTTGTCAGATGTTGTGTATTGATAACCAAGTTGCTTGCGGCTTATTTGGAAACTGTATTATACATATATACAGATGGACATCGTTAAATCAACAGTGCTGTTCTCATTGGTAAATTTTAAAATTACCGATTGTGAAGCTCAATATATAATTTCAATATTTCTTGTTTAACTTGTAAGCCGTTGTGGTGTGGGTATAAAAAATAAAATACCGTCAAACAAAAAATTGATTATACACCTACCTTTAAGTATTCCTCACGCAAATTGCGGTACAGGGCATCGCAAACAACGGGCATGGTCTTACAAAAAAAAAACGCTGGTGATACCATTGAAGAGTAATTCATACTTCTATATGATTCACCCGTTGTTAGGAATCGTGGGGTTATCGCCAATCTTTCTTTCACAGAAATTGTTTCCTTAAAAGAGTTTGTATATAACTCTAGTGTTATTAACTCTACAAGTTTTTTGAACTGAACGTCGTCCATTTTAAAAAATTACGATACGAACTAGTATCTTTTAAGAGAAATTCTTTATTAAAAAATGCAAAGGAACCATTTTCCTTGCGATTTTTTCGCCATGGTTGCATCCATAATTTTTTAGGTTTATCCATCTTTGTAGGTATCAACTTGCGCATAATTTTCACATGTGTGTTTATAAATAAATTATTAAATTGCTTATTTTTTAAATATTTACTCAAAGCTACTTCATCTTCATCGGATTCAGAATCTTCTAACAACAATTTAGTACACCATTTATTTATCATATTTTCCTCAAAGTTAATTTTTTTAATTTACACAAAATCACTTATTTCCTTTAAATGCTTTAGACAATTAAAATGTAAATTTCATCAAAAGCGAAAAACAACAAGAAAAGGAAATGAAAAATTTCTGTCTGTCTATTAATTTCGGGATTGTGAAAGGATTAGGCAAGTTCAAAAGCGAAAAAGAAAAAGGTCTGCCTTTAAAATCTGGTGACAACAGACAAGCAACTGTTTTGGTTTTTAAGCAGTGATGTCAGCGTCATACACAATTGTGTAAATTAATTCACACACATTCTTCACACGCATTCTTATGCTATGTTCATACGACGATATAAATCACTCGTTTCGCTTTCTGAAACTAGATTGCCAAACATGCTGTTTATACGATTCATTCTTGTTTCGTTTTGACTTTTTTTCTGTGTTGTTAGTGTGATTTTTTTTTAAATAGATAAAAAATTAAATAAAACTTAAAAATATATTATTTAATACTTTTATTAATATTATTTTGTTATAATTATCACTTTATTTTATTAAACATCAATTTTTATTTTGTTTTTTTCTATGTTTTGATTTTTTTTGAGAGTTAGTTCAGATAAACTAACGATAAATGTTATCAAAATTGGAGATGATAGTACATTTTTCCTGTTTCGCAGCCTGTTTCAAAATAAAACGACCTGTTTCGCTCTCAAAATTTTGTATGGGGAAACAAGTCGTTTCAATCATGTTTGGGGCGCGAAACAGGAATAAGAGAGCGAAACACGAATATTGCTGTCCGTGTGAAAATGGTATTACGCTCTTTCATTTAGTCCACGAGAGTACACAATTAGTAGTCGATTACCAAGCGACGGGTGCACATGCGGCGGATGCTTACGTATTTTTTTATCTTTATTCAGAATACTTGTCTCTTTATTCACTTATACTAATATAAAGCAATACAACCACAATTGACATCACTGTTTTTAAGATGTGGTGAGTGGGCAAAAGCAAACTTATACAATATCAGTTATACCATGTTCACACGGATAGCAATATTCGTGTTTCGCTCTCTTATTCCTGTTTCGCACCCCAAACATGAGTGAAACGACTTGTTTCCCCATACAAAATTTTGAGAGCGAAACAGGTCGTTTCATATTGAAACAGTTTATCTAAACTAGCTCTCAAAAAAAATCAAAACAATGAAAAAAATAAAATAAAAATTGATGTTTAATAAAATAAAGTGATAACTATACATAATAATATTAATAAAAGTATTAAAGCCCATATGACACTACATTTTTAATGCATTGTTCAAGTTTTGGTGAACAGTACAAATATAATGTAATAGAAAAATTTACCAAGTGCAAAGAGTTCATGAATGGCAACTCTTAACTTCTGTCTATTTTCGTACAACAAAATCAAATACAAGCAAAAAAGGTTGCCAAAGTTGTAATTTTGTAGCAACGCCCATTAAACAAAATCTCGATCTGATGGAAAAAAACCGAGAATGGATTTGGGTTCAGCGCAGCAAAATCCATATAGTCCATATAGTTTTATTTAACGGAGGATTTTGCTGCTGAGCAGTGTAATTAATCAAATCTTAACCTAATACTTTATTTTATGTCCTGCCAGTGCCAGACAAAAATTTTCTTCATCACGGTTTCTGTTCACTTATCTAGGTGTTTATCGCTCATCTAATTGGATAAGTGCTGCAGTGTCTCTTCTTCTTAAGCGAGTGTGGCCGCTATCATATAAAATATTTCGAGCTAGTGGGTTCGGATGCGATTCGAGCCTTTTTAAGTATTTTACTGCATGTTTCGTAATCATAGTTTTTACTAAAGGAACATTAAGATCCTGGTGAATATTTGAATTTTTACATACCAAGGGGCAGCTGTGATTATTCGAAGAAGTTTATTTTGGTGCCTTTGATTTTTTTCTATATTAGAGGCCGAGGCAGTGCCCCATAACTGAATATCATAGCACCAGATTGGCTTTAAGATGGAGTTGTGAAGAAGAAGTTTGCAGTCGAGGCTAAGGACAGAGTTTCTACCAATAAGCCAATGAATTTGAATGGCTTTTAGTTTCATTTGAGTTGATTTTGCCTCTATATGGCATTTCCACATTAATCGCCGATCCAGATGTATACCGAGATATTTTACATGCGAATGTTGAGGAATTATTTGATTATTGATTGTAATATGGGGGCAAGATTCCCGGCGCAAGGTGAATGTTATATGCACGCATTTTTGCTCATTGACCATAATCCTCCATTGTCTTAACCATATTTCTAGTTGAACTATATGATGCTGTAAGTAACGAGATGCTTCATAACGGTTTTCGTGGACGCTTAGAAAAGCTGTATCGTCTGCAAATGTTGAAGTTTGGGTGTAGTTGCTTGTTGGCATGTCCGAAGTATAAATTAAGTATAATAGAGGGCCCAGGATGCTGCCTTGTGGGACTCCAGCGCTAATGGGCTGAGGTGAACTTAAGAAATTTCCTTCTTTAATAATAAATTGACAACCGACTAAGTAGCTTTCTAGCAGCTTGTGTGTGTTTGCTGGTAAATTTTGCTTCCATTTATGTAATAAGCCTTTATGCCAGACTTTATCAAAAGCTTGAGAAACATCGATGAAGAGTGCGGAACAATATTTTCTTTCTTCAAAGGCTTTTCTTATGGCGTTTACTATACGATGGGTTTGTTCAATTGTGCTGTGTTCTCTCCTAAAGCCGAATTGGTGATTAGGTATACATCTATTTTCACTTAAAATTGGAGTTAATTTTGACACTAACAGCCTCTCAAACAGCTTTGATATATTAGAAAGTAAGCTTATAGGCCTATATGACTCAACTTTTGTGTGATCCTTTCCTGGTTTAGGTATCATGGTGACTAAGGAAACCTTCCACTTTTGAGGATAGTATTGAAGACGTAAGATAGCATTGAAAATTAATAGAATAATTTTCTTTGCTGGGTAGCTCCAAAAGCATTTTGTTGCTGATCTTATCAAAACCAGGGGCTTTTTTGGGGTTTAATTCACAAACAGCCTTTTCGATTTCTCTTATCTCAAATCTTAGGGGAACAGCTGCTCTAGCAGGAACAGGTGGTAACTCGACCGCAGTAGCGTGAGATATATTTGGGGTAAATACGTTTTTTAAATGATTAACAAACAGATTTCCCTTTTCGTTATCATTTCTTGCCCAACTTCCGTTCAAGTTTCTTAATGGTGGCTTAGAGACAACTGGCCTTTTTAGATTTTTAGCTGCACGCCATAATGAGTAGTCTGATTGCGGAGTTGCATCAAGTTCCTTAAGATATTTTTGCAGAGAATCCGTTTTCTGTGTCTGTAGTAACTTTCTTAGCCTTTTTGTACAGTCTTTTAACAAACTCTTAAGTTGAGGGGATCTGTGCAATTGCCACTCTCTTCGAGCTCTTCTTTTTTCAGACAGGAGACGCTCAACATCTGTGGAATAAATTTTAATATTTTTAGTTTTTTTTGGGGTAATACTGGAATGTTGCACAGCTAGCTTCAGGAAACTGTCAAAATTAAGAATAGCGCGATCTACGTATTCCGGTGTACTGAGCGGAATATTTTCTGTGCAATGGGTGCTGAGGTATTTTTTGTATTTTAACCAGTTAATTTGCGTAGCGTTCGTCGCTAAGTGACCAGTCGGAGATACAATTCTATTGGGGTTCATTAAAGTAACAATTGTTGGTGTGTGGTCGGAAGATAATTCTAAGGAAGCTTCAACAAAAATCGTTTCTAAGGGGATGTTTTTAACCACGCCAAAATCGATGACATCTGGTATTTTTTGCTGATCAGTAGGCCAATATGATGGTTGTCCGCTCGCTATCACATTCAAATCCATTTTAGTAATAGTATTAAATAGAACACGACCCTTTGGTGTTATAAGTCGGGACCACCAGAAGGTATGTTTAGCGTTATAATCGCCAGCGGCCAGGAAACAGGGTCCTTATGATTTAAAATATTTATAATATTGGCCTTCTGATATTGAATATTTAGGTGGGGAGTATAGCGATGAGATTACTACGTTTCTATTTAATTCTTCAACGCAAATGTTTGTTGCTTGAAGATAATCTTCACGATGATCACCCATTAGGTAGTGTTTGACTCTGGTTTTTATTAAAATGGCAGAACCTCCACAAGCTCTATCTCGAGGGTCCTTTGTATCATATAGTATATAACCATTTATTTTAAACGTATTTTTTGAGGTCAAATGAGTTTCAGAAACCATCGTGACATCAATTTGTTTATTTTTTAGAAAGTATTCTAATTCATTTTTATGTTGGCGGATGCCGTTTGCGTTCCAAAAACAAATTTTTATACAGTTCATCGCTTGTTAAGTACAGCTTGCAATAGCATTGATTGCATTCTAAGAATTTCCTGCATCATATTACCCATTGTGTTCGTAAAATTATTTACTGTTTGCACTAATGTTTCCATGGTTTATTCTAAACGACTTAAATTAGAAACTGGAGTTTCATCATTACTTGGCGAGGCACCTTGCATTGGCTCATGGTTTGATTTTAGGACGTTAGCGTAAGAGGTTCTGTTATTACTAGCAATATGATGCTGTTTGTGTGCTTATAATTGTAGTAATAGGTCCCGTCATTTCATGCAGCTTGGAAGCTGATGTGTTTACTATCCAATGCTCCTATACAGTTGGGAAACTGCCACTGAAGAGCGAATTCTTTGGCGATGCTCTCCCATTCTTCCGGCCCGGATGGAAGAAAAAACCAGTTAATTTTCAGTTTTTTGTCAATAAATAAATGTTCTCTCTTACCGTTCTTAAGATATAAATAAAGCTATTTTGCGCCATGCCCACTTCACCCCGCCCACATTTTGTCAGATGTTGTGTATTGATAACCAAGTTGCTTGCGGCTTATTTGGAAACTGTATTATACATATATACAGATGGACATCGTTAAATCAACAGTGCTGTTCTCATTGGTAAATTTTAAAATTACCGATTGTGAAGCTCAATATATAATTTCAATATTTCTTGTTTAACTTGTAAGCCGTTGTGGTGTGGGTATAAAAAATAAAATACCGTCAAACAAAAAATTGATTATACACCTACCTTTAAGTATTCCTCACGCAAATTGCGGTACAGGGCATCGCAAACAACGGGCATGGTCTTACAAAAAAAAAACGCTGGTGATACCATTGAAGAGTAATTCATACTTCTATATGATTCACCCGTTGTTAGGAATCGTGGGGTTATCGCCAATCTTTCTTTCACAGAAATTGTTTCCTTAAAAGAGTTTGTATATAACTCTAGTGTTATTAACTCTACAAGTTTTTTGAACTGAACGTCGTCCATTTTAAAAAATTACGATACGAACTAGTATCTTTTAAGAGAAATTCTTTATTAAAAAATGCAAAGGAACCATTTTCCTTGCGATTTTTTCGCCATGGTTGCATCCATAATTTTTTAGGTTTATCCATCTTTGTAGGTATCAACTTGCGCATAATTTTCACATGTGTGTTTATAAATAAATTATTAAATTGCTTATTTTTTAAATATTTACTCAAAGCTACTTCATCTTCATCGGATTCAGAATCTTCTAACAACAATTTAGTACACCATTTATTTATCATATTTTCCTCAAAGTTAATTTTTTTAATTTACACAAAATCACTTATTTCCTTTAAATGCTTTAGACAATTAAAATGTAAATTTCATCAAAAGCGAAAAACAACAAGAAAAGGAAATGAAAAATTTCTGTCTGTCTATTAATTTCGGGATTGTGAAAGGATTAGGCAAGTTCAAAAGCGAAAAAGAAAAAGGTCTGCCTTTAAAATCTGGTGACAACAGACAAGCAACTGTTTTGGTTTTTAAGCAGTGATGTCAGCGTCATACACAATTGTGTAAATTAATTCACACACATTCTTCACACGCATTCTTATGCTATGTTCATACGACGATATAAATCACTCGTTTCGCTCTCTGAAACTAGATTGCCAAACATGCTGTTTATACGATTCATTCTTGTTTCGTTTTGACTTTTTTTCTGTGTTGTTAGTGTGATTTTTTTTTAAATAGATAAAAAATTAAATAAAACTTAAAAATATATTATTTAATACTTTTATTAATATTATTTTGTTATAATTATCACTTTATTTTATTAAACATCAATTTTTATTTTGTTTTTTTCTATGTTTTGATTTTTTTTGAGAGTTAGTTCAGATAAACTAACGATAAATGTTATCAAAATTGGAGATGATAGTACATTTTTCCTGTTTCGCAGCCTGTTTCAAAATAAAACGACCTGTTTCGCTCTCAAAATTTTGTATGGGGAAACAAGTCGTTTCAATCATGTTTGGGGCGCGAAACAGGAATAAGAGAGCGAAACACGAATATTGCTGTCCGTGTGAAAATGGTATTACGCTCTTTCATTTAGTCCACGAGAGTACACAATTAGTAGTCGATTACCAAGCGACGGGTGCACATGCGGCGGATGCTTACGTATTTTTTTATCTTTATTCAGAATACTTGTCTCTTTATTCACTTATACTAATATAAAGCAATACAACCACAATTGACATCACTGTTTTTAAGATGTGGTGAGTGGGCAAAAGCAAACTTATACAATATCAGTTATACCATGTTCACACGGATAGCAATATTCGTGTTTCGCTCTCTTATTCCTGTTTCGCACCCCAAACATGAGTGAAACGACTTGTTCCCCATACAAAATTTTGAGAGCGAAACAGGTCGTTTCATATTGAAACAGTTTATCTAAACTAGCTCTCAAAAAAAATCAAAACAATGAAAATAAAATAAAAATTGATGTTTAATAAAATAAAGTGATAACTATACATAATAATATTAATAAAAGTATTAAAGCCCATATGACACTACATTTTTAATGCATTGTTCAAGTTTTGGTGAACAGTACAAATATAATGTAATAGAAAAATTTACCAAGTGCAAAGAGTTCAGCTGTATTAAGATAAATGGCAAACTGTCAACAATTTTTAAAAAGTTATCGATAAAAAATGAAGTTATGTCAAAAAAATGTAAAATTGTTTAACTTAAAATTGACATTTCAAGCTTGAAATATTAAAAGTATTGCTGAATCAGCGGTTTATGGGCAAATTCAGCGATTTACCGCTTTTTGTTTCTAGGTTTCTCATAAACAAAAAGTTGGCAACATTTAATAAAATAAACAAAACAGGGATGGCTAAGTTGTTTCAATTGTACTTTTTTGTTGATACTTTTTAAACAAAGATGTATAATACCTTTTTGTGGTATTTTTTATGAACATAAATAAAATTAATTTCAACTAAAAAAATCTTTTAGTACAATTAGGGTAAAAAAGTACAATTTTTAAAGGTTGTTGGTACAATTTTAAAAATTCTCAACGCCATCCCTGAAACAAAACCATAACAAGAGAAAAAAAAAACTACAAAACTTTGTTTACATTTTTTATAGTTTGCTCCAGTTTGCTCTTTCTAACATTTACTGTTTCTTTCTATCAATTCTATATCAATTAATGAATAAAAAATGTAGTGTCATAAGGGCTTAAGTAATATATTTTTAAGTTTAATTTACTTTTTTAAAAAAAATCACACTAACAACATTAAAAAAATGTCAAAATGAAACAAGAATGAATCGTATGAACAGCATGTTTGGCAAACTAGTTTCAGAGAGCGAAACGAGTGGTTTTTATCGTCGTATGAACATAGCATTACACTCATTCTCTCATTTATATCAGTAGTAACAGATAAATATCTAGTAGTGCTGGGAAGCTATCGATAGTACTATCGATATTATCAATAGTCTTAAGCTATCGAAAGGAAAAATATCAATATCGACATTATTATTATTTAAAATACAGCTATGAAGACATGTTACAGCAGCTATACACACACAGTTCTTTGCCGCATGTTTTTATTTGCTTTTATTCATTTGCGCAGAATTACAGGATTAATACAAACAACAAGAATGACAGGTGCTATGGATTGCTTAGCTGTGTTCTTAAGGCCTTTATGCCAAAATTGTTATATGCTTACATAGGGAATGAAATTTCAGATAGTTTTATGATGTTACAAAAAAAATCAAATAAAAATGCAATTGCAATTGTGAGCATAGTATAAAACAATGAACGACCATTAGAGGAAAAATCCACTAGATTGATAACCATTTGCGTTGAGAATCAAATCCAATTTATTTAGTACATTATCTAAAGTTGCAATAAAATATCCTGTAGTGCCTGTTGCTTTGGTTTCTTCAGAAAGGTGCTTATCAGCATCACAATTTTTAAAAACTATCATCTAAAATAACGTGCGTACATACATAAGTCTCATACGTTCATTAAAGTGATAAAAACAACGAACTGTAGCCTGATAAAAACTAATTAAAGTTTTCCTACTTAAGTACAAACATTCAGTCGATAGTAATATCGATAGTGAAATCTGAGCTATCGATAAATATCGATAGTAGAAAATATCGATAGTATCCCAGGATTAATATACAGTAATAGTGTTATGACGATTTTCTGGCATTAATTAAACACGTACAAAAAATATTTACAATTATATTGGGAACAGTCCAAAACGTAAAAATCAATTTTTCGAAATAGAAAAATTATTGGATATTAAATAAAAAAAATTCTTCCCCCATCACGAGCCAGGTCGCTTTCATTAGAAGCATTAGTACAGTATTTATCGGATATAAGAAACTTAAAAAATCTACGAAAAAAGTTTCTTATAATCATTTCTTTCTTATATACAAAAACTTATTTCTTATATAAGTAGCTATCGCCATAAGACATTTGATTCTTATATGAATATACGAGCTTTTTTTTATGTATATACGTATATGTATGTAAAAGAAATATTCCGTTTTGTATTTCTTTTAAATTTTTAACATTTGTTTTTATTGTTAATGTATTTCTTTTTTTTGTTTAAATACATCTTTCACAGAAACAAATGAATGGACGATGGCTTGAGTTAATTATTCATTTGTTTACGAGGCTTTGTTCTTGTTGTAAAACTGTCAGAAAACCAGAGTAGGTAAATGAATTTCTTTTTTCTTTCTTTCTCGCGAAGGTTTTTTTGTACAAAACTTTTCGATTATCATTATCGCGAGAAAGAAGAAAATATTGTTGTTGTTTCCTTCTTTTGTGTTTGCCGAAGCAAACACAAATGCTTCTCTTCGTTTAGCAGAACGAAGAGGAATGATATAGAAGGAAACAAACTGAAGGAGAATAAAATTAGAAAAGAAAAATGAAATCGAAATATCGAATGGAAGGAAGGAAAAAATAAAGAATTCTTTTTCTGTTTTTTATTGAAATTATATTGTTATGAAGTAAAATTAAAAGCAAAGACTTGGTTCGTTTTTGAAAAATTCCCTAATAATTTACCAAAACGAAATCAATTTATTACATAGACATTCATTAAAACAAATTTCAATGAACAAAGTTTTTTCCTTCTTTTATTTCCCTCTATTTTTTTCCTTCGATTTAGAAAGAAGAAACAATTTTGTTTGCTTCTTCTCTCCATTTCGTTTCCTTCTTTTTCAGCCAAACGAATGGTTTTTTATTTCAGCACAAATATCAACGAAAGAAAACACAGCAGTTTCTCGCCTTCGTTTATAGAACGAAACAAAAACAACAAATCTCTTCTTTTCGCGAAACGAAGAGGGAAAGATAAAAAAAAAAGAATTCTTTGCGAGGAAATACCTACCCTGCAGAAAACAGAGTTGTCCATGCAAATTACATAAATTCTGTGTTGCCCGTGGAAGTTTCTTATATACATAAATTCTTTTTCTATACATATTGTGGTTTTGGTGTTTAAGAAAAATGCTCTTTTATCAGTTTTTTTCTTATATGAAACCTTTTTTGTTAGAAAAATCCCTAAAAAGACATGGTGTTTTTGAAAATGTTTCTTATAAGCGTTTTGTTCTTATATGAGATGTTCTTATATCCGATAAATACTGTAATTCGAATTCTACAATTATGTATATGAATGCCGTCGATACTGCCAAAAATATACACTAGAGCCCCGATTTGCGTCGCTCCTATTTGGTCCGCTTTTTAAAACTTGGTTTGCGTGGCTTTGCGTTTTTATGATTTCGATTTGCGTCGCTACACGATTGCATTTTTCGCTGAAGTCATAATCACATGTGAAGAATTTTTCTATTTGCGTGCAAAACGGCGAATTCCTATTTAATTCTGTTAGGTAAGTTATTCTAAGGATAGTTGCGTGTAAAGCTTCGTTCACAATCAAAAAAACATTTTCACTTGGTGTTTATAACAGAGCAACAATTTTTACTGCAACCACACACATTTTGCTTTAAGAACCCGTTTGCAAATTTTAGCCACAACAATATTATTACATACATATATTACATTTTTAAAAAAATTTTAGTTACATTTTTGTTCTAAAAATGAAAGAAAAATATATGAAATACTTTGGAAAGAAAAAAGATAGAAGAAAAAACGAAATTGTTTTTCTGATTGTGAACGAAGCTTTAAGAAGTAAGAAATTGGTTCTTAATAAAAAGTTTTGTTGAAAAATGAGTGCAAAGAGAAGAAAATGCATTTGTTTAGAACGAAGATTGCACGTAATAAAACGTTTCAAGTTGAGTAAAAAGACTGTTGATATAGAAACAACCCTTGGCTTAGCACCTTCTAAAAATAAATCATTTAAAGATACCTCGAGTTATTGGCAAATGAGATTTAATTTTTTATTTAATGTTTTTGTGAATATGGATAAATGAAATAAATAAATTTTTGCTATGTTTTTATAAAAATATATTTTTTCTTATGTATTTCTTTTCAAATGATAAATATGCATATTTCAGCACACTTGCTGAAATAAATAAAATAAAACTTAACCATATCACTTTCTTTACCATAAATAGAATTTCTTGCTCAAAATTTATATTTTTGAACCAATCAATGCAATAAATTGTTTAGTTCTTTAATTTGTAAATTTAAATATTTGACGATTTGCTGACGACTTTGTTTAATGTTCTTGACGATTTTGACGAGTTCTGTTAAAACTTTTGACGATTTTTGAAGAAAAAAGCCTAACAACCCTGCTTCCAACTAAGTTTGCCAAAATGGTTTTAATACAGTGATGCCAGTGTTGAAAAGTTCAGTACTTTTTTTGAGTACTTGGTTTTAGTACTTTTTTATCCTTTGCGCTTTTTAACTTTTTTTATATATGGAAAGAATTATTTACTAAATCACCAGAAAATATGTCTTGAACCAAGAAAATTTTGCTCCATTTTCGTCCAAGCCAAAGTTTCTTATTGTAAACATGTGTTGCCTAGTTTAAGAAAAAAGTTATGACTCAAAGCGAACTAAAATTACTTAACAGCCTGTTCAACGATTTTGAACGTTAACGTTCGCATAGAAAATTACATATAAACAAAATTCTAAAATTTGTTTTTGTTTTAAATGTAATTTTCTATGCGAACTTTAACGTTCGAAATCGTTGAACAGGCTGTTAATACAGCTAAAAAAAAAAATTATTTTTATTCTATAGTTACTTAAATCAAGTTTTCGTTGCGTTTTATTTTACAGGATCAGAAGAAAATCCTGAATTTTTTTCAAAAAAACGTGTAGCACTAGTTAGTTTAAGAAAACTTAATATAAAAAAATAAGAAACTTTTGATTGATTTGTTAACATGTCGATCCAAATAAAAATTAATTGAATCAAACCAAGTGTTCTTGCGCATTTTCTGAAAATTTTAAAAAATCGCTAGCATTTGTTTCTTGATGCAAGAAATTCGATTCTATTTAAAAAAAAATCAATAAAAATAAAAAAAAAATCAGACTTATCTATATCTATAAAAGAGACGTGTTTGTTTGTAATCGCTAAACTCGAAAACTACTGCACCGATTTTGACCATTTGCGTTTTGCGTTTGATGTATGAGGCATGAGGAGTGTTTCTGTGGAGTTTCGTATTTATCCGATAGATGGCACCACGTTTTTATATTTTTGTCATTTTCGTCGTAATCGCTAAACATAATGTTTTAAAATTTAGATGCATGGTATGTCACTAAATCTTTATCAATATACATTTATCAATTCAGCGGACATTCACTAAAATACGCTAAAGTCACCAAAATGAAAAAAAAAACATTTATATGGTTTAATAGCCAGTTTAACCCAACATTTATGTTAATTTTAGTTTACAAAAGTCTGTTTCCACTTCCATAAATATTTTTCAAATACGCGGTTAGGGTATCCAATAATTTTAAGCAAACATGAAGAATCTAATAGCATTTGCTGGTAAGTAAAACATTTATTTTATTTTTTTTTTTTTTATTGTTTTGAAAATCAATTAAAATTTTAAATCTTTACTAAGGGCCAGCAAAGCGGACGGGGTCCAGCTAGTATTAAATAATTGCAGCTTGATTTCAGAAATATCTTTCTTGTTTTTAATAAAAATAAGCTACTTTTTTATTTCTTGTTTTAAGAAATATTTGATAATATACCAAAAAAACTGAATTTTTTGATCATGAGAAAATATTTCTTTATTTAAGAAAGTTTTACTTAAAGTTTTACTTAATACGCAAAATTTTTTTGGATTTTCTTGTTTTAAGATACAAAATGGATTACTTTAGAAAATAAACTTATTTCCTTGTATAGTATGCATTTCAGAGTAAAGTATTTAAAAACGGAAACAAATTTTGGTTTAATGTGTCTTGATTCTAATGTATGCAAATAAAAATACAAAAATGTTTGGTATCAATAAAAGCGCTAATTTAGCGCTCTTTTAAAAAAAGCGCTAAGGAAAAAAGAGGCGCCTTTTCGACAGTTAAAAAGCGCCAAATTGGCACGTAAAGTTAACCGCCACTCATCTGCCAATTATTTATTTTCAGTTTAGTTGCCATACAGATAAATTTAATAGGCTCACTACCAACATTTGCATGCACTTTTATAGGAGTTGCCAGCTGAAAACATTTTTTTGTCGGTATATTGGAAAAACCAAAATCGTTAACAGAAAGCTTATCGGTTTAGTAAATCTATGTCGACATTAACTCTAGAATTACTGGTAAATTTTTAGCACTAAGTTCTCCTCTTGGTCTGGCCAGACCACAATGTGAATACGTAAGAGCAACCTGTCCATGAAAACCTGGGTTCGTTTCCCAGCGCACTTAAGAATGAAAAATTATCAATAAAATTTTAATTCATTTCATGTCGCAAATTCTTTTCTTCATAAAAATAATTTAATGAAAATTAAATTCAATAAACTTTAGCTTGATTAAAATATTTAAAATTTGGATTAAAAACCATAAACAGTCCAATAAATTAACCACAATACTATAATTTAAAAAAAGAGTCTCATATCCACCAAATTTGTATGCCATATTTGACTGCCTTCTATCGAATGTATTGCGTGAATCGCGTTCGTCCTCAGGAAAAGGCTGTACATTTACGGCTAGGTTTGCCCCTGTGTGTATGAGGATTCTAAATTCGGAATAAGTTTCAAGCAAGAATCTTCTATTTGCTCAATTGTTGGCGCATTGGCCTTGTGTTTGCATTGTCAAAGCGGATGAACCGAAGCAATGAAGAAAAGCGTTTTTTTTTTTGACATTGCAGCTTTATAAACAGCATGGTGATATGGTGCCCATGATTCATTATCAGGTTTTGTTGCACATTTAAAAGTCCTGGCAAACAAAAGCAATCCAAAAAAATTATATTGGTTGTTTTGTTGGGTTCTTTTTATTCAAAGCAATATAAACCTCATTTGCCTTGCCCTTGGTTTTGTGCAAAAACCAAAAACAAGGGACAAAAACAAAAACCAATTCTTTACAAATTTACAAATTTTCTGAGATAATTTTTATATTTACATCCATCTACTTTAATATTTTAAGTTTTGTGTTGTGCTGTCCACCTTTACAAAATACTGTGATATAATTTATAAATGATGTAAACTGACGAAAAAGATTATTATTTTAATAAAAACTCAATCCCTGAAGAAGTTGGAAAGAATACCAACGAAACGTCGGATTTTATTGAGAATGAAATAAATAATCTTTTATGTACATTAAATTAATGACCTTGAAAGCCTGTATATAGGAAACTATATAAACTATTTAGACAATTCTTTACTATTCCTATTAATTTTTGCTAAACAAATATTATAAATATATTATTAATGAAATATACAATTTTTCTTTTAAACTCATTAGTATTTCTTTCTGTTTTGACATCTATGGGCAGCATGTTGTATAGATGTAAGCCTTTATAGAAAAGTGACCGTTGCTTTGCAGTTGTTGTTGCTCTTGGAAGCCTAAGTTGTTAACATTTCTAAGATGATATGGTTGGATTTCTCCTACATATAGGGGATTCACAAGGTGTCATTAAAATAATAGCATGCAAAAATACGACTGTTGTGTTGTGTTTTCTTTTCTACAAAAAAGTCTAACATTTTATTTAAAAAAAATGCAATTTGGTGTCTGTTTCTTAAAAATTTTTCTCCCGAAAAGGATGAGTTTTTTAGAATAAAACAAGCCACCCTTTTCGGGAGCAAAATTTTTAAGAAACGGAACACCAAATTGCATTTTTTCCCCATTTTTATTTTGTTTATAAAATTTAATGTATTCATTTCAAGTGTTTGTTTTATATTTAGCCATTTTAGTGCATTAAGCATACCTTCTATTGGTGTATAAATGTTACATTTTAATATTGATCTCATTGCTTTGTTTTGCAGTGTTTGCAGTCTTTCAAGTTGTGTTTCTTTACAGCATGTATATAAAATAGTTGAATTAAATTCAAAATGTGGTTTTATCATAGTATTATAAATATTTATAGCCGTTAATACAGATATTTTATACATATACGTTTAAAAAACCCGATTTTTTTTCCAAATTTTTTTGCAGATAAACTCTTTATGTTCTTTAAATTTTAATTGTTTATCTATTATGAAGCCAAGATATATAATTTGATTAACTTTTTCTATCACTTCATTATTGATTTTAAATACCGATTCATTGTTCATATTAATTTGCATTAGTTTCGTTTTATTTTTTAACCCTTTCTCTATATTGTATACATATGGAAACACCCAACTTTGGAGGCATCTGACAATCTCCAGGTCTAAGAATTGGCTTAGATATCGGCATGTTATTGTTTTTAAGATCTTATGAATCAGTTTTTATGAATTTTTACAAAATTGAAAAAAATATAGAATAAAAAAAAATGTTTTTTTACATATATTTTTTTTTTTGAAAAAAAAAGGTTTTTTATCTTTCAAATAACATATACATATATATCACCATGTTTAAAAAAACATCCAACATAAAAAAAGGTTTATTTTAACTTTTTGCATCAATAGTTTTTTGTTTTAAGCCGTAAAAAAGCTGTGCAGATTTTTTAACCATTGTATGTACCACAAACGCAAGTTATGGTTTTAAATGATGTACACACAATACAAATAAAATCCTTTTACGTCTGGTGCTGCTGAGTAAAGTTTAAATGGGGCCTATGCAAATTATGGACCGATCATCAAGAAATTTATTAGTGTGATTTCTAGTCTTATAAAACCGTGAAGTATTAAATTTTATTCTGATAGCATTATTTATTACGGTTTTAGGCGTAATAAACTGTTTTCCGGAAGTATGGCTTATATGGGTCTAAAAGTAAATTATGGTCCGATCTTCACGAAATTTTACAGTGTGATTTCCGCTCGAATAGAACGATTATTTGCAAAATTTTATAGCATTCTGTGCATTATACTATTTATGTTAGTTTTTTTAACAAAATTTCTTTACCATAAACGAAATATGTATCCACATGGATACAGTCCAAAAGACACATTTAGGGTACAGTTTTTTAAAAAAGTGAGTATTGATTGTTGTTGTTAGGGCCAAATATAAAAAATTCAGAAAATTGGATTTTTTAGTAACCCAGTAAAAACTTGTAGCGAAAGGGTTAACATTATTTATATCATATATATATATAAAATATCAGTGAATCATCCGCATATAACACTATTTCGCATTTTTGTAAAATGTTTGGCATATCGTTTATATATATAATGAACAATAGTGCACCTAAAATTGAACCTCCATATTCATTATCTATAAACTCAGATTTTATATTATTTATTTTCACCATTTGTTTCCGATCCGATAGATATGATTAAAACCGTTTCAGCTCATTTTCTTGAATTCCGTACATATAAAGCTTTTGTATTAAAATATCTCTATCTCGAAAGCTCTTTTAAAATCTAACAAAATCGACATAATTTTGTTATTTTTTTCCATAGTTTACTGTTGTTTCACATGAAAATTTTTTCTAAAGCCAGATTGATGCTTATTTAATATATCATTTTCTTAAATGTATTTTTAAAGTTGTTGTTTAACAACTTTTTCAATTATCTTTTTACACGTTTTTAATGTATTTATGGGACGGAATTCTTCGCATTTTTTTGTTTTTAAAATTTTTTCTATTGGTGTTAAGCTAGATTTACACGATTGAAATTTTCTTCAAAATTGCTCTTCAAAATGCTTCAAACTCGTGTAAACAGCAAAATTTTGAAGAAATTTTGCTGTTAACACGAGTTTGAAGCATTTTGAAGAGCAAATTTCTTCAAAATTTTGCTGTTTACACGAGTTTGAAGCATTTTGAAGAGCAATTTTGAAGAAAATTTCAATCGTGTAAATCTAGCTTTACGGATGATATATTCCAGCTTTCAGGGAATTCGAGTGTTTGCAGTGATTGGTTTATGACGTTCATCATGGTTTCTCCTATAATGTTCCAATTATCTAATATTATTTACATAGAAACATTAATAAAATCGGATTTTTTTATATCTGTACATATAATTTTAAGTTCTTGTATATTTATTGCACGAAATTTATGGTGTTTTCTTTTCTACAAAAAAAATACCACATTTTAAAAGGTGCATTTATAAAATGTCTTGCCTTACATGTAATAATACCATTTTTTATTTGACGAGAACAAAACACAAAATTGGATCGCCCTGTTTTTAACAGCTGACAAAAAGTTTGTTCTTCAATATATAAAAAAATATGTACATAAATCAAAAAGGATGTTCTTCAAAATATAAAAAAAATACACATAAGCCCAAATTTGTTAATATATTAATATTAAATAAATAAATAAATGAACAAAATGAATGACCAAATTCCAATTTCTTTAGTTTGTTTTTCATAAAATAAGTAAACAAGAAAATACCTTTGCCAGATTGCGAATTTATTAACACCAAGTTTTTACGATTTCTTGATTTGACGTTTTTTTTCAAAAACAATTTTTAACACCGAATCCATTTAAATTTTATGTCACCATTAATAACGTTATGCTTTCTTTTGTTTTTACTTTATAATAATAGACAAAATTACTATTAAAACTTAAAAAATTTACTGTCCTGATTAGAGGCGATTTTTTTCCAACTTCGTCTGGTAACCCTATATATAAACAGAAGCCATCTTTTTACAGGGCATTATCAACAGTGATGCCAACTTAGTGCTTTTGGCACTATTTATGGTGCTTTTTGATGCCTCAAAACGCCAAAATTTTATCCTTAGTGCCAAACTAAGAAAAAGCACCAATTTTGTTCCTTTTCAATTTTTCGTTAGTGCCTTTAATGCTTTTTAAAATTTTTATTTTTTTTTACCATTTTTTAAAACTTCGGTTATATAGAGGATGATTTAGATGAGATTTGCTATTTGGAGTACAGTTTTGAGAAAGCCTGTAAAGATTTTAAGATTTCAAATGATAAAAAAAGTGATAAAAGAAAGTTGCATTCGTTTTACCAAAAACTTTATTTACGAGGTTTGAGCTTCCTAGCAATTTAGAAATTTTACAAAACGTTGCACTTTTAAGCGTTGACAACATATTTAGTAATCGTAATAAAAACGATGTATTTGTTTTCGGTATACATTTTTTTAAAGACACTGTTTCAAAAATAGAAAATGGCTTGAAAAATATTAAGAATTGTAAATGGAAAAATAAACAACGATTTTGAGTCATGTAGAAAAAACGTATTAAAAAGTTAAAGACATGCAGTCGGAAACCATATTTTTTCGAGCTACGAAAATCGAGCTCGCACTGTATTACTTTTAAACTGTTTTATGGCCAACTCAAACTCCAAATGATTTGGATAATATTAATTTTTTGAAGATAATAATAATACATTTAAAAAATTTTATATACAAATGAAAATATATTTATTATTTAATTTTAAATGAAAATGGTCCCCCATCTACGCCGTCGCCTTTTTTAAAATTTTGGAGGTATTTAATATTCGGCAAAGCCGAAGGCAACTTGTTTTGTGTTTAATTAAATTGTAAAAATGGATTAGTGCTTTTTTACGCTTTTTTTGTGTAAAATAGTGCTTTTTAGTGCTTTTTTAAAATTTTAAAGTGCTTTTTGCTCTCAAAAAGTTGGCATCACTGATTATCAACACTCTCGATTTAAACGGGGCGTAAAGTGCAATGCCTTATGCCATTTAAGGGTGAATTTTTTTAGAATAAAACACGCTGCCCTCTTAGAGAGCAAAGCATTTTTAAGAAACGAACACCAAATTGCATTTTTTTAAATAAAATGTGACATTTTTTGTAGAAAAGAAAACACCATTAAATTTGTTGTTTATCACAGGTATTTGATTAATATATTGCACTTGGTCTATCGAATTTCTGATTGTCTTATTATCTATATATATAAAATTGTAACGTTACTGACTGACTGACTGACTGATTCATCATCGCACAGCCTAAACGCCTGAAGCTAAACACTTGAAATTTGGACCAGAGATTGGTCACTCCCCAAATCGGGATTTTCGGAAATTCGAATGTTTAGAAGGTAAAAAAGGGTAAAAACGGGAAAATTCGGTAACCTTATATCTTCAAAACTAAAAAAGATACAAGAAAAATTTAATACCTATCGTTGTTCTTTAGAAAAATAAGCGGACAGGTGTCTGGTACTTTTTTGAAATTCGGCCCTATTAGGGAGTAAACGGGTAAAATCTGAATTTTAGTACTTTTTTGACACCCCATCTATCTTTTGAACCAATAAACATAGAAACAAGGTATATACCACATTCGAAACTTATCAAAAAAATACGAATATGAATTTGGTGAAAATCGTAACTATTTTTGGTACTTTTTTTACAAAACATTTTTCTCCATTCATTGACATATTCGTACTAAATTATGGGCTCCCACTTCAATACTGAAATTTTTGATACGTTAATGGGGGAAAAAAATAGTACCAAAAAAAGGAAATACGTGAAATTTGATATTTTTCTTTCGCTTTTTGGTTCTACAACTGGTATTTTTATACCCTTCACCACAGGTGGAAAAGGGTATATATAAGTTTGTCATTCCGTTTGTAATTTCTACAATATTGATCTTAGGCCCTGTAAAGTATATATATTTTGGGTCCTTATGAGGAGAGAAGTTGATTTAACGATATCCGTCCGTCCGTCTGTCCGTCTTACGTTTGATATGTGTTTTCCGGAGACTCCAGACATGATAGCGGCTAGGTTGTTTTAGACTTATGTCACATATAGTCCACCATTTCTTGCTATTAAAATTCAGCCAGGTCGGTCCACAAATGGCTGAGATATGGCCAAAAAACCACGACTGCCTCTGATTTTGCCCATAAGTCCCTTGTTGTTGTTGTATTTTTTTATTTCTGTATATCTTGAGAACGGCAAGAGCCAAAGTTTCCAAATTAGGTACACACAGTAACGTTATCAATACACAGCATCCCACAAAATGTGGGCTGCTGTGTATAAAAACCTGATTTTTTGGACTGTCATATGACCTATGGTTATGTTTTATATATCAAAAGATCGGAAATTTTTAATAGAAAATATTTTCTGAAAAACTCGGGAAAATCGGTTCAGATACGAAAAAGTTATGACCAAAATATTAATTTTTTTTGAAAAATACCCATTTTCGGGAACCATAGATCTTCCCGAGTCCAAGTTTTATAACCAAAATGACTGGCAAATTTCTTCTTTAACATGTCGGTATATAAATCTGTCAAATCGGTTAAGAAGTAGCAGAGTTATGACCAAAATACTGAGATCCCAAAAATTACTATTTTTATACCCTTCACCACAGGTGGAAAAGTGTATATATAAGTTTGTCATTCCGTTTGTAATTTCTACAATATTGATCTTAGGCCCTGTAAAGTATATATATTTTGGGTCCTTATGAGGAGAGAAGTTGATTTAACGATATCCGTCCGTCTGTCCGTCCGTCTGTCCATCTGTCCGTCTTACGTTTGATATGTGTTTTCCGGAGACTCCAGACATGATAGCGGCTAGGTTGTTTTAGACTTTTGTCACATATAGTCCACCATTTCTTGCTATTAAAATTCAGCCAGATCGGTCCACAAATGGCTGAGATATGACCAAAAAACCACGACTGCCCCTGATTTAAGAAGTAGCAGAGTTATGGTCCGTCTGTCCGTCTTACGTTTGATATGTGTTTTTTCCGGAGACTCCAGACATGATAGCGGCTAGGTTGTTTTAGACTTATGTCACATATAGTCCACCATTTCTTGCTATTAAAATTCAGCCAGATCGGTCCACAAATGGCTGAGATATGACCAAAAAACCACGACTGCCTCTGATTTTGCCCATAAATCCCTTGTTGTTGTTGTATTTTTTTATTTCTGTATATCTTGAGAACGGCAAGAGCCAAAGTTTCCAAATTAGGTACACACAGTAACGTTATCAATACACAGCATCCCACAAAATGTGGGCGGGATTAAACAAGTGGGCGTGGTACCTTCCATACAAAAAATATCAAAAATTGTATAAAAACCTGATTTTTTGGACTGTCATATGACCTATGGTTATGTTTTATATATCAAAAGATCGGAAATTTTTAATAGAAAATATTTTCTGAAAAACTCGGGAAAATCGGTTCAGATACGAAAAAGTTATGACCAAAATATTAATTTTTTTTGAAAAATACCCAAATTTCTTCTTTAACATGTCGGTATATAAATCTGTCAAATCGGTTAAGAAGTAGCAGAGTTATGACCAAAATACTGAGATCCCAAAAATTACTCTTTTTATACCCTTCACCCCAGGTGGAAAAGGGTATATATAAGTTTGTCATTCCGTTTGTAATTTCTACAATATTGATCTTAGGCCCTGTAAAGTATATATATTTTGGGTCCTTATGAGGAGAGAAGTTGATTTAACGATATCCGTCCGTCTGTCCGTCTTACATTTGATATGTGTTTTCCGGAGACTCCAGACATGATAGCGGCTAGGTTGTTTTAGACTTATGTCACATATAGTCCACCATTTCTTGCTATTAAAATTCAGCCAGATCGGTCCACAAATGGCTGAGATATGAGCAAAAAACCACGACTGCCTCTGATTTTGCCCATAAATCCCTTGTTGTTGTTGTATTTTTTTATTTCTGTATATCTTGAACGGCAAGAGCCAAAGTTTCCAAATTAGGTACACACAGTAACGTTATCAATACACAGCATCCCACAAAATGTGGGCGGGATTAAACAAGTGGGCGTGGTACCTCCCATACAAAAAATATCAAAAATTGTATAAAAACCTGATTTTTTGGACTGTCATATGACCTATGGTTATGTTTTATATATCAAAAGATCGGAAATTTTTAATAGAAAATATTTTCTGAAAAACTCGGGAAAATCGGTTCAGATACGAAAAAGTTATGACCAAAATGTTAATTTTTTTTGAAAAATACCCATTTTCGGGAACCATGGATCTTCCCGAGTCCAAGTTTTATAACCAAAATGACTGGCAAATTTCTTCTTTAACATGTCGGTATATAAATCTGTCAAATCGGTTAAGAAGTAGCAGAGTTATGACCAAAATACTGAGATCCCAAAAATTACTCTTTTTATACCCTTCACCACAGGTGGAAAAGGGTATATATAAGTTTGTCATTCCGTTTGTAATTTCTACAATATTGATCTTAGGCCCTGTAAAGTATATATATTTTGGGTCCTTATGAGGAGAGAAGTTGATTTAACGATATCCGTCCGTCTGTCCGTCTGTCCGTCTTACGTTTGATATGTGTTTTCCGGAGACTCCAGACATGATAGCGGCTAGGTTGTTTTAGACTTATGTCACATATAGTCCACCATTTCTTGCTATTAAAATTCAGCCAGATCGGTCCACAAATGGCTGAGATATGGCCAAAAAACCACGACTGCCTCTGATTTTGCCCATAAATCCCTTGTTGTTGTTGTATTTTTTTATTTCTGTATATCTTGAGAACGGCAAGAGCCAAAGTTTCCAAATTAGGTACACACAGTAACGTTATCAATACACAGCATCCCACAAAATGTGGGCGGGATTAAACAAGTGGGCGTGGTACCTCCCATACAAAAAATATCAAAAATTGTATAAAAACCTGATTTTTTGGACTGTCATATGACCTATGGTTATGTTTTATATATCAAAAGATCGGAAATTTTTAATAGAAAATATTTTCTGAAAAACTCGGGAAAATCGGTTCAGATACGAAAAAGTTATGACCAAAATATTAATTTTTTTTGAAAAATACCCATTTTCGGGAACCATGGATCTTCCCTAGTCCAAGTTTTATAACCAAAATGACTGGCAAATTTCTTCTTTAACATGTCGGTATATAAATCTGTCAAATCGGTTAAGAAGTAGCAGAGTTATGACCAAAATACTGAGATCCCAAAAATTACTCTTTTTTATAATTAAGTTTGTTTTTTATACCCTTCACCGAAGGTTCAATACCCTATAAAGTTCTGGGTATTCTGGGTCCTTATGAAAAGCGAAGTTCAAATCCAGTGGTCCGTTTCTCCCCCCCCCCCCCCCCCTTTTTGCATTTGTTTATATATACTAGCATATATACTAGCATATTTCATCTATTTAAGGAAATAATTTTAACAAATAGAAACTAGGAATTTTTGTTTCGTTTTGCTTCTTAAAAACTCGCCAAAAAAGATAAGTCTACGGTATGACAACAGTGCCTATACAAAAAGAAACCAAACAAGCACACATACATGGTACAAACTATTTTGGTGATTATAGGCCACCTATTATGGTTCACAACTCAAATATGTAGTTGATTTATAATTTTGGTATTATGGTTTAAAACTTTGCTTTATTGTGGTGAACTAAAACATCAAAAATAATTACAACTCAACTGTGTTGAGTTGTGAACTGTAAACTGATCATATTTACTTTTAATGATATTCATAAAACGTTCCGTCATGGTCCAGTTGTCTAGGGGGTTTGCTTAGGTTAGAAACTGTGAGTCCCTGGTTCGAATCTTGTTTTTTTTCAAAAAGAAAATATTTTTTTAATTTTTTTAATGTTCTGAAACGATTTAAAAAAATATTTACCAGTTTTAAGTTTTTAAATTTAATTTATAATGAAGTTTTATGTATTGTATATATGTATGTTTATGTAGAAATTATTTAGGTTTTGTCTAGTTGCTCTGTATTCTGCTCGCACAATGGTGAAGGGTATATAAGATTCGGCACAGCCGAATATAGCACTCTTACTTGTTTTAATTATCGTTAATATTGGACCTTAAAACCTAAGATCTATTGCGGAACTTTTTGGTACTTTTTTGTCCTTTATCTGGTACTTTTTGAATTTCCGTTTGTATTGGACCTTTAAGCATAAAATTCAACATGCAATGTCCTGAGTGGATACGAATCTATGAGGGAACTTTTTGTACTTTTTTGTTCTTTAACTGGTACTTTTTTGAATTTCTGGAAGTATTGGACCTCGAAATATAAAATTCAAGATGCAAAAAGGATAACACGGGAAATAAACTTACTTTCATTTGCTTTTGTGTTCCAAATTTTTAAATTTTCTATAATATTGAACTCAGACGCTAACGAAGTAGCAGGTTAAATGCTAGTTAAATATATTAGCTATTTGGTAGGTTTCCTTATATTCTATATAATTAACTATCACAGTTTTTATCATATTTTTTTTTTAAATACTAAACCTTCGGTCACACTTATTAAAAATTTGATCAAATAAGCGTAACCCCTACTTTTGTTAATAGTAAGTGAGATTTAAAATGGTCTTAATATTACAAAATAAACTAATTATACTACTAGATATAGCAATGATTTTTTAGTTTGGTTGTTGGTCCCGTTTTTTTCGTCAAATATTTGATAAGTCTGACCGTAGCTTAAGTCTTTTATTTTTTTCCACATTTGTTTCTGGTCTTTGAAATTGCTTATTTTATTATTAACAAACTTATTTTTCTCATATTCCAGTTTTGTTTTATGTTTATTTCTTATTGTTTTATAATTCTCCCATGCTACACTTGTGTTCATAGATTTTGCTATACCGTATTTCGCTATTTTATCATTTTTTAAAAGTTGTAGTTCTCTACTAAACCATTTATTTACATTGTTTATTTTCGTTAATTGTTTTTTTCAGGGTTTACAAAATTAGTAAATAGTTTTTTTTCTACATATCGAAAACCACAGTACATGGTGAAATTACTAGAAGGTGGCAGCACTAGGAGTTGTTGTAGAACAATACAACAAGAACAGGCAAATTTGTTTGTGTTAAATAGTTCATTATGTCAAAAAAATAGATTTTCACCACACTAAAATATTATTGTTTTTATTAAATGAAACGTCATGAAATTTAACTAAAAATTTCACAAACAAGAAGAAATATGTATATTTTCTTTAAAAAAAATTGTAGTGCTCAAGGAGAATATACAAATGCAGAATTTACAAATGCAGAATATACATATGCAGGCTTTGTAGCAGTTTTTAGGCAATAAAGACCAAAAGCAACAGCCAGGTATTAGCCACAAAAGCAGGGGACAAATATCATGAACAAAGAATACTTTGCAATAATTATGAGAAATGCCGCACATTATGTATATCAAAGTTTTAAACGAAATAGAAAGTAGGTACACAACAATAGTCCAGTCATAGGTAAATATGATAGAGATAAAAGGAATCTATAGGACCCTACTAAAGAAATTGTCGGTTTAATATGCAAACCTGCTTAATCTATTTTTTAACTGAATTGAGATTTTGATGCCGTGTGATAGAGAAAGAGACGCATCGTCCACCAGCATGCAGTTTTTCTTTAATTTGAGTCGAAGTGTGTAAAACCAACAATATTTTTGGTATTCTTCTCAAGCAGAAAATAAGAAAAATAAAAAGTTTTTTTACTCTTCTGTAAAATGTGTTAAAACGGAGTAAGCAGGTTTGCATATTATGCCGACAATATCTGAAATTACAAAAGTTTTAAACACAAATGATGATAAAACAATAAAGATTATAGATGAACGTTATGAAAAAATTTAAATGGACGAATTTTATAATTTTTTTTAAGAATTTGGTAAACCCTTTTCGATTTATGTGCCGAGTATAGCCAGACATGAAACTATGCTACGTGATAACTTTAAAATAAAGGTTAATGAGAAGAAATTAGTCTTAAATTTTCAGTTATCTCATCACACAAAACACCACCTAATTACACATAATTTGTTACTCATATCATCTTGTTGTTGTTTAGAAAAGGTACTGTATCGAAATAAAAAATATAAATAGCACATACATTCATACAAACCAAAATAACAAAAAATTATTAAGATTTGTATTATATTTTCGTATACAACAAAAACACAATTAATAAGATGCAGGAGACTGAAATAAATAAAAATAGATATGTATATGTATAAAAACTGAATTGTTAATTTGTATTTACCTTCTTTTCAAATTTACAAGTTTATTTTTATGAGTTTAAACACCTAAGACCGTCTACAGACGGTCATCAGAAAAAATAAGTATTGAACAAAACCTATTTACTTCACGCTGTTACGATGCAAAAATTTTAAATGAGTATAAAATTCTCAGTATAACGGTACCAATTAAATTGAGTGATTATGCTAGTGTGGAAGAAAAAATCATTTTAGTCAGAAATTTGATGCGAAAACAGAAATTAATTGCAAATTACACATTTAAATGTCAGGTATTTAAGGGTTAAATCCGACTATCCGCTGCTTAGCCTTTTTAAGTTTCAATCTTTTGTTTAAGTTACGTATTCGAAAGTGTAAGATACGATTATAAAACTGTGCGAAGTAATATTTCAAAACAGTAACTAATTCCTGAAAAAAAGAAAAAAACTTCAAAAGGAAACGTTTGTCTATGTAAAAGGAAAGAGTTAAAGTATTTTACTGAAAACGTTGCAAAATACCCACTTACATATACATACCTATTGATTGCTTATTACAAACATGTAAGAATTTGCTTCAAACAGGTTTTACCCAACACTATTGCTTAACCGAATTGTTTACTTAATTGTAGCCCTGTAAAATTTTACTCCATACATGTTGTAACCAACATTCTTAGTGATCGGAATAGTGTCTTTGCTAAATAGGTAGTTGTAATTGTAAATGCATTTCTATCAATACGTTTATAGTATGTGTAAAGCTTGAAATCTCACTTAAATATTGCGTTTTACATGTTTTTTTATTCTTGAGCATGAGTTTTGTCATATTCGATAAATTATACTTAATGAGTAGTTGAGTTTTTTTTGGGGATAAAAGCTTTACCGCTGGTAACCAAAAAAACTTTTATTAATTCTTTTGTAACTAACTTCTTTCTTTCTTTTGGTGATCATTGAAGTAAAAAGAACAAAGTCGGGAGACAAAAGTTTTAATTAATAAGTGTGGAAAAGTTCATTTTAATAATTACATAATAAAACGTGGCAATCATTGCTTTTTAAATTTAATGACAAGTGAATTTTTAAAATTATTATTGAACGTTGAATTTGTAATCCGATTAACTAAAAAGGGGCAGGAAAATTTCAAACGAGGACTGAAATTGTCCATGTTAATATTTTTCTGAATATTAAATAATGGAATTGTTAGTTTAAACTTTCCTAAATACCAATACTAAACCTGGTAAGAACTTGTTAATTCTAAAGAAAATCTAAGTCGATGATTATAACCGATAATTCTTTTAGGAAACATAAAATAGGGCAAATTATAAGCAGAGCAACCGGGGAATTCGTACCAAAAATAGGTCGACTCTAACCTCCACCTAACGTACGATAACCTCACTTTCCCTTGTCAAAGTGTGCTCATAAATTTGCTACCGTTTAGGCAGTTAACCGTAATCTCGCACAGGCATCCCGTTAACGCTGCTGTCTTCACAGTTACAAGCCCTCTGAAACTGAATATCCAAAAGGTTGGGTTTATACTAACACCGCTCCCACTTCCACAGAGAAAAACCAACATTAAACTACACATCGGCCATCCATCCATTAAGTATATTGCGGAATTGTTAATTCGGACAACATCACAGAATAACCCTGCTCTTCCAGTTTGAAAACCTATTCGTAACTCCCTCATTTACATTTCATTAAGATTTCTATTTTTTTTATCTATCCCAAACCTTGTTTTTACTCTACATTTTATTGAATTCCTCCAAAACTGTAACAGTAATTTTCGGTGTAAAAGTAACCAATACTAATATTCCATCGTCCATTTTTACATTAACCAAAAAAAAGAAAAAAAATTCACTACCATTTTTAATTTAAAAAAAAGAAGAAAAATCAAATTTCCTTAAGTAAATTCACAAATTATATAATAACCTTTTAGATTCGGTCTAAACCAAACCACATTTATTCTAATTAGGCAATTCTGCAAAAGCTAAAAAGAACAATTAAATACTTGTTCAAAATCTCTAAAGTTTAACTCTCTTATTCATAGAGAATATGTTTCATAGTTAACAAATTTTATTAAAAATATCAGTTGATAATGCTTGAATTAATTTTTTTTAATAAAACCTTAAGTGTTTAAAACTCTCAAGAAAAGAAAACAAAAACAACCAATCCAATTAAACTTAATATTATTTTAATATAATATATTAATATAGATTTTTCTAATAATTAATCTTCACGATGCGTACATTTACAATTACAATAAAATACAACCGTTTTTATTTATAAATAAATAAGTCATAAGCGGTCGATTAAATAATTCCCTCATTATTCCCAATCCTTATGCAAACAAACAAAAACTAACATTTGAAAACCCTATATTTAGCTATACCTCGCAACCTGGAGTAAGTTCGAGAGGCCTCATCGTGCTGCTGCAGAATGTAAAGGGTGAGTGAAGTTGTTATTTTATTTTTACAATATAATTGTTGGTATTTTTTGTTGATCTTAGCTGATCAATGAATTTTGTTTATTTGCATATTTTCTTTTACTATCAATTGGTTTTTTTATTGTGTTTAAGAATATGAGCAAACTTAATTTTAACGTTTTATTATTTATGAATGAGTTTTAAAGCATGAATGGGAAAAAGAGAATAACTGACCTACATTAATTTATTGTCTTCCAAAAAAATTAAACCTCAAAATAATTGCGTAAATAGTTGCTCACATTTTTAACTCAATAATTTTACATACTTTTACTTGAAATTTTTTTTTTGCTACAAAATTTTAATCGACTCGCGAATAAATTGTAAGAAAAGAATTATATTTTGATAAACCAGTAAAATATGTATGTATAGGTTAAATATGTGGTTGATAGATTAGTCATTAGTCTATATTATACATAAGTTGATAAATTTCCGTACTTAATAAATTTATGAATTAAAATGAATCTTTGAGCTTTTGTTATTATTTAAATTTTCTTGCCTGATGGCCTAAGAGCTGTTGTGAGTTTTCAATGTAGGGGTTTTAGCATAATATCAACGTCGCTAAAACCAAAGGTAGGGTGGGTTATGAGACGTTCGTCTTCGGTTACATCTAGAAGACGTTATTTATTCGGTAATATGGTAATATGTAGGTACACAAAAAAAAAAAAACCGAAGGAGTCTAAAATAATATTTGTGTTGCAGGGTTTTTGTGTGGATTCAGAGAAAGCAGGTGGACCGTACCCCCCCACACGACTGCTTGCTAGTGGCTTAAATGGCTCCCATTAGTCCTTCTTGTTTTCTAATCATTATATATTTATTTGCATCATTTCACATAAAATTTTTGAACACCTCTGTTACTAAAAGATTAATTTAATTTTTCTTTGAAATGCGTAGACCCCTGTATATGACATAAATTGGCGCCCAACGTGGGGCCTGAAATGTTCAGTTAAAACTCATTATTCTCAATTAAAATCGTAATAGTAGAAAATACTTTTAAGTGCTACATTGAACTTTCAGCTCTACATATTCTTCAGTTTATTTTCATGGGAAAGCTGAGTATTATATTACAATGTTATCCTTCACAGCCAAATAAGTTTTAGAACTTTTAGGATTTTCGATAAGTTGGCTTTCTGACCGACTTATTGACCATAAGATTATCTAATATTTTTTTTGCTTGGATGAGAAATGTTGCGATATGATAGTTTTCTTTCTAGTAGATTTCCGTGTATATTTCATCGGTTGCTTTATAAGCTGATGAGTTATCGACATCCTGATAATACCAGGATCTACATAATTGTTGCAGTAAGCATTTTTATGTCCGGCTTTATCGGTACTTTTAGTTTAAAAGGAGAGAAAGTATGTTGGTTTTCAGCATAATTCAAGTTTTGACATATACATAAAATCTTAGCACATTATTGCCGATAAATACATTTTTTTTTTTCAAAACTCATATCCCTTATGGGCATCAACATAGGTAAAGAAAATTTAAATAATTAAATGAAATTATTTTTTTGCGTGTTAAATATATAAAAATTTTTTTTTTTCTCAAAATATTTAGAAAATTAAAATAAATATAGTTATCGTGAATATTTGTGAAATATCCAACTTTTACGTTTTGTCTTTATCACATATGGCTTATTGGCCTCTGTAATTCAAAAATTTTTTTTGGAATTTTTTCTTGAATTTAAAACAAATTCAAATCTAACATAATATAATAATTGAGAGCCTGTATCAGTAGTGTTTTACAATTTCATATTCCATTCGACCTAAGAATTGCTTTTTAAATTTGATTTTTGACATTCTGTTACATTCGCTGTTTTTAATTTAAAAATGTCTTTGTTACATTCTCCACCTCTACTTTCAAATCAGGATTTGCCTGAATTAAACTCTGCCTGTTTTATTTGTAGCGAGGACATGACTGATTCCCAGGAAATTTTGATTATTGCCACATGTAATCATGAATTTCATAGGAACTGTATAGAAACATATCTGTCAAAAGCTTCTGAATGTCCCTATTGTAAGAAGTGTTGTGAGTTAGCAGATCTTACGATAAGGAGGACAGAATCTCAATTACCTAGAAATAGCCCGGTGCAACAAGCCCCCAAACAAAATAATCAAACTCGTGGAAAGCCTAGAGGTGCTATGGCAAAGAAGTACAATACTCGCAATGCTAGTAAAAATTTAAATCAGGAATTTCGCCAAGCCCCATTAGTGGAATTAAGTACCGTAAACCCGTGTTTTGATACGGAGAATTTTAGCGTTAACAGTCCTTTACGAAATGTGCCACCCTCTTACATGGCCCCAAATCAGACCCAAATACCACAAAATTTACCTTATACTCAAAACCGACCGGATGCACACTCTAATATAAATGTTCATCAACTTAATCAAATGATCGAGAGCACATTGAGTAGACTTCTTCAAAATCTTAATATAGGCCCGAATAATTATCAACCTTGTTCACAAAATATTCCAAATAACTTCCAATTTCATCAACCTTATCAGTCATATGCTATTCCTAGAAACTCTGCAACTATTCCGCAGAATAGAGAAGAACCTTTTGCCATGAGAGCAGAGAAAATTACTTCCATCATTCAAAATTGGAATTTAAAATTTGACGGTTCTGTTAATGGGTTGAATGTAGAAGAATTTCTTTATCGGGTTAGATCTTTAACAACTGAGAACTTCAATGGGGATTTTAACATCATTTGTAAAAATTTACATATACTGCTTGTTGGTAAAGCACGCGAATGGTACTGGAGGTACCACAAGCAAGTTGAAAACATTGACTGGAATCAATTCTGTGCAGCTCTGAGATATCAGTACAAGGACTTCCGTTCGAATTATGATATTAAGGAGGAAATTCGCAATAGAAAAATGAAACCAGGAGAAAAATTTGAAACTTTTTATGAATCGGTTTGTACTATGTTAGACAGATTGGAAAATCCAATTCCAGAGGCCGAATTAGTGGAAATATTGACGAGAAATTTGCGTTCAGATATTCGTCACGAACTCCTCTACGTCCCAATATATTCCATAGCACATCTCAGAAAACTAGTACAAATGAGAGAAAATTTGCTTGGAGACGACTATTTACGAAAAACTGTCCCCGTTAAACCACAGCAATGCTATTCGCGCCGTTCAGTTGCCGAGTTAGATGCACCTGATGAGTACTCCCCGGAAACCCTCACAGTTGAATCCACAGTGGATGCAATTAGATCAAGTGCCATGGTAACAAACTGCTGGAATTGCGGAGAAGCAGGGCACCATTGGGAAGACTGCTTAAAAGAGAGAAAGATTTTTTGCTACGGTTGTGGAGAAAAAAATACTTATAAGCCCCAATGTGTACGTTGTGCAAATAGAAAAATGAGTTCAAAAAACTAATTATCGACAAAACTTCTGATTCACCAAGTGACCCCATAAAATTAGAAAGTAAGTCCCATCCTAATTTGACAATCATGCCCAGAATTTTTAAATGCGATCATAAATTTCAAGTTGATAAAATTTTATATCCTATTCGACCTTTCCATGTAAAGTTAGCAGAGTACTTAAGTAAACGCGACAAAATTTTCAATATAGACAGTATTACTGCAGTTCAACTAAAACCGCCGAAGAGATCCACCGTGCGTCTTCGAAATTATTTTAAACTCCGAAAACAATCTTCAAAATTTATTATTTCCGCTATTATTAATAGTCCACAAGACAAAAGATATTATGCGAAAGTAGGTTTTCTTAGTTTTACAGAATATGGTCTTTTAGATACAGGGGCGAATGTTACCTGTATTGGTTCTGACCTAGCAAAATATGATTTTTCGAATTTATCTGCTTTTTCATCCTCAAGGACAAATGTCAAAACAGCTGATGGTACGGTACAAAAAACTCTTGGAATGTTAGAGGTAGATGTCTGTTTTAGAGATCAAACCCATAGAATGAAAATTTTAGTTGTTCCCTCTCTTTCACAGCGATTAATTCTTGGTTTAGACTTTTTAAAAGTTTTTAAATTAGCCACTGATATTTTCGAGTCTGCCATTGTGTTAGATACTTCTGTCAATTTACCAATAACTAAAGATTTGTCTGCCCTAAGTGGAAACGAATTTGCGTCCCAGTCCATATCTCACATCGAACAAAATTCTGAAAGTAAAGTCAATTACCAGTATCCCCTGACCCCCAGCCAACGTCAGCAGCTTAACGCCATAATAGATTTGTTCCCAAATTTTGAAAAGGATGGTTTAGGTAAAACTAGTCTTATTGAACATAACATTGATGTGGGTTCCACAAAACCCATCAAACAAAGGTTTTATCCAGTTTCTCCTGCCGTGGAGCGCTTAATGTTTCAGGAAATTGATAGGATGTTGTCCTTAGGTGTCATAGAGGAATCATCTTCACCCTGGAGTTCACCTATGCGACTCGTGTTAAAACCTAATAAAGTTCGGCTCTGTTTGGATGCCCGAAAAGTTAATTCTCTGACCGAAAAGGATGCATATCCCCTTCCCAATATTGATGGGATATTTTCTCGTTTACCAAAGGCAAATTTAATCTCAAAACTAGATCTCAAAGATGCCTACTGGCAAATTGGCCTAACTGAACAATCTAAGCCTTTAACTGCGTTTACAGTTCCAGGACGGCCATTGTACCAGTTTACGGTAATGCCATTTGGTCTCTGCACAGCACCACAGACAATGTGTCGGTTAATGGACCAAATTATTCCACCAGAATTGAAATACTGCGTTTTCGGTTATCTTGATGACCTTATTATTATATCCGAAGATTTTTCATCACATTTATCAGTCTTGGTTCGAATTGCCGAACAGTTTCGCAAGGCAAATCTGACTTTAAATGTCTCAAAAAGTTCATTTTGTGTAACACAGGTTAAATACCTAGGTTATGTTATAGGATGTGGGGGAATTAAAACAGATCCCGAGAAAATAGATTCGATTCTTAATTGGCCAGTTCCAAAAAATTTAAAGCAGGTCCGCGGTTTCCTTGGTCTCGCCGGCTGGTACCGCCGATTTATAGAAAACTTTTCTACCATAACTTTTCCAATAACCGAAGTATTGTCTACAAAGCGGAAATTTCAATGGACAGAATCGGCGCAGGTAGCATTTGAGAAAATAAAACATATGTTGACAAGAGCTCCAGTTTTATCCAACCCCGATTTTTTAAAGAAATTTTATTTACACTGCGACGCCAGCGACTATGGCATTGGTGCTGTTTTAGTCCAACACGATAAGGATGGATGTGAAAAACCAATAGCCTATATGTCAAAAAAACTAAACACCGCTCAAAGGAACTATAGCGTTACTGAGCGTGAGTGTTTGGCAGCAGTGGAGGCTATCCATAAGTTCCGTTGTTACTTGGAGTTACAAGAATTCGAGGTAATTACTGACCACTCATCTTTGGTTTGGCTCATGAAGCAGCCAAATTTAACAGGGAGATTGGCTCGTTGGGTTTTTAAACTCCAATCTTACAAATTCACCATAAGTCATCGACAGGGAAAAAATCATATAGTCCCTGATGCTCTTAGTAGAATGTATTTTGAGGAGGTATCCTCTCTAGAGTTGGCGGAAGCAGAAATCGATTTAAATTCAGAACATTTCAAGGACAAAGACTATGAAGATTTAAAAACCAGGATACTGGAAAATAAAGAAAAATACCCAGATATAAAAATCGTAGATAACTTCGTTTACATAAGAACTGAACATACAACTGGAGATCCTTGCCAGGAAGAAAATATTTGGAAGTTGTGGATACCAACTCAACTTAGAAACCAAGTTATTAAAAGAGCACACTGCTCAGCTGTAACAGTTCATGGCGGAATGCAAAAAACATTAGAACTCATTCGACGAAACTTTTATTGGCCAGGTATGGTGATAGATGTCCGTAATTTTGTACGCCAATGTACAACCTGTAAACAAATAAAATACCCCAATGTATCTCTTACCCCGGAAATGGGCCAGCAGGCTGTATCCATAAGACCGTTCCAACGTTTATATGTCGATCTTTTAGGCCCTTACCCAAGAAGTAAGAACGGAAACATCGGGTTGTTAATCGTGTTAGATCACCATAGTAAGTTCCATTGGCTATGTCCTTTAAGAAAATTTTCCTCGTCTTGCATACAGAATTTTTTGCTCACTCAAATATTTCACACTTATGGGGTGCCAGAGATCATCATAAGTGACAACGGTTCGCAGTTTAGAGCAAATGAATTTCAAGCCTTTTTGACGAAACTCGGTATTTCTCATGTTTTCACAGCTTTGTATTCACCGCAGTCGAATGCATCAGAACGCGTAAATAGGTCTATCATTGCGGGAATTAGATCCTTTTTGAAGGACGACCAGCGGTTATGGGATGAAAATATCAGTTCTATTAGTTGTGCTTTGAGAAACTCATTTCACCAGGCAATAAAATGTTCTCCTTATCATGCCTTATTTGGAATGGATATGATAACGCACGGTTCTTCATATAAGCTTTTAGCGAAAACTAAACTTCTAAATGAGTCAATTAATCCTTTAACTCGAGATGATCAACTTGCTATTTTAAGAAAGGACTTGAGGAAGAACATGCAGGAAGCTTACAAATCGAACAAACATAGATACGATTTGCGTACAAGACCCAATTCTTTTACTATCGGCCAAGAAGTGTTCCGTAGAAACTTTTCTCAAAGTAACTTTGAGAAACGATATAATGCTAAGTTGGCTCCAGTGTTTATTAAGTCGAAAATACGTGAAAAAATTGGTAATCATTACTACGTTCTGGAAGATTCAAAGGGCAAAGTTGTAGGTACGTTCCACGCCAAGGACATCAGATCCTGACACTGTAATTGTAAGGTAGATTTTTGTAATTTTCTATTTATATTATAATAGTAAATAGGGTAATGTACTGAATGGCTCTAAGAAAATTATCAGAATTGCTGCGAAGGATTGCAAGCACTAATATGGTAACCTATTGCCTTGTTAGAAATCATACCTGCTGCATTTCTTTTAGCCCAGGCTAATCAAGTAAAAGTATAACTGAAATTTACTCTACGCAGATTATTACTAGTCACTTTTTCCTTGTAAATACTACACACTCATACAATTATTGCCGTAACCGATTGCGGGTATTAAATTCGTCTTCCGTACTGTTAAAAATTAATAAAATATTAGTAAATATTTAATAATATGTATTTGTATATATTTTTTTTTGACATTTATGCTTGTTATTCAAAAAAATAAACTACCAAAAAAATAATGGTTTTCCATACTTATTGTGTAATGTAGTTTGATTTTTGTCGGTAAAAATCTATTTGTTTTCAAAAAGAAAAAATATTAAATTTTACAAAATATGCTCTTTAATAAATAAATAATATCAAAATTAATGTAAATTCATTTTAAATGAAACGTAAATTACCCATTTTTTTTTAATGAATGTTCGGTTGTTTAAGAGGAATTTTCGTTTGAATTAAACTACATAACATTTTGAGTGCAAAATTACTTCCATCTAATTCAAAACACCAAGGGTTTAGAATTATCCGGTTTGTAAGATACGATTATAAAACTGTGCGAAGTAATATTTCAAAACAGTAACTAATTCCTGAAAAAAAGAAAAAAACTTCAAAAGGAAACGTTTGTCTATGTAAAAGGAAAGAGTTAAAGTATTTTACTGAAAACGTTGCAAAATACCCACTTACATATACATACCTATTGATTGCTTATTACAAACATGTAAGAATTTGCTTCAAACAGGTTTTACCCAACACTATTGCTTAACCGAATTGTTTACTTAATTGTAGCCCTGTAAAATTTTACTCCATACATGTTGTAACCAACATTCTTAGTGATCGGAATAGTGTCTTTGCTAAATAGGTAGTTGTAATTGTAAATGCATTTCTATCAATACGTTTATAGTATGTGTAAAGCTTGAAATCTCACTTAAATATTGCGTTTTACATGTTTTTTTATTCTTGAGCATGAGTTTTGTCATATTCGATAAATTATACTTAATGAGTAGTTGAGTTTTTTTTGGGGATAAAAGCTTTACCGCTGGTAACCAAAAAAACTTTTATTAATTCTTTTGTAACTAACTTCTTTCTTTCTTTTGGTGATCATTGAAGTAAAAAGAACAAAGTCGGGAGACAAAAGTTTTAATTAATAAGTGTGGAAAAGTTCATTTTAATAATTACATAATAAAACGTGGCAATCATTGCTTTTTAAATTTAATGACAAGTGAATTTTTAAAATTATTATTGAACGTTGAATTTGTAATCCGATTAACTAAAAAGGGGCAGGAAAATTTCAAACGAGGACTGAAATTGTCCATGTTAATATTTTTCTGAATATTAAATAATGGAATTGTTAGTTTAAACTTTCCTAAATACCAATACTAAACCTGGTAAGAACTTGTTAATTCTAAAGAAAATCTAAGTCGATGATTATAACCGATAATTCTTTTAGGAAACATAAAATAGGGCAAATTATAAGCAGAGCAACCGGGGAATTCGTACCAAAAATAGGTCGACTCTAACCTCCACCTAACGTACGATAACCTCACTTTCCCTTGTCAAAGTGTGCTCATAAATTTGCTACCGTTTAGGCAGTTAACCGTAATCTCGCACAGGCATCCCGTTAACGCTGCTGTCTTCACAGTTACAAGCCCTCTGAAACTGAATATCCAAAAGGTTGGGTTTATACTAACACCGCTCCCACTTCCACAGAGAAAAACCAACATTAAACTACACATCGGCCATCCATCCATTAAGTATATTGCGGAATTGTTAATTCGGACAACATCACAGAATAACCCTGCTCTTCCAGTTTGAAAACCTATTCGTAACTCCCTCATTTACATTTCATTAAGATTTCTATTTTTTTTATCTATCCCAAACCTTGTTTTTACTCTACATTTTATTGAATTCCTCCAAAACTGTAACAGTAATTTTCGGTGTAAAAGTAACCAATACTAATATTCCATCGTCCATTTTTACATTAACCAAAAAAAAGAAAAAAAATTCACTACCATTTTTAATTTAAAAAAAAGAAGAAAAATCAAATTTCCTTAAGTAAATTCACAAATTATATAATAACCTTTTAGATTCGGTCTAAACCAAACCACATTTATTCTAATTAGGCAATTCTGCAAAAGCTAAAAAGAACAATTAAATACTTGTTCAAAATCTCTAAAGTTTAACTCTCTTATTCATAGAGAATATGTTTCATAGTTAACAAATTTTATTAAAAATATCAGTTGATAATGCTTGAATTAATTTTTTTTAATAAAACCTTAAGTGTTTAAAACTCTCAAGAAAAGAAAACAAAAACAACCAATCCAATTAAACTTAATATTATTTTAATATAATATATTAATATAGATTTTTCTAATAATTAATCTTCACGATGCGTACATTTACAATTACAATAAAATACAACCGTTTTTATTTATAAATAAATAAGTCATAAGCGGTCGATTAAATAATTCCCTCATTATTCCCAATCCTTATGCAAACAAACAAAAACTAACATTTGAAAACCCTATATTTAGCTATACCTCGCAACCTGGAGTAAGTTCGAGAGGCCTCATCGTGCTGCTGCAGAATGTAAAGGGTGAGTGAAGTTGTTATTTTATTTTTACAATATAATTGTTGGTATTTTTTGTTGATCTTAGCTGATCAATGAATTTTGTTTATTTGCATATTTTCTTTTACTATCAATTGGTTTTTTTATTGTGTTTAAGAATATGAGCAAACTTAATTTTAACGTTTTATTATTTATGAATGAGTTTTAAAGCATGAATGGGAAAAAGAGAATAACTGACCTACATTAATTTATTGTCTTCCAAAAAAATTAAACCTCAAAATAATTGCGTAAATAGTTGCTCACATTTTTAACTCAATAATTTTACATACTTTTACTTGAAATTTTTTTTTTGCTACAAAATTTTAATCGACTCGCGAATAAATTGTAAGAAAAGAATTATATTTTGATAAACCAGTAAAATATGTATGTATAGGTTAAATATGTGGTTGATAGATTAGTCATTAGTCTATATTATACATAAGTTGATAAATTTCCGTACTTAATAAATTTATGAATTAAAATGAATCTTTGAGCTTTTGTTATTATTTAAATTTTCTTGCCTGATGGCCTAAGAGCTGTTGTGAGTTTTCAATGTAGGGGTTTTAGCATAATATCAACGTCGCTAAAACCAAAGGTAGGGTGGGTTATGAGACGTTCGTCTTCGGTTACATCTAGAAGACGTTATTTATTCGGTAATATGGTAATATGTAGGTACACAAAAAAAAAAAACCGAAGGAGTCTAAAATAATATTTGTGTTGCAGGGTTTTTGTGTGGATTCAGAGAAAGCAGGTGGACCGTACCCCCCCACACGACTGCTTGCTAGTGGCTTAAATGGCTCCCATTAGTCCTTCTTGTTTTCTAATCATTATATATTTATTTGCATCATTTCACATAAAATTTTTGAACACCTCTGTTACTAAAAGATTAATTTAATTTTTCTTTGAAATGCGTAGACCCCTGTATATGACATAAATTGGCGCCCAACGTGGGGCCTGAAATGTTCAGTTAAAACTCATTATTCTCAATTAAAATCGTAATAGTAGAAAATACTTTTAAGTGCTACATTGAACTTTCAGCTCTACATATTCTTCAGTTTATTTTCATGGGAAAGCTGAGTATTATATTACAATGTTATCCTTCACAGCCAAATAAGTTTTAGAACTTTTAGGATTTTCGATAAGTTGGCTTTCTGACCGACTTATTGACCATAAGATTATCTAATATTTTTTTTGCTTGGATGAGAAATGTTGCGATATGATAGTTTTCTTTCTAGTAGATTTCCGTGTATATTTCATCGGTTGCTTTATAAGCTGATGAGTTATCGACATCCTGATAATACCAGGATCTACATAATTGTTGCAGTAAGCATTTTTATGTCCGGCTTTATCGGTACTTTTAGTTTAAAAGGAGAGAAAGTATGTTGGTTTTCAGCATAATTCAAGTTTTGACATATACATAAAATCTTAGCACATTATTGCCGATAAATACATTTTTTTTTTTCAAAACTCATATCCCTTATGGGCATCAACATAGGTAAAGAAAATTTAAATAATTAAATGAAATTATTTTTTTGCGTGTTAAATATATAAAAATTCTTTTTTCTCAAAATATTTAGAAAATTAAAATAAATATAGTTATCGTGAATATTTGTGAAATATCCAACTTTTACGTTTTGTCTTTATCACATATGGCTTATTGGCCTCTGTAATTCAAAAATTTTTTTTGGAATTTTTTCTTGAATTTAAAACAAATTCAAATCTAACATAATATAATAATTGAGAGCCTGTATCAGTAGTGTTTTACAATTTCATATTCCATTCGACCTAAGAATTGCTTTTTAAATTTGATTTTTGACATTCTGTTACATTCGCTGTTTTTAATTTAAAAATGTCTTTGTTACATTCTCCACCTCTACTTTCAAATCAGGATTTGCCTGAATTAAACTCTGCCTGTTTTATTTGTAGCGAGGACATGACTGATTCCCAGGAAATTTTGATTATTGCCACATGTAATCATGAATTTCATAGGAACTGTATAGAAACATATCTGTCAAAAGCTTCTGAATGTCCCTATTGTAAGAAGTGTTGTGAGTTAGCAGATCTTACGATAAGGAGGACAGAATCTCAATTACCTAGAAATAGCCCGGTGCAACAAGCCCCCAAACAAAATAATCAAACTCGTGGAAAGCCTAGAGGTGCTATGGCAAAGAAGTACAATACTCGCAATGCTAGTAAAAATTTAAATCAGGAATTTCGCCAAGCCCCATTAGTGGAATTAAGTACCGTAAACCCGTGTTTTGATACGGAGAATTTTAGCGTTAACAGTCCTTTACGAAATGTGCCACCCTCTTACATGGCCCCAAATCAGACCCAAATACCACAAAATTTACCTTATACTCAAAACCGACCGGATGCACACTCTAATATAAATGTTCATCAACTTAATCAAATGATCGAGAGCACATTGAGTAGACTTCTTCAAAATCTTAATATAGGCCCGAATAATTATCAACCTTGTTCACAAAATATTCCAAATAACTTCCAATTTCATCAACCTTATCAGTCATATGCTATTCCTAGAAACTCTGCAACTATTCCGCAGAATAGAGAAGAACCTTTTGCCATGAGAGCAGAGAAAATTACTTCCATCATTCAAAATTGGAATTTAAAATTTGACGGTTCTGTTAATGGGTTGAATGTAGAAGAATTTCTTTATCGGGTTAGATCTTTAACAACTGAGAACTTCAATGGGGATTTTAACATCATTTGTAAAAATTTACATATACTGCTTGTTGGTAAAGCACGCGAATGGTACTGGAGGTACCACAAGCAAGTTGAAAACATTGACTGGAATCAATTCTGTGCAGCTCTGAGATATCAGTACAAGGACTTCCGTTCGAATTATGATATTAAGGAGGAAATTCGCAATAGAAAAATGAAACCAGGAGAAAAATTTGAAACTTTTTATGAATCGGTTTGTACTATGTTAGACAGATTGGAAAATCCAATTCCAGAGGCCGAATTAGTGGAAATATTGACGAGAAATTTGCGTTCAGATATTCGTCACGAACTCCTCTACGTCCCAATATATTCCATAGCACATCTCAGAAAACTAGTACAAATGAGAGAAAATTTGCTTGGAGACGACTATTTACGAAAAACTGTCCCCGTTAAACCACAGCAATGCTATTCGCGCCGTTCAGTTGCCGAGTTAGATGCACCTGATGAGTACTCCCCGGAAACCCTCACAGTTGAATCCACAGTGGATGCAATTAGATCAAGTGCCATGGTAACAAACTGCTGGAATTGCGGAGAAGCAGGGCACCATTGGGAAGACTGCTTAAAAGAGAGAAAGATTTTTTGCTACGGTTGTGGAGAAAAAAATACTTATAAGCCCCAATGTGTACGTTGTGCAAATAGAAAAATGAGTTCAAAAAACTAATTATCGACAAAACTTCTGATTCACCAAGTGACCCCATAAAATTAGAAAGTAAGTCCCATCCTAATTTGACAATCATGCCCAGAATTTTTAAATGCGATCATAAATTTCAAGTTGATAAAATTTTATATCCTATTCGACCTTTCCATGTAAAGTTAGCAGAGTACTTAAGTAAACGCGACAAAATTTTCAATATAGACAGTATTACTGCAGTTCAACTAAAACCGCCGAAGAGATCCACCGTGCGTCTTCGAAATTATTTTAAACTCCGAAAACAATCTTCAAAATTTATTATTTCCGCTATTATTAATAGTCCACAAGACAAAAGATATTATGCGAAAGTAGGTTTTCTTAGTTTTACAGAATATGGTCTTTTAGATACAGGGGCGAATGTTACCTGTATTGGTTCTGACCTAGCAAAATATGATTTTTCGAATTTATCTGCTTTTTCATCCTCAAGGACAAATGTCAAAACAGCTGATGGTACGGTACAAAAAACTCTTGGAATGTTAGAGGTAGATGTCTGTTTTAGAGATCAAACCCATAGAATGAAAATTTTAGTTGTTCCCTCTCTTTCACAGCGATTAATTCTTGGTTTAGACTTTTTAAAAGTTTTTAAATTAGCCACTGATATTTTCGAGTCTGCCATTCTGCCCTAAGTGGAAACGAATTTGCGTCCCAGTCCATATCTCACATCGAACAAAATTCTGAAAGTAAAGTCAATTACCAGTATCCCCTGACCCCCAGCCAACGTCAGCAGCTTAACGCCATAATAGATTTGTTCCCAAATTTTGAAAAGGATGGTTTAGGTAAAACTAGTCTTATTGAACATAACATTGATGTGGGTTCCACAAAACCCATCAAACAAAGGTTTTATCCAGTTTCTCCTGCCGTGGAGCGCTTAATGTTTCAGGAAATTGATAGGATGTTGTCCTTAGGTGTCATAGAGGAATCATCTTCACCCTGGAGTTCACCTATGCGACTCGTGTTAAAACCTAATAAAGTTCGGCTCTGTTTGGATGCCCGAAAAGTTAATTCTCTGACCGAAAAGGATGCATATCCCCTTCCCAATATTGATGGGATATTTTCTCGTTTACCAAAGGCAAATTTAATCTCAAAACTAGATCTCAAAGATGCCTACTGGCAAATTGGCCTAACTGAACAATCTAAGCCTTTAACTGCGTTTACAGTTCCAGGACGGCCATTGTACCAGTTTACGGTAATGCCATTTGGTCTCTGCACAGCACCACAGACAATGTGTCGGTTAATGGACCAAATTATTCCACCAGAATTGAAATACTGCGTTTTCGGTTATCTTGATGACCTTATTATTATATCCGAAGATTTTTCATCACATTTATCAGTCTTGGTTCGAATTGCCGAACAGTTTCGCAAGGCAAATCTGACTTTAAATGTCTCAAAAAGTTCATTTTGTGTAACACAGGTTAAATACCTAGGTTATGTTATAGGATGTGGGGGAATTAAAACAGATCCCGAGAAAATAGATTCGATTCTTAATTGGCCAGTTCCAAAAAATTTAAAGCAGGTCCGCGGTTTCCTTGGTCTCGCCGGCTGGTACCGCCGATTTATAGAAAACTTTTCTACCATAACTTTTCCAATAACCGAAGTATTGTCTACAAAGCGGAAATTTCAATGGACAGAATCGGCGCAGGTAGCATTTGAGAAAATAAAACATATGTTGACAAGAGCTCCAGTTTTATCCAACCCCGATTTTTTAAAGAAATTTTATTTACACTGCGACGCCAGCGACTATGGCATTGGTGCTGTTTTAGTCCAACACGATAAGGATGGATGTGAAAAACCAATAGCCTATATGTCAAAAAAACTAAACACCGCTCAAAGGAACTATAGCGTTACTGAGCGTGAGTGTTTGGCAGCAGTGGAGGCTATCCATAAGTTCCGTTGTTACTTGGAGTTACAAGAATTCGAGGTAATTACTGACCACTCATCTTTGGTTTGGCTCATGAAGCAGCCAAATTTAACAGGGAGATTGGCTCGTTGGGTTTTTAAACTCCAATCTTACAAATTCACCATAAGTCATCGACAGGGAAAAAATCATATAGTCCCTGATGCTCTTAGTAGAATGTATTTTGAGGAGGTATCCTCTCTAGAGTTGGCGGAAGCAGAAATCGATTTAAATTCAGAACATTTCAAGGACAAAGACTATGAAGATTTAAAAACCAGGATACTGGAAAATAAAGAAAAATACCCAGATATAAAAATCGTAGATAACTTCGTTTACATAAGAACTGAACATACAACTGGAGATCCTTGCCAGGAAGAAAATATTTGGAAGTTGTGGATACCAACTCAACTTAGAAACCAAGTTATTAAAAGAGCACACTGCTCAGCTGTAACAGTTCATGGCGGAATGCAAAAAACATTAGAACTCATTCGACGAAACTTTTATTGGCCAGGTATGGTGATAGATGTCCGTAATTTTGTACGCCAATGTACAACCTGTAAACAAATAAAATACCCCAATGTATCTCTTACCCCGGAAATGGGCCAGCAGGCTGTATCCATAAGACCGTTCCAACGTTTATATGTCGATCTTTTAGGCCCTTACCCAAGAAGTAAGAACGGAAACATCGGGTTGTTAATCGTGTTAGATCACCATAGTAAGTTCCATTGGCTATGTCCTTTAAGAAAATTTTCCTCGTCTTGCATACAGAATTTTTTGCTCACTCAAATATTTCACACTTATGGGGTGCCAGAGATCATCATAAGTGACAACGGTTCGCAGTTTAGAGCAAATGAATTTCAAGCCTTTTTGACGAAACTCGGTATTTCTCATGTTTTCACAGCTTTGTATTCACCGCAGTCGAATGCATCAGAACGCGTAAATAGGTCTATCATTGCGGGAATTAGATCCTTTTTGAAGGACGACCAGCGGTTATGGGATGAAAATATCAGTTCTATTAGTTGTGCTTTGAGAAACTCATTTCACCAGGCAATAAAATGTTCTCCTTATCATGCCTTATTTGGAATGGATATGATAACGCACGGTTCTTCATATAAGCTTTTAGCGAAAACTAAACTTCTAAATGAGTCAATTAATCCTTTAACTCGAGATGATCAACTTGCTATTTTAAGAAAGGACTTGAGGAAGAACATGCAGGAAGCTTACAAATCGAACAAACATAGATACGATTTGCGTACAAGACCCAATTCTTTTACTATCGGCCAAGAAGTGTTCCGTAGAAACTTTTCTCAAAGTAACTTTGAGAAACGATATAATGCTAAGTTGGCTCCAGTGTTTATTAAGTCGAAAATACGTGAAAAAATTGGTAATCATTACTACGTTCTGGAAGATTCAAAGGGCAAAGTTGTAGGTACGTTCCACGCCAAGGACATCAGATCCTGACACTGTAATTGTAAGGTAGATTTTTGTAATTTTCTATTTATATTATAATAGTAAATAGGGTAATGTACTGAATGGCTCTAAGAAAATTATCAGAATTGCTGCGAAGGATTGCAAGCACTAATATGGTAACCTATTGCCTTGTTAGAAATCATACCTGCTGCATTTCTTTTAGCCCAGGCTAATCAAGTAAAAGTATAACTGAAATTTACTCTACGCAGATTATTACTAGTCACTTTTTCCTTGTAAATACTACACACTCATACAATTATTGCCGTAACCGATTGCGGGTATTAAATTCGTCTTCCGTACTGTTAAAAATTAATAAAATATTAGTAAATATTTAATAATATGTATTTGTATATATTTTTTTTTGACATTTATGCTTGTTATTCAAAAAAATAAACTACCAAAAAAATAATGGTTTTCCATACTTATTGTGTAATGTAGTTTGATTTTTGTCGGTAAAAATCTATTTGTTTTCAAAAAGAAAAAATATTAAATTTTACAAAATATGCTCTTTAATAAATAAATAATATCAAAATTAATGTAAATTCATTTTAAATGAAACGTAAATTACCCATTTTTTTTTAATGAATGTTCGGTTGTTTAAGAGGAATTTTCGTTTGAATTAAACTACATAACATTTTGAGTGCAAAATTACTTCCATCTAATTCAAAACACCAAGGGTTTAGAATTATCCGGTTTGTAAGATACGATTATAAAACTGTGCGAAGTAATATTTCAAAACAGTAACTAATTCCTGAAAAAAAGAAAAAAACTTCAAAAGGAAACGTTTGTCTATGTAAAAGGAAAGAGTTAAAGTATTTTACTGAAAACGTTGCAAAATACCCACTTACATATACATACCTATTGATTGCTTATTACAAACATGTAAGAATTTGCTTCAAACAGGTTTTACCCAACACTATTGCTTAACCGAATTGTTTACTTAATTGTAGCCCTGTAAAATTTTACTCCATACATGTTGTAACCAACATTCTTAGTGATCGGAATAGTGTCTTTGCTAAATAGGTAGTTGTAATTGTAAATGCATTTCTATCAATACGTTTATAGTATGTGTAAAGCTTGAAATCTCACTTAAATATTGCGTTTTACATGTTTTTTTTATTCTTGAGCATGAGTTTTGTCATATTCGATAAATTATACTTAATGAGTAGTTGAGTTTTTTTTGGGGATAAAAGCTTTACCGCTGGTAACCAAAAAAACTTTTATTAATTCTTTTGTAACTAACTTCTTTCTTTCTTTTGGTGATCATTGAAGTAAAAAGAACAAAGTCGGGAGACAAAAGTTTTAATTAATAAGTGTGGAAAAGTTCATTTTAATAATTACATAATAAAACGTGGCAATCATTGCTTTTTAAATTTAATGACAAGTGAATTTTTAAAATTATTATTGAACGTTGAATTTGTAATCCGATTAACTAAAAAGGGGCAGGAAAATTTCAAACGAGGACTGAAATTGTCCATGTTAATATTTTTCTGAATATTAAATAATGGAATTGTTAGTTTAAACTTTCCTAAATACCAATACTAAACCTGGTAAGAACTTGTTAATTCTAAAGAAAATCTAAGTCGATGATTATAACCGATAATTCTTTTAGGAAACATAAAATAGGGCAAATTATAAGCAGAGCAACCGGGGAATTCGTACCAAAAATAGGTCGACTCTAACCTCCACCTAACGTACGATAACCTCACTTTCCCTTGTCAAAGTGTGCTCATAAATTTGCTACCGTTTAGGCAGTTAACCGTAATCTCGCACAGGCATCCCGTTAACGCTGCTGTCTTCACAGTTACAAGCCCTCTGAAACTGAATATCCAAAAGGTTGGGTTTATACTAACACCGCTCCCACTTCCACAGAGAAAAACCAACATTAAACTACACATCGGCCATCCATCCATTAAGTATATTGCGGAATTGTTAATTCGGACAACATCACAGAATAACCCTGCTCTTCCAGTTTGAAAACCTATTCGTAACTCCCTCATTTACATTTCATTAAGATTTCTATTTTTTTTATCTATCCCAAACCTTGTTTTTACTCTACATTTTATTGAATTCCTCCAAAACTGTAACAGTAATTTTCGGTGTAAAAGTAACCAATACTAATATTCCATCGTCCATTTTTACATTAACCAAAAAAAAGAAAAAAAATTCACTACCATTTTTAATTTAAAAAAAAGAAGAAAAATCAAATTTCCTTAAGTAAATTCACAAATTATATAATAACCTTTTAGATTCGGTCTAAACCAAACCACATTTATTCTAATTAGGCAATTCTGCAAAAGCTAAAAAGAACAATTAAATACTTGTTCAAAATCTCTAAAGTTTAACTCTCTTATTCATAGAGAATATGTTTCATAGTTAACAAATTTTATTAAAAATATCAGTTGATAATGCTTGAATTAATTTTTTTTAATAAAACCTTAAGTGTTTAAAACTCTCAAGAAAAGAAAACAAAAACAACCAATCCAATTAAACTTAATATTATTTTAATATAATATATTAATATAGATTTTTCTAATAATTAATCTTCACGATGCGTACATTTACAATTACAATAAAATACAACCGTTTTTATTTATAAATAAATAAGTCATAAGCGGTCGATTAAATAATTCCCTCATTATTCCCAATCCTTATGCAAACAAACAAAAACTAACATTTGAAAACCCTATATTTAGCTATACCTCGCAACCTGGAGTAAGTTCGAGAGGCCTCATCGTGCTGCTGCAGAATGTAAAGGGTGAGTGAAGTTGTTATTTTATTTTTACAATATAATTGTTGGTATTTTTTGTTGATCTTAGCTGATCAATGAATTTTGTTTATTTGCATATTTTCTTTTACTATCAATTGGTTTTTTTATTGTGTTTAAGAATATGAGCAAACTTAATTTTAACGTTTTATTATTTATGAATGAGTTTTAAAGCATGAATGGGAAAAAGAGAATAACTGACCTACATTAATTTATTGTCTTCCAAAAAAATTAAACCTCAAAATAATTGCGTAAATAGTTGCTCACATTTTTAACTCAATAATTTTACATACTTTTACTTGAAATTTTTTTTTTGCTACAAAATTTTAATCGACTCGCGAATAAATTGTAAGAAAAGAATTATATTTTGATAAACCAGTAAAATATGTATGTATAGGTTAAATATGTGGTTGATAGATTAGTCATTAGTCTATATTATACATAAGTTGATAAATTTCCGTACTTAATAAATTTATGAATTAAAATGAATCTTTGAGCTTTTGTTATTATTTAAATTTTCTTGCCTGATGGCCTAAGAGCTGTTGTGAGTTTTCAATGTAGGGGTTTTAGCATAATATCAACGTCGCTAAAACCAAAGGTAGGGTGGGTTATGAGACGTTCGTCTTCGGTTACATCTAGAAGACGTTATTTATTCGGTAATATGGTAATATGTAGGTACACAAAAAAAAAAAAACCGAAGGAGTCTAAAATAATATTTGTGTTGCAGGGTTTTTGTGTGGATTCAGAGAAAGCAGGTGGACCGTACCCCCCCACACGACTGCTTGCTAGTGGCTTAAATGGCTCCCATTAGTCCTTCTTGTTTTCTAATCATTATATATTTATTTGCATCATTTCACATAAAATTTTTGAACACCTCTGTTACTAAAAGATTAATTTAATTTTTCTTTGAAATGCGTAGACCCCTGTATATGACATAAATTGGCGCCCAACGTGGGGCCTGAAATGTTCAGTTAAAACTCATTATTCTCAATTAAAATCGTAATAGTAGAAAATACTTTTAAGTGCTACATTGAACTTTCAGCTCTACATATTCTTCAGTTTATTTTCATGGGAAAGCTGAGTATTATATTACAATGTTATCCTTCACAGCCAAATAAGTTTTAGAACTTTTAGGATTTTCGATAAGTTGGCTTTCTGACCGACTTATTGACCATAAGATTATCTAATATTTTTTTTGCTTGGATGAGAAATGTTGCGATATGATAGTTTTCTTTCTAGTAGATTTCCGTGTATATTTCATCGGTTGCTTTATAAGCTGATGAGTTATCGACATCCTGATAATACCAGGATCTACATAATTGTTGCAGTAAGCATTTTTATGTCCGGCTTTATCGGTACTTTTAGTTTAAAAGGAGAGAAAGTATGTTGGTTTTCAGCATAATTCAAGTTTTGACATATACATAAAATCTTAGCACATTATTGCCGATAAATACATTTTTTTTTTTCAAAACTCATATCCCTTATGGGCATCAACATAGGTAAAGAAAATTTAAATAATTAAATGAAATTATTTTTTTGCGTGTTAAATATATAAAAATTCTTTTTTCTCAAAATATTTAGAAAATTAAAATAAATATAGTTATCGTGAATATTTGTGAAATATCCAACTTTTACGTTTTGTCTTTATCACATATGGCTTATTGGCCTCTGTAATTCAAAAATTTTTTTTGGAATTTTTTCTTGAATTTAAAACAAATTCAAATCTAACATAATATAATAATTGAGAGCCTGTATCAGTAGTGTTTTACAATTTCATATTCCATTCGACCTAAGAATTGCTTTTTAAATTTGATTTTTGACATTCTGTTACATTCGCTGTTTTTAATTTAAAAATGTCTTTGTTACATTCTCCACCTCTACTTTCAAATCAGGATTTGCCTGAATTAAACTCTGCCTGTTTTATTTGTAGCGAGGACATGACTGATTCCCAGGAAATTTTGATTATTGCCACATGTAATCATGAATTTCATAGGAACTGTATAGAAACATATCTGTCAAAAGCTTCTGAATGTCCCTATTGTAAGAAGTGTTGTGAGTTAGCAGATCTTACGATAAGGAGGACAGAATCTCAATTACCTAGAAATAGCCCGGTGCAACAAGCCCCCAAACAAAATAATCAAACTCGTGGAAAGCCTAGAGGTGCTATGGCAAAGAAGTACAATACTCGCAATGCTAGTAAAAATTTAAATCAGGAATTTCGCCAAGCCCCATTAGTGGAATTAAGTACCGTAAACCCGTGTTTTGATACGGAGAATTTTAGCGTTAACAGTCCTTTACGAAATGTGCCACCCTCTTACATGGCCCCAAATCAGACCCAAATACCACAAAATTTACCTTATACTCAAAACCGACCGGATGCACACTCTAATATAAATGTTCATCAACTTAATCAAATGATCGAGAGCACATTGAGTAGACTTCTTCAAAATCTTAATATAGGCCCGAATAATTATCAACCTTGTTCACAAAATATTCCAAATAACTTCCAATTTCATCAACCTTATCAGTCATATGCTATTCCTAGAAACTCTGCAACTATTCCGCAGAATAGAGAAGAACCTTTTGCCATGAGAGCAGAGAAAATTACTTCCATCATTCAAAATTGGAATTTAAAATTTGACGGTTCTGTTAATGGGTTGAATGTAGAAGAATTTCTTTATCGGGTTAGATCTTTAACAACTGAGAACTTCAATGGGGATTTTAACATCATTTGTAAAAATTTACATATACTGCTTGTTGGTAAAGCACGCGAATGGTACTGGAGGTACCACAAGCAAGTTGAAAACATTGACTGGAATCAATTCTGTGCAGCTCTGAGATATCAGTACAAGGACTTCCGTTCGAACTATGATATTAAGGAGGAAATTCGCAATAGAAAAATGAAACCAGGAGAAAAATTTGAAACTTTTTATGAATCGGTTTGTACTATGTTAGACAGATTGGAAAATCCAATTCCAGAGGCCGAATTAGTGGAAATATTGACGAGAAATTTGCGTTCAGATATTCGTCACGAACTCCTCTACGTCCCAATATATTCCATAGCACATCTCAGAAAACTAGTACAAATGAGAGAAAATTTGCTTGGAGACGACTATTTACGAAAAACTGTCCCCGTTAAACCACAGCAATGCTATTCGCGCCGTTCAGTTGCCGAGTTAGATGCACCTGATGAGTACTCCCCGGAAACCCTCACAGTTGAATCCACAGTGGATGCAATTAGATCAAGTGCCATGGTAACAAACTGCTGGAATTGCGGAGAAGCAGGGCACCATTGGGAAGACTGCTTAAAAGAGAGAAAGATTTTTTGCTACGGTTGTGGAGAAAAAAATACTTATAAGCCCCAATGTGTACGTTGTGCAAATAGAAAAATGAGTTCAAAAAACTAATTATCGACAAAACTTCTGATTCACCAAGTGACCCCATAAAATTAGAAAGTAAGTCCCATCCTAATTTGACAATCATGCCCAGAATTTTTAAATGCGATCATAAATTTCAAGTTGATAAAATTTTATATCCTATTCGACCTTTCCATGTAAAGTTAGCAGAGTACTTAAGTAAACGCGACAAAATTTTCAATATAGACAGTATTACTGCAGTTCAACTAAAACCGCCGAAGAGATCCACCGTGCGTCTTCGAAATTATTTTAAACTCCGAAAACAATCTTCAAAATTTATTATTTCCGCTATTATTAATAGTCCACAGGACAAAAGATATTATGCGAAAGTAGGTTTTCTTAGTTTTACAGAATATGGTCTTTTAGATACAGGGGCGAATGTTACCTGTATTGGTTCTGACCTAGCAAAATATGATTTTTCGAATTTATCTGCTTTTTCATCCTCAAGGACAAATGTCAAAACAGCTGATGGTACGGTACAAAAAACTCTTGGAATGTTAGAGGTAGATGTCTGTTTTAGAGATCAAACCCATAGAATGAAAATTTTAGTTGTTCCCTCTCTTTCACAGCGATTAATTCTTGGTTTAGACTTTTTAAAAGTTTTTAAATTAGCCACTGATATTTTCGAGTCTGCCATTGTGTTAGATACTTCTGTCAATTTACCAATAACTAAAGATTTGTCTGCCCTAAGTGGAAACGAATTTGCGTCCCAGTCCATATCTCACATCGAACAAAATTCTGAAAGTAAAGTCAATTACCAGTATCCCCTGACCCCCAGCCAACGTCAGCAGCTTAACGCCATAATAGATTTGTTCCCAAATTTTGAAAAGGATGGTTTAGGTAAAACTAGTCTTATTGAACATAACATTGATGTGGGTTCCACAAAACCCATCAAACAAAGGTTTTATCCAGTTTCTCCTGCCGTGGAGCGCTTAATGTTTCAGGAAATTGATAGGATGTTGTCCTTAGGTGTCATAGAGGAATCATCTTCACCCTGGAGTTCACCTATGCGACTCGTGTTAAAACCTAATAAAGTTCGGCTCTGTTTGGATGCCCGAAAAGTTAATTCTCTGACCGAAAAGGATGCATATCCCCTTCCCAATATTGATGGGATATTTTCTCGTTTACCAAAGGCAAATTTAATCTCAAAACTAGATCTCAAAGATGCCTACTGGCAAATTGGCCTAACTGAACAATCTAAGCCTTTAACTGCGTTTACAGTTCCAGGACGGCCATTGTACCAGTTTACGGTAATGCCATTTGGTCTCTGCACAGCACCACAGACAATGTGTCGGTTAATGGACCAAATTATTCCACCAGAATTGAAATACTGCGTTTTCGGTTATCTTGATGACCTTATTATTATATCCGAAGATTTTTCATCACATTTATCAGTCTTGGTTCGAATTGCCGAACAGTTTCGCAAGGCAAATCTGACTTTAAATGTCTCAAAAAGTTCATTTTGTGTAACACAGGTTAAATACCTAGGTTATGTTATAGGATGTGGGGGAATTAAAACAGATCCCGAGAAAATAGATTCGATTCTTAATTGGCCAGTTCCAAAAAATTTAAAGCAGGTCCGCGGTTTCCTTGGTCTCGCCGGCTGGTACCGCCGATTTATAGAAAACTTTTCTACCATAACTTTTCCAATAACCGAAGTATTGTCTACAAAGCGGAAATTTCAATGGACAGAATCGGCGCAGGTAGCATTTGAGAAAATAAAACATATGTTGACAAGAGCTCCAGTTTTATCCAACCCCGATTTTTTAAAGAAATTTTATTTACACTGCGACGCCAGCGACTATGGCATTGGTGCTGTTTTAGTCCAACACGATAAGGATGGATGTGAAAAACCAATAGCCTATATGTCAAAAAAACTAAACACCGCTCAAAGGAACTATAGCGTTACTGAGCGTGAGTGTTTGGCAGCAGTGGAGGCTATCCATAAGTTCCGTTGTTACTTGGAGTTACAAGAATTCGAGGTAATTACTGACCACTCATCTTTGGTTTGGCTCATGAAGCAGCCAAATTTAACAGGGAGATTGGCTCGTTGGGTTTTTAAACTCCAATCTTACAAATTCACCATAAGTCATCGACAGGGAAAAAATCATATAGTCCCTGATGCTCTTAGTAGAATGTATTTTGAGGAGGTATCCTCTCTAGAGTTGGCGGAAGCAGAAATCGATTTAAATTCAGAACATTTCAAGGACAAAGACTATGAAGATTTAAAAACCAGGATACTGGAAAATAAAGAAAAATACCCAGATATAAAAATCGTAGATAACTTCGTTTACATAAGAACTGAACATACAACTGGAGATCCTTGCCAGGAAGAAAATATTTGGAAGTTGTGGATACCAACTCAACTTAGAAACCAAGTTATTAAAAGAGCACACTGCTCAGCTGTAACAGTTCATGGCGGAATGCAAAAAACATTAGAACTCATTCGACGAAACTTTTATTGGCCAGGTATGGTGATAGATGTCCGTAATTTTGTACGCCAATGTACAACCTGTAAACAAATAAAATACCCCAATGTATCTCTTACCCCGGAAATGGGCCAGCAGGCTGTATCCATAAGACCGTTCCAACGTTTATATGTCGATCTTTTAGGCCCTTACCCAAGAAGTAAGAACGGAAACATCGGGTTGTTAATCGTGTTAGATCACCATAGTAAGTTCCATTGGCTATGTCCTTTAAGAAAATTTTCCTCGTCTTGCATACAGAATTTTTTGCTCACTCAAATATTTCACACTTATGGGGTGCCAGAGATCATCATAAGTGACAACGGTTCGCAGTTTAGAGCAAATGAATTTCAAGCCTTTTTGACGAAACTCGGTATTTCTCATGTTTTCACAGCTTTGTATTCACCGCAGTCGAATGCATCAGAACGCGTAAATAGGTCTATCATTGCGGGAATTAGATCCTTTTTGAAGGACGACCAGCGGTTATGGGATGAAAATATCAGTTCTATTAGTTGTGCTTTGAGAAACTCATTTCACCAGGCAATAAAATGTTCTCCTTATCATGCCTTATTTGGAATGGATATGATAACGCACGGTTCTTCATATAAGCTTTTAGCGAAAACTAAACTTCTAAATGAGTCAATTAATCCTTTAACTCGAGATGATCAACTTGCTATTTTAAGAAAGGACTTGAGGAAGAACATGCAGGAAGCTTACAAATCGAACAAACATAGATACGATTTGCGTACAAGACCCAATTCTTTTACTATCGGCCAAGAAGTGTTCCGTAGAAACTTTTCTCAAAGTAACTTTGAGAAACGATATAATGCTAAGTTGGCTCCAGTGTTTATTAAGTCGAAAATACGTGAAAAAATTGGTAATCATTACTACGTTCTGGAAGATTCAAAGGGCAAAGTTGTAGGTACGTTCCACGCCAAGGACATCAGATCCTGACACTGTAATTGTAAGGTAGATTTTTGTAATTTTCTATTTATATTATAATAGTAAATAGGGTAATGTACTGAATGGCTCTAAGAAAATTATCAGAATTGCTGCGAAGGATTGCAAGCACTAATATGGTAACCTATTGCCTTGTTAGAAATCATACCTGCTGCATTTCTTTTAGCCCAGGCTAATCAAGTAAAAGTATAACTGAAATTTACTCTACGCAGATTATTACTAGTCACTTTTTCCTTGTAAATACTACACACTCATACAATTATTGCCGTAACCGATTGCGGGTATTAAATTCGTCTTCCGTACTGTTAAAAATTAATAAAATATTAGTAAATATTTAATAATATGTATTTGTATATATTTTTTTTTGACATTTATGCTTGTTATTCAAAAAAATAAACTACCAAAAAAATAATGGTTTTCCATACTTATTGTGTAATGTAGTTTGATTTTTGTCGGTAAAAATCTATTTGTTTTCAAAAAGAAAAAATATTAAATTTTACAAAATATGCTCTTTAATAAATAAATAATATCAAAATTAATGTAAATTCATTTTAAATGAAACGTAAATTACCCATTTTTTTTTAATGAATGTTCGGTTGTTTAAGAGGAATTTTCGTTTGAATTAAACTACATAACATTTTGAGTGCAAAATTACTTCCATCTAATTCAAAACACCAAGGGTTTAGAATTATCCGGTTTGTAAGATACGATTATAAAACTGTGCGAAGTAATATTTCAAAACAGTAACTAATTCCTGAAAAAAAGAAAAAAACTTCAAAAGGAAACGTTTGTCTATGTAAAAGGAAAGAGTTAAAGTATTTTACTGAAAACGTTGCAAAATACCCACTTACATATACATACCTATTGATTGCTTATTACAAACATGTAAGAATTTGCTTCAAACAGGTTTTACCCAACACTATTGCTTAACCGAATTGTTTACTTAATTGTAGCCCTGTAAAATTTTACTCCATACATGTTGTAACCAACATTCTTAGTGATCGGAATAGTGTCTTTGCTAAATAGGTAGTTGTAATTGTAAATGCATTTCTATCAATACGTTTATAGTATGTGTAAAGCTTGAAATCTCACTTAAATATTGCGTTTTACATGTTTTTTTATTCTTGAGCATGAGTTTTGTCATATTCGATAAATTATACTTAATGAGTAGTTGAGTTTTTTTTGGGGATAAAAGCTTTACCGCTGGTAACCAAAAAAACTTTTATTAATTCTTTTGTAACTAACTTCTTTCTTTCTTTTGGTGATCATTGAAGTAAAAAGAACAAAGTCGGGAGACAAAAGTTTTAATTAATAAGTGTGGAAAAGTTCATTTTAATAATTACATAATAAAACGTGGCAATCATTGCTTTTTAAATTTAATGACAAGTGAATTTTTAAAATTATTATTGAACGTTGAATTTGTAATCCGATTAACTAAAAAGGGGCAGGAAAATTTCAAACGAGGACTGAAATTGTCCATGTTAATATTTTTCTGAATATTAAATAATGGAATTGTTAGTTTAAACTTTCCTAAATACCAATACTAAACCTGGTAAGAACTTGTTAATTCTAAAGAAAATCTAAGTCGATGATTATAACCGATAATTCTTTTAGGAAACATAAAATAGGGCAAATTATAAGCAGAGCAACCGGGGAATTCGTACCAAAAATAGGTCGACTCTAACCTCCACCTAACGTACGATAACCTCACTTTCCCTTGTCAAAGTGTGCTCATAAATTTGCTACCGTTTAGGCAGTTAACCGTAATCTCGCACAGGCATCCCGTTAACGCTGCTGTCTTCACAGTTACAAGCCCTCTGAAACTGAATATCCAAAAGGTTGGGTTTATACTAACACCGCTCCCACTTCCACAGAGAAAAACCAACATTAAACTACACATCGGCCATCCATCCATTAAGTATATTGCGGAATTGTTAATTCGGACAACATCACAGAATAACCCTGCTCTTCCAGTTTGAAAACCTATTCGTAACTCCCTCATTTACATTTCATTAAGATTTCTATTTTTTTTATCTATCCCAAACCTTGTTTTTACTCTACATTTTATTGAATTCCTCCAAAACTGTAACAGTAATTTTCGGTGTAAAAGTAACCAATACTAATATTCCATCGTCCATTTTTACATTAACCAAAAAAAAGAAAAAAAATTCACTACCATTTTTAATTTAAAAAAAAGAAGAAAAATCAAATTTCCTTAAGTAAATTCACAAATTATATAATAACCTTTTAGATTCGGTCTAAACCAAACCACATTTATTCTAATTAGGCAATTCTGCAAAAGCTAAAAAGAACAATTAAATACTTGTTCAAAATCTCTAAAGTTTAACTCTCTTATTCATAGAGAATATGTTTCATAGTTAACAAATTTTATTAAAAATATCAGTTGATAATGCTTGAATTAATTTTTTTTAATAAAACCTTAAGTGTTTAAAACTCTCAAGAAAAGAAAACAAAAACAACCAATCCAATTAAACTTAATATTATTTTAATATAATATATTAATATAGATTTTTCTAATAATTAATCTTCACGATGCGTACATTTACAATTACAATAAAATACAACCGTTTTTATTTATAAATAAATAAGTCATAAGCGGTCGATTAAATAATTCCCTCATTATTCCCAATCCTTATGCAAACAAACAAAAACTAACATTTGAAAACCCTATATTTAGCTATACCTCGCAACCTGGAGTAAGTTCGAGAGGCCTCATCGTGCTGCTGCAGAATGTAAAGGGTGAGTGAAGTTGTTATTTTATTTTTACAATATAATTGTTGGTATTTTTTGTTGATCTTAGCTGATCAATGAATTTTGTTTATTTGCATATTTTCTTTTACTATCAATTGGTTTTTTTATTGTGTTTAAGAATATGAGCAAACTTAATTTTAACGTTTTATTATTTATGAATGAGTTTTAAAGCATGAATGGGAAAAAGAGAATAACTGACCTACATTAATTTATTGTCTTCCAAAAAAATTAAACCTCAAAATAATTGCGTAAATAGTTGCTCACATTTTTAACTCAATAATTTTACATACTTTTACTTGAAATTTTTTTTTTGCTACAAAATTTTAATCGACTCGCGAATAAATTGTAAGAAAAGAATTATATTTTGATAAACCAGTAAAATATGTATGTATAGGTTAAATATGTGGTTGATAGATTAGTCATTAGTCTATATTATACATAAGTTGATAAATTTCCGTACTTAATAAATTTATGAATTAAAATGAATCTTTGAGCTTTTGTTATTATTTAAATTTTCTTGCCTGATGGCCTAAGAGCTGTTGTGAGTTTTCAATGTAGGGGTTTTAGCATAATATCAACGTCGCTAAAACCAAAGGTAGGGTGGGTTATGAGACGTTCGTCTTCGGTTACATCTAGAAGACGTTATTTATTCGGTAATATGGTAATATGTAGGTACACAAAAAAAAAAAAACCGAAGGAGTCTAAAATAATATTTGTGTTGCAGGGTTTTTGTGTGGATTCAGAGAAAGCAGGTGGACCGTACCCCCCCACACGACTGCTTGCTAGTGGCTTAAATGGCTCCCATTAGTCCTTCTTGTTTTCTAATCATTATATATTTATTTGCATCATTTCACATAAAATTTTTGAACACCTCTGTTACTAAAAGATTAATTTAATTTTTCTTTGAAATGCGTAGACCCCTGTATATTACAAAAGTGAATACGGCATTTATAAAATAATTTTCGTATGTCTTCCCGCAAATCGACACACGTACTTTCCTCGACAAGGTGTTTGTGAAGGTTGCGCTCATGTGAGATGTTACTTCCATTTTTTTTATAGAAAATTGCTTCTAATTTTCTAAATTGCACGACAAAGTCTGGTTTAGGCTTTTTTAAAAATCCTTTTGACACCTGATCAACCCACGTACTGGAATCTTGATTACATTCGTATTCTACAAGGTTAAGCTTTCGAATAATATAGCCAGCTATATATTCTAGGGCATCATCTTGCAGAATACCAATGACATCTAGATTCGAACCGTATAGGTCATTGGGTAAGTCGTCATTATTTTGAGATACGAAACAGCTGTCGAAGCTCTCATCTTCTGAAATTATCTCATTAAAGATTAAAGGCTGTGTATAACAAACACGCAATTGCCATTACTGTCCAACCAATTTGTGTTGTCAGTTTCGACATTTCCCATGCCATTTAGATGTTCGCTATTTCTTGCTGAAATAAGAAAAAAGCAAATTAAATAAATAAAAATAGTTGAATTTTTTAAAATGTTCCGTTAGACATTTTCAAACATACCCAGTATGTACTTTCGTAGCCTGTATTTAAACTGCTGCGGCGAAGGATGGTCGTTTAATCCTCCTTTGCTGCGGATTGCTCCAAAAAAATTCTCCAAGACATCTTGGTTAAGACGGCTGGTTATGATATATCTCATGCCGTACCTTTCAACATATTTAAGCAACATGTCCAGTGCGTTGTTGGTAGTGATGATACCTTTTTGAAATGGGTCCAACGTTTTCTTTCCCGGCACAATGGGTCTTGTCATAACGTTTGTCATGCGATCTATCCAAAAAATGATTCCGCGTTAGTTTTAGAAGATGGGGTGCATCCAAGAATGTAAATAATTTTTCCTCTCGGTTTGCAGGGTTTAGAAGCCATGGTTTTTCTATAGAAAATAATGTATTAATTTTAAAATTAAAAAGATAGATTGTTGTGTTATTTTGTGTTTTATGTTCTTATGAATCTTAAATGTAGATGAAGCTTATATATATGCATATGAATATATGTACACAAATCATGCTTCTTATGCAAATTGCTTAACTAAAACTTAGCAAAATTATATACACGAAACCGATGATTCTTATTAAAGGGCTGCATGAACAACTTCATTCATGAACATACTGAAATGCTTATTCACTGAAAGTCGTGTTCGAATAAAATTGTGATTACCGAACAAACTGTTGTTTTATTCATGCTGCTATGAACACATTTCGTTTCATATCGTAAACACACATAGGTTGTTCAATGAAACGGGCTTTGTTTCATAGTTTTCATTCTCTCTCATTTATTTTTATTAATACTCAATAGCAATGTTGCCACTTCAGTAAATTCATATAATTATTTGCATGCGTTGCCCATGTGTAATTTAAATTTTAACACATATGTAGATATACCTATGCACATACATATATGTATAGTATACAAATTTGGAATATAAACAATAAATAAAATGCATAATATGTTTGTTTTTTTTTTGCTTGTCATTTGCATTTTTGAATAATACAAATCTTTGAAACATGGCAAGATTTAATTGTCTTGTAATGTACTGTACACGGCCCTGAAATGAAACGAACTCATAAAAAACACACACATTTTTAGGTGAAAGATGAAAAACAAAAGGAGGAATGAGTTTATGAGAAATTTAATTGTTAGTTTTGTAAGTGTCTTAGGAGTCTGACCACGTGGTTGCTTTCCATGAAGTATTTCATGATAGCTTTGATGTGTTACTATGGTGGGAAATAAATAAATCAAAATTTCCTCTTTTATACCAGGTAAGCTGCAAAATTTTCGCCACACCGGCTAGCAGTGCCTCTTCAGAACGGGTGTTTTCGTCAGCAAGAAATTTACTTTGCGAAAAATGTTGCGTCATTGGGTGGAATACAGCGTCAGTCGAACAAATTATGTTTTTACATCATAATGTTTTACATCATGATGTATATGACACTTTTTTGCCTAGAATTTATCACTTTTATTTTAACCATGACTTATCTAATTTTTTAGTTCTCATTATAATAATATCTGTAGATTGTTAAGCATTTTGAATTTATTAGCTATCTACTTTTTTTCTATTTAAGACAAAAATATTGCCGAACATTTTTTAATGTTAGTGAATGTTTTTGAAAATAAAATTAAATATCTTTAATTTTATTGAAAATTTACATTGAAAACAAAAATAAATTTGAGTTTTTATTTCAATATTAATGTATCTCTTAAACTTGTTGCATTTACCCCTCATGGTTAATTCTATTTTTTTTTTAAACTTTCTTATGTTTTTATTTTTCTACAACTGGCAACACTGACATTTAAATCATACTGTTTTTTCATGAACTTATTCGAGATTTGTTCAATGGTTGTTCTGTTTCATGGTTGTTAATGTTCATATTCTCTTGTATAAGCAAATAAACTAATTTCATCTTATTCGTCTCTTAAATATCGAGTGTTCATTGCTTTCATTTCATTGTATTTCATCTTACTGAATACGAATGAAGCGAACACAAAATTATAATGAAGGTTTCATGAACATCATTATTAAGTTTCATGCAGATGTTTAATTCTTATGTATTAAACATCTGCATGAAACTTTATAATGATGTTCATGAAACCTTCATTATAATTTTGTGTTCGCTTCATTCGTATTCAGTAAGATGAAATACTATGAAATGAAAGTAATGAACACTCGATATTTAAAAGACGAATAAGATGAAATTAGTTTATTTGCCTATACAAGAGAATATGAACATTAACAACCATGAAACAGAACAACCATTGAACAAATCTCGAATAAGTTCATGAAAAAACAGTATGATTTAAATGTCAGTGTTGCCAGTTGTAGAAAAATAAAACATAAGAAAGTTAAAAAAAAAAAAAATAGAAATAACCATGAGGGGTAAATGCAACATGTTTAAAAGATACATTAATATTGAAATAAAAACTCAAATTTATTTTTGTTTTCAATGTAAATTTTCAATAAAATTAAAGATATTTAATTTTATTTTCAAAAACATTCACTAACATTAAAAAATTTTCGGCAATATTTTTGTCTTAAATAGAAAAAAGTAGATAGCTAATAAATTCAAAATGCTTCACAATCTACAGATATTATTATAATGAGAACTAAAAAATGAGATAATTCATGGTTAAAATAAAAGTGATAAATTCTAGGCAAAAAAGTGTCATATACATCATCCAGCACGATCAACATCCATCGTTTTCATATTATGATGTAAAAACATAATTTGGTCAACTGACGTTGTATTCCACCCAATGATGCAACGTTTTTCGCAAAGTAAATTTCTTGCTGACGAAAACACCCGTTCTGAAGAGGCACTGCCAGCTGGTATGGCGAAAATTTTGCAGCTTACCTGGTATAAAAGAGGAAATTTTGATTTATTTATTTCCCACCATAGTAACACATCAAAGCTACCATGAAATACTTCATGGAAAACAACCACGTGGTCAGACTCCTAAGACACTTACAAAACTAACAATTAAATTTCTCATAAACTCATTCCTCCTTTTGTTTTGCATCTTTCACCTAAAAATGTGTGTGTTTTTTATGAGTTCGTTTCATTTCAGGGCCGTGTACAGTACATTACAAGACAATTTAATCTTGCCATGTTTCAAAGATTTGTATTATTCAAAAATGCAAATGACAAACAAAAAAAAACATATTTTGCATTTTATTTATTGTTTATATTCCAAATATGTATACTATACATATATGTGTATAGGTATATCTACATATTTGTTAAAATTTAAATTACACATGGGCAACGCATGCAAATAATTATATGAATTTACTGAAGTGGCAACATTGCTATTGAGTATTAATAAAAATAAATGAGAGAGAATGAAAACTATGAAACAAAGCCCGTTTCATTGAACAACCTCTGTGTGTTTACGATATGAAACGAAATGTGTTCATAGCAGCATGAATAAAACAACAGTTTGTTCGGTAATCACAATTTTATTCGAACACGACTTTCAGTGAATAAGCATTTCAGTATGTTTATGAATGAAGTTGTTCATGCAGCCCTTTATTATGTATGAACCTTAACTAAAACCAAATTAAATTACGAAGATTATGATGAACCAAAACCAAGCAAAATAATATATACAAAAAAGATTAAGATTTCTATGCATGAATAGTTATTAAAATTAATTAAAAAAATTACGTTTTAATAACCCTTTTTAAGGAGCTTCATTTGTTGTTCTATATTGAAGAGAGAACAAAACATTTACCGTAGTTATCGCCGAGAAAGTGTGAGAAGTGTGTTAAGATTAAGTGGCGTATTAGCGTTGTATTCATCCGTATGAATTTAACTTACCTGTAGTTACACCTAATTCTTTTAACAATCTACGGTTTGTCGGGCCCATGTCACACACAACAGCGACAACAGGAAATCCACAGTCATAGAATTGTATTATTATGGCGTTCAAAATATCAGTTGACATTTTGCAGTCATAGTTGTAAAATACGGGCTGTTTCCATGATATTCTTAAGCCTCGTGCCATAACAACTTGGACGAAGTTTGCTGGCTTTCGTACCACATCATTAATAGCGTCGTACTCAAAGGTTTCCTCTACCTTCATTTCATCAAATGCCAAAACGCATATCTTTTCTTCTGACGATAAATAAGTCGTTTGTCGCATAAAATCTATCGTCTTGTGCAGAATTCCTTCCGTAACGTCGATTTTGCGGCACCACCGTTGTAAGATCGTTACATGAGGTAGAGGATAACCTTTAATATACATATGTCTATACGCTCTAGGACCAGCTGCGTGTACGCAAATGGCGTTGAATATATTGGCCCATTTCCATTTTACATTGCCTGGCGTCATTAGGCTTCGAACTTGTCCTTCTGTAAAGAACTTTTTTATGGAGTTCATTGCAGCGTTTGTTTGCAGCAGCTGGAATCGAAGTTCTTTATTTTCTGCTTCTAATTTATAAACTTTGTCCTTGTATTCTTTTTATACAATTTCAAAGTACGTCATGTCAGTTTGAGATTCTTTTTCTTCACAATTCGGTTTTGAAACCTTTGAAGCAGTGGACGTCAGTTCTTTTTTTGTAAACAATTTTAGTCCCGGTAAATTTGCAGGTTGCATACAGTTAGGTATTACTGCCCTTTCTATTATGCAGTTGACATCGGGGTTTTCATTTGGCATATACATTTGTTGTACCTCAGGCATTATTGCGGTTTTATTGGGCACATACACTTTTTGTACTTCAGGCACTATTACGTTTTTATTGGACACATATGTACATTTGTTGTACTTCAGGCACTATTGGCATAGCTTTTGGCAACAAACGAGCAAAACGTCCCACGAATATTATATCACTTTTCGAAAAATGGTTAATACATATTCTTGTGCCTGTGTTAAACGCCTTACCGCACAACTTACTCCACTTTTGGCTCATTGTAGCGATTCTTGGAGGTTTAAAAAAAGTGCCGTTTCCAGGCACATCTTCCTTGCCGCATAATAAACATTTACGCATTTTGGAAAAGCAAAAGGTTTCACAATTCAAATTATGTTTATTTTGTTTTGGTTATGAGTTTTTTGGTTGGTTCTCCACCACGATGCAAAAAGTTAAGTTGTAGGCGATTGGTTTTAATTTCTTATTTTAAACAACAACTAAAAAAATCACTATTATTACACAAGCCGTATTTAATTTAAGTTATATTTCAAACTTTTTGCACAATTTTCACTACTTTTTTGAACAGAATGTAACGTTTAAAAAGTTTTGGTTTTAATTAAACACAATTTGTTCTTTGCAATAATTTAAAAAGCACTTTTATAACACAAAAGGTATTTCACTAAAGTTATATTTTAAACTTTTTGCACAATTCAATTTAGTTTAAAATTGATTTAATTGATTTTGTTTTAATAAAACTCAGTTGTCCTCTGCGACAACTAAAACACGTTTTTTAAACAATACGTCCTTTTTTTTTATTTAAAATTGAATTCTACAACAATATTTTAAATAAAATCCCGCACAAATTTTTTTTTATCACACTAATTATTTTGAAATTTAACAATATTTTGACATTACCGTAAAAAAACAAATAATTTTGACATTATGAAAGTTTACCACGAATTGAGCAAAAAACAAGTTAGAGTGCTATATTCGGCTGTGCCGAATCTTTGATACCCTCCACCGACAGTTCGAATGTTTAAGGAGTAATATCTGTATGATGTCTTTTTATTATTATTATCTTAAACTGTGACGATTTGTTATTAATTATGGTTTTAGGAGACTAAACTGTTTTCCGGGAGTAGGGCATATATGGGGCCTAGGGTAAATTATGTACCGATCTTCACGAAATTTCACAGTATCATTTATAGTCCTATAAAATTGTGACGAGCCAAAATTTGTTATGATTGCATTATTTTTTACGGTTTTAGGCGTACTAAACTGTTTTCCGGGAGTAGTGTTTATATGGGGCTTAGGGTAAATTATGGACCGACCTTCGCGAAATTTTACAGTGTCATTTCTAGTCGAATAAAACGGACTTGTGCAAAATCTTATGTCATTCCGTGCATTTTTGCATCATTTATGTTAGTTTTTGTAACAAAATTATCAAGTTTTTGAAGGTGGTGGTTCCACATTTTGATTCATAGCTCTGGTCCTACTGAACCGATTTTGCTGAAATTCAATCCCAAACTGCTTAGGATAACAACAAGCAATGTGACACCTAGTTTGTTTATTTCTTTTGAGTTTTTCGAAAGTGAGCGTGTTTTCAACAGACGGACAGACGGACGGACGGACAGACAGACGGACATGGCTAAATCGACTTAGAATTACTCAAGCAGCCAGAATATATATACTTTATGGGGTCTGAGATGAATAATAAAAAAGTTTCACACGGAATGACAAACTTAGTATACCCTCTTCACAACTAATTGTGGTGGAGGGTATAATAATACATTCCGTAGTGCTGCCACCTTCTAATTATTTCACCATGCCACAGTAAATATTCAAAACTAAAATATTCAAAGGTATTCATAGTGCAAAAATATTCATAATTTACTAAAAACCTCGTAGTAATATTCAAAAATATTTAACAAGTGGTAACTTTATAATATAACTAGCTTAACCCGGTGCGCTTCGCTACACTGCTTAAACCACTTCTTCAGTTGAGAGATATTTAATATATGCATCCTATGGAAGGTTTTCCCCCCTGCGCCTTCCCGCTTCATTTTTATTTTCAAAAGTGTAGTATACCATAGGAGTGACTTCTACTAAGTTTGAACATTCTTACTATAACAGTTCTTAAGATATGTGATATTAAACATTGGCGTCCTATGGGGGGTAACATTTCCCCGCTGCTATTTTATTTAAATTTTGGGGTTCAGAAGATCATACTACAAAAAGTTTAATAAAAAGAGTGCAGCGGCTCTAAATTATATTTCTATCTATGAGGGGTACTGCTCCTCCTCTGTCCATTTCTATATTGAAATTTACAGTTAACTATAATAGTAGCTTTAACCACGTTTGAAGACTCTCCCTTTAATAGTTCTTAAGTTGAGCGATATTTAATATATGCATCCTATGGGAGGTGTTTCCCCTATGCACCTACTCGCTTTATTTTTATTTTCAAAAGTGAAGTATACCATAAGAGTGACTTCCACAAAGTTTGAACATTCTCACTATTACAGTTCTTAAGATATGCGATATTAAACATTGGCGTCCTATGGTGGGTACCACTACCCCCGCCGCTATTTTGTTTTAATTTTGGGGCTCAGAAGATCCTACTACCAAAAGTTCAACAAAATGCGTGCAGTGGCTTTTATTAATATTTCTATATATGAGGGGTACTGCTCCTCCCCCGTCTACCCAGCCCATTTGTATATTGAAATTTATAGTTTACTATAATAATAGCTTTAACCACTTTTGAAGACTCTCCATTTAATAATTCTTCAGTTGATCGATATTTAATATATGCATCCTATGGGAGGTATTTCCCCCCCTGCGCCTACCCGCTTTATTGTTATTTTCAAAAGTGTTGTATACCATAAGATTGACTTCTAGAAAGTTTGAACATTCTCACTATTACAGTTCTTTAGATATGCGATGTTAAACATTGGCGTCCTATGGGGGATTCCACTTCCCCCACTGCTATTTTATTTTAATTTTGGGGCTCAGAAGATCTTACTACCAAAAGTTCTGCATAATGCGTGCAGCGGATCTTAATATATGCGATAATTAATATTGGCATCCTATGGGGGATACCAATTCCCCTGCCCCTATCGAAAAAATAAGTAGCCTATTTTATTTTTAGGGCTCACGTGATGTATCTGTAAAAATTTCAGGAAAATCGGTTCAGTAGTTTAGGAGTCTATAAGCCAACAAACATACAAACATTTTTCATTTTTATATATATAGATAAAGTGCAAAATATTAAATATTTCGACGTATGAATATATTTTAAATGGAAGTATTCAAATATTTTTAGTCACCATATATATTAAATATTGTGTTTCTTCAATATCAATATATTACTGCCACACATTACAAACTGCCGAAGTATATGCGAAATGTACGAATATAAATAACATAACAAAACAAAATATGCCGACATGTTGATCATCGACTGCCAAAATATGCGACACAAGATATGCGACTATTACACACGAAATATTTAAATATTTCAGTGTGAATAGTAAACACCCCAGCAAAAACTTGGTAATGACTTGCCATTACTGAACAACTTACTTTTCAATGACTACTTCATACCATCTGCATTACATAGAAGTAGTTTAGTAATGGCTGACATATAATCTGATACTTAAGTACTTGTGTATGAGTTGATTAGCGCTCTTAATTGAGTAAAAAACATAGTTTTTTTATACAAAAACTACACTGCCCCAGTAGATAAGCTGGTAGTGAGCTAGTCTATCAGCACCGAGGTTGCGCGATCGAATCCTGCCAGAGACAGAAAAAAAAATAAAATAAGAAAAAATAGAAACAAAAAATAATATAAGGAAAAATAGAAAAAAAAAATAATAATAAAAAAATTTTTTTTACTTTATTGAAAATATTCATCCAATGAATAACACTACATGTTAGTTGTAATTTTGGTGACATCGGAGTAATAAGTTATTTAAGTCCCTATTTGTAAGCGAATGTGGTAATGACTTATTTAACTCCCTATTTGTAAGCGAGGGTGGTAAGTACTTGCCTCCAATGACATCACCGTGTTAAAATAATGAGTTAAAATGCCAATGTATAAGTAGTGAAGAGTCGTTATATTGGCTTTTTAACTCCCCAGCGGGAAAACTCAGAAGACCTTCTTACTTCAGGCCTTTTTAAAGGCCTGCTTAAAAGATTTTTCGATTCAATTACTATTCTTATCTAACTGCTAAAGAAGGCCTCATAGAAGGCCTCGGCTCTTTCGTATAAAAGATAAGATACACCTTCCACACTCGCTTCTATGAGAAGGGAGTAACATTTTTTGTATTGTTTTTTTGCACAAGCAAAAGCAAAATGAATTTTTTTTGGTCTCGTTACCCTTCTTATGTACCTGCTGAAGAAGCGAGAGCGGAAGGCCTTCTCCGCAATGACAACGTGTGTAAAAAAGATATGAGTATGGAATGGAGCAAGAAGGCCTTGTACATCCAAAAGAAGGGGTACAGAGGCCTTCTAGAAGGCCTTCCTACTCCTTCTTTTTCCCGCTGGGTCATTACTTTGCAATGTAAGTTTTTGCTGGGACATTATTAGTCGAAAAATAAACCAATAATAGTCACAATACGAAGAAGAAAATATTTTTGTGTGTACATACAAAAAAGGTTTAAAAGAGGAAAGATTTTAAATAAGAAATTCTTTGTATGATGTGTTGGTAGATTAAAATATAATTGTTTGATGGTGTTTTTATTTATCGAAAAAAGCTAAATTATGATTGAAAGGTGGGTTTCATAATTTGGGTGCAAAAATATAAAAAGGATTAAAAAACAAAATTAAATGGGTGTTTGGACTAATTATTCAAAAATAGAGTTAAGGTACAAAAGTGCGTTTGTGTTTAAGAAATTTATTTACAACAGTCAAATTATCTTTTATAAGGGTAGACATTTTCATGCATAGGTATGTAGATCAAAGTTTTATAACGTATGCATTTTGAATTCGAATATAAAAACCAATCGCAGTATTGTAACAGAAGATCGGAAAAGGGGTTGCAGGTAGCTTATATGATCTTCCAGGGAAAAGAACATTTAAAGTAGTGATCAGTTGTAAAGGGTATGCACATACGTATGTAAGTAATATGGTTAAAATGTTAGCGACAAAGTAAACTTTGAAAATTGATATTGTTTTTTGCGATACACAAGTTGATTTGAAAGAAAAAAAACATTTGTATGGCTCTTGTTTTTTATAAGTATGTATGTAGTTTGGAAAAAAAAAATTTCAGTTAAAGTATTGTTGTTTTTTTTTTGTTCCTATCATAAATATTTTTTAGGTAAAACATTGTTAAATTAAGCAATAATTATGACGCCAACATTAGCGAAACCTAAATTTTTTTCCAAGGAGGATCCTTTTTTATAAATTTTTTTTGTTATTTTATGCACTTGTGACCTTTTCATTTGTTTTTGCACGCAGAGGCAACAAAGACACAAAAGTAGGTATGCAAATTTTTGATCTTTGCTTTTTTTTTGTTTTTTTTTTAGCTGAAAATAAAGGTTTATTTATTTTTTCACTAGTTTTTTTACAACAGGAATAGGAAAAGAAAGTATAAATTCGTTCGCAAAAGCTGAGCAATAATTATGACGCCAATATTTACGCAGTAAAAGAATTGTACAGAACATTCGAGGCAAGTGATGCGCGAATGTATGCATAAATTTAAACAGAGTTATTGGATTTTATCTCTTTCAGTAAACCAATATATAGCCAATATTAACTTTATTTCTCATTTATATAACAAGAGGTTTTTATTCAATTCAATTAAGGAAAATTGACAATACATTTTATATAAAATGAAAACGTGCTAATAAAAATATTCAAGTGCAGCGTTGTACCAAAATGTTAATTGTCATTTATAAAATACTACTATTTCAGGGGTGATACGTAACAATTCTTCCTCCGCATCATGATTATGGTGTGTAACGGATTAAGGGCTTCTTTGTTCTCTGAGACCGCCTTGGGTCCGGTTGTTGTATGGGCTCTACATTGGGTCGAATCATTTGTGATTGGGATGATTCGTTGGTGGCACTTGAGTATGCAGTACCTGGCGAATTCTATGTGATGGTGATATATTCAAGGCACTGGATTCCGCACGTGGTGTACCGTAGTTAAATTCATCTTCAGATTGTTGTTCTTGATTCTCGGGACTGTTCTGCATTTCCGTAAGGTAGTCCCCATTCGGATCTTGCTGACTTCTTTAGTCTAAGGTGTAATCGCTAACGTCATTGTTTTCAACATTCTGCGGCTCCATTTGCATACCTCCTCGTTGAGCCGGTTCACGCTTGTTACCACCCTGCGAAGCTAAAGTACTCCGAATGTGGTCAACATGCCTCTTAAACTGTTTTTGATTGTACTCGATCGCATAGTGAAGATCGCCCAATCTGCACGAAATTACTCCTGGTAGCCACTTTGTCATCCTAGGATTTCCCGACAGAAAATTCACCGTTTGGCCTATTCGAAATGTTCGATTGTAAAGAAGGAATTGTTTTCCAGTAACCTTGGCTGACGTTTCTTCTGGCCGAACTAAATTGAGACGTGTTCTTAGGGAACGACCCATAAAGAGAGTGGCCGGCGACTCACCAGTAGTCGAATGTGGTGCATTCCGGTATTGTCGTAAAAAGGCATTTAGATTCTTTTGGGCTGTAGACTTTCTTGACCCCATCGCCTTTAATGCCATTTTGACAGTCTGTTCACTTCTTTCCGCCTGTCCGTTTGTTGCCGGATGATAGGGGGCGGTTTGCTTATGGTATTTGACACCGCTCATTTTCAAAAATTCACGAAACTCCGCCGATGAAAAGTTTGTCGCATTATCAGATACGATAGTAACTGGCATACGATAAGCTGAAAATATTTCATCTAAAATGGCTGTTGTTGCTGCAGTCGTAGTAGATGTAGATGATGTAATTTTAACTTCGATCCACTTGCTATATGTGTCAGTCACTATCAGAAACATGTTTCCTAAAAAAGGACCTGCGTTGTCAATGTGCACCCTCTCCCATGGTCCTTTAGGATAGACCCAATGATGTTCACCATATTTAGGAGGTACGTTCGCTTGCATTTCACACTCCTTACACGTTTTGGCACAGTTTTCAATATCTTTATCTATTCCACGCCAGTAAACAAAGGAGCGAGCTAGACCCTTCATTTTCACTATTCCCAAATGCGCATTGTGAAGGTCATCAATTACTTTTTTCTGAAGAGATGGATGTAGGTATAACAATTTTGTGGTCATAAGTAAGACAACCTGCAGTAAGTTTATAACTTTGCTCGGGTGCAGTGTAGCCGGCTTTTTTAAGATCTTTTCCCATTTGTAGAAGTTTAAGAATATTACCTAAGTATTCATCTTTGTCTGTTGTCAGGGCTATTGTAGATGCTCTCAGGGGTAACTGATCGATTTGATTGATTATGAATTGATCAAATTCGTCAATAAGAATACTGTTGATTGAGTTCGATTTGTCGTACATAATACGGGAACAAAAATCCGCGTTTGCATGTTGTTTTGTTTGGTTTGCATATGACATCGTAATCGAAGTTACTTAAAAAATCGGCATAATTCGCCATGCGACTTATGCATAGGTTAGGTAATGACTTTGCAGGGTGCAGTATTTGGGCAAGCGGCTTGTGATCCATAATAAGGGTAAAATGCCGCGCATACAAATATTTAAAAAATTACTTAACTGCCCACACAATTGCTAGTGCCTCCTTGTCCATCTAGGGGTAGCTTATTTCTGTTTTACTTAAGGCTCTACTAGCGTATGCTATCGGTCGTTCGGACCCATTACTCATTTTGTGTGATAACACTGCACCGAAGCCACACTTACTAGCATCCGTTGCCAAAATTAGGGGTAATTCAGGATTGTAGGTATTCAAAACTTGTGGAGAAACAAGAGCTGATTTAATGTCTTCATATGCCTCTTCCCCATCTTTGGTCCACTTAAATTCTTTTTCTAATAACATATTTCTCAGTGGTCGTGATCTTGTGGCCAAATCCGGTATAAAAGCATTATAATATGTAGCTTTTCCTAGTATAAGTTGCATTTCCTCTGGGGTTGACGGCTTAGGAGCATTCTTTACAGCTTCAATATGTTTATCAGATTTGTGAATGCCATGTTTATCTACCCGATGCCCTAAGAATTCTACAGAAGGTGTGGCAAAAACGCACTTTGAACGATTTAATCGCACACCCTGACTCATAAGTTTATTTAAAACTATTTCAAGTGAGGAAATCATGCATTCAAATGTCTCTGCATAGACGAGGATATCATCAAAGAAGCTCATTACGTTTGGTATATCCTTCAACATACCCTCCATACGTCTTTGCTATAATGCAGGGATATTTGCAGCCCCGTAAACAGCTCTAGTGGGCCGAATTAAGCCATGTGTTGGTGTATTTAACGTAAGAATTTGTGCAAACTCTTCATCAACAGGAAGATGAGAATAGGCATCAGTAACATCTAAATGACAGAATATTGTTGAATGTTTCATTTTATTAAGTAGATCTTCAACTTTAGGGATTGGATGCTCATCAATAATTATTCTCTGATTTACTGTAGGTTTATAATTACCTGTTATTCTGATAGCACCGCTCTTCTTCGTTACTATATGTGTAGTTGAAGCCCATTCTGAATAATCCACTTTGTGGTATAGACCCGAAGATATTTTTGAATCGATTTCCCGCATGTAAGCATCTCTGAGTGCTACAGGAATATCCCTGGCTTTAGCAAAAATAGGTGTCGCGTTAGGTTTTAAATGTACTTTAGCCGGAGGACCGACTAACTTGCCAGGTTTACTACTAAAAATGGAATTAAATTGTTTAAGCACTTGCTGCAGCTTTTGTTGCTGTGTATGGTTCATCTCTGGTGGCGCTGTTGCAATATTATTTACCTGATTATTTGTAGAAAAAAGGTTTGCGAAATCAATTTCGTTAACAAATTTTGTAATCCATTCGCGTCCCATTAGAGTGTCAAGGTCTCCATCCACCACATATAAATTGAGCCTAGCTGCTGTTTTTCCCACTTTAGCATTTACAACAACACAGCCCAAACATTTAATTGTATGCCAAGAATAACTAGAAAATTTCTTGTTTGTTGGGTTCAGTTTAATGTACCTTTTAAATGCCCGTAAAGATTTCATACCAATTACAGAGCACGGAGCACCAGTGTCTAATTCCATGTTAAGCAAATGACCATCGACATTAGCATATACCATCTTTTTTGAATTAACTTTCATTGTATTTATTGAAATTACCTGATTCAGCATCTGCACTTGATCAGCAGGTGCTTCTTCTTCTGCTGATATTTGTGATGTTTTTGATGTTGTATGACGAGTTAACTCCATTGTATGTGCAATGTCATATGCAGTCGAAAATTTATCTGGTTTTTTAGAAATTATTTCATTGCTCAATTAGCATAGGATCTAAAAAATTTAATACTCTCTGCATATTTGTTCTTTTTTACATCAAAATGGTCTACCAACGTTTTCTTTATTTCATCGTATGAGAATGTTTCAGGACTGTTTGGTGAAACAAGTACTTTTAATGAATTATTCAATTCAGACCCCATATGCACACGCGCGTATGTGGCATACTCTTGTAACGAACCTTCTTGCTGGGGTATCACTCGCCGATTACCCAGGGTTCACTCACAATAAATTTCCTCGTAAAGAAAGAAAACACCACACCAGTCTTTTTAATTTTAAAATACGACTTTATTAACGTATGTCAGTATGGGGTTATTACAACGACGATTATTATTTGCGTTGGGACAGGCCTAAATTGGAACGCCTACGGGATAACCACGGGAGTTCCAATTCATCCCATACAAACGTTGCACCCAGTGAAGGAAGGCCCAGTGAAGCCACTAAACACGTACGGCCCTGCGGGATAACCACGAGGACGCTGTGTCCAGCAACTCGTAGTCGTGTACCTGCGGGATGACCACGGTCACACTACTACGCTCGGCTAATAATGTCGGTATAGCACTGGATTGCAGCCTGCGGGATGACCACGGAGCTGCAATTAGTTCTACACAAACACCACTACAAATCACTAACTAAACTACCAAGAACTCACAGCGGGATAACCACTGCGCTCGACACCGACTGACCATGATTTTCATTTTCACTCTGCTTTTATACTTTCCTGCCGTCTTACGTACAAGGTGACTGCAACTGTCCAGCTGTTAGGTCAGCTGTTTGGCCCAACTGTTGGGCATGTTGTGTTTGCTACGTGCCGCCAGGGGTCTCCGATGTCAATTCGAATCTACTGGCTACCACTAGAGGTCGCCATAAACGGCCGTTGGTAATTTCAAATTCAAATTCATTTTTGTCTTATAACTATTTACAACCATTATTCATACTTAATAATAAAACAAAAAATAATATAATAATGCCAACATATTAACAATTCATTTTAAAGCAATTGAATAATAATAATAATAATAATAAAAAAAATAATAATGACAACGTATTACAATTCATTTTAACGAAATATCATTTTATGATAATTGAGTGGTAATAATAACAAAAAATACTAAATAATATAATACTGTGCCCATGTTCTGTAACTCTCGTGTCGAGAAACTTTTCGATTGAAATGTGTGAAATAGAACAAAAATGCCGTATATTGAAACAAACAGCTGTTTTTCTCACTAAACTGTGTCCGTAACTTTTTTTGGCGAGTACAAGCTGTCACGCAAGGAAATTACTCGCCAATTTACAGAAAAAGTGTGTCTGTAACATTTTGGTGAAAAAAGTTCCCGCTTTGGACTGTCAAAAAAACTCACGAATAAAAATGGGGCGAGAAAAAAATTTTAACACTAAAAAACAACTAAAAATGCAAATTGCAAAGAATAATAATAATAAAATTATGTTCTTGGCCCTTTTTTTATTGTTTAATTATTTTCTTTTACCATTTTTATAAAATATACGAATTTTTTCAAAGCTCGTTTACAAACAACAAACATTAAAGTCGCACTTTACATTATTTGGCATGGCCGACGGTTGTATTTTCGCCGCCGTCGTTGAAAATTTTTCAATTTTAGTAAATTTTGGTCGCCGTTAACTATATGTGTGACTGGCGTCCTCAACGTCTGCAATGTCACATCGGCTTCGAGTTCAACGTAATCTCCTTTGATAGTTTTTAACATAAGTTACAGACACACTTTTTTCTCACTTTTCGAGAAACGATGGAATATTTTGTTTCACATCTTTTCGATGCGAGAAGTTCTCACTAAAGTTACAGAACATGGGTACTGGTATCCATGGTGTAGGTGGAAACGAAGGCTTCCGACTTCCATCGTCACACTCTTGAGGTGAAATTTTGCTTAGTTGTAGTGCCCAGTCAAAACGAGTGAAGTAATCCTGTACGGTGGTTCCATCAGTAGATTTGTACTCAACCACGCAGAATTGTGGAGCTTTAGATAAATTTGTAGATGACGTGGAATTACTAGAATTTGCCGCCAATGAGGCGTTTGTTGCCTCCACGACTGCTTGTCGTATTGCGCTGGACAGAGAATCAGCCAATTGCTTCATCATGTTCGCATCCATTGTGTTAATTTAAAAACCCCAATTCTGACACCAATGTTGTGTATTTTATTGTATAACAAGAGTTTTTTATTTAATTCAATTAAGGAAAATTGACATTACATTTTATATAAAAAGAAAACGTGCTAATAAAAATATTCAAGTGCAGCGTTGTACCAAAATATTAATTGTCATTTATAAAATACTACTATTTCAGGGGTGATACGTAACAAGTCTTAAAAGATTATTACTTTAAGACTATTTTCAAAAGATGCTCTTGAAGACTTATTTTGTTTGGTTATACATATTAAATTTTCAGATGGGCTTGTAGCTCATATTGAATATAAACAAATAATTCTGTAATATTTTAATATACAAATAGCATCTAAACGATTATGAAATTGTTTCTTATTTCAGATGTAATTAATAAATGTTGTAATATTTTATTAAACTTAAAAAGTATTTTATTAAAGAAACAATGTCTTTACAGTATGAAGTATAAAGAAGGAATGAAATTGAGCAAGATACAAAAAGAATTAAAGAAGTATTATAAACGGCGTTCACATTGTTAGGGTTACCAACTATTATTTCTAACACTCCTTCTCAATGTGAATGTCGTTTTTTTCAAGAAATTAATATTTAAATAAATTTCATTAGATCCAAAAAATTTAAATGTTTCGTCTTTGAAAGGTTCTTCGTTAGGATGTCAGCGATCATGTTTTCACTCGGGCAGTATTTCAAAATAATCTCCTTGTTCTTCACGACCTCACGTACATGATGAAACCTGATGTCTATATGTTTTGTCCTCTTGTGATAAACCGGATTTGTAGCAAGTTTTTCCGCACCTTGGTTATCGATGTTTAGCAAAAAGGTTTCCCCAGATGAATAGCCAATTTCCATTAGCAGCTTTCTTAAAAATATTGCCTCCTTCGCAGCTTCGGACAGGGCCATATATTCTGCCTCAGTGCTGCTTAAAGCCACGCAATTCTGCTTTCTGGACTCCCATGAAACCGGACAATCACCAACAAAAAATATATATCCGGTGTATGACTTTCGGTCGAGGGCATTACCACCCCAATCAGCGTCCACGAATCCTTGCATTGATTTTTCACCTGCCTGATATATAATTTTCTTATCAATAGTTCCCTGAAGATATCTTAAGATACGTTTCGCTGCTCTCATATGCTCAACATGTGGGTTCGAATTCCTTTGCGACAATTTCGATATAGAGTGAAGTATGTCCGGTCTAGTTGTAACCGCCAGATACATAAGCGCACCAATTATAGACTGATAGTCATGTTGTGTCACTAACTCACAATCGTCTGTGGTACATTTTACCTGATGATTTGCATCCAGTGGTGTTGCTATTGGCTTGCAGTTTTCCATGCTATATTCTTTTAGCAAGTCCTTTATATACTGAGTTTGGCATATAGTAATAGTACCCGTATCACCTTGACGTTCAATCTCTATTCCTAGGTAATGATGTAAAGGGCCCTTATCAGTCACTGGAAAGTTCTTAGCCAACAATTCTTTCACTTTTACCACTCCAGATTCCTCTTTGCAACCTATCAAGAGATCGTCAACATAAACCGCTACTATAACCAATTGACTCTCTATCGATCCCATATATAAACATGGTTCATATTTGCTTCGTTCAAAGCCAATACGATTTAGTACTAAGTCCAATTTATCGTACCACTCCTTACCCGACTGCTTAAGACCGTATATAGCTCTATGTAGTTTTAAAACTTTATCTGGATATCTGTTGTCAAGAAACTTTTCTGGCTGTCTCATGTAAATCTCATGGTGTATTTCGCTATTTAAATAGGCTGAGCTAATATCGATTTGGTGGAGATGCATCTTCCAATTTACTGCTAACGCCAGTACTAAACGAATGGTTGAGTATCGCACCACCGGGGAGAAAGTTTCGTCATAGTCCACACCAAATTTCTGACTGCACCCTTTAGCCACAAGTCTGGCCTTGAAGCGCTCTATTTGACCATGTTCATCCCTTTTTGTAGCAAATACCCACTTTGAATTTACTGCCTTAGCTCCCCCCGGCAAATCAACTAATGACCAGGTACCATTTTTAGTTAGTGATGACATTTCCGCACGCATTGCCCTATACCACTCATCCTTGTTTGAGCTTGACATCGCCTCATCAACTGTTGTCGGTATTTTATCTTCTACCATGTTATTTAATAATTGTTGCTTACGTGGTCTACCTCGTTTGCCCGTTCTGAAAATCTTGGGTCTGCCACAACGCGGAGTACTATTCTCCTTCTGATTGTTATCTTGATTTTCAAATTCGTTGGCAGTCTCAAAGCCAGCAAAATCACCTATGCTCTCTGAATCCGAACTTTCCTCATTTACGCTCACGGAATTCGAGCCGTTTTCAAAAAATGGAATGGGGTTTACAACTTGTACTGGTTCCTGCTGCTCAACATTGATGGTTAAGTATCCATCATCAGTTCTGCTGTCAACAAAGGAGTCTTCTTCGAAGATAACGTCACGACGCTCAATTATCCTTCGTTTTTCTTTATCATATAAACGATACGCCTTCGCTACTTTGGAATAGCCCACCATGGTAAAACTTTGCCCTTTAGCCTCGAATTTATTTGTACCAGATTTGTCCAATGAAACTACACACAAACCAAATGTCCTTAAGTGATGAACGTTGGGTTTTCTATCAAACCATACTTCGTAGGGTGTCATGTCACCCAAAATTTTAGTTGGACATCTATTACGTAGATAGACTGCTGTGTTGACCGCTTCCGCCCACAAATCTTGATGAACACCACTGTGAACCATCATGGAACGCGCCATTTCTACCAACGTCCGATTGGCCCGTTCGGCTATGCCATTTTGTTGTGGGGTATATGGTACGGTAAGCTGCCTACCAATACCCTCGGCCTCCAAAAAAGAATCAAATTCTTTGTTGACGAACTCACGCCCATTATCAGTTCTAAGCATCTTAATATTTTGTCCGGTTTGTTTTTCCACGTGTTGTTTAAATATTCTAAACATTCCCAAAACTTCGCTTTTGGCCTTAATGAAGTATACAAAAATTCGCCTTGTGTAGTCATCAATGAACGTAACAAAATATCTGGAACCGCCCAGCGAATTAATGTTAAATGGCCCACAAACATCACTGTGGATGAGCTCTAACACATTCTTCGTTCTTAACCTCGAATCTTGTGGAAAAGGAGTTACATGAATTTTGCTTAAACTGCATGTTCTACATTGGGCTGTACCTAAAGCATTTTCCAATTCCATTCCCATCACAATGGACTTTCTCGACATATCACACAAAGATTTATAATTAACGTGACCGAATCTGTTGTGCCAGATTTTGCTGGAATTAACAGTTGCATATAGAGTATGAGTTTTACCTCCAGCTATGAATAAATTATTCCTCTTAGTAGCCTCCAGTATCACGGTGCCATCAGCACCTTGTATAATTGCAGACGTCGAATCAAATTTAACAATTAAACCTTTTTCTACAACACGGCTTACTGATATAAAGTTCATGTGTAGTTCTGGCGAAAAAAGAACGTTTTGAAATTTAATGCTTAAACCGTTATGATTTTCAATTTCTACATCACCTTTTCCCTTTGCGACAATTTGTTTGTCGCCAGCTAATAAAATCTCCTCACTGCGTTCTACGAAATTTGTAAACATTTCTCTGCTACAACACATGTGCGCAGTCGCACCGCTGTCAACGCACCATTCTGCCTGTTTGTTTGTGTTCGTTGTTTCACCTGCATGTAGTAACAAGGGTTGTTTTTTCTTTCTGGTACATTTGCTTGCAAAATGTCCCGTTTCTCCACAGTTGAAACACTTGCCTTTGAATTTGTTTTTGTTTCCATCTGATTTAACGTCTTTTTGTGGCTTATTTTTTGTGGCTTATTTTTTACTTTCATATTAAATGATTGTTGTGTGTGTGTTGCCGATGCTTCTTCGCGTTCATTTTTGTCTTTTTGTCTGTTACCTTCTTCTAAAATCTTTTGCCTAACGGTAGTCAAAGATGGCAAGTTGTCGCGTGTCTCCATGGCAACGACAAAATGTTTAAGCTCCTCAGAAAGACTAGACAGGAGCATAATTACCAACAGTTCATCCTGTATGGCAATACCCGTTTCCGCAAGTTTTTCCGATAATTCCGTAAACTCATTTATATGTTTACTTACATTAGCTCCACACGACATTGTAAGGTTTAAAAGACGTTTGTATAATGACACTTTCTGGATTGGGCCTCTAGGCTTATGCACTTCTTCAAGTCGCACCCATGCCTCACTGGACGTCAAACAGTTTTTAATTATGTTAAGTTGGTTAGGTTTCACACACAAGGTTATTGATGCCAGTGCCCGTTCATCATTCTCAATCCAAGCTTCCTTACTTTTTTCATCTGGAACCGATTCCTTCTTAAGGCTACCATTTACAATCTTCCAAGATCCACTATGTATAAGAATACTGCGCATTTGCACACACCAACTGTCATAATTTTCGTCATCCAATTTCTCTATTTGGTAGAGCGACGCCATTTTCAAAAACAATTCACTTGTTAAGATTTTTCTTTTTATCCAGGAATATATGTATATTCAATAATGTAGTTTAATACACTCTTAACTTTACCCAGTCTGTGTCCTGGGCCCATAACCTGTTGTAATATTTTATTAAACTTAAAAAGTATTTTATTAAAGAAACAATGTCTTTACAGTATGAAGTATAAAGAAGGAATGAAATTGAGCAAGATACAAAAAGAATTAAAGAAGTATTATAAACGGCGTTCACATTGTTAGGGTTACCAACTATTATTTCTAACAATAAACAATAGTCAAACTCATATTAAAAGAAGTGTAAGTACGTTGTGAATAATTATTTATAAACATACATAATTATTCAAGATTCATATAATGTCATAATAATGCAATGGGTAAAACGTATACCTATGTGAAGATCCTTTGTGATGGGAATTTTTTAATTGTGCTTGATAAAATTTATAATATAATACTAGAATATAGAACAGCGTCCATTAATGTGATCAAAATATTAAGTAAAACTGAACTTGGTCATGTCATTTCTCTCGTTATTAAGCGAAACATGTGTTTTATAAGTAACCTATTTTTACATACATACAATTCGCAAAGTGTTCTATTCGGCCATATAAGTTGAATTAGTTATAATTTCATGACTGTCATAAAATTTTAATTGGTATTTTTAGTATTAAAATTTTCTATTTTTCAGCTTGGTTTGTTTATAATTTTAAATTTTTATTTTTCTATAAGTATTAATTTATTCAATTAGTTAGGGAATAAGCAAAGTTTTGTAAAGTCGTTAGTCCGAAGGCCGCTTTAATACATTTTACAAAATTTTGTGAATTTTAAATATAAGGCAAAATTTGGTATTATAAATCTTGCTTTAAGAAAAAACCGGTATAACGATCAGTACAAATTTAAACATTGACTACCCTATATAGCTGTAACGAACCTTCTTCCAGCCGGGGTATACCTCGCCGGTTATACAGGGTTCACCTTGCAGTAAATTTGTAAATAGTTCGTGACCTCGTTAACGAAAAAAAAAACAAACACACTCCATCAACTATGGGGTTTTAAAAAACACACTTTATTCGTTATCTCGTATGCAGGCAACTAATTAAACGGCTTTTTCGATTTGACACGACACCCACGCGGCACGAACGAGGGGGGTTTTAACGTACGGTTGGCTCGATCGCCTCTGCGGACAATGGTCGGGACGAGGTGTACGCGCTTTACGTATGACCACCAAATGACAGCCGGACTGTAGGCTGAGCACAGGTTGGTTGCGTCGCTCGTAGACGTGTACCGGCGGGATGACCACGGGCACACGACCACGTTGGGCGTTGGGACAGGCCTAAATTGGAACGTCTACGGGATAACCACGGGAGTTCCAATTCATCCCATACAAACGTTGTACACAGTGAAGCAACCAAACACGCACGGCCCTGCGGGATAACCACGGGGACGCTGTGTCCAGCAACTCGTAGTCGTGTACCTGCGGGATGACCACGGGTACACTACTACGCTCGGCTAATAATGTTGCTGTTTCACTGGATTGCAGCCTGCGGAATGACCACTGAACTGCAATTAGTACTACACAAACACCACTACAAATCACTAACTAAACTACCAAGACTCACAGCGGGATAACCACCGTAAAATACCACTTACCAACCACTGCGCTCGACACCGACTGATCCTGATTTTAATTTTCACTCTGCTTTTATACTTTCCTGTCGTCTTACGTACAAGGTGACTGCATCTGTCGATCTGCTAGGTCAGCTGTTTGGCCCATCTGTTGGGCATGTCTTGATTGCTACGCGCCGCTAGGGGTCTCTGATGTCAATTCGAATCTACTGGCTACCACTAGAGGTCGCCATAAAGGGCCGTTGATAACTTCAAATTCCAATTCATTTTTGTATAATAACTATTTACAACCATTATTCATATTTGATAATAAAACAAAAAAAAAATAATAATGACAACATATTACAATTCATTTTAAAGAAATATGATTTTATGATAATTGACTTTTAATAATAAAAAAAAAGTAGAATACTAAATAATCTAATATGGTGTAGTTGGAAACGAGGGCTTCCGACTTCCATCGTCACACATCCCCCCTTCGTCACAGGCCGTTGGCTTCCTCTCACGGCAGGACCTCTACCTGGACACTCCCTGCTTTGGAGATCGTGCGCCGTCTTTTAGCCTGTTCCTGTTGCATTCTCTCACGAAACTGCTGGCTTGTTTTTCTGAAATGCTCCTCACTGTTCATACTGGTCTCGTGGGCGAATCTAGGAAAGAGGAAGAGAATGGAAAGAAAACGATTGTGATTAGGGAAATTGAGGGTAAAAAGGTTTAAGGTCACTGATATGGGCGGTTTTCGTGTCCACTGTTAGCGTATTCCTAAGGGTCGCAATGACGGGTGAGGGGAACAATGATGTATACGGCCCCCTAAGTTTCAGTGCTAATTTGGCAGCAAAATTTTCCGTGGCCCGGGACAATGGGTGTTGCCGCAGAAACACTGAGTCCCCGATCCTTGGCTTCCAACACCGCCACCTGAGGTTATAGTGCTTCCCCTGGGTTTGCGCTGCCTGGTTGAGGTTACGTCGTACCATCTCAAAGAACTCGGTCAACTCCGTTCGTCGATCTTCAGGGCTGGTTGACTTCGCCCCTGTTCCCCTGGTGACTTCGTCGTACAGGGCATGTGGCAGCCGCGGCTTCCGACCTTGTGTCAAGAATGCTGGCGAGTAGCCCGTGGTTTCGGATACACTCGAGTTAACGGCTAACATGATTTTTGGGACCTTCTCGTCCCATTTCTGGTGTTGGTTATCGGCTAATTGGGCCAAAATTGTTTTTATCGTCCGATTGGCGCGCTCCGTCGGGTTTTCTTGGAGGGTATATGGCGCCGTGCATTGCTGATGTATCCCCATTTCCCTCAGGAATTTCCGGACGACCCGTGCCGTAAACTGTGTGCCATTGCCAGAATGCGCTCCCTTATGGCCCTGATGACACCCTCGGCCGTCGCTTTGCGCATGGGCATCAGTTCTGTCCACTTGGAGAATTTATCGAATAGTACGAGCAGCATCGTGTTGCCGTGCTTCGATCGGGGCAGCGGGCCCACGAAATCGGCGCACAGGATGGCCCATGGTTCTTCTGGTATTTTAGTCAGCATTTCGCCGGCTGGCCTCTGTTGACTAACCTTGAACTTGTGGCAGGATTGACAGTGTCTTACGTGCCTCCTTACGTCCCGGGACATCCCCGGCCAATAGTAACGACTCGCCACTTGTAGGGTAGTTTTCCGCACGCCCAAATGCCCGGCGGTGGGATTGTTGTGGTTTTCCTCGAGGACGCGGACCCTGTCTTGGGAGGCCACACATAGCTTCCACGGTGTGCTGTCTTCGTCATTCATATCTCTCGGAAAGTTCCGGTATAGCTGGTGGCTTATTATTGTGTAGTCGGCGTGTTGGTCCGGGTTCTCGTGTACCTCACGCATCAACCGGTCACGCCATTTGCATGTGTTGGCAGAGGGAACGGTCTCACATGTAGCCAGGTTGGCGTTCTCCCGTGGCTGGCGTGACAACGCATCGGCCACGACGTTGCTCTTGCCCTTTCGATACTTTATCACGTAATTAAACTGTTGGAGTTCTAGGGCCCACCGAGCCAGCCGGCCTGTTGGGCTTTCTAACGAATTTAGCCACTTCAAAGCGAGGTGATCCGTGATGATGATAAACCGGTAACCCTCTATGTATGCCCGCAGCTTGCGGACTCCCAACACGACCGCCAGACATTCTTTCTCAGTGGTTGAATAGTTCTATTCCGCCGAATTTAGATGGCGGCTAGCGTAGGCGTTAACACGCTCTCCTTCTTCCAATTCCTGTGTCAGGACGGCGCCCAGGCCATAATCACTCGCGTCGGTTTGCAGCACAAATGGTTTTGAAAAATCGGGGCACGCCAACACTGGGGCCTCGGTGAGTTTCCTCTTCAGGCTTTCGAACGCATCTTGTTGTTCAACTCCCCACTTCCAGTGCCTCCCCTTCTTCAACAATGTGGTAAGCGGTTGCGAAATGGTCGCGAATTCTGGCACGAAACGTCTATTCCAAGACGCTATCCCCAGAAATTTACGGACCTGTCTGATGTTACTGGGGTGGGGGGGAATTTGTGCCACGGCTGAGATTTTGTCCGGATCGGTCTGGATGTCTTGGTCGCTGACCACTTGACCCAGGTAACGTGTTTCCCGAGTGAAAAACTTGCATTTATCCACATTGATTCGCAGGTTGGCTGCTCTTAACCTCCGCAAAACCTCTCTCAAATGTATAATGTGGTCTTCAAGGCTTCCACTTACCACAATGATGTCATCTAGATACGCGAATGCATACGGTTCCATTTCAGGGCGATGACACTATCGAGTGCCCGTTGGAATGTGGCTGGGGCAGAATGTAGCCCGAAGGGCATCACTTTCCAGTGGTTGAAACCGCTCCCTGGCACTGCAAAGGCGGTGTACTGCTTGCCACGTTATTCCATGGGGATTTGCCAATACCCGTTCTTTAGGTCGATGCTACTAATGTAGCGGGCCTTACGCAATTTATTAAGAATGCTATCGATACGCGGGAGGGCATAAGCATCGGGTACTGACCTGAGATTAAGTTGTCGAAAATTCATGCACGTTCTCCAAGAGCCATTTTTCTTCTTCACCAGGGTGATCGGGAAACCGTACGGGCTGTGGGACCGTTCGATGCATCCCTGCGCAAGCAACTCGTTCACTTCGGCGTCTATGATCGCCTGCATGGCGGGATTCCTAGGTGCGTAACGGATCTTAATAGGTTTGTCGTCTGTGAGTATAATTTTGTGGCTGGCGATATTTGAGACTCCCTGCAGTTCTATCGCCCTTGAGACCCGGCACACTGCTCCATTCGCTAACATGACGTCAAGCTCTTCACGGCGGAACGTCGGGGATGTGGTGAGTTGGGCTATAATACCCGGACGGATGAAGTTTCGGCTGGCGCCGGTGTCTAACACAGCTTTAACCGCGACGTTGTTGATCAAAATGGTGGACGTTATCTGGGTTTTTTCCGCGGTGTAGACTGGTCCCAATAGTGGAGGACGTATTGTTTGACTCGGGAGGTCCGACCATCCTCAATTGCGTCGGCCCCCGTTGGCATTTCCCGACTGGTGGGTTTCAGCACGAGGGCATCTATTTGCGTAGTGCCCCGACTCCCCACAACCGTAACAGCGTGCATTTTGCCCGTTACTGGTTCTCCGTGTGGGAGCGGCTTCATTACCTGGATTGGGTGTGGTCCCGACGGGTATGCTCTCCAGATCCTCTGCCATCCGTATTAATTCAGCGAGGGAGCCAAAATCTTTTCGCCTTATATACAGTTTATATCTGGACTGGGCGTTCTGAAAAATGCGTTGCAGCTTCTGTTCCGCTGTTAATTCGGAATGTCTCATTGGGGTTTGTATTTCTAAGACATAGTCCTTGAACGGCTCTCCTGGTTGCTGCATCCGGGCTCTGATTTCGTCCTCCAGCCGCTCAAAATACCGGGTAGGGAGGAAAAAGGACAAGAAGTCTCTTCTGAACGTAGACCATACCTCCCAGTGCTCGTTGTTATTGCGGTACCACGCCAGAGCTCGATCTCTCAAAAATTCGGGCATCACTCGGGGTAGTTGGTCCAACGAGACCTCGTAACTTTCCGCCAGCTCCTCCACACGCTCAATGAAAACCAACGGGTCGCCGCAACCATGGTAGGACAGGCCCCACTTTCGTACCTGGTCCATTAGATTACTTCTACTGCTTGCCCCATTCTCCTCTGGGCTTGTGGTATTCCCTGCTGGTTGGGGAACTTCTGGCGGGCTTACTCCGATGGTGTGGTTTCTTGTTGGTGAATTCAGGGTACTATTATCAGGCACTGTCAGCATAGTTCCTTTTTCAAATTGTTTCTCCAAGCTTTGCAGACGGGCAGCGACCTCTTGGCTGTGTTCACCGCTCAGAAATTGGGACAGCCGTTTTCGCAACTCGTCCACCGTACCGCTGGTTTCCAGGAAGAATTCTTGCATGCATGCCAGCAATTCTTCCCGCTTAAGCGGATATATCCACCCCGCACGGTGCTTTGTCCCATAGACAAAAATCAAAAAAAAATTTTAGTCTCAAAATGTGATAAAAGATATATTGATCGATAGATAACAACACAACTCATAAAAATTTTTTGGAATTGATTTCGTGTGACTCTCCTAGACTCCGCCAGAGGTCGCTAAATTCAGTCAAATTTAAGAAAGAATTAATGAATAAAAAAAAATGAATTGAATTGCTTCAAGAAAATAACTCTCAAAAATTCATTTTTTTAAAAAAGAGTTTAATGTTATTTTTTTGTGATCCTTGGTATGTTCAAAATTTGGCAATAATACAGTTTTTATTAAAAATATTAACTTAAGTTAGTTTTTATCGCTCAAAAAAAAATATATTTTTTTCAAAAAAATCCAAAAATTACAAAACTTTTTTTGAACTTTAAAAAAAATCATATAAAATCAGACATTTTTTTATTTCGTTTTTTCTTAGCAAATAGTGTTCTTAAAAGGACCGTAAAAAGATTAGTGCCGGTTTTTGACCGCAACTTAACAAAAAATGCACTTTAAATAGGTCTAATTTCACAAATTTTTTTAAAGTTTTTTTATTATAGAGCTAAAATGTTTAAGTAAAGTTACAAACTATATGAAAAAACATTTAAAAAAGAAATACTGAGAAAATATTAAAGTCAAATTGTGCACCATACCCCTTAATCAGAGTGCGCTACAATTATGTAATTTTCAGCAGGATAAAGTAATACGTTATATGCACACCTATTTTTGTGGTAGATCAATCCCAATAATTGTTTAAGTTTATAAACAAACAAAAATTGTAAAAAATTACAAATATTTCTTTTTTTTTAAACTTAGGGCCTATTTCACCAACAATATTTATATATCAATTTATGTTTAAAATTTGTTTTTCATGTAAATAAAAAAAAATTATGTATATGAAAAAATTTATTTTAATATTAATTGATATTTAAATAAATTGGTGAAATTGGGCATAAGTATCTATTAATAAATTAGTTTATTATTAAGAAAAAAATAATTTTTTTGACATAAATGTTCTACGTGCTTTATGACCAACCTTTTTATATTAAAAATTCAAAAGAAGTTAAAATTCGGATCCCGCGTTATCTACAAACAGGAACATAAAGACTAAACATAAATTTGTATCAGCCGATATTGAGAAATATATACAGAAGGAAAATGTTGATTTGGAAGATGGGGTAGTTGAGCAGGACGAGTTAAGTTCCTCGTTATGCGAAATTTGGTCTTCGGAAGACTCTAGTAGTTATGATGATACATAATTAAAATGTGTAAAAACTAAATTTAACAACATCTGTTATTGTGTAACTAAAATTGAAAAAAAAAAATAAAAATATCGCATTTTTCACATTTATTTAACCTACATAAGCATATTATTTGAGTATTATTTGGTTTTATTTATTTTTATTAAAAGAAAAATCCACCACTTATTGACGATAAAAGGTTTATAAATAAAGCCAAATAATGGCACTAATATATGTTTTCATATTTTACAATTTAGTGCTTTACGGGAAAACGCATACAATTTTTATTTTCATTTTAATTTTTTTTTTCTTATTACATCGGCAAGATTAAATTTAGTCCAAACCAAACTAATTTTATTGCAATCAAAATCAGCTCATCAAATTGTATTGGAATCTTTTTATTTTAGAACGTAGCTCCCATACAAATCATTCTCCCGAAAAAGCTTTTAATGCCAGCTTCCTTAAAAATATAAGTATTTACATACAAATTGGCGACAGTGATTTTTACGATAGCTACTAAGTCATGACAAAATGTTGTACAGATAGGTCTAAAATAAACTATAGGTTCCATATAAACCCTCATCCAAAAAACTCATATACGGAGCTTAAGATATCTAAACAATATTCGGGAGAAAGAACTTTTAAACGAATCTTAACCTCATAACATAATTTTGTTCTGGCGGGTCCATGATTGCCCATGGGTCCCAAATAGATTACACTCTAGGAAATTTGTTTTTAAATACTATACTATAGGGTATCACATGGTCGGGTTTGACTGATTATACTTTCTTACTTGTTATTTTTGCAAGAGCATTTGAAGCGTTTTTAACTCATTTTTCATTTAATGATGTTTTTGTATTTTTCACATTAATAATCCGATTCTACCAATTCTACCAATTCGGCACACATATATCTCTAACAAATATCAATTTCCATACCAAATTTTATTACGATTGGATAATTTTTGTAGGTACTATAGCATTTTTAAGAAAATGGATATATGGCAGGACCTTGAGTCCTTGTTCAGATTTAAGTGAAAATTTGCACACACGTTGCTAGTTGTGTGTGTATTAGCATGCCCATTTTTTTGTAGTTTTGTGGGCATTATTGAAGCTAAAATTACATTTTTCCATTTCAGGACACATGGGAGGATTTGTCCGATTGTCCAAAAATTCATATTTTTCTTAACTAAGCTATTTTATGCTAGTGTAGCAAATTTCAAAAATTTCTGACAACTCCTTCTATTTATGTCCCTTCGTTATATGGGGACAAAGCACTGTGCCCCGTCTTCACCATTTCACTGGTTTTCTACGACTTAATTTCCACTTATTTTTATTCTCTTTTCAGTAATTTTGGTTCGAATTTATTTTATAATTTTGGGTTTTTTTTCCTTTTCGGATTTTCTTTTTGTTTTTTTTTTAACTATTTCATTTACTATTTTTTCGATTTTTAAACAAATCGCAGAAAATAACAGTGTGGTAAGTAATTTTTATGTTTTGTTTATTTTATTGTTTTTAACGGTTTAATTTTTTGTTTGTTTTATTTCATGTTTTTTCAAAGGTACTTTTTGTTTCAGTTTCTTTTTTATGTAATTTTCGCTTAAAATTTCATTTTAACTAATTGTTTTGGTTTGAATTCGTTTTCTTAAATTTCTGTTTTTGTTGCACTTAATACTTTTCTAGTTTTTTTTTCTTTTTTTGCTCACAGAAATTAGGCTCACTGTCTTTATTTATTGTTTTAATTTAACGCTTTATTTCCCTCTTGATTCATTGACCGGTTTACCCATTCTTTTATTGCTTTTTATTTATTTTAACGGGGTCCCTGCTCGGGCGCCAACTGTAACGAACCTTCTTCCAGCCGGGGTTTAACTCGCCGGTTATACAGGGTTCACTTTGCAGTAAATTTGTAAATAGTTCGTGACCTCGTTAACGAAAAAAAACAAACACACTCCATCAACTATGGGGTTTTAAAAAATGTAACGAACCTTCTTCCAGCCGGGGTATAACTCGCCGGTTATACAGGGTTCACTTTGCAGTAAATTTGTAAATAGTTCGTGACCTCGTTAATGCAGGCAACTAATTAAACGGCTTTTTCGATTTGACACGACAGCCACGCGACACGAACGAGGGGGGTTTTAACGTACGGTCGGCTCGATCGCCTCTGCGGACAATGGTCGGGACGAGGTGTACGCGCTTTACGTATGACCACCAAATGACAGCCGGACTGTAGGCTGAGCACGGGTTGGTTGCGTCGCTCGTAGACGTGTACCGGCGGGATGACCACGGGCACATGACCACGTTGGGCGTTGGGACAGGCCTAAATTGGAACGCCTACGGGATATCCACGGGAGTTCCAATTCATCCCATACAAACGTTGCACACAGTGAAGGCCCAGTGAAGCCACCAAACACGCACGGCCCTGCGGGATAACCACGGGGACGCTGTATCCAGCAACTCGTAGTCGTGTTCCTGCGGGATGACCACGGGCACACTACTACGCTCGGCTAATAATGTTGGTATAGCGCTGGATTGCAGCCTGCGGGATTTTTTTTTTTTTTTTTTTCATTATTTATTTATTGAAAATTCATATATTAAATATGAACTAACATTAATTAATCAAATCTTATCCTTATAATTTATTTTATGTCCTGCCAGTGCCAGACAAAAATTTTCTTCATCACGGGTTCTGTTCACATATGTAGGTGTTTATCGCTCATCTTAATGGGTAAGTGCTGCAGTGTCTCTTCTTCTTAAGCGAGCGTGGCCCCTATCATTTAAAATATTTCGAGCTAGTGGATTAGGGTGCAACTCTAGCCTTTTTAAATATTTTACCGCATATTTCTTAATAATAGTCCTTACCAGTGGCACATTGAGATCCTTGTGGATATTTGAGTTTTTAACATACCAAGGGGCAGCTGTGATTATTCGAAGAATTTTATTTTGGCGCCTTTGAATTTTTTCGATATTTGAAGCCGAGGCAGTGCCCCATAGTTGAATACCGTAGCACCATATTGGCTTTAAAATAGAGTTTTAAAGTAGTAGTTTGCAATCGAGACTAAGAACAGAATTTCTTCCAATAAGCCAGTTAATTTGAATTGCTGTTAGTTTCATTTGGGTTAATTTTGCTTCTATATGGCATTTCCATGTTAAACGACGATCTAGATGAATACCGAGATATTTGACATGTGATTGTTGAGGCACTAGTTGATTATTGATTTTAATAGGGGGGCAAGTTTCCCGACGCAAGGTGAATGTTATATGTACGCATTTTTGCTCATTGACCTTTATTCTCCATTGTTTTAACCACAGTTCTAGTTGAAATATATGATCCTGCAGGTATCGAGATGCTTCTCGACTGTTCTCGTGTACTCTTAGAAAAGCTGTATCATCAGCAAAAGTTGAGGTTAGGGTGTAATTATTTGTTGGCATGTCCGAGGTATATATAAGGTAAAAAAGTGGGCCCAGGATGCTTCCCTGAGGCACTTCAGCTTCAATTGGCTGAGGAGAACTTAAAAAATCACCTTCTTTAATAATACATTTTCGACCGACCAAGTAGCTTTCTAGCAGCTTGTGTGTGTTAACCGGTAGGTTTAGCTTCAATTTATGTAACAAGCCTACATGCCAGACTTTATCAAAAGCTTGAGAAACATCGATGAAGAGAGCGGAGCAATATTTTCTTTCTTCAAAGGCTTTTCTTATGGCGTTTACTATTCGATGGGTTTGTTCAATTGTGCTATGTTCTCTTCTGAAGCCGAATTGATGGTTAGGTATACACCCATTATCATTTAGAATTGGGGTTAATTTTGACGCTAAGAGCTTCTCAAATAGCTTTGATATATTAGACAATAAGCTAATAGGCCTATATGACTCAACTTTTGTGTGAACTTTTCCTGGCTTTGGTATCATCTTTACTAAGGAGACCTTCCATTCTTGAGGGTAGTATTCAAGGCGTAAAATAGCATTAAAAATATAAAGAATAATTTTCTTTGCTATGCGAGGTAGCTCCAAAAGCATTTTGTTGCTTATCTTATCAAAACCAGGGGCTTTCTTGGGGTTTAAGTTACAAATAGCCTTTTCGATTTCTCGTATCTCAAATCTTAGGGGAACAGCTGCTCTAGCAGCAACAGGTGGTAACTCGTCCGCTATGTCGTCAGATATATTTGGGGTAAATACGTTTTTCAAATGATTTACAAACAGGTTTCCTTTTTCATTATCATTTCTTGCCCAACTTCCATTCAGGTTTCTTAATGGTTGTTTCATAATAACTAGCCTTTTTAGATTTCTGGCTGCACGCCATAATGAGTAGTCTGACTGTGGTGTTGCATCCAGGTCCTTAAGATATTTTTCCACGGAAGCCGTTTTCCGGGACTGCAGTAATTTTCTAAGCTTTTTTGTGCACTCTTTTAATAAGTTCTTAAGTTGGGGGGATCTGTGCAATTGCCACTCTCTTCTCACTCTCCTTTTTTCATTCAAGAGGCGCTCGACATCTGTAGAATATATTTTATTATTATAAGTTTTTTTGAGGGTTTTGCAGGAATGTTGAACCGCTAGTTTAAGATAACTGTCAAAATTGGCAATAGAAAGATCCACATTCTCCGGTGTGCAAAGCGGAATATTTTCTGTGCAATGGGTACTGAGATATTTTTTATATTTTAGCCAATTTATTTGTGTAGCTGACGTCGCTATGTAACTAGAGGGAGATACAATTCTATTGGTGTTTGTTATAGTAACAATTGTAGGTGTGTGATCAGAGGATAATTCTAATGAGGCTTCAACGTGAATCGTTTCTGTGGGGATGTTTTTAACCACGCCGAAATCGATGACATCTGGAATTTTTTGTGGATCAGCAGGCCAATATGTTGGTTTTCCGCTCGCGACAACATTTAAATTCATTTTAGAGATTGTATTAAACAAAACACGACCCTTTGGTGTTATAAGTCGTGACCCCCAGAAGGTATGTTTAGCGTTATAATCGCCAGCGGCCAGGAAACAGGAATTATAATATTCACAATATTGGCTTTCTGATATTGAAAATCTAGGTGGAGAGTATAAAGATGAAATTACTATGTTTCGATTAAGCTCTTCAACACGAATATTTGTTGCTTGCAAATAATCCTCACGATGATCACACATTAGGTAGTGTTTGACACGGGTTTTTATCAAAATGGCAGAACCTCCACAAGCTCTATCTCGAGGGTCTTTGGTATCATATAGTATGTAACCATTGATTTTAAACGTATTTCTTGAGGTCAGATGAGTTTCAGAAACCATCATAACATCAATTTGATTATTTTTGAGAAAGTATTCTAGTTCATTTTTATGTTGGCGGATGCCGTTTGCGTTCCAAAAACAAATTTTTAAACAGTTCATGGCTTGTTAAGTACAGCTTGCAATAACATCGATTGCATTCTTAGAATTTCCTGTAACATATTACCCATTGTGTTTGTAAAATTGGGTAAGTAGCAGCATGCCTTTGTATGGCCAAATTCCTGGCAGTTTAGACATTGAACAGGACCATTTCTCTTGTGCGGCTCCTCTATAGTTACCCTTCTGTATAGAATATACTTTAAGTTATAAATTGGATGCGTTTCATTTTTTTTGAGCTTAACGTCGCCGGGTTCTAACTCCACTCGAAATAGTGGTTGGGGATTTTTTTCTCTATTTTTGATATTTGCTACATTTTTTATTTTAAAGCCCTTCACTTCCAAAAAAAGCTTTAATTTCTCCTGGGTCTACACATGAGTCTATGCCCTTGATCACTACCTGAAGACCTTTACTGCTCTTCAGTTGATATGTATAAAAGTTTTTATTATGAGCCTCAAATCTTGTTACTACTTTTCGAAAGTCATCCTCATTATTCACTTGTATTTTAGTCTCGTTAATCATACCTCGCTTTAATGCAGCTACGTAAAAGGAATTTTCACCTATTACCGAAATCAAACTTTTTATTAACTCATTTGAGTTTTGCTCCCTAAGATATATCGGGGGAGGCTTGGACGACTTTATCACGTTTGGTGCTTCAGGGGATTCATCCTCAAGAATTGCAAAACGATTTTGGGAATTTATTCTGTCGGTTGTACCATCTTTTAAAACTTTCGGTGCCGAAGCCAATGCTGAGGAGGTAGGGCTACGACCCCGTTTAAGCACTGTTATATATCTATCAATGCCAACTTGTACTGGAGGCTTTTGAGAAATTTTTTCTTGATTTACTGGGTTTTCCATAGCAGCTGTTTTGGGATTTACCGTATCATTACTTATTAAAGTAGTTTTTGCCACTGCGGCAACAGTTCCAGTTAAAAGATTTGTTAGTGTATTACGATCGACCGTATTTGTAAACAAAGAGGGTGAGAGGGAACGCGTTCGAGTAATAGGTTTAGCCGTTAAGTAATTGCTATCATTGAATGTTTGTTTTTTTTCTACTTTTGTTTCGTCAACACTCACTGTAACATAAGCATTTCTTTCGTTATGTTTTATTGTTTTTGCATTATACGCATTCATAAGTTTTTTTTTTTTATTTTATTTTACTGTGCTCTTCTTTTTATTTGTTGTTTAAAAAAAACCCCGAGAATAAAAAAAAAAGAATAAGTAAAAACAAGAAATGTTTTTGCTTAAAATGTATGTTTGTATGTATGTGTGTACATACATATATTTTTTAATTGTAATTTTTAATATTTTTATTATTGATTTTTATGTTCACTAATTAATAATTATTACAAAGCGTTCATTCGCTGATAGGTATTATACCTATTATTAAAGAAAAAATAATAATATTATATTAGAAAAACTTATTTATATTAAAAAAAACCGTATGCCGAGTTAAAAAAAACACGTCTGCATTCAACGAGCACAGAAAGTTACGCCTGCGGGATGACCACTGAACTGCAATTAGTACTACACTAACACCACTACAAATCACTAACTAAACTATCAAGACTCACAGCGGAATAACCACCGTAAAATACAACTTACCAACAACTGCGCTCTACACCGACTGATCCTGATTTTCATTTTCACTCTGCTTTTATACTTTCCTGTCGTCTTACGTACAAGGTGACTGCAACTGTCCATCTGTTAGGTCAGCTGTTTGGCCCATCTGTTAGGCATGTCTTGATTGCTACGCGCCGCTAGGGGTCTCTGATGTCAATTCGAATATACTGGCTACCACTAGAGGTCGCCATAAACGGCCGTTGATAACTTCAAATTCATTTTTGTCTTATAACTATTTACAACCATTATTCATATTTGATAATAAAACAAAAAAAAAATAATAATGACAACATATTACAATTCATTTTAAAGAAATATCATTTTATGATTATTGACTGGTAATTAGGGTATTCATTTAATCGACCTTTTGCTTTAATCGGTTAATCGCTCGATTAATTAACCGAGGTTTTGGTTTAATCGGTCAATAATCGGTTAATTTTGTTTTTGATCGGTTAACCGATTAAGTTTTGTTTATAAATTAAGAAATTTCAATATATAGAAATGCATTAATTATTTATTATTTGGAGTTTATTAGTAAAAAAGCAATAAAATACCAAACATTAAAATTCTTGAACTAAAACGAGCAAACAAAAAAACCATTCATAAATATGTAATATGCATTTTTCAATTAATACATAACTGGGGGATTCACAAGGTGTGCTATCAAGTCATATCGTCATAATGTCCTAAATAATATTTTACAATTGCTTAAAATAAATATTGTTGTGTTTCAAACAAAATAAAAATTTTAATGCTGGGCTCATTGATTCGTCACAACTGCACAGAGAAATAAAAATTATAAGCGGTAGCCCACAACAGTCATATCGTCGGCTTAATATGCAAACCTGCTACATTCCTTCAAACACATTTTAAAGGAGAGACAAAAAACTTTTTATTTTTTCTATTTGCAGCTCGATAGAAAATTAAAAATACAATTAGTTTTACACACTTTAAGACTTAAATAGAAGAAAAACTACATGCTGGTCGACGAGGCGTTTCTTTCTCTACCACACGGCATCAAAATCTCAATTTACATAAAAAGTGGACTTAGCCGGTTTGCTTATTAATCCTACGATATACATTTCTAGTAATTATTTAAAGACATAAGGCTTTACAACTTTAGTACTACCTTGTGAATCCCCCACTCTCATGTTAAATTTGATTTTTTAACAGTCGCAACAAAACTCATTAGATTTCTATCTCACAAAGTATTATGGAATATGTAAGATAGTGCAATCTAGCCTTTAGAAATTAAACGATTCTTTTGTTTTGACAAAACTTGACTTAGAAAAAATTCTTTCACTTATCGTAGATGAATATCTAATTTCTCAGTCCTTTTTAAGGATTTCTCTGAACATATAAAATATTCCATTATGCCCTTAGAGTCCAGTTTTAATTTTTAAAAATGTTTAACACTTCTAATTGTTTCGGCTAATTTTGTTAAAAGACTGATATGAGAAGGTATGAGAAGAAACAAATAACTAAACACATGCATATAAAAAGTACGTGAAACAAGAAAAAGGTTTTGGCAATCAAACATTTAACCCATTTTTCGCCACATTCCTGTTGATTGAACATCGGTCGGCGGAAAATGGGTTGAAATGATGATCACTTAACACATTTGTTTGTAAGAAAAAATATTTTCTAAACACATATCTTTTGTATATGAGACGAAACAAATAATTAAAAATAAAAAAAAATATGTTATAATACTACAAAAAATTAAAAATCTTATTACATCGGTTAATCGACTGAAATTAACCGGTTTAATCGTTAATCGAAAAAAGCCACTTTGAAATTAACCGATCAGTTAATCGGGTAGTAATTAATCGGTTAACCGATTGACGGTTAACCGAATGAATACCCTACTGGTAATAATAAAATAATAAAAGTAGAATACTAAATAATCTAACCCCGGGTCTCCACGTAGCAATATTTATTGCGGCAAACGTCAAATTTGATTGCTCCATTAAATTTGCGACGTATAGACCGCATATTGCCATGAGTGGCAATCTATTGCGCAATGATTGCTCTTCTTATTGCTTGAGCAATTATTGCTTAGCAATCTGCTGTCAAATCAGTTGTTATTTATCAGACATTTTATTTCTCTGTACGATTGTTTATTTATTTGTGTGTTTGTGTGCAAATAAACAAAAAAGTAATACAAAACACAGCTACGACAATTACAATTAATTATTTTATTAAGTAAATTTATTAATTGAAAAAAAAAAAAATTTAACCATCACTTGAAAACACAACATAAAACATTTGTTATAAATACAGCCACAAAACTTTGGACAACTACTCGCGGTGAAAATTGCAAATTTATGGCAAAGCAATTTCAAGTGTTCTCCAGCAATATTATCAGCAATTATTGCTCCATTGTTCTGCCGACGCTTTTGCTTGTACTTAGCAATAAATATTGCTACGTGGAGACCCAGCGTAATATGGTGTAGGAGGAAACGAGGGCTTCCGACTTCCATCGCACAGTGGCGCCCGTAGAGCAAACGAGGTTGCAAAAATCAAAATTTTTATGAGCGCCGACGAAGTTTTGAATAAACCCATGTTATAGAAAACTTTTCAACGATTTCAAATATGCCACTCTTAATAATATCACATTTTTAGTTTAGAAGATATAACCGTTCAAAGTTGACCGACTTTCGGTTTTCAAAAAAACACACAATTTTTAGTCAATTTGTTGCGATTTCAGGTGTAATATCACGAAAAATAGGTAACGAACCGCCTTATTTTTTGTTTGTATTGATTGATGTATTTATTAAATGTAAAATGATAAAAAAAAATTAACTGTTTGCTTTGTGTTTCTCCTGGTAAATCACTATTTAAAAACTATCCGTTTTTTCACTATTTTTCAACTTTGACGGAAAATAAAAAAAATCTATATTTTTCTATATTTGCCATATTTGCAAAACCTGTTCTTTGATTATTTCTTTACATAATTCAAAAGGTTTTATATGCCCGTACATGCCCGTTTGGCTTCTAGAGGTAAAAAATGTTAAAAAGACATGGTTGCAGAAATTGTATGGCGTCCATCCCTTATATGTTTTGACTGACAGTAGTTTGATCTAATAGTTTGAAAAAAACTACTCATTGAAATTAGCAGGTACGTACCTCACTTAAACAATACTTTGGCGTACAAATGGTCAAGAACAATGTCATGCCCGATTTGCAAAAAGAGTCAGAAGAACTTTAATAATTTAAACGATTCTACAAATGAGGAGAATAACGAATATGGAATGAATGTCACCATTGCACGCAAGAATAAGGTGTATGGAATTCTTGCTAAAACTAGCGTATACCCTACCACAAGAGGAGGAAAACTTCGATGAAAATACATCAATAAAGGATAAGGAAAAGATCAGAAAGAAGCAAATACAGGATGCTTTTTTTAAACAAGTTGGACTAAAAGTAGACTGTCCCAAGCACGGATACGGTAACTCAAACGATGGAAACACTTCTAGGAGATTTTTTGAAAATGATGAGGCAGTAACTAGAATCACTGAAATTGACAATCAAGTCGTGACAAGATTGGGAACGATCTTGGATTTTTTAATCTGCAAAGAAAATGCCAATTCTACAAAATATGGATAATATGCGTCGAAAACTGCATCTCTTTTAGCAGAACTGTATCCACAGAAGAAGTTGACCCCGACCGTCCATAAAATATTAACGCATGGCAAAGATATAATTGAGTACCAGTCTTTGCCAATTGGAGAGCTTTCTGAAGAAGCACAGGAGTCTCTTAACAAATTTTATAAAAAATATAGATTGCAGAACACATTCAAAGCATCAAGGGTAAGGCATGTTGGCAGCATCTTCCGATCCACTTATTTCTTCCCTGCGGCATGTGAAGTCACGAATAGAGTTAGAAAATAATTATAGTTTAGAATTGGTTAGTCTTTTAGATATACCTTCTCTTACGAATTGTGATGAATATTTTACAGAAAATTGAAAAAATAAATTAAAAAAAAAAAATTTTTTTTTTTTAATTTGTTGGGTAATAATTTAAAACATAAAACCCTAAAGAAAAAAAATAAAAACAATCTAAAAATGTAAAAATAATTTTTTTTAGTTACCATAAAATTAATTTTTCTACTAATTTTAACTTTGATAACCCATAAGTAGGCCCCTACAAAGCGTAGCACCCTTTCCAAACGCTCATTTCATAGGCTGAACAGTTATCTATCATATGCTGTTTAAACTGTTCAATTATCTTATTCGGTTCAAAAGATATGATTTTTGCAACGAAAAAACTCAAATGGCGCCACTGTGCATCGTCACATAGCAACAGTTACGAAATTTACTAAAATATAAAAACTAACCGCAAAAATATTATTTAAAGATGTAAATATATGTATGTAAAATATGTTTTAATTCCTTAATTTAACATTTGCTTAAAAACAATGGCAATAATTAAAATCTATATATATAAAAATGAAAAATGTTTGTATGTTTGTTTGTTTGTTTGTTGGCTTATAGACTCCTAAACTACTGAACCGATTTTCCTGAAATTTTTACAGATACATCACGTGAGCCCTAAAAATAAAATAGGCTACTTATTTTTTCGATAGGGGCAGGGGAATCGGTATCCCCCATAGGATGCCAATATTAATTATCGCATATATTAAGATCCGCTGCACGCATTATGCAGAACTTTTGGTAGTAAGATCTTCTGAGCCCCAAAATTAAAATAAAATAGCAGCGGGGGAAGTGGAATCCCCCATAGGACGCCAATGTTTAACATCGCATATCTAAAGAACTGTAATAGTGAGAATGTTCAAACTTTCTAGAAGTCACTCTTATGGTATACAACACTTTTGAAAATAAAAATAAAGCGGGAAGGCGCATGGGGGAAATACCTTCCATAGGATGCATAAATTAAATATCGCTCAACAGAAGAACTATTAAAGGGAGAATCTTCAAACATGGTTACAGCTACTACTATGGTAAACTATAAATTTCAGTATAAAAATGGGCGGGGTAGACAGAGGAGGAGCAGTACCCCTCATAGATAGCAATATTAATAAGGACCGCTGCAAGCAATTTGTTGAACTTTTGGTAGTAGGATGTTTTGAGCCCCAAAATTTAAGCACAATAGCAGCGGGGGAAGTGTTACCCCCCATAGGACGCCAATGTTTAATATCGGATATCTTAAAAACTATTAAAGTTAGAATGTTCAAACTTTGTAGAAGTCACACTTATGGTATACTACACTTTTGAAAATAAAAATAAAGCGGGAAGGCGCAGGGGGGAAATACCTTCCATAGGATGCATATATTAAATATCTCTCAACTCAAGAACTATTAGAGGGAGAGTCTTCAAACGTGGTTAAAGCTACTATTATGGCAAACTTTAAATTTCAATATAGAAATGGACAGACATGGAGCAGTACCCCTCATAGATAGAAATATAATTTAGAGCCGCTGCACTCTTTTTATTAAACTTTTTGTAGTATGATCTTCTGAACCCCAAAATTGAAATAAAATAGCAGCGGGGAAATGTTACCCCCCCATAGGACGCCAATGTTTAATATCACATATCTTAAGAACTGTTATAGTAAGAATGTTCAAACTTAGTAGAAGTCACTCCTATGGTATACTACACTTTTGAAAATAAAAATAAAGCGGGAAGGCGCAGGGGGGAAATACCTTCCATAGGATGCATATATTAAATATCTCTCAACTCAAGAACTATTAGAGGGAGAGTCTTCAAACGTGGTTAAAGCTACTATTATGGCAAACTTTAAATTTCAATATAGAAATGGACAGACATGGAGCAGTACCCCTCATAGATAGAAATATAATTTAGAGCCGCTGCACTCTTTTTATTAAACTTTTTGTAGTATGATCTTCTGAACCCCAAAATTGAAATAAAATAGCAGCGGGGAAATGTTACCCCCCATAGGACGCCAATGTTTAATATCACATATCTTAAGAACTGTTATAGTAAGAATGTTCAAACTTAGTAGAAGTCACTCCTATGGTATACTACACTTTTGAAAATAAAAATAAAGCGGGAAGGCGCAGGGGGGAAAACCTTCCATAGGATGCATATATTAAATATCTCTCAACTGAAGAAGTGGTTTAAGCAGTGTAGCGAAGCGCACCGGGTTAAGCTAGTATAACATAAAATATGTTTTTACGTCAGTAAATACAATGCAATTATTATTTGTTATTAACTTAGTATTCTTTTAATAATTTTTTTTTTTTAATTTGGCTACGTAATTGTAAGAATGATGTATTCAGAGTTTAAAAAACTGCAGTCGAAACCAAAAACTGTCTGACAAAAAACGAAAATTTGTGTACGACTTTTCACTTTTTGAATTGGTCTGACAGCGACTGTTTACATCTAATGTATCAGAAGTAAAAGCAATAGTTTGTTTTTTTTTTTTTTTGACAATCACAAATGAAGAATTTAAAGAAATGGCAGTTTATCTACTTTGACTGCAGTTTTTTAAACGCTGGATATATTAATTAAAGTTATGTAGTTAATTTCCTCTATTGATTCATCTAAAAGGGCGGGATATAGTTTAACCAAATGAAAATTTTAATATATTATTTTAATGTTAGAATTATTTCCTACTTTTTACATAGTCTGGTAATTTTTTTGCGGTCAGTTTTTATATTTTAGTAAATTTCATAACTTTTGCTATATAGGGTAGTCAATGTTTAAATATGTACTGACGGTTATACCGGTTTTTTCTTAAAGCAAGATTTATAATACCAAATTTTGCCTTAAATTTAAAATTCACAAAATTTTGTAAAATGTATTAAAGCTGCCTTCGGACTTACGACTTTACAAAACTTTGCTTATTTCCTAACTAATTGAATAAATAAATAATTATTGAAAAATACAAATTTAAAATTATAAACAAGACAAGCTGAAAAATAGAAAATTTGAATACGAAAAATACCAATTAAAATTTTATGACAGTCATGAAATTATAATTAATTTAACTTATATGGCCGAATAGAACACTTTGCGAATTAGATGTATGTAAATATAGGTTTCTTATAAAACACATGTTATTATTGAATCTTTCTTATCGAAATTTACAATATGTATTCAAATCTTAATTCTACTAGTTGTTTATTAGTTGTTACCAATGTAACCACTAACTGCTGTATTCAAATTTTAAAAAAGTCTTCTCTCCTCTGCCTCTGGTGACCTTCGAACTGAAGCAGATCCCGAGCGAGGTAGTTAGGGTGGGCCATTAGTTTATCTATGTAGCTAATTTAATATTTTTAAATTTCCTCCTGGATAGTGGGGACGTTGAGATCTCTGTGGATAATATCATTACGTATATACCATGGGGCGCAGACAATTTGTCGTAATATTCTAGACTGTCTTCTTTGAAGCTTTTGGATGTTAGATGCGCATGCAGTACCCCATAATTGGATGTCATATATCCATATTGGTTTTATGATAGACTTGTATAAGAGAATTTTGTTGTCTAAGGACAAGTTTGAGTTTCGACCGATTAGCCAATGTAGTTGAGCTGCTTTAAGTTTCATAGCAGTTATTTTCGCTTCAATATGACGAGACCAGGTCAAGCGTCTATCTATATGAATTCCCAAGTACTTAAAACATGGTTTTCTACCTGAACAGTGATGTTATTTATTTTTACAGCTGGGCACGTTTGTCTTCTGAGCGTGAAAGTTAAGTGAGCACATTTAGCCGGGTTCACCTTTATTCTCCATTTTTCTAGCCAGGCCTCTAGTTCATTGATGTGGGACTGTAGATTTTGCGATGCGACTTTTTGGTCATGGTTACCGCTAATAAATGCTGTATCGTCTGCAAATGTAGAGGTATGCGTGCTCAGGTTTGTTGGCATATCCGCTGTGTATATTATATATAGTAGCGGTCCTAATATGTTGCCTTGGGGGACACCAGCAGTAATTTTCTTGAGGGGGGAGTATTTATCTTGCGACCTTACTATGAATGTTCTGCCTGTTAGATAGCTCTCCAGAAGCTTGTGAGTGTTTTGAGGAAGCATTCGTGTTATTTTGATGAGTAGCCCATCATGCAAAACTTTGTAAAACGCTTGGGAAATGTCTATAAACAGGGCTGAGCAGTATTGTTTTTTCTCAAACGCCCATCTAATTAGGGTGACAATTCTATGCACTTGTTCTATTGTACCATGTTTCGCTCTGAATCCGAACTGGTGATCCGGGATGATGTCGTGTTCATTTAGATGAGGAGTTATACTTAAAACGAATATTTTTTCGGAAAGCTTCGATAGGATTGATAATAAGCTTATGGGTCTGTACGACGCAACCTGGCTAGCATCTTTTCCTGGCTTGGGAATCATAACAATTATAGACCTCTTCCATGAGGATGGGAAGTGTCCGACTCTTAATATCGCGTTAAAAATGAGCAGCAAGTTTCTAGAAGCAGACGATGGTAAGTTTCTTATCATTGACCCTGTGATGCGGTCAGGTCCGGGAGATTTTCTAATATTTACTTTTTCTATTGCAGATTTTACTTGAGTTATGTTAAATTTTATTGGATGGTTTACCTTATCAGGAATGATTGGACGACAGGAACAAGTATGTGCATCATGTAGCGTGAAAACTTTCTCAAGGTGGCCCGCGAAAGAGTTTAATTTTTCATTTGTGTTTTTGGCCCAAGTGCGGTTTCCAGTCTTAATGGAGATTCTTGGGTTAAAGGGCATTTCATATGCCGTACAGCCTTCCATAAGCTGTAATTCGAGTTTTTTGTGGCATCTAGGCTGTTTAAATAGCCTTCTACTGCAGACTCGTGGTTCTGTCTCAATTTGTTGCGAAGAGTTGTCAGGCATAATTGTAGTTGGGCCTTAGTGGTTGGGGAACGACTGTTTTGCCATTGTCTTCTTAACTTCCTTTTTTCTCTGATAAGGGTCTCTATATCCGTCGATGTATTGTAAGGAGCACGTTTAATTGTCCGCTTAATTGGGGTTGCATTTCTTGCTGCAGAATCCAAGACTTCTGTAAATCGGTATACAGCTATTTGGATGTCAGATGAATTTTTTAGGGGAATGCACTGTGATAGGTGAGAGCTCACATACATTTTATACTTTAACCAATTTGTGTTTCTGTTTGGATAGAAAATAAAGTTTGCAGCTGCGGCGTCAGAGTTGCCTTTTAAAATGAGGATTGAAGGTGAATGATCAGACGATAGATCATAGAAGGAACTAACTAGTACCTGATCGCGCTTGATGTTTTTAATTACAGCAAAGTCAATAAGGTCTGGTAGCTTGTTGAAGTCGGTTGGCCAATAGGTAGGCTCACCACTCGATACGACATCAAAATTATTTGCAGTTACGGTATTGTATAGCTGATTACCTCTAGGACTAGAAAGTCTGGAGCCCCAATATGTATGTTTAGCGTTGCAATCGCCAGCAGCAATGAATTTCTGGCCCAATGTGGAGAAGAAGTTGAGAAATTTATCGTGTACAATTTTGTGCCTCGGGGGACAATAAGCGGATGACAACGTTAGTTTGAAATCAGTAAGATTTATAGATGTGGGCTGGATACAATCTTCTTCGAACTCTGGCAATGGTAAGTGTCCCCCATAGGATGCCAATATTAATTATCGCATATATTAAGATCCGCTGCACGCATTATGCAGAACTTTTGGTAGTAAGATCTTCTGAGCCCCAAAATTAAAATAAAATAGCAGCGGGGGAAGTGGAATCCCCCATAGGACGCCAATGTTTAACATCGCATATCTAAAGAACTGTAATAGTGAGAATGTTCAAACTTTCTAGAAGTCACTCTTATGGTATACAACACTTTTGAAAATAAAAATAAAGCGGGAAGGCGCATGGGGGAAATACCTTCCATAGGATGCATAAATTAAATATCGCTCAACAGAAGAACTATTAAAGGGAGAATCTTCAAACATGGTTACAGCTACTACTATGGTAAACTATAAATTTCAGTATAAAAATGGGCGGGGTAGACAGAGGAGGAGCAGTACCCCTCATAGATAGCAATATTAATAAGGACCGCTGCAAGCAATTTGTTGAACTTTTGGTAGTAGGATGTTCTGAGCCCCAAAATTTAAACACAATAGCAGCGGGGGAAGTGTTACCCCCCATAGGACGCCAATGTTTAATATCGGATATCTTAAAAACTATTAAAGTTAGAATGTTCAAACTTTGTAGAAGTCACACTTATGGTATACTACACTTTTGAAAATAAAAATAAAGCGGGAAGGCGCAGGGGGGAAATACCTTCCATAGGATGCATATATTAAATATCTCTCAACTCAAGAACTATTAGAGGGAGAGTCTTCAAACGTGGTTAAAGCTACTATTATGGCAAACTTTAAATTTCAATATAGAAATGGACAGACATGGAGCAGTACCCCTCATAGATAGAAATATAATTTAGAGCCGCTGCACTCTTTTTATTAAACTTTTTGTAGTATGATCTTCTGAACCCCAAAATTGAAATAAAATAGCAGCGGGGAAATGTTACCCCCCATAGGACGCCAATGTTTAATATCACATATCTTAAGAACTGTTATAGTAAGAATGTTCAAACTTAGTAGAAGTCACTCCTATGGTATACTACACTTTTGAAAATAAAAATAAAGCGGGAAGGCGCAGGGGGGAAATACCTTCCATAGGATGCATATATTAAATATCTCTCAACTCAAGAACTATTAGAGGGAGAGTCTTCAAACGTGGTTAAAGCTACTATTATGGCAAACTTTAAATTTCAATATAGAAATGGACAGACATGGAGCAGTACCCCTCATAGATAGAAATATAATTTAGAGCCGCTGCACTCTTTTTATTAAACTTTTTGTAGTATGATCTTCTGAACCCCAAAATTGAAATAAAATAGCAGCGGGGAAATGTTACCCCCCATAGGACGCCAATGTTTAATATCACATATCTTAAGAACTGTTATAGTAAGAATGTTCAAACTTAGTAGAAGTCACTCCTATGGTATACTACACTTTTGAAAATAAAAATAAAGCGGGAAGGCGCAGGGGGGAAAACCTTCCATAGGATGCATATATTAAATATCTCTCAACTGAAGAAGTGGTTTAAGCAGTGTAGCGAAGCGCACCGGGTTAAGCTAGTATAACATAAAATATGTTTTTACGTCAGTAAATACAATGCAATTATTATTTGTTATTAACTTAGTTTTCTTTTAATAATTTTTTTTTTTTAATTTGGCTACGTAATTGTAAGAATGATGTATTCAGAGTTTAAAAAACTGCAGTCGAAACCAAAAACTGTCTGACAAAAAACGAAAATTTGTGTACGACTTTTCACTTTTTGAATTGGTCTGACAGCGACTGTTTACATCTAAAGCTGGGATCACACGATTGCCGTAAATGCACCAATATGACACAATTTTTATTGTGCTTTATTGACGCACAATAATGAAATTGGACCAATAAAATATTCTGAAATCACACGATTGCCCTGTTTTAAACAAATTTAATTGTCGCTAGTTGGTACAAAGCGAAATGGTTACAAAAATTGCCGCAGCACAGTCACACGATTGTTCTAACTTGACAACTGCGAAAACAGCTGTTGTGGTAGCTTTTTTATTTGTTTGAAAGTTCTTGTTGGTTTGTTAATTAAATAAAATTAAATATGTATCATATATGTTTGTACTTAAACAAATTTTTGTTGAATATTTTTATTTAAATTTTTTAAGAAATTCCAAAAATTTGTTCAACAATTTCGTATGTTAAGGTAGCTTAGAAACTTAAATAAAAATATTTGCACTGAACAACTGAATATGCTTGTGAACATACATACCAAGGTATATTTACACAAGGTAGACTCATTTGGGAGTGTAGACATTTTGCTCTATAAAAGGAACCATGTTGTCAAAATTGTCTTCATATAAAACAAAAACAATTAAACGCACACATGTACAAATTTTGGCTCATATACACGCAATTTGACGTTGTGGTTCCAACTATGGGTAAACAGCTGACAAACATATGGGCCAACGAGTTTACCTTGTGTAAATATACCTTGATACATACATACATATTTTGGTAATATGTAGTAATAATTAAAAAAATTAAAATGCATAATAAATAAATAAATATTTATCTTCATTACCTACTAAAAGAAACACATAAAAGTAAATTTATTAAAAAAAAGGCAAATATTGGTGCGTATTGTGTTGTTTGATTGCCGCACAAGAACACAATAAATATTGGTGCATTTTTGTTATTTTTATTGACGCTCGGTTGCATAGAAAACAGTCACACGATTGCCGCACCAGGGTTGCATTTGATTGGTAAACATAAGCACAATATTGTCCTTGATTGGTACATGAGCCAATTGGTTGTGCACTCACACGATTGGGGTATTAAAAAGTATGAAAATTGGTGCATTGCGGCAATCGTGTGATCCCAGCTTAATGTATCAGAAGTAAAAGCAATAGTTTGTTTTTTTTTTTTTTTGACAATCACAAATGAAGAATTGAAAGAAATGGCAGTTTATCTACTTTGACTGCAGTTTTTTAAACGCTGGATATATTAATTAAAGATATGTAGTTAATTTCCTCTATTGATTCATCTAAAAGGGCGGGATATAGTTTAACCAAATGAAAATTTTAATATATTATTTTAATGTTAGAATTATTTCCTACTTTTTACATAGTCTGGTAATTTTTTTGCGGTCAGTTTTTATATTTTAGTAAATTTCGTAACTTTTGCTATATAGGGTAGTCAATGTTTAAATATGTACTGACGGTTATACCGGTTTTTTCTTAAAGCAAGATTTATAATACCAAATTTTGCCTTAAATTTAAAATTCACAAAATTTTGTAAAATGTATTAAAGCTGCCTTCGGACTTACGACTTTACAAAACTTTGCTTATTTCCTAACTAATTGAATAAATAAATAATTATTGAAAAATACAAATTTAAAATTATAAACAAGACAAGCTGAAAAATAGAAAATTTGAATACGAAAAATACCAATTAAAATTTTATGACAGTCATGAAATTATAACTAATTTAACTTATATGGCCGAATAGAACACTTTGCGAATTAGATGTATGTAAATATAGGTTTCTTATAAAACACATGTTATTATTGAATCTTTCTTATCGAAATTTACAATATGTATTCAAATCTTAATTCTACTAGTTGTTTATTAGTTGTTACCAATGTAACCACTAACTGCTGTATTCAAATTTTAAAAATGTCTTCTCTCCTCTGCCTCTGGTGACCTTCGAACTGAAGCAGATCCCGAGCGAGGTAGTTAGGGTGGGCCATTAGTTTATCTATGTAGCTAATTTAATATTTTTAAATTTCCTCCTGGATAGTGGGGACGTTGAGATCTCTGTGGATAATATCATTACGTATATACCATGGGGCGCAGACAATTTGTCGTAATATTCTAGACTGTCTTCTTTGAAGCTTTTGGATGTTAGATGCGCATGCAGTACCCCATAATTGGATGTCATATGTCCATATTGGTTTTATGATAGACTTGTATAAGAGAATTTTGTTGTCTAAGGACAAGTTTGAGTTTCGACCGATTAGCCAATGTAGTTGAGCTGCTTTAAGTTTCATAGCAGTTATTTTCGCTTCAATATGACGAGACCAGGTCAAGCGTCTATCTATATGAATTCCCAAGTACTTAAAACATGGTTTTCTACCTGAACAGTGATGTTATTTATTTTTACAGCTGGGCACGTTTGTCTTCTGAGCGTGAAAGTTAAGTGAGCACATTTAGCCGGGTTCACCTTTATTCTCCATTTTTCTAGCCAGGCCTCTAGTTCATTGATGTGGGACTGTAGATTTTGCGATGCGACTTTTTGGTCATGGTTACCGCTAATAAATGCTGTATCGTCTGCAAATGTAGAGGTATGCGTGCTCAGGTTTGTTGGCATATCCGCTGTGTATATTATATATAGTAGCGGTCCTAATATGTTGCCTTGGGGGACACCAGCAGTAATTTTCTTGAGGGGGGAGTATTTATCTTGCGACCTTACTATGAATGTTCTGCCTGTTAGATAGCTCTCCAGAAGCTTGTGAGTGTTTTGAGGAAGCATTCGTGTTATTTTGATGAGTAGCCCATCATGCAAAACTTTGTAAAACGCTTGGGAAATGTCTATAAACAGGGCTGAGCAGTATTGTTTTTTCTCAAACGCCCATCTAATTAGGGTGACAATTCTATGCACTTGTTCTATTGTACCATGTTTCGCTCTGAATCCGAACTGGTGATCCGGGATGATGTCGTGTTCATTTAGATAAGGAGTTATACTTAAAACGAATATTTTTTCGGAAAGCTTCGATAGGATTGATAATAAGCTTATGGGTCTGTACGACGCAACCTGGCTAGCATCTTTTCCTGGCTTGGGAATCATAACAATTATAGACCTCTTCCATGAGGATGGGAAGTGTCCGACTCTTAATATCGCGTTAAAAATGAGCAGCAAGTTTCTAGAAGCAGACGATGGTAAGTTTCTTATCATTGACCCTGTGATGCGGTCAGGTCCGGGAGATTTTCTAATATTTACTTTTTCTATTGCAGATTTTACTTGAGTTATGTTAAATTTTATTGGATGGTTTACCTTATCAGGAATGATTGGACGACAGGAACAAGTATGTGCATCATGTAGCGTGAAAACTTTCTCAAGGTGGCCCGCGAAAGAGTTTAATTTTTCATTTGTGTTTTTGGCCCAAGTGCGGTTTCCAGTCTTAATGGAGATTCTTGGGTTAAAGGGCATTTCATATGCCGTACAGCCTTCCATAAGCTGTAATTCGAGTTTTTTGTGGCATCTAGGCTGTTTAAATAGCCTTCTACTGCAGACTCGTGGTTCTGTCTCAATTTGTTGCGAAGAGTTGTCAGGCATAATTGTAGTTGGGCCTTAGTGGTTGGGGAACGACTGTTTTGCCATTGTCTTCTTAACTTCCTTTTTTCTCTGATAAGGGTCTCTATATCCGTCGATGTATTGTAAGGAGCACGTTTAATTGTCCGCTTAATTGGGGTTGCATTTCTTGCTGCAGAATCCAAGACTTCTGTAAATCGGTATACAGCTATTTGGATGTCAGATGAATTTTTTAGGGGAATGCACTGTGATAGGTGAGAGCTCACATACATTTTATACTTTAACCAATTTGTGTTTCTGTTTGGATAGAAAATAAAGTTTGCAGCTGCGGCGTCAGAGTTGCCTTTTAAAATGAGGATTGAAGGTGAATGATCAGACGATAGATCATAGAAGGAACTAACTAGTACCTGATCGCGCTTGATGTTTTTAATTACAGCAAAGTCAATAAGGTCTGGTAGCTTGTTGAAGTCGGTTGGCCAATAGGTAGGCTCACCACTCGATACGACATCAAAATTATTTGCAGTTACGGTATTGTATAGCTGATTACCTCTAGGACTAGAAAGTCTGGAGCCCCAATATGTATGTTTAGCGTTGCAATCGCCAGCAGCAATGAATTTCTGGCCCAATGTGGAGAAGAAGTTGAGAAATTTATCGTGTACAATTTTGTGCCTCGGGGGACAATAAGCGGATGACAACGTTAGTTTGAAATCAGTAAGATTTATAGATGTGGGCTGGATACAATCTTCTTCGAACTCTGGCAATGGTAAGTGTCTGATATGTTTGTGCACAATTGTGGATGTGCCACCACAAGCCCGTCCGCTGGGATGTTTTGTGTCATACGTAAGGTATCCATTTACCCTAAAGCAGTTTTTATGAGTAAAGTGTGTTTCAGAGACAAGAAGTACGTCGATTTCATGCCTATGAAGAAAGTTTGCAACTTCGTGTTTATGTTGGGATAACCTGTTTGCATTCCAGAAACATATCTTTAACTGGTTCATTTGTTGTTGAGTAGAACTTGCAGAAGCATGTTCTGATTTCGCATCATTTCCTGAAACATGTTCTGCATAGTGGCCATGAAGTTATTCATAGTTTGAATTAAATTTTCAATTGAGCTAGGCATATTTCCAGAAGGCATTTGTAGACCTTCCCTAGGAGCATTAGCGTATGGAGGTTGCTTTGCGTTGGAAGTACTCGGGGGATTTTTCGCATTAGGGTTTCTTTTTAAGACTTGGGCATATGATTGGTTTTGTTTGTTTGTTTGTGTAGTTCTAGCAATAGAGCCAGTCGCTTGGCTGGGCGCATATGACGGACCATATTGGGAGTGAGTATATTTTTGTACTAAAGCAGGTTTTTTTAAATGCAAGAAGACTTTACAACCCCTATAGTTTGCCGTATTGTTTTCTCCACAGTTGCTGCATTTCTTTACATTCGGGTCAGCTTTAGAACGATTACATTCGGCGGTTTTATGAGCGTCGCAACAAACCACACATACGTGAGGCAATTTACAATATGATTTTGTATGCCCATAGTCCTGACAGTTTGTGCATTGGGAGGGACCCTTTCCTTTTAATGGCTCTTCAACAGTTATTCTTCTGTTGAGTAGGTAACGCAAGTTGTATATGGGATGAACTGAATTTTTGGTTTTGAGAACCGATGAATCAAACGATATCTCAATGCGGTGCATTGGTTGAGGAACTTTATTCCTGTTCAAAATGTTATGAACAGATTTTACCTCATACCCCTCTAGTTCTACGGCAGATTTTATTTCCTCTGTAGGAACAGAACTATCTATGCCTTTTATAACAATAATCGAACCCTTGGCACTTTTTAATTGATATGTATAGTAACTTTTATTTTCTGCGTCCAGGTGTCTTGATATAATACGGAAGTTCGTTTCTGTACTGGCTTGAATTGTGGTCTCTTGAATTTGACCGCGTCTTAAAGAAACGACGTAGAAATTATTCTTACCTACAAGCTGAGTCAACATGTTGACTATGCTATTTGATGTTTGCTCCCGCAGATAGATAGGTGGCGGTTTAACTTCTTTAGTGGCAGTTCCATTAGCTGATTCTGCTTCTTCATCGTCAGGTATGGAGAGTACAGAGAATCTGTTACCACTTGTTGCCAAAGAGACTACGTTAGAGCCTTTGTATTGTTTGGCCATGCGTTTCTGTTGGGTGGACCTAGGACTAGCCTTTCTCTTGGTTATTGTTATATATCAGTCCATGCCTGTTTGCACTTTTGTACTTTTTGGCACAGCTCCTGTATTTATTAATGCTAATCGTGATTATCCAGGTTTTTCGTTAATATTCCTCTGGTCAGACGACTTCACACTTTGAACCACATTTACGGTCGGATTAGGCTTGCCAGATATGAAATCCATAAAAACAGTACATCGAGAAAAAAACGGCAGTACATTAATGTTAAAAGAAGTACATTTAATTTTTTTATTTTATTTTCTTTTTTTATTTTCTTGAATGCATTGAGTAGCAATTCATAAACCGAAATAAGATATTTTTTAATATTAAGTATTTAATATACTTAAGCACTTAAATCTTTTAATTAGTCAGTTGTTTCAAATTAAATGTTAAAAACAAAAAGCTTTGGTTATTTTAATTTTGTAAAATAATCACCCCTATTCTGCGTTTCGATTCGGATCGAAATTTTCTCCGTTTTTGGCAACTTTGGTGTTTTGTGCCAATGTTCTGTAACTCCCGCGTTGAGAGACTTTTCGATTGAAATGTGAGAAATGAAACAAAAATACCATAAGTTAAAACAAACATGTTTTTCTCACTTAACTGTTACTGAAACATTTTTGGCGAGTAATTTCCTTACGTTACAGCTATTACACACCAAAAATGATACAGTAACAGTTTAGTGAGAAAAACATGTTTGTTTCAAGTTATGGTATTTTTGTTTCAGTTCTCACATTTCAATCAAAAAGTTTTTCAACGCGGTAGTTACAGAATATGGGCACAGAATACCAAAGTTGCCAAAAACGGAGAAAATTTCGATCCGAATCAAAACGCAGAATAGGGGTCAATAACGTAAGTTTCAGTTCAATATCACGTGTTAGTTAAACAATTTAATTATTCTAATTTAACAATTTCATTATTGTAATTTAACAAATTAATTATTGTAAATTTAAAATATTGCAAATATTTATCACTTTTTTTGTACTTCGCTAACAAGGCCATTTTTACCGTTTTCGGTTTTTAAAAAATTTTAAAACTCAAGGTGTATTTAAAATTAGTTTTTATTATTAATTCACTCTCTTAATTTTCAATCGAAATTAAACTTCGGTCTTTTCTCCAAAACATTGAACTAAAAATTCTTTCAGTTCTTTCAATGAGGAAGTGAAAATAAGAATATTTTCGGAATTGAGAAATAATCAACTTTGTAGAAATTCTTTTCATGTAATTTCTCCTGGTTTTTCTTTTAAAATTTTTTTTCAGCAAAATCTTTCAATGATACGAACAAATTATTTATAGAAATTAATTGAAATGTTTGAAATTAAGTTTCGTTTTCGATAAAAACTTATCTACACGCTTTTTAAAAAGGCAATTCTTCTGTTCAATATCAAAGCTGTGGCAAATTTGCAAGTTCGGCTATGATATTATTCACTTTTGATTCTTTTGTTGTTTTAATTTTTCGCAAAGTTGCTTTACTTTCTAGAACATGTCAACTAATTTTAGGTTGCCATTATCCCCTATTTTTTTTAATGCATAATGTGTATACTATTTCCTATGTGGTGTAAAAAGCCAAGGTTTGCTTCATCAATTTAATTTTAAAAAAATTGGCTCAAAACAGGTGAACAACAGCTTTGGAACGACAAGTAAGCTTTTACGGCTGGAAAGTTTTTTTAAAAATCTTTATACTTCAGGCGTCATCGAGTTGGTATATGACGCAACATTTCAAACCATTCAAAAACGCAAAATTTAAACATTACTTTCCGATTTGCAGTCTTTTAAGTGGATGTCGAAAATTTGTTGTACTTTATTTACAAACGTGTAAATAAACATGTTTTATTTTTGTGCAAAAAAAGTACAAAATAAAGTACAAAAGCTAAAATAAAGTACAAATGCGTACTTCTTTAATGGTTATGCAGAAAGCAGTACAGATAGTAAAAAAAAGTACGCGTACTGCTGAAAACAGTACGTCTGGCAAGCCTAGGTCGGATCAACACACTTGCTCAGGTTTAGCACACTTGCACTGAAATTGCTGTATGGAAAACCATTTGCGCTGGCAATTTTTGCACCTTAATAATTTTTATTTAATTCTGGGTATCGAATGTTTTCATTGCTCACGCTCGGAGAGCTTACCACAAAATACGCATTTCTGCTATTTGTGCTGGGCCTACTTTCCTTGTTGGGAGTATTAATGAGGCTCATTCACAAATCTCTTCGGGCACCTTAGTTATTGTTATTCTTTTTTTTATTTTTTTTTTTACCTATTACAAATATTTTTTTTCACTTCGAATTTTTTTTTTCGAATGAGAGACAGGACATGACCAAGTTCAGTTTTACTTAATATTTTGATCACATTAATGGGGGCTGTTCTATATTCTACTATTATATTATAAATTTTATCAAGCACAATTAAAAAATTCCCATCACAAAGGATCTTCACATATGTATACGTTTTACCCATTGCATTATTATGACTATCCAGTTGTTATATGATTCAGTGATTTCAGTTCTTGTTATACAGTAGTTTTGACTTAACTGCCTTTTATTTACGTGCACTTTTGACTTAGCTGCACAAAATTGATAATTTTTGGCATTATTCTTTATAATCCCATACAAATTCCTTTTTTAAGTGCACTTTCTTTACCTGCACATTTAAGATAAGTGCCCAAAATTTTTGGTATTTTAAAATTATTTTCATACAAAAAATTCAAGTTAGCTGCACTTTGACTTAACTGCCCAAAATACATATTGTCTGTAATTATTCTTCAAAATCCTTGTTTACGTGCATTTTGGATACCTGCACATTTTTCGTATTTTTGGGCAGCTTTAAAATATTTTCATATAAAACATCAAAGTTAGCTGCACACATGAAAAAATATGGTGGCCACTTTTTCACATAAATATCCAATTTTAGCAGTTTATAAAATCAAAAATCGCAAACAAGTCAAGTTGGTATCATTATAATTCATTTATTTTGTTTGCATGTACCTATATTTATGCATATGGGTTGTAGTTACAGCAACTTTACCACGATTATATGAAAGGAATAGCAAATCTTAGGTCTGGGACAGAATAAATTAGTTGTAGTAGTATTTGAAGCTGACGAATGCTTTGTAGCGCAACAAAGTTCCAAATTTCGAATTTTGAGCTTTAACTGCAACGACTTCTACAACTACGTTTTCTGTTGACACTACTTTGCAACTGCCGTTTTTAACTTTTGAGAGCTTGCAGCGCTATTCTTAACGTTGTACTACAGCGACTATTCTGTTCCACACTTTTTTGTTACCAATTTGGCTAGCTCGTTCATTATAAAAATGCGTAACAAATGTCTACAAGTTGTTTGAACGTCATTGTTTTTATCAATTTATTAATAAAAACGTTGTTACTTCTCTTTCAAACACTTTACTTTAGCTGCACTTTTATGCAGGTAACCACAATTGCGTACCTGCACATTAAGGCAGCTAAATACATTTAAGATAGCTGCATTTTTGATTTACCTGCACAAAAAATCGTGCAAAGGAGATTGTGCAGCTAAGTCAAAATTACTGTATGAATCTTGAATAATTATGTATGTTTATAAATAATTATTCACAACGTACTTACAGTTCTTTTAATATGAGTTTGACTATTGTTTATTAATTACATCTGAAATAAGAAACAATTTCATAATCGTTTAAGCCTGGTACTCTGTTCAACATTTCACGTGAAATGCTGTCAAAACGCATATGAAAAAAACTTGTGCGGAATATCTATGAAATAATGTTGATAGAGTTGTACTCTGTTCATTTTGTGAAAAAGTTCCGAAATGTTTCTGGCAACATTTTTTTACAACTGCGAAATAATGTAAGCTGCACTTATTTCACGTGGAATTTTAAGCAAAAGCAAAAAAATATGAACTGATTATTTAATAAGAAATAAAAAAATAATATAGCACAACCGGTAACAGTTTTTTATCCATATTGAATTTCTTTTTTATTAAAAAAAATAAATTTTAGTAAAATACATGTGGGATTTGTTTACATACGCAAAACAATGTCGCATACTTTACAGGAATTAAAACGTCAAATTGTACAAACTCGCAAGATAGGTAACATTGATACATGTCAAAATTTTCGTGTGAAATAATAAATGTTGCTAATCATTTTTCACAAATTTGAACAGAGTACTAGGCTTTAGATGCTATTTGTATATTAAAATATTACAGAATTATTTGTTTATATTCAATATGAGCCACAAGCCCATCTGAAAATTGAATATGTAAAACCTTCGCTTTCATAATCCCTACCCGGGTAGAGAAAGCGACTTTCATTTGCAAATAGCTGAGCGAGTTTTCATCCAATCTGAAAATGCCGCCGAGTCAGTTATCAAATTTTCGACTTAAAGCAGAAAATGCAAACAAAACTGATTTTACTGCAGAACTTCTTACTTTTTTTTAATTTTGTCTTTTTTTCTACGTAAGTTAATAGCATCTACCCGGGTAGGTATATCGAAATTTGTATGAACATTTCTTACATTTCCTAATATAATCATCTGAAACTTTTAGAAAAACAAAACATCGTATAAATAAATGGATTTTCGTTTATTGAAATTAAAAATTTACAAAAAAGTGAAAAAAAGTATGTATGTATGTAATATTTATTTACGCAAATTGTGAGAAGATAAAGAAGTCCCTATATGACAATCTTCACACTTTGTCTGGGTGAAGCTATGTTCTACGCATACGGGCTTCTTGCATTTGACACATGCTTGCCGTGTAGCTCTCTTCCTTTTAGAACAACGGTAGCACATGTAGCACCCACCTTTTTGCTTGATGCACCCACTTCCGGGACATCATCAGCGTCAAATTCTTCATCTTCGTAGTTCGATACAGAGAATGACTCGCCTGTAATAATAAAAACCACTTAATATTTTTCTAATCAAAAAGATTCAAAAATATACCTAAAATACATTCAACGGCTGTCCTGATGGCAAATTTGTTGACTATGATTGGTTTTTGGGCTCGGACCCTAATTTGCGAAAAACAAAGCTCTTCACCCAAGCTCTCTATAAATTGTCTACGTCGAGATTTTTTTACCGCACTATGTGGACTGTTGGTGACATATATTATATATTCTGCCAGGGCCGAGATATCCAACATGTTGTAAAACATCGCTAGAGGCCAACGAGTTGTTGCCCTTTTTGTGGTATATTGGGACACCATTTTATCCATTGCCTCCACGCCGCCCTTGGTTTGATTATAAAACAAAATCATTTCTCGCTTTTGTTTTATATCGGACACAGCTGAATCTCGATGCAGGGACAGCTCTTCCCTTTGCTGGGACGTAGGAGCACATCGTTGCATTCGGACTAAATCCAAATTCACTCGAATATACCTCACGCGTCTTTGAAGCTTTGAATTCTTCAGGCATATACCGCTTGTTTTTTTTTTTAAGTGCCGACGATGGTTATTTTCCAAGTTAGTAGCTCCTGGAGCAATGGGAGTGAAATGAAAAAATTGTCCATCGTTACATTTCGCCCTGTATTTTTGTAAGGAGCAATTAGGTCTTTCACTACCCGCTCGCCTTGGTTTACGTCTCTGGTAATGCCTTCTTTTCCAGTATAAATTTGGCCATTAAGCGGGTAAAAAGTTGTGGTATCGCAAGCCCACCAAACCTTTATTCCATATTTTGCAGGTTTTGATGGATTATATTGAGTGAATTTAGTGCGGCCTCGATATCCGAACAACTGCTCGTCCACTGTAATAGTATCATAAGGCCTGAAATGGGCTCTCAGATTGGAGTTAATCATCTCGAAAATATCCCTTATCGGTGCTGCCTTATCCTTAGACTGGCGAATGGCTCTAGTGACATTGTTTTCAAAACGAATAAAGCGCAAAATGCTTTGGAATCTGTTCACAGACATGGTAGCACGATAAAGAGGAAAAGCCTGTTGCTTCCAAAGCTCGCTTAATTTTTCTTGGTTGGATATCTGAGAGCCCATCACAAGCGAAATTCCAAGAAACGCTTTCAACTCTTCATCAGTAATTAAAATCCATGTAACAGCCTTTTTAGAAGAATTTTCTGCGTTCCATTTACGATAAAAATCTTCTGCTTTTTTGTTAGAAAACCTACAAATTTGGTCTCTAATGGGCGCACTCATAATACAAAAAAATGTATCCAATGCCGATAAATTTTTGGTAATTGGGTTAGGTCCCATAAACAATGGTTCACGAATGACATTATGGGCACTATGACGAGTGAAATTATTATTTTGCTTATACCAATTTGTACCATCTTTGCTGTTGAAAACTGTTTCATCACAGGTGGAACCTTGTTCATTTTGATCACTCTCATCGTTATCAGATTCGCTGTCAATATTTAGCTCGACATTTGCATCTTCGCCAGCTATTTCAGCATCCGATTCCGCATCTTCCTGGTCAGGCAAATATTCGTCATCGCTATCAGTGCCTACAAATTGGTCAGGCTCGGCATCATCTGTATCGGACTCGGCATCCAACATATTCCGAAAATACTCTTGCCTTTCTTCATGAGATTACCTATCCAAAAAAATTTAAATGAAACAAATAATTTTGCCAAAAATAATTATTTGATTCTGAAAAGCAATAGAAACCACAGTATTTTGACAAAAACTTACCTCGAAACAGCCGCCGCAGAAAGATATTCAAAATTGCTCCCGTTATTCATATTTAATTTTTCGCAAAAAAAACTTTCACAACAAATATTCAAGACGAACTGAAATCACCATCTTGTTTGCATACACACACGTATTATATATGTGGTCAAAATATTTTCAAAGGTTACTAGATTCGTTGTTTTCTTAAAATTTTAAATATAAACTAGCTGTCCCGGCTGTCGTTTTGCCATATAACATATTTCTAGTGAAAGAAAGAGGAATAAAGCACCTTATACCATGATCGGCGATGAAAAAAACAATAGTTATTTATTTCTTTTCGTTACATATTCAAAAATTAAACATAAATAAGAAGATTTAAAAAAAGTTTTTTTAAGAAACGCTTTTCTTAAAAAAGAAAATTTTTAAAAAATTTTGCCCGCCCCCCTAGATTTTATCCTGGCTACGCCCATGTATTCGTGTACTGTCATCGGGAATATGTATGCCTGCAAAGTTTCATCCATTTGCATCGAGTAAAAGGCGGTCAAAAAATTGTTGCCTCCTCCCCCCCCCTAGATTTTATCCTGGCTACGCCCATGTATTCGTGTATTGTCATCGGGAATATGTATGCCTGCAAAGTTTCATTCATTTGCATTGAGTATAAGGCGGTTAAATTAACGTTACAAGATTTGATTTTCCGAAGTGAAGCTAAAGAAAAGGTTTTAAAAATTTTGCCCGCCCCTCTAGATTTTATCCTGGCTTCGCCCATGTATTCGTGTACTGTCATCGGGAATTTGTATGCCTGCAAAGTTTCATCCATTTGCATTGAGTAAAAGGCGGTCAAAAAAGCATTTTACCAAAGAAAAATTTTTTTTGCCTGTTCCCCCCCCTAGATTTTATCCTGGCTACGCCCATGTATTCGTGTATTGTCATCGGGAATATGTATGCCTGCAAAGTTTCATCCATTTGCATTGAGTATAAGGCGGTTAAATTAACGTTACAAGATTTGATTTTCCGAAGTGAAGCTAAAGAAAAGGTTTTAAAAAAGGTTTTAAAAAGTAATGTATTTGTTATCCTGAAGTATAAAAATTAAACAGATATAGTCAATTTGTATTACGAAGAGCAATTGCGTGTACGATATTTTTTGTCATTCCGTCTTTAGCCAACACAAATAAGCTCGATGGCTTGCCGACGCGAAAACATGCCACGTATAATTGTCCGTGTGAAAAACATGGTGTGCCCAAATCTAAGCCGCAAACATACATCGTTTGACCTTGCGACATATGGATTGTTATTGCAAATTCCAATCTAATTGGAAATTAAACGCGTTTGAATTCAATTGGGACGTCTGTGGCAATTATCGGAGTTCGTGGCAGCAAAACATTTTCGTCTCGGAATTTACCATTCAAAATGGTAGCTCCTATAACGTTTTTCATCAATTTTTTAACGACCAATCGTGTACCATTGCAAAGCCGAAGTAGAATAACCGGAGAAAAAAATTTAAAAAAAAATACATAAACTTTTCAAATTAATTATGAAGGTATTGGATGTGGGTGCTTTTACCCGTTTACCTTTATTTTACGCCGTAAATGTTAAAATTTATAGCCCTTAGTTCCTTCAAGACTTGAAACTTTCATCGGATAATTAATTAAAAAGACATGGGGAGATGAAGCTTTTACCCCTTTTGCCCTATTTTACGCCCTAATTGTTGGAATTTCAAAAACATGTATATCTTAAAGTTCCTTTAGATACTACAGTATATGCATGCCAAATTTAAAGAATACCGGTTGATCAGTTAATAAGATATAGGGAGGGGGAGAGTTTGCCCCTCTTATAATAAAAATTATAGGCTATAGTTCCTTCCAGATGTTATACTATTTGCCTGCAAAATTTCAAGAAAATTGGTTAATTAGTTAAGAAAATATTGGAAGGGGGAGCTTTTACCCGTTTTGCCCTATGATACGCCTTCTAGCGATATGAAATATACATTAAGATCTATTCTGAATGTCATTGTACACATTAGGCATGGTTTGGTAACTTTTCAAGAAACAATAATAAATCATAATATGGATAATGAAACCCATATTGTTGATATTTATATGGGAAATAATATATAGGAAAATCTAAATGCAATATCTCCGGAACCACTGGGCCGATTTCGTCCAAACTTCACATAAACCATCTACAGACTATCTCCAAAGTTTTCGTTTAAATCGGTTGACCCGTTTTCGCAGTTAGTGGTGACATCAAAGTGTACACTTCTTTTTATATATATAGATTTAAAACAAGGTATGTGGTCACAATATTTTCAAAGGTTACTAGATTCGTGGTTTTCTTAAAATTTTAAATATAAATTAAAAATAAGGCAAACTGCACTCAAAAAAATTAGAAGAAAAAAGCACATGAATTACCTTAAGTATAATTTTTTAATAATATTTATTTTTGCCTTGTTTGACATTGCTTGTATTTTTCCCCTAACATAGGGTCTCCACCTGAGATAAGATATAAGATTTTTATATCAGCAAACGTCAAATTCAATCGCAGAGAGTATTATCTTACGTGTGGACTCTCAAATAGTGTTAATATTAATATTATAATATATATTATGAGACAGTTGTTATGAGAGATCTTATAACAACTATCTTATAAGATGAGCTGTCAAAAATACACATACATGCATACATAAAAAACAATAATAAGACGCATTCATTAAAATGTTAAATTTTTTTGTACAAATAGTGAAAATCTTGTGATAAGTGTTTAAAAAAACAATATTTTTAACTAAAAACAAAAAAACAACTAAAAAAAAAAAAAAACGACAAGTTTACTGTGCGAGAATCATTCGATTATGAAATCTTATAAGATACGTGTTCCCCTTGTTAAAGATTAAGATTAATATGAAGAAATATTTTCTCTCATTCTGCCGACGTTCTCTCACATATTATATCAGATATTATCTCAGGTGAAAACTCTGTGTAAATAAAATTAAAAACCAAAAAATTTATATCTACCCGGGTAGATACTATGTGTTGACGTAAAAAAATTCTTCATGAAAGCGAAGGATAACCAAACGAAATAAGTCTTCAAGAGCAGTCTTTTGAAAATATTCTTAAAGTAGTAATCTTTTAAGACTCAAGTCTTAAAACTCAAAACAAATGAGAAAAAAAGTTAATATTGGCTATATATTGGTTTACTGAAAGAGCTAAAATCAAATAACTCTGTTTAAATTTATGCATACATTCGCGCATCACTTGCCTCGAATGTTCTGTACAATTCTTTTACTGCGTAAATATTGGCGTCATACTTATTGCTCAGCTTTTGCGAACGAATTTATACTTTCTTTTCCTATTCCTGTTGTAAAAAAACTAGTAAAAAAATAAATAAACCTTTATTTTCAGCTAAAAAAAAAAACAAAAAAAAAAGCAAAGATCAAAAATTTGCATACCTACTTTTGTGTCTTTGATATCACAAGGCTTTGTTGCCTCTGCATGCAAAAACAAATGAAAAGGTCACAATTGCATAAAATAACAAAAAAAAGTTTATAAAAAAAGGATCCTCCTTGCATAAAAATTTAGGTTTCGCTAATGTTGGCGTCATAATTATTGCTTAATTTAACAATGTTTTACCTAAAAAATATTTATGATAGGTACAAATAAAAAAACAACAATACTTTAACGGAAATTTTTTTTTCCAAACTACATACATACTTATAAACAAGTAAGAGTGCTATATTCGGCTATGCCGAATCTTATATACCCTTCACCATGGTGCAATAAGAACAAAAAGTTGTGTAAACGCCCACATTATGTCGGATGTTGTGTTTTAATAACCTAGATGCTTGTACCTAATTTGGAAACTTTTTCTCTTTCTATATATACAGAAAAATAGACGGACATCGTTAAATTAACTTCGCTGTACATGTACATATCTGTGGCATTTTGACAAAAGAGCTTAAGTCGAGATAAGATAACAAAAAAGTTTTTTAAAAAATCTCTGTGAAAAAATATTTTTTATTAAATAATAACATAATCCAAAATTAAAGAATAATTTTGTTTAAAATACAAAATTTTAAAAACGAAAACAAAAATTTTATTTTTATTTTTTGTGTTTTCGTTTTTAAAATAACAAACTAAAAGTTACCGTATTTTAGTCGTTATTAAAAAATCGGCATTTTTTGAGCAAAAATCGGCATTTTGATAATTTAGAGGCAAAAAATCGCCAAATATGGCAGGCCTGACTGCAACAGTTACATATACATATGTATGTATATACCCTCCTTTTCATAATAACCGATTTGGTAGATTTATATGGGCATTTCCCCAGAATGGTCTACCAGGATGAAAAAATAAAATGTTGATAATCATCGTCTTTTATTGTTTATTATTATAAAAAAAGTCTATGTTGTTATTAAAGAATGGCTTCATAGCATGTCTCAGCTGTTTTACTCGAAGAAATTGCACTGGAAACTGGAAAATTTTATATTTTCTTATATTTTCTACTTCTAAACACATTTTTATATGCTTATTTTACATGCAAAAATATGTTATGTTTACACTCTTTCTTCATAATCTTTTCATTACAATCAATTGAAAATTGAGTATTTAGTTGTTTGTTAAGGAAATTTGAAGACATTAATGGGAAACTGCATGGTGATAATAATAAAAAAACATATGGAAAAATCGTACGTTCGCGACCCGTACGTTCGCGACCGGTACATAAGCCAATTAAACAAAAACCAAAAGAGATGTTTTTTTTGGTAAATACTGCATGGAGACCTACATTAATACACTTTTAAAATAAATTTATCACTTTTGAATATTCCGTTCCATTACGCAGATTTTTACATTTAACTGCTGTCAGCCAAAGTTGACTTCTATTTTGCGTACGTTCGCGACCACATGTTTATAACTCTTATTATGAAAACTTAAACTCGATGAAATCCATCCTTTGCACTAAACATACATCTACCCAAATGCTATCGAATCGCAAGAAAAAATGCTAGGAAAAGTTTTGTTTTCTATATTATTTGTACATCAAAAGCGTACGAACGTACGTTCGCGACCCCAGGAAATGCCCATATACTGTTCATTAAATTGGGTTATAGGTATACAGTAATTTTGACTTAGCTGCACAATCTTCTTTGCACGATTTTTTGTGCAGGTAAATCAAAAATGCAGCTATCTTAAATGCATTTACCTGCCTTAATGTGCAGGTACACAATTGTGATTACCTGCAGAAAAGTGCAGCTAAAGTAAAGTGTTTGATTTAAAAGTGGAATAAGTTTGAGTTTCTAAAAATGCACGACTTTTATCACAATCAAACGGGACGGGAACTCAATGAATCGCCGACGCAATTAAAACAAAAATTGCTTAATTAATTGATTGAGCAAGATGTGCAATAAAGCGAAACACCCATGTGTAGATAGAAAATAAAACTAATTTTTTTATTTATTAAGTTAAAAAATGGTTTAGGATTTTAAAACAAAATAAAAATCAGGTACGTCCATCCAAACATTTGCTTTTGTTTTTCGCAATGCGGTCTTATTTTGCGAAATAATTAAGCAGGTGACGCCAATTAACGGAGCTCAACCAAACGGGTATTTTTACATTGACAGTACATATACATGCATGTATGTATATGTAATATAAAAGGAACATTAACAAAAACTATGAGAATTCACAAAGAACATAAAAATTAATGAAAGATAAAACAAATTAATGTTTATTTATATTTTTATAAACAGCTTAAATGAAATATTTATGTGAAAAAGTGGCCACCATATTTTTTCATGTGTGCAGCTAACTTTGATTTTTTATATGAAAATATTTTAAAGCTGCCCAAAAATATGAAAAATGTGCAGGTATACAAAATGCACGTAAAGAAGGATTTTGAAGAATAATTACAGAAAATATGTAATTTGGGCAGTTAAGTCAAAGTGCAGCTAACTTAAATTTTTTGTATGAAAATAATTTAAAAATGCCAACAATTTTGTGCATTTATCTTAAATGTGCAGGTATAGAAAGTGCACTTAAAAAAGGAATTTGTATGGAATTATAAAGAATAATTCCAAAAATTATCAATTTTGTGCAGTTAAGTCAAAAATGCACGTAAACAAAAGGCAGTTAAGTCAAAACTACTGTATATGTATATATACTAACATATATGTATGTACATTAGACTGGTCGCATCTTGTATGGGATTTTTTTTTTTTTTAATTTAAATGTTTGCGCTGCTTAAAATATGAGGTTTGGTGTAAGAAATCAAGTCCTAATTTTTCAGCTCAATCCGACGGTGCCTAGTCGTGCCAAGTGGGGCCCAAAGTTCCCCATATGATAAAAAAAAACATCTATTCAATCAGATACTAGTTGAAAAGCCGGTCCCAAAGACCGAAAAGTAAGTACTTTAAGTATGCCAAATTTCAGCTTCATATGTCATCAGATGGCTTCAGAAAGTTGCGGAAATAATAGGACATACATACAAACATCCGGACATACTAAGAAATTATATATTGTATAGATAGATTAAAGTATTTGCTATTTAATATTTTAGTATGATACGAACGAAAGATTTTTAACCTAATTCAGGTACGCTGAATCCAGCGGTGCTAGCCGTTTTTTTAGGTTAGCTCCGGTTTTCGAGATATACCGTTATTTCGAAAATGAAGGAGGCTGCACAACATATGTTCGGGTTACTCAAAAACGGTTAAGCTTATTGAAAAAACTAAAAAAACCCGAAATTCCGCAATAAAATTTACTTTTAGAAAGGTTAAATTTTTTTCTTATATGCGCAGTCGTTTTAGAAACATAATTTTTTTTTTAATAAAAAAAATAATTTTATTTATAAAAATTTCGAAATTTTTATTTTTAAAAAATTCATTAAAAACTGGAAAATGTACCTATGCTTCTACAATAATTTTTTTTAATGCAAATTTCGAAATTTTCGGTCTTTGGGACCGGCTTTTCAACTAGTATCTGATTGAATAGATGTTTTTTTTTTATCATATGGGGAACTTTGGGCCCCACTTGGCACGACTAGGCACCGTCGGATTGAGCTGAAAAATTAGGACTTGATTTCTTACACCAAACCTCATATTTTAAGCAGCGCAAACATTTAAATTTAAAAAAAAAAAATTGCGACCAGTCTAATGTACATATATCTAAACAAACTTAATTATAAAAAAAAACAAATTTTTTGGATTTCAGTACATTGGACATAACTCAGCCATTTATTAACCGATTTGACAGATTTATATACCGATGTTTTAAGAAATAAATTTACCATTTACTTTGGTGATAAAACTTGGACTCAGAAAGACCTATGGTTTCCGGAAATGTGTATTTTAAAAAATTTTTAATTTTGGTCATAACTTTTTTGTATCTGAACCGATTTTACCGAGTTTTTCAGAAAATATATTCTACTAAAAATTTCCGATGTTGATATATAATTCATATCCTTAGGTCTTATGACAGCCCTAAAATGTAGGTTTTTACAAAAATGTTGATGTTTTTTAGGCCATTTTGTGAGTATTTTACTCATAACTTGCCATTTTTTAACCGATTTGACAGATTTATATACCGACGTGTTAAAGAACAATTATCAATTTATTTGAACTATAAAAGTTGGACTCGGGATGATCTATGGTTCCCGATAAAGCGTATTTAAAAAAAAAAAAATATTTTGGCCATAACTTTTTCGTATCGGAACCGATTTTTCCGAAATTTTCAGAAATTATTTTCTCCAAAAGATTTCCAATCTTTTGATATATAAGGCGTAACCATAGGTCATATGACAGTCCAAAAAATCAGGTTTTTATACAATTTGTGATATTTTTTGTACGGGAGTTACCACGCCCACTTGTTCAAACCCGCCCACATTTTGTGGGATGCTGTGTATTGATAACGTTAATGACACACATTAACGTGGAAACTTTGGCTCTTGCCGTTCTCAAGATATACAGAAATAAAAAAAATACAACAACAACTAGGGATTTTTGGGCAAAATCAGAGGCAGTCGTGGTTTTTTGCTAATATCTCCGTCATTTTTGGACCGATCTTGCTGAATTTCAATAGCAAACTTAATGATGAAACAGAATTGAGTCTTCAACTTCAAGAAAAAATTCTAAAGCCCATAATTAAAACGTCGGCAGTAACTTCAAATTCTCTCTCATTTCTTTCTTTTTCTTTTGTTCTTATTTTTCTTTGTTTACAAAATGTATGAAATTGAATGAAAGTATGGTAGCATTGTTAAGAGAATAAGTGTCTATATGTGAGAGCATTAGAGAAAACGTCCTCAAAATAAAATTGATTCTATTTTCTCGACCGCATTCTCTGGCATAATTTTATGTCAAACTGTATGAAAAACAACGTTCAGCCCCAGTTCTGTTTCATCATTTAAACCAGCCATCGGCAACCTATACTATTACATTTTGCGATTATGTGCGTTATATTCGCTCTCCCTCTCACCACGAACCGGTGTTGCCAGAAAAAACATTTTTCTCATATCCCCAATTTAAAAGTAAGAATCTCCAATCGTTAACATATTTTGATACATTACATCTTCAATATGTAATATATCATATGGATACAAATTTTTGCATGATTATTTGCTGTCATATGCTTAGGAGAATGCACTGCTATAAATGACATGTCTCATCTTATTATCTGTATACTTTTTAGCCTTCGTAAAGAAGTCATAACGTTTTTGGACGAAAATGTAACAAACGAAACTAAGGCATTGTCTAAACATTTGAAAGACAAATCCTTTTTATTAGATTTTGCGTTTCAAAAAAATTTTGATATCAAACTTCATATTTTACTACATCATCAATATTTATTTCATATGGACAGGATTTTATGCGTAACAGATTTTCTAAATGCTTATCAGTCAAACGATTTCGACTTTTAGTTTGAATGTGTTTAAGTGCCGAAAATGTTGACTCACAAATGTAGGTCGATCCAAACATTGCATACAATTTAAAAATTTCGTTTTTAGCTTTCGGGTATAGATCTTCAGAAATATTTCTCCAAAACTCAATTCCATTAGTAAATGGTAAAGCCAAAATTTTTATTAACAGTCCTTATACAGATAATAAGCTGAGCTATGTCGTTCATAGTAAATGGTAAAGTCAAAATTTTCATTAACAGTCCTTATACATATAATAAGCCGAGCTATGTCGTTCATATCCGTGCATTCATCTAAGCATATGGAAAAAAATTTGCAATTAAGCATTCTTTTCTTGATGTTTGAAAAGATGAAGGCACTGATATGCTCAGTCCGTCGAACAATTGTGCGAGCGGAGAGGGGAATATCATTTATCAATTTACGTATCTCTTCAGATTTTTCGCCAAAACATTCTAAAACATCGTTGCTAAGCTCTTTAAAAAAGTCGCCATCTTCAAAAGGACGACAACGTTTAGCTAGAGACGCAGCAACAACGAAAGATGCCTTTCTTTTTAATGAAAAATCGACTGCTTCTTTCGAGTTTAGTTCCGCATCAGCAATCATTTTTTCATAAAAAGTTTTCTTTAAATTAACAACAAGGGCTTCTCTTGCATCACCAGTAATACTTTCATATTCTTTGTGAAATGCTTGAAGATGCCTTTGCATGTCATGGGTTTTAATCCGTGACAAAGTACGCTGACAAACCAAACATTCTGGTTTGCCAAAATAATTTTCTGAAAATAAAAAATTCAATTCATATTCATCTACCATTTTGGTGGGGACAAATTTTTTTATATGGCAACGCTGATTTTAATCTTATTTTAAGCAACAAGCGATAACACGACCTGCCTTGTTGAATGCTCAAGCTAGACTGATTAATGTTGTTTAATTCTCTACTATGTGTGTGCACACGTACGTAATAAAAGAGAATAGAGAAAACGCGGCGCCCTGATTTTGCCGATGGCTGATTTAAACGGAGTATATGTGACATAAATATACATCAACCTAGTCCACATCATTTCTGGGGTTTTCGGAAAACCCATTTCAACATACACACGGACAGAATATATATACTTTATAGGGTGTAGGATCCATATTTTGGAACATACAAACGGAACGACAAAGTTATATATACCCTCTTACCTTCGGTTAAGGGTATAAAAACAAGAGCCATAAAAATATTTTTTTTCTTTCAAATCAACTTGTGTATCGCAAAAAACAATATCAATTTTCGAAGTTTACTTTGTCGCTAACATTTTAACCATATTACATACATACATATGTGCATACCCTTTACAACAGATCACTACTTTAAATGTTCTTTTCTCTGGAAGATCATATAAGCTACCTGCAACCCCTTTTCCGATCTTCTGTTACAATACTGCGATTCGAATTCAAAATGTATACGTCATAAAACTTTGATCTACATACCTACGCATGAAAATGTCTACCCTTGTAAAAGATAATTTGACTGTTGTAAATAAATTTCTTAAAACACAAACGCACTTTTGTACCTTAACTCTATTTTTGAATAATTAGTTCAAACACCCATTTAATTTTGTTTTTTAATCTTTTTTATATTTTTGCACCCAAATTATGAAACTCACCTTTCAATCATAATTTAGCTTTTTTCAATAAATAAAAACACCATCAAACAATTATATTTTAATCTACCAACACATCATACAAAGAATTTCTTATTTAAAATCTTTCCTCTTTTAAACCTTTTTTGTATGTACACACAAAAATATTTTCTTCTTCGTATTGTGACTATTATTGGTTTATTTTTCGACTAATAATGTGTTTTCTATTTACACTGAAATATTTAAATATTTCGTGTGTAAAAGTCGCTTATCTTGTGTCGCATATTTTGGCAGTCGATGATCAACATGACGGCATATTTTGTTTTGTTATGTTATTTATATTCGTACATTTCGCATATACTTCGGCGGTTTGTAATGTGTGGCAGTAATATATTGATATTGAAGAAACACAATATTTAATATTTATGGTGACTAAAAATATTTGAATATTTCCATTTAAAATATATTTATACGGCGAAATATTTAATATTTTGTGCATTGTAATATTAAAAAGTTACCACTGGTTAAATATTTTTGAGTATAACTAGAAATTATATTAATACAGCAATGCATTTAAATATATAACATTGGTTGATTATTTAATATTTTTATGTAGATTTTTTGGTAGATTGTGTTTAAAATTATGCATATTTATGACTAATATATTAGTAAAAAAAACTTTTTTTCTTCATAAATTTCTGAATTGTGTTTTCTATGCCTGGTATCAATATAATAAACAGTATTATTTACACTTTCATTCTCACTTTATTTTAGTATATGGGGGATTTCATGTCAAGTGACCCAATTTTGAAATCGATGTCTTCCGATTTGGATGAAATTTGCACCAAGGTTAGTCCTATTGGATAGTAGTTTAGACACAAATTTTCAACAAGATCGGTCTAAAAGTTTCTGAGTTAGTGGGGGTCAAAATTTGACATTTTGGCCATACAGGTGTTCTTTCTTATCCATGTAACTTATTACCTATTGGTGTTAGCAAAATTTGTCCCAAGTAGCTTCGATAGCTATTTGATCCATCTTTTGAAAAAAATTTTTTTTGTTTTTTTAAAAAATTTTTTTTATTTTTTTTTTTAAATTTAAAACTTTTTTTTATTTTTTTTTTTAGCGGGTATGTTTTTTTTTTTTTTTTTTTTGTTCAAAAGAAAGCTTATGTCTTTTCCTTTAAGGTAGTTTTGGTCCCTTTTTGGGATGCGAGCGGCTTATGTATAAAAAAAAATAATTTCTAACTCTAGACAAGGGTTTTTCAATTTTTAGCATATGCAGTGTTCTTTCTCATCCATTTAACTTATTACCTATTAGTGTTAGCAGAATTTGTCCCAAGTAGCTTCGATAGCTATTTGATCAATATTCTGAAATTTTTTTTTTTGTTGTTTTAAAACTTTTTTTTTTAAATTTAAAATTTTTTTTTTAAATGTAAAATTTTTTTTTTTTATATTTTTTTTATCAGGAATGTTTTTTTTTTTTTTTTTTTGTTCAAAAGAAAGCTTATGTCTTACCCTTTAAGGTAGTTTTGGTCGCTTTTTGGGATGCGAGTGGCTTATGTATAAAAAAAATTATTTCTAACTCTAGACGAGGGTTTTTAAATTTTTAGCATATGCACTATTTTGAATTTTTTCCTATTTGTGTTTAAGTGTTTCTAAAGCCTTAAAAATAAAACGTTTGCAAAGAAACTAGACAAATTAACCTTTCCGACGGTATGTTACAAACCCAATTACTATTTTATACCTTCGATACTATAATGCCCACAATATGTTAATCCCAGGAATAAAATCACTTTTTTTCTGTAGAAATGTTGACAAATTAAATTCTTTTTATTAATTTGTAATAATAATTAAACTAATATATAATTATAATAATAATAATTTCTAATAATAATAATAAAAAGATAAAGATAAATAATTTAATAAAATTTATGTAGGAAAAATTAAAAAAAGAATTATTTGTCAACATTTCTACAGAAAAAAAGTGATTTTATTCCTGGGATTAACATATTGTGGGCATTATAGTATCGAAGGTATAAAATAGTAATTGGGTTTGTAACATACCGTCGGAAAGGTTAATTTGTCTAGTTTCTTTGCAAACGTTTTATTTTTAAGGCTTTAGAAACACTTAAACACAAATAGGAAAAAATTCAAAATAGTGCATATGCTAAAAATTTAAAAACCCTCGTCTAGAGTTAGAAATAATTTTTTTTATACATAAGCCACTCGCATCCCAAAAAGCGACCAAAACTACCTTAAAGGGTAAGACATAAGCTTTCTTTTGAACAAAAAAAAAAAAAAAAAAAAACATTCCTGATAAAAAAAATATAAAAAAAAAAAATTTTACATTTAAAAAAAAAATTTTAAATTTAAAAAAAAAAGTTTTAAAACAACAAAAAAAAAAATTTCAGAATATTGATCAAATAGCTATCGAAGCTACTTGGGACAAATTCTGCTAACACTAATAGGTAATAAGTTAAATGGATGAGAAAGAACACTGCATATGCTAAAAATTGAAAAACCCTTGTCTAGAGTTAGAAATTATTTTTTTTTATACATAAGCCGCTCGCATCCCAAAAAGGGACCAAAACTACCTTAAAGGAAAAGACATAAGCTTTCTTTTGAACAAAAAAAAAAAAAAAAAAAAACATACCCGCTAAAAAAAAAAATAAAAAAAAGTTTTAAATTTAAAAAAAAAAATAAAAAAAATTTTTTAAAAAAACAAAAAAAATTTTTTTCAAAAGATGGATCAAATAGCTATCGAAGCTACTTGGGACAAATTTTGCTAACACCAATAGGTAATAAGTTACATGGATAAGAAAGAACACCTGTATGGCCAAAATGTCAAATTTTGACCCCCACTAACTCAGAAACTTTTATACCGATCTTGTTGAAAATTTGTGTCTAAACTACTATCCAATAGGACTAACCTTGGTGCAAATTTCATCCAAATCGGAAGACATCGATTTCAAAATTGGGTCACTTGACATGAAATCCCCCATATACTAAAGCCCTGCACGAATGCATTTGAATGCCATTTCAAATCATTCGTTTGTTTTTCAACTACTGATTGTCGATTGCTTTTTGCTAACGAATCAAATTCTGTACTGTGAAAAACACATAAAGCACGAAAAAAATATAAACACACAAATGCAAATGAGTTTAAATTATGTGTGTTATAAACGACCAAACACGAAGTGTAAAGATCACGAAATATACTCCACACAACAACGAAACATACGAATAACACAAACTACACCAAATCACACGAATCGCACGAATCAAACGAATCAAACGAATCACACCAAATCACACCACACAACAGTAACAAAATAGGTGGCATTTTTTTATTTTTATTATTAGGTAATTAGTAATTTTGTATTAGCAAAAAACAAATGAAGATGCAAAATATTATTATACAATGTTTAAGTTTTTATTTTAAATTAATTTATTCAAAAGTTACAAAAATATATTTTGAAATATTTTATTAAAAGTAAAAAAGAAATGAAAAGCTAAATTCAATTAATTGCAAAATTAAGATAAAAATAATATAATGAGCAAAATGGTTTAAAATTAATTTGTACAGTTTAAAAGTTCATTTTGTATTTCAGTTGCTTCTATATTTGAATGAAGAAACATTATGGCAATAAAAATAGTGCGAAACAATAAAGTTTCATTAAAACATCAATAAAACACATCTTCTTACCCAAAAATGTTACCTATTGTCACATTTGCTATTATGTATATAGGTAGGTTATTTACACATAAATTGTAGCAAAACAAGCCTTTTTTAACTTGATTTTCAAATATTTTTATTTATGTACTTAAGAAAAGTGTTTTCAAAGAAAAAAAACCCACCGACGATTGGTACCGAAACCAAACTATTTTTACAAGCACAAAATACCAACAAATTCTTGTGGCTATTTTGTTTCTTAATAATTTCTGTATTTAGGTACGTCTTTTTAAAGAAGGAAAAAGGGACCCGTTTACAGGTACCAAAGAATTTTTTTTGTCATCATAAAGTTTTTTTCTGTTAAGATGAAACAAAATAACATAGCATCCGCTAGACTTGTACACTTGTCGAAGTCACATAGACGACTGCATTGATGAGCATAAAAATATGTGTTAGTAGTGGTATACACAATTGTGCAAAGAAATGGAATTCCCTGTTATAAACTCACAATTGCTGTGTGTTATGTTCGTTTTCACATCAAATCATACATTGAGTTGATTTGTTTTTTTAAATCAAACTACTGCTTAACAACGAGTTGTATGAAACCAACTACTGTTTAAAATTGATTCGGTTTTTCATTGTGTATCATTCGAATTGATTTAAAAAAAAAAAACACAGTATTTGACACAACAATAACTTGGTGTGGAGAACTGTGAAAAAGAAACAAATGCATTCGTGCAGGGCTTTAGTATATACTATTAAGTTCTCTATTAAACGAAATTTGTTTATAGTTGAATACTTATATTTCTTTTTTAATTGTTTTTTCATTATTTCTTGTAATATTAATCGCTTCATGATCTGCTATTTTGTTTGCATTCTTATTTCTTACGAATAAGTTATCATTATCTGTTATTACATAGTCTAATAATGTTTTTGTATTTTCTGTAATCCTCGTGTGCTCTGTAACTATTTGTCTCAGACCATTGTCATTCAAAGTAACTTGAATTCTACAATAATTATTTCATAACTCGTTTCACAAGTCACTTCTATTATTTCATCAAATGTACTACAAAATTCTACTTCACTGCAGCTTGGGGATCTATAAACAGCCATAATTACCAAAAGTGTATTTTTATTTTTCACCAGATATGCACTCATCCAAAATTTTGACTCTGCAACCTTTTCACATGTTCACCTTCCATGTTTTTTTTAAATAAATATCATCATTTGTAGATATTTTGTTCTATTGGAAAGATATTGCAAGTGAAAAATAAATTTGGTCTAGCCAGACCAAGATGGCGATCCTAGGGATAAGTAATAGGCAGTTTGTCGAAACATTCAGAAAATCAATTCGATAGCAGACTTTGGTAATCATGTGTTTCTTGCAAAATTCATGTTGTATATTAAAACTAATTAACAACGTTAATATTGAAATGCAAAGCGAGGATTTCCGAACGAGAAAAATTTTGAAGATATCAATTCTCAATTCCGTGTACTGAAAATATGTATTTAATTTTTTTTTTGGAAAAATATAGCCAAAATAAGGAACGACATGGATGAGCTAATGTTTTTTGCCCTTTACCGTATTGTTTTGGAATTTTATCGACTCCACATTCCTCAGCACTAGTTAAACGCACATTTTCATTTTCATGCAAAATGTTGTAAAATGCGGAGGACGAAATCGTTTACATCTAGAAACTGTTCAAAGTTTGATAAAAACTAAAGATCTATTAAAATCAAATGGTAGTTGCTGTTATACTTATAATATTTCTTTGTATATACTTGCTAGAAGCTCCACTTGGAGTAGCGTTCTTATAAATATTGTAAGACACGTTAACTAAAATAAAAAAAAGGCAGACGTGATAAAATTATGAAAAATGCGTTACACCATAGATTTCACATAGATTACACAGCTAGACATCTTTTTGTAGAAATTACGGGCATAAGTATGTAATATGTAAATAAATATGTAAATCGCACTTAACTAACAACTCAAAATTTAAAATTTTTTAGCAAAAGCAATACAATTTATAATTTAACATTGAAGGCACATAAAAGAGAATTTTTAAGCCAACCTTTTCATTAACAAAAAGAAGCCAAAATAGCACGATATTTTTACAGCGGGTGTAATGAATGTTACGTGTCAACTTCTTCCAAAAAGTGAAAATATAAAACTTTGTAATTTACACCTTCTGGTTAATCAAGTGCGATATGTAAAAGTCTGAATAATGTAAGTTTGCCAAAGTTAACATAAAAATATGTAGTCTACCAGTGTAAATGTATGTGTTCAAAAATTTATTTTTTAATTTATTTACTTATTCATAAAACTTTTAACTATTTTAAATAATTTTCTTTAGAAAATACTTTAAAAACGTAGCTTACTCTGTTTAACAGTCATATTAGATGTATACCTTTAATAAATATACTGTCGTGTGCACCCTGTTGGAACAGTACAACTGTTTTTGATTTGTGAAGATTTCGAGTGAAGGTGCAGTTTGTGGCAGGCGAAGAAAAGATTTTAAAACAACCTAAATTCATTAATTGATTTTTTTTGTTTAACTTTTAAAGTAAAGAAAATATGTATAAATTACGTAATTTTGACTTAGCTGCACAATCTCCTTTGCACGATTTTTTGTGCAGGTAAATCAAAAATGCAGCTATCTTAAATGTATTTAGCTGCCTTAATGTGCAGGTACGCAATTGTGGTTACCTGCATAAAAGTGCAGCTAAAGTAAACTGTTTGAAAGAGAAGTAACAACGTTTTTATTAATAAATTGATAAAAACAATGACGTTCAAACACCTTGCAGTCATTTGTTATGCATTTTTATAATGAACGAGCTAGCCAAATTGGTAACAATAAAGTGTGGAACAGAATAGTCGCTGTAGTACAACTAGGGTATTCATTCGGTTAACCGTTAATCGGTTAACCGATTAATTACTACCCGATTAACTGATCGGTTAATTTAAAATTGGCAATTTTCTATTAACGATTAAACCGGTTAATTTCAGTCGATTAACCGATGTTACAAATTTTTTTAGTTTTTTGAAGTGTTATAACATATTTTTTAGTGTTTTTAATTGTTTGTTTCGTCTCATATAAAAAAGGTATATGTAATCGAGCAATACATTCTTAAAATACAGTACAAAAACAGAAACTATGGGTTCGGAAATACATTTTTTTAGATTGTTCGGTACTGAGGTTTGCCAGGATGAGTCAGATGATGACCTTACAAAAGAAGAAACTCTCGATTGTAACACAAACTATCTTTAACAAAATTAGCCGAAATAATGGCATAATGGAAAATGTTATATGTTGAGAGAAATCCTGGAAAATTACTGAGAAATTAGATAATCTGTATCATGATACAAAGAAACCAAGATAACGCATTCAGTTTTTAAAAATGAAATGTTTCTGCGCATCTACGTCACATCAGCGTATAAGTGCAGCTAAAATATAGAAACACAAGCAAACAAACATGTGTATAATATGCTAAAGTGACGTCTTATTAAACAGTTGAATTTTGTAAATATGTGCAATGCGTTATTTTGTTTTTATCATTCTTCAATCTGTATTATGGGTTGCTTCCGATTTGCCTAACATCTTCGATAATTGAAAGAATTTTTTCTGAGTCAAGTTTTATCAAAACTAAAGAGAAGAATCATAAATCCTAAACATTTAAACCAAATTATTTTTCCAAAAGATTATTTTATAAGATCTTAAACTATTGAAATAATTAATAAAAAAAAATCTCAGTTAATTTTTTTATAAACACATAAAAATATTATGTATTAAATATAAAATATGTTTTTCATATTTATGAATTACTTTTTTGTTTGCTCGTTTTAGTTTAAGAATTGTGTTGTTCGTTAAATTATGGTTTTTGTACTATTAGACTCCAATAATAAATAATTTTTGCATTTTTATTAATTGAAATTACTTAATTTATAACAAAACTTTATTAATCGGTTAACCGATCAATAACAAAATTAACCGATTATTAACCGATTAAACCAAAACCTCGGTTAATTAATCGAGCGATTAACCGATTAAAGCGAAAGCCCGATTAAATGAATACCCTAAGTACAACGTTAAAGGCCGTGTCAGATAAAACTTTTGCTTCGCGTTGCGTTACATATACGCTTTGACATTTGAGTTAAATGTACATGCTTATATGGCACTTGTCACATAAACTGCTTTTAACGCAAAGCGAAGCGAAAAGTTGGGCAACTCTCATCTTTTTGCGCGCTTTGACAATCTTCTAGTATAATTTTTTTTATTTATTTTCTTTTTAACACACAATGTGTGAGTGTTGTCAAAGTTTTTATTGTGACATACACTTTTTGCTTTACGCTTTTCTGTCAAAGTATATGTAACGCAACGCGAAGCAAAAGTTTTATCTGACACGGCCTTAAGAATAGCGCTGCAAGCTCTCAAAAGTTAAAAACGGCAGTTGCAAAGTAGTGTCAACAGAAAACGTAGTCGTAGTAGTCGTTGCAGTTGAAGCGCAAAATTCGAAATTTTGAACTTTGTTGCGCTACAGAGCATTCGTCAGCTTCAAATACTACTACAACTACTTTATTCTGTTTCAGACCTAAGATTTGCTATTCCTTTCATATAATCGTGGTAAAGTTGCTGTAACCACAACCCATATGCATAAATGTAAATACATTTAAACAAAATAAATGAATTATAATGATACCAACTTGACTTGTTTGCGATTTTTGATTTTATAAACTGCTGAAATTGGATATTTATGTAAAAAAGTGGCCACCATATTTTTTCATGTGTGCAGCTAACTTTGATGTTTTATATGAAAATATTTTAAAGCTGCCCAAAAATATGAAAAATGTGCAGGTATACAAAATGCACGTAAAGAAGGATTTTGAAGAATAATTACAGAAAATGTGTAATTTGGGCAGTTAAGTCAAAGTGCAGCTAACTTGGATTTTTTGTATGAAAATAATTTTAAAATGCCAAAAGTTTTGGGCACTTATCTTAAATGTGCAGGTAAAGAAAGTGCACTTAAAAAAGGAATTTGTATGGGATTATAAAGAAAAATGCCAAAAATTATCAATTTTGTGCAGCTAAGTCAAAAGTGCACGTAAATAAAAGGCAGCTAAGTCAAAACTACTGTATAAATTTAAATAAAAAAAAGTATTAAAATACAGTAATCATAAAGTCCAAGAGCCGAGCCACACCATCGCGAACTCCATCCAGCGATATAAGTATTTTCCGACCCTGGAAGTAAACGAAAAACCCGTACCGCGAGTGACAAACAAAAAAAATCCTTTTATTTTTTAATTTGTTTATGCGAAGAAAAAGAGAGATATAATTATTAAAAAATTGTGCCCTTGAAAGAAATTATATGTGAAGAGTTAGGAAGAACTTACATTCGTGTCGTTCCCATCCCGCGTGAACTGTCTTTTTACGCGTGCGCGTCCAGTTAGGGGGAGCTCTGGCCGACTAGGTGTAATAGTTGTGAGGATGGTCAAGTTTTCCTAGAATTAAAAATAGTTTTTCCTATGAAATAAAATACAACAACAAAGAGAAAAGAAAAAAAAAACAATTTCAAATAAATTAAAGGAAAAAAAGAAAAAGAATTCTGTTTTTACAAAAAAAAGGAATCGGTAACGAAAAGTAGCTTGTAAATCAAAACCTTTTAATTTAAAGGCTTAAATTAGAATCGAAATTAACATAAAATTTAATAATTTACATTTAAATTAAATTACAACTTAATAATTTGAATTTAAATTAAAATAAAAATCTAAAGTTTAATAAATTGAATTTAAATTAAACAAAAATTAAAAATTTAATAATTTGAATTTAAAATAAAACTGAAATTGAATAATTTGAATTTTAATTAAAAATAAAATTAAAACTTAAGCTTCGTACAGCCGATGGTCAGATCATACAATATTGCAAGCAGGCGTTGCCAACAGCAATATTTTTCTAAAAATGGTGCGATTGTCAGATGCATTAATTTTGCACTTCTGCAAATACAAATGAGCTTACATTGTTCACACAGTTGTAAGACATTTTGGCCAATTTTAATGAAATTTAAGCAACGCTGCTTACCAATATTTTAAGATCTGACCATCGTCAGTACGAAGCTTTAATCTCAAATTACTAAGGCTTCGTACAGACGGTGGTCAGATCTTACAATGTTGTCATTAAAATTGACTAAAAATGTCTTGCAACTGTGTGAACATTGTATGGTATTTTCATTTGGCAGATGTGTTAATTAATGCATCTGACAATGGCACCATTGTCAGAAAAATGACAACATTGTAATTTGAATTTGAAATTAAAGTAAAAGTAAAATTTATTATAACATTAAAAAAATTAAAATCATTTTTTTTTCTGGTTTTTTTTTTTTGACAAAATAAATAATTGATGTTCTTAATTTTAATGCAGTTTTATTATTGAAATGTGATTCAGTAAATTAAAAAAAATAGGCGGTAAGTAAGGAAGATAAAAATTTGAAGGGTACGTTTGGGACATCCTAATATTCGGATGTCATGGCAGGGTCATCAGTCCCGAGTGGGAGGGCATTCACCGGCGCAACACCAGCCAGCCAAATGGGTCGCTAGGTAATTCAGCAGGGAGAAGGAAATAACCTCCTCGGTGCACCTTTCTTTTTTTAAGTTTTGTAATAATGCTGATATGATTTTTATTGTGTGTGTGGGTATGTTTGACCAGAGTAGTAGCAAGAACCACCCCCATCCGGCGAGCTCCAAGCCCGGCAACCGCGAGCATATCAGCGACGCTACCCCTCTGGCAACTCGCGTTTTTATTACGTTTTGGTATTGCATTCATGATACCATAAACCACCACCGCACAGTGGCTGAAAATTTTATTTCATTGGCCAAAAGTCCAATTTTTGTTTGTCACCGATTTCAAAAATTTTAATTTTATTTAATAGTAAACATATTAAAACTAAGGTAGCCAAAATATTGGTAATTGTGGCTGTGCCATGTTGTTTAACACAACTTTTTTTTTAATTCAGAAAATTTTTTTTAATATTTAATCCGAAAGAAATTATCATTGCAAAAAAACTATCAGCGATAATGACCTGCCTGCTTTTTTGCTAGGTTGGTAGTCTTGTTACCTTTAAAAAGGTAATATTTGGACATATTTTCTAAACTACTATATTTTTGTCAAATTTCAACTTTAGTAGAATAGAACTTTTGCGGATCAAAAGGGATTAAGAAGGTAAAACCACTGATAGAAAGGTGAAAGTGTTTTTTTCAACCCTGTATATACTCTTGTACCCGTTTGGACCCGTCTGTTTTACACTTTTTTAATTTTAATGAAATTACTCAAAAAAAAAAATTCTAAACTACTATATTTTTGTCAAATTTCAACTTTAGTAGAATAGAACTTTTGCGGATCAAAAGGGATTAAGAAGGTAAAACCACTGATAGAAAGGTAATTTTAATGAAATTACTCAAAAAAAAAATTTTTTTTGAAATGGTTGTTGGGGTATAGACGGGGCTGGTTACCTGTTGTCCGGGTACGATTGCCGTGGCACTTTGTGTGGCTGAGAATTGTTGAAAGTGCAATTCACTTGTTGAGGCAGGTCAGGAGCACAATGAGAAAACGAATAGAAACCACCCTTATTTGTGGTGGTTTGGCGGCACTTTTGTTGGCTCTCTTGCCGTTTTAATGAATAAGAACACGGGCACTTTTTTCCTTTTAGTTGAGTTTTTTTATTTCTGTATTTTCAAGTTTTTTTGTTTGTACAATTTTATTTTATTTTACACTTTTATTTTTTAATTTCTTTTTTTTATGGCCGGCGTCTGGCTGGTTGAAGTTTTTTCAAGTGAGTAAAAGAAACAAAACGAGGCGAATTCAAACGTCAGACGACATACCACATGAGGTGCTGCCAGATGCCACCACCACATGTGGTGCCGTCTCACACGACAGAACTACCGGGAAACATGAACACCCGGTTCACACCAGCCAGACGCCAACATACACCCCGCCTTGCAACGGTGGTGCAACATAATAAATACTAATAAGAAAAAAAGAATGGAAATTAAATTAATATAAAACAGTAATATAAATAGAAAAATTTAAATAAAAAGAAATTAAAACTCAAAAAAATCAAAGTTAAAATTAACAAAAAAACTAAATTTAGCAAATCAAAAGAAAAGGAAAAATTAATTCACATAAAATTAAAAAAAAACTAATAATAATAACAAAAAAAAGAAACTAATTCGCCCTAAAGGGCAATATAAATGGGCAGCTCGACGTCTTCAGCACCACTTCTTTTCCACAGTAGGCAGCGTTACAGAAAAGACAAATCTTATGTGTCGCATTTTGGCAGAGCTACTAACTTGTGTATCGGCCGAGTGATTACGCCACTTTGCGTTTTTAAATCGGCTACTCGCACCTTGGCGTCACTGCCGCGATAGACTCGAACGATACGACCCAGCCGCCACTCAGTTGGACAGCCTGGTTCACTTTTTAGAGCCACAAGGTCGCCTTCTTTTAAGTCTAGCTGAGGGTGTTGCCACTTGTTGCGTTTATTAAGCTCCGTTAGGTACTCCTGCTTCCATCGGCGACAGAACTCTTGTTGTAGGGCCTTCACTTTACGCCAACGATTTACAATGCTAAGGGGTGAAGATATCTCTTCGGGCTCAGCAGGGGTAAGCATAGATGTCCCTATCAGAAAGTGCCCTGGAGTAGGGGCAGATAAGTCTTCAGCGCTTTCTGACATAGGGCCTAGCGGACGTGAATTAAGACACGCTTCTATTTTCGCCAAAATGGTTGAGAACTCCTCGAACGTAAATTTAAGTTGACCAGCTGACTTTTTAAGGTGCATTTTCATACTTTTTACCCCTGCTTCCCAAAGTCCTCCCATGTGAGGCGCTGCAGCAGGGATAAAGTGCCACGACAAGCGTTGGTGACCATAATTCTCTACAGCCGTGTCACGAAGCTCTTTCACGTGCTTGACGAAGTTTGCGTCGATTTCTCGAGCGGCGCCAACAAAGTTTCTGCCATTGTCGGAATACATGCAGCTTGGGCAACCACGACGGGCAACGAAGCGGGCCAAGGCTGCTAGAAAGGCAGGGGTAGACAAGTCGCTAACAGCTTCTAGGTGAATCGCCTTCGTCGCGAAACACACAAAGAGACACACGTAGCCTTTTGAGATTCTGCAGTATCTGCCAGTGAAATTTTTAATCTCGAACGGCCCAGCAAAATCAACGCCAGTATTCGTAAAAGGGCGGCAAAGGGTAGTTCTTTCTTGGGGCAAAGCAGCCATTATTTGATTTTGCAGCTTTTTTCGATAGAGAACGCAGACTTTGCAGTTACGAACCACGGTCTTTATCAGATTTTTTGCCCGAATGATCCAGCACTCTTGTTGGACTACATTAAGGACTAGACGAGGGCCTCCATGCAAGACTAAGGTATGAACGAATTCTACATACAGCCGAGCCAATCTACTGCCATATGCCAAGATGATAGGGTGCCTTTCGTTGTAGGACAGACAAGTACTAGAGCTAAGACGACTATTAGAACGGATAATATTGTTTTTGTCAACAAATGGGGTAAGTGTCAACAGGGGGCTACGTGGATCAATTTTTTTACTCGCTTTAAGACAGCTGAACTCCCCTGAGAAGTGAATTTGTTGAGAAAGATAAAATAAGCGATTTCTCACGAACTGCAACTCATTAGCCGAAATCTTTAACGAACCATAGTTAACCTTTTCGCGTCTTTTCTTACTCGCCAGGGCAACAAATCGATACATATAAGCGATTACGTGATACGCTCTAGATAAACTAGAAAACCTGTCTAGAATATCTTCTTTATCAGCAGATCTAGCAACAAAAACTTGAGTTCCTTTCGACTCTTCTGCCGTCCCGAACTCTGTCGCTCCTACGGGCCACGAAGGCTGCTCCAAGTTCAGCCACTCAGGTCCGTGCCACCAGAGCCTATTTTCTATTAAATCCGCAGGGATCAGCCCCCGGGTTGCTAGATCGGCAGGATTATCACCTGACGCCACGTGACACCAATTTTTATTCCCAACTTTTTCTAATATGGTAGCCACTCTATTTGCCACAAATGTTTTCCAGTTGCAAGGTGGTTTTCTCAACCAGGCTAAAACAATTGTGGAATCGGACCACAAATAAAGGGGGAATTTGCCCATGTTAAAAGTAGCAACCACACTGTCTACCAAATTTGCCAAAAGAACTGCTCCACATAACTCCAAACGAGGCAAAGACGGCTTCTTTATTGGGGCCACTTTTGTTTTACATGTGAGCAAACTTGACAAAACTTTATTTTCGAGCTGTACCCTTATATATACTGTAGCTGCATACGCCAACTCAGACGAGTCACAGAACCCGTGAAATTGAATAGTACAGCCAGGCGAATATTGAACCCAACGTGGCAACTTAATTTTTTCAATATCCGCATAATTTGCAACAAAATTCTGCCATTTTTGCAGAGCCACTGGTTTGATAGCCTCGTCCCACTCGATCTTATCAAGCCACATTTGCTGCATTATAATTTTTGCTGCTACTACCACCGGAGCCAACCAACCTGCAGGATCGTATAGCCGAGCAATGGTAGAAAGAACCTCTCTTTTGGTGAAGGAGGTTTTTAGTGTTATCTTTTCACCAACAAAGAAAAACACATCTTCAGCCGCATTCCAGCGAATCCCTAACGTTTTTGTTGTGCTTTTATCATCGAGCGACAAAAATGATGAATTTAATAAATGGTCTGGGGGCAAATTTTTCAAAATCTCTTCTGAATTGGAGGTCCATTTTCTTAGCTCAAATCCCCCCATCTCCAGAATACCAATTAATTGGTCTCGTGCCACCAAAGCATCAGCAATTGAATGAGCACCAACTAGGGCATCGTCCACATACATATTTTCTCGCAATATTCTAGCGCCTAACGGAAAACGTCGCTCTTCATCATTTGCCAACTGCAGAATTGTCCTTAGGGCCAAATAAGGGGCACAATTTACGCCAAAAGTCACAGTTTTCAGTTGGTAATCAGCAATTTCCTCACTATCACTGCTACGAAACACTATTTTCTGGAATGGCCTATGTGTGGGAGTCACGAAAATCTGCCGGTACATTTTTGAAATGTCCGCATTAAATACAAACTGAAAAAATCGCCATCTCAGAATCAGATTAACTATTTCAGCTTGCAAAATAGGGCCATTGAACCACTAAAATTAAGGGTGGTTTTTAATTTGCTTTTAAGTGAAGTGAGTGTGTGTGTGCGCGCCAGCCGCTAACTGACCTGTCTCAACAAGCCGCTTGAGTGAGGTTCCCTGCCACTTTATAATTCCGGACAGCGTATTCCAGAACCAGGTAACCCCATTTACCCCCTAACGATTCAAAAACACCATGCCTTACTCCGCCACGAAGAATAGAAGGATACAAATCACCTCCTAACAACAAATCTATCTCACTGCTTTCATAAAACTTCGGATCAGCATAACATAATTTGGGCAACTCAATCTCTTTCTGGGGCAAAAATGAATGTGTTGGAATACTACCCGTTACTCGAGGGACAACAAGGGCCTGTATATTTAGAGCCACGTTCTGGTCGAAAAGAGAAACAAACGTAAAAACTGCCATTTTAGAAGACGTGCTAATTATATCTCCGCCTAAACCTGAGACTTCTGCAGAAACTGGATTAGTTGGCAGCTTCAATAATTTTTGTATCTTTTCGGAAACAAAACTTTCATCCGAACATGGATCTATCAGGGCACGAACCTTGTAACAGGAGCCAAAACTTATAATATTAACCCACGCTGTGGCTAACATAACCTTTTTTGCCACAGAGGTATGATGCGATTGAACTACACCAGAAGGGCCAGCAACATTAGTGGACTGTATTTGACTTTGAATATTTTGGCTTTGACTCTGCGAACTAGTGCTTGGCTGGCTATGATCACTATTGTTGTTATTTCTTACTATTTCTCTATGTATCAATGTATGGTGTTTCTTATTGCACCTAGAACAGCTATTAGGACTAGTGCAATCCCCATACATATGCCCCATAGTAAGACAATTGAAACAAAAACGAAATCTTCTTAATGTTGAGACACGATTCTTGTAATCCATGCTCAAAAATTTATTGCAAACACTAATCTTATGCCTTTCTTTACACAATTTACACGAGCTCGAGTCAACTTTTGTGTGATGTGCCTTAAACTGCTTAACTTTTGTAGAAATATTGTTTTTATCTGAAGGGCCTGCTTGGGAACCACTGGCAGCTATATTATTCGCTACTATAATGTCAGAAACACTTTCAAGGGCATGAAATCTATCGGTCAAAAAATTATTTAATTCTTCCCATTTGGGAACCTCTGTTTTATTTTTTACTGATTGCTCCCACAGATGTAAAGTATTTTCTGAGAGCCGAGACGAACATTGAAACACAAAAATAGGATCCCATGAGGCAATATCTACGTTATATAATTTTAGCACCGAAATACAATTATTAATCTCCCTTTGGAGCCTTTTTATTTCCGCAGCCGTTTCTTGCTGGCATGGAGGCAAATTAAATAAAGCTTTTAATTGACAATTTATTAAAACGCGTTTATTTTCATATTGGGATTTTAAATTACCCCACGCAATTTCAAAATTTTCTGCCGTGAGGGCAATATTTCTGTTTATATCCCGCGCCTCACTATCAGTCTTTTGAAATAAGTAAAACAATTTTTCTACTGGGCTAAGTCTCAAATTATTTATGTAGATTGCCGTAAACATGTCCCTGAAGGTGGGCCACGATACGTAATCTCCATGAAAAACGCCAGTATCACAAGGGGGTACAGGTATTGAACAAAGGTTGGGAACCACTGTTTTATTTTGCTGGCTCTCTTCTTCTAATACCTGCCTAGCCTTTGCCAAAATATTTATACATTTTACATATATTCTCCGCACCTGAGGATATTTTGTCTTGACCGCTACTAATTCTTTTTTTTCCTCTATAGTGTCCCCGGAACACTCGTCAAAAATTTTCTCAAATTTGTCCCATCTTTTGTCTAGTTTTTTTTTCTCAAAATCTAACCCATCTTTCATATACGTTGAAAAGTCTTCCTTTTTCAACATAACCTCGAAATTTGTGAGCTCATCTGCTGCCCGTATAAATTTCTCAAATGTAGACATATTTTTAATTTTATTTTCAAGCTACAACAAAATATGCGATTTGTTTTACGAGCAACAAAATAAAAATTCCCAGCAAAATTAATTGAAAAAAAATTCACGCGCTGGCAACACTTTTTCTTTTATTTATCAAAATCAGACAAATTGATGCAAATTTTATTGGACAACAAAATAAATACCAACAATTCGACGAGTAACGGGTAGAACCGGCGAGTAAAAAAGATGGCTCTTAAAATTTTGCGGCTTAAAATTGGCGCAACGTAACCTCACTTTTTCGACAAAATATGGCGCGACACAATATAATGCAATTTAAATTCCACAGAGTACGTACCTCTATTCACTTCCCGGGAGAAGGACCAAATGTTGGGGTATAGACGGGGCTGGTTACCTGTTGTCCGGGTACGATTGCCGTGGCACTTTGTGTGGCTGAGAATTGTTGAAAGTGCAATTCACTTGTTGAGGCAGGTCAGGAGCACAATGAGAAAACGAATAGAAACCACCCTTATTTGTGGTGGTTTGGCGGCACTTTTGTTGGCTCTCTTGCCGTTTTAATGAATAAGAACACGGGCACTTTTTTCCTTTTAGTTGAGTTTTTTTATTTCTGTATTTTCAAGTTTTTTTGTTTGTACAATTTTATTTTATTTTACACTTTTATTTTTTAATTTCTTTTTTTTATGGCCGGCGTCTGGCTGGTTGAAGTTTTTTCAAGTGAGTAAAAGAAACAAAACGAGGCGAATTCAAACGTCAGACGACATACCACATGAGGTGCTGCCAGATGCCACCACCACATGTGGTGCCGTCTCACACGACAGAACTACCGGGAAACATGAACACCCGGTTCACACCAGCCAGACGCCAACAATGGTTTTTTTACAATTTTTTTTTTATTCCGCAAAAATGTTTGCAGAAGTAACAGAAATCATGTTTATGATATAGGGAAAGTTGATCGTGATCGAAAATGAAACAGGTAGTACATATATTATATATATATATATATATATATATATATATATATATATATATATATTATTAATATTACACAATCAGAAAAACGTATATCTATATCCGTTACACTACGTTCACACTAGCGTATTTTACAGTAGAATAAAGAGCTTACGCTAAACAGGTATATTGTGAATCCCACCTTAGAAGGGATTTTTAAATTTGGTTTGGTCTTTTTATTTTATCTGTTTTTATGACTCTAATAATATTCCATGACCCTATAGCTATGCAATGCGTTGTTAAATTTGTGTCAGGTATTTTATAGCATATAAATAAAAGGATTTTAAGTTTTTTAATCCTTTTTATTCTACCTGTATTTGGTATCAAAAAAAAGTATGAAAAGGTTTAAAAGCAAGTGACATTCGATTGCAAACTCAGTGGATATAATATATCTGAGCAATAACAGCGTTTTTCATAAACATGGAGAGCTTCAGCTATAAAGAATTGGCCGGAGAGTATTTTAGAAACAAAAACGAGGAAGATGTCAAAAATTACATGCGAAAAAAAGGAAACTTTAATTCCTATAGCACTGAAATACAATTGGACTAAGAAAATAAATTATCTGTTTTCATAAAAAATTTAAAACAGCGATACAGGAAAGTTGATTACAGCAAAGATAGATTTTATAAGAGCTTTGCAAACTGGTTAGAGAACGAACTTTCTGTCCAGATCGCTTCAGAAACTTTAAATCAAAACACACGTCGGAGACCACAAAAATCGCTGAACAACTGTAGCGATAGATCTAAGAGGCGGAAGCTTAAGGATATAAATGAAGAAATCGGATATGAAAATATTCAAGATACTTTCTTACATCAATTACAATCACAGAAACAATTGACAAAAGTGGATATCATTGCAAAAGTTGTTAAAGCTAGTCCATTGAGAACAAAACGGTTTCTTAAAAGTATACCAACTCCGAGCGATGCAAAACAATTCACAAATGAAGAGGCATTAGCATTATTTCTGGATTTGAAATAACTGTTGATCATAAACAAGACTACAATATTGCAAGGTCGCCAGAACGTTACTTTAAACTCAACATGTGGTGCACACATTTAAATAATAATAAATACATACATGTGAGCGATCCTTTTTTCGTTGTTGTAAACAACCGAGTTTTTAATCTTCTATTGCAGTAATAAACAGAAATGCGTTTATAACGATAGTTTAATGTTTTGTTTATTTAGGCTGCATGTATGTATTATTGTAATTTATAAAATCTAGTAGGTAGGAATATTGTTATTGTTAAGAATTTTAGAATTTAAGGAAAAAATATTAGTTAATAAAGTCGAGTTCTATATTATAATTCAAAGATTGTGGTTGTGTTTCAATTCATTCCTGCAAGAAATTAACAATAACCAAAACAGCAATATATTCAGCTCAGATTGCGTGCGATTTAAAAAGGCTCAAATCTGTATCCAGCATATCATCACATAACAGCTGCTAAAATGGACTGTTTGCCATTAAAGGACACTATTACAATCACATCAATTTCGGCAGAGGTACAACTACAATCTCCACTTGATCACACAGCTGAACGCTTGCTACAATCAATAAAAGGAAATGAGTTAAAGAAATATGGAAACACAAAGTTAATAATTTTTTGTAAATGGGGATGTGATGGTTCTTCCGGACTAAAACAATACAAACAAGTAGTATGTGAAAATATTTCGGACTCAGATATGTTCATGGTATCATTTGTACCATTGCGATTAAAAAAGATTTTGGAAGATTCAGAGCCTTCGACTAGTACAACGCAAACAAAGGATATTTGGAAAAATGAGACACCATCTTCTACGAAATATTGCAGACCTATTAAATTTGAATTCAAAAAAGAAACTCATGATGCCATTAACAAAGAAGTTAGTGATATCCAGGCCCAAATTGCAATACTACAGCCATTACAGATTTAGATGGGCATAAAATTGAAGTTAGCTACCAACTAGTGCTAACAATGATAGATGGAAAAGTAGGCCAGGCTTTGACTAACACGAAGGCTGCATCCAGCTGCATCATATGCCATGCAACGAATACGACTTATGGAAAACATACTAAGAATCAGTTATGATTTGGATTTCGCATCTTCAGGATCAATTAGAAACAACGAAACCAACAAGGAGCTAAGAAGTTCAAAAAGGAAACATGTTTAAAGATGAATATCGCAAATTTGGGTTGATTATAGATCAGCCGAAACAATGGTCAGGCAATACAAATGATGGCAATACGGCAAGAAGATTCTTTTCAGATCCAGAAACAGCATCTGAAATAACAGGTGTTGATTTTAAAATCATTTTTAGATTTAAAATAATCCTAGAAGTACTTGCGTGCAATGAAAAAATTGACTCTAGAAAATTTGGGGATTTTGCTAAGGAAACTGCAAAAATATATACAACCAAGTACCCATGGAGAAATATGTCTGCTACAGTTCACAAAATCCTTTATCATGGAGAAGATGTCATTAAATATCAGTTGGTGCCACTTGGAGACTTATCAGAGGAAGCTCAGGAAAAAATGAATAAGGATTACAGATGTTATAGAGAGCACAATACTAGAAAAATTTCACGAAATTCCACTAATGAAGATCTATTTAATATGTTATTGGCAACTTCAGATCCGTTCATCTCCAGTATTCGAAATCAATAGAAAGTGGAACATCGGGACTTAGAAGAAGAAGTCAAAAAATTACTAAAGAACAGAAATAACCCAGAACAGAATATGGAATATTTGCAATCAATCCTTCAATTAAATGAACAATAATTATAATTCATTAGATCTAAGACAGACATTGTATTAGTAAAAAATAATAATAAACAGAAACCCACATTGTTACAAAAGCTATTAAAATATATTGCTGCTATTATTTTTAAAAGGTTTTTTTATCCACATATGTATGAAATGTTTTAATAAATAAATAAGAATAAATAAGTGTAAACAAATTTGAAAGCAAAAAATTTTTTATTTTTCAGCAATAATAGCAAAATTTCCAGTGGATTTTGCTATTTTTTTTTAATGTTAAAATTTTTTTTATAGTGTAAACATTTAATTTTTTTGAGTGTCCCATTATTACAAAAAATGTTAATGATTATTATTTAAATCTAAAAATTACATTTTTAAATAATTAAAAGAAATAAAAAAACCATGTTGCACTCTAAAGTTAAAAAAAAATCTAAAGTTCCACTTTGCCCTTAACTTCCCCAAAAACTACTCAACCGATTTTAATGAAATTTAAAGTGGAGAAAGTTTAAGAATCTATCTGTCGATTAAAAAAAATTTCACTAAAATATCTCCTTCGGTTCAAACAGATTTTTGGCCAACGAAAAACGATTTTCAGCCACTGTGAGCCGCCTAATAATTAGATTGGCCAAAAAGATGGTTCCACTGCGGGAGGTCAGCCGCACGCTATATAGTGGACCAAAAATAAAAAAAATTAAACAAAACTAGCAATACTAACAAACAAAAACAAACAACTAACACAAACTAAAATTATTAACCACAAATAAAACTAAGAACCGGGATTTTGGGCCGGAGAGTGGTTCCTCTGAATTCTTACGTGCCCCCCTAATGAATGACCGGGACTCGTGGCAAAAGGTTCCTTTGGCCACCTCCTAAAACCTTTTTATAGGCTGCCGGTTGACATCATGGCCCTGACTTCCGCTATTAGACTGGGAGCGGTGGACCTATGGTCTACGCGGAACTATGGTCATGCCAGGGTCATGCTTAGCGCATCAAATGACCTGGCGGGGCTGGACTATTGCACTCCGGAACCCTTTTTCGGTGCTCTGTTCACAGTTCATCATGGTAATGATGATGAGCTGCTCGATAATACGCGATCTGTGGAACCGATCATACGGGTCTACACAGATGGATCCAGGATGGCCAATAGAGTGGGTGGAGGTTTCTTCATCGATGAATTGGACATTAGGGTCTCTTTCAGGCAGGCAGATGGCAGTAGTGTGCTGCAGGCGGAAATCTCTGCCATAAAGCGGGCGGCAAACTGGCTTAGGTACTATCGTATATCGAGGGATATATGTATATTTACGGACAGCAAGGCTGCCATTGCAGCTCTGGCTGGTGTCTTTACGACATCTTTGTTAACGGTGGAATGCCGGATGTCTCTAAATGAGATCGCGAAACATTCCAGTGTAACGCTGACATGGGTACCAGGGCACAGTGGATGCCTGGGTAACCAAACTGCGGACGGTCTGGCCAAACGGGGCTGTCTCTTGGACGACATGTTCGTCGACGGCCTGATTGGCACTTCAATGGCCCGCTGTAGGACACTCAACAGGCGGGAGTCGTACAGAAGGGCTCAGGGGAGATGGCAGGGGGAGCATACCTGCTTGATGGCCAGGGCTCTATGGCCTGGCTATGACGCGTTGAGAACGCGCGTACTACTCGTTCTCGGTAGGGACCGGATGAGAACAGTGATATCGGTCATTACGGGTCACTGGGTGATAGGGACTCATGCTAGGAGGATGGGTCTTGCGTATAATGACTACTGTAGGAGTTGTCATGATGAGTAGGAGGAGGAGACGGTGTTTCACTTTCTCTGCCAATGCCCCGGTCTGGGGAGCATTAGGTTTAGGCATTTTGGGAGACCAGAATTGCCATGTCTGGACGATTTGTCCAATGTGGGACTGAAATCGATCTCCCTGTTCTGCAGGGAGTCGGGGTGATTCGAAGCTGCAGTGACCTCTGGGGAATAGTCTGGTGGATACCGGCTGAATTCTGTCACTGGCTAGGGGTATCACAAAGGGACCGCTATAAGGACCCAAGTGAGTCGTCGTTGTGACGGCTGCCCATTAAACCTAAGCTATCCTAAGCAGTTTGGGATTGAAATCCAGCCAAATGGGTTCAGAAGGATCAGAGCTATGAATCAAAATGTGGAACCACCACTTTAAAAAATTTATAATTTTGTTACAAAAACTAACATAAATGATAAAATAATGCACGAAATGATTTGAAAATTGGCAAATGTTCGTTTTATTTGACTGGAAATCACACTGTGAAATTTCATGACGATCGGTGCATAATTTGTCCTAGGTCCCGTATAAACCCTGCTCCCGGAAAACAGTTTAGTACGCTTAAACCGTAATTAATAACGCTATCATAGCAAAATTTGGCACGCCACAGTTTTGTAGGACTAGAAATGACACTGCAAGATTTCATGAAGATCGGTCTATAATTTACCCTAGGCCTGAAATAAACCCTTCTCCCGGAAAACAGTTTAGTACGCTTAAACCGTAATTAATAACGCTATCATAACAAAATTTGGCACGCCACAGTTTTTTAGGACTAGAAATGACACTGCAAGATTTCATGAAGATCGGTCTATAATTTACCCTAGGCCCCATAGTAGCCCTACTACCGAAAAACAGTTTAGTACACCTTAAACCTCCACCACCTGGATAACTATCTTGCCGCGATGTGGTGGCTTAAATGCTGGCTGTAGTGAATGTCTTGTAGCTTGTTTCGGCTAAGCCGGATTCTGAATCGTTTCGGCTAAGCCGGAACAAGTTGGAAGGCATATGCTCTAAGGCCAGCACGACTAAGGGTTATCCATCCTCCCATCCCCCATCCCATTACCTATAATCCTATCTATTCCCCCTTTATCTCCCATATCCCCCACTTTTAAGGTCAAGGTGGTAGACAGCAGTGCCGAGGACCTGAATGGCTGGTTAGTGGTTAAAGAAACTGGTCGTGAACAGCTTCCCTCTGGCGCCGATGGCAAGGGTCAGTTGTAACTTTGGCCTAGTCCGTGCAAGCCGTCACTGCGCGGACGGTCCTTTTCTTTACGGCTTACTCGTGGGACCAAAAACTGGATAAATTTCTTAAAAAACAAAAGGACGCGACTCTAGGAGTCGATGCAGGGAATATCTCCAATAACTCGGCAGGTTCGGTGTCAGATCTAGACGCCGATTGGCTGAGTATCCATGGAGATATTCTTGAGCAGGAAGGTCAGTTATTGACAGAACTGACAAGGACAAAAGGAACGAACGACCCCCCAGTCGGCTCCCCGCCTCGAACAGGGGTCTCGGAAAGACTCGATGGTCTGGCTCTGGGATCTGATGATGAGCATGAAATAACAATGATTTCGGCTCATGATCAGGACCATAGAGCTGGGTCATCGACTCCTGAGGTCACACTCGAGATAGGGAGCGGAGTAGCGGGTGTACCAAGAACTATTGTTCGGCAAGATGCGACAGAACAGGTCACATCAGAAGGCCGAACGAGCCTTGAAAAAGCCAAGAGTGGTGTAAGCCTCCTTAGCCTTTCTAGAAAAGATAGCTAAGAAAGACTCCTCACTACACGATGGGCGGGATAGGCACTTGCTGAGGAAGCACCGGAAGAACGTTGTCAGATTCGAACGAATCCACGGATCTGTCGGTGATATCCTAGGCATTCCCTATCCTGCGGGATACACAGCAAGGGCTGCTGAGGGCTCAAATGTTGTCAGTAAAGATAACGAACCCTCAGCAACCCCTGTTGATGAATCCTCCAAAAATTCGGGAATTCAGAAGGAGGGTACGAAATCAACACCTGGTCCTCTAAACCGAGACAGTATGGTCACGGATAAGGGAACCAAGCCTGTTGACGTAATACCCACTACTAGCTGCGCGATGAGGACTGGTAAAGTCTTGGTAATCTCCGACAGTCCCTCCCAAGGCGAAGTCACAAAAGGGATAACTGGGACAAACCAGCCAACATCTGCAGGGAAATCGGGTAATCACCGACAGAGCTCTGCTAAGGCCCCCAAGAAAGGGGTACTTAAGAGAGTTAGGTCTGGTGATGACCAGAAATCCCCAGCGGCTAAAAGGAAGGATCCCCGAAAGGAGATCACTAAGAGGATTGGCTCCAGAGAGGACCAACCCTCCACATCAAGGAAGCTAAGGGAGTCGTCAGGTAAGGACGGTATTCTGGCAGCTGTCATTGATCGTATGGATCCCGATGGAAGGATCAGTGTCGAGAAATGGCAGGTGCTAGAAAACAAACTGCTTGACGAAATCTTTAGCGTTAAAGGAAGGCCGGACGAAGTATCGTTCAAAGGGGCTGACTGGATAAGAGGTGTCAAAACTGTCAGTTGCGGCAATCTAAAGACCTTTGAGTTTTTAAAGGCTGCAATCGGCAGGTGTGGCAGCGCTTGTCCTGAAGCCAGATTGGACGTAATACTCGCGTCTGAGTTGCCGTTAAGGCCGGTAGTCACGGTATGGATTCCTCCACCTATAAAACCGGTAGAGGTCATACTGGGGTTACTGGCCAACCAGAACAACGGGCTCTTTACAGGACAGTGGAAGATGGTAGCTTCACTGGGTTGTAAGGAGAACCAAGGTAGAGACTTCCGGTTCGCAGTAGACCGAGAGTCTCTAAATAAGCTGAAATCAATGGGAGGGGTTGCCGTAATCGGGTTAGGGTCTGTCAGATTTAGGTTTCCTTGTTCGTATCCCGCTCGGAGGAGAAGGTACGAACTTGTATATTGGCAAGAACTGAGCACAATTTTATGTTTTCTCATTCTTTCAGTAACGGAGACCTCACGGTTGTGACAGGGAAGGCCAGGGACAGATCAGTCCTGGCACTAGCATCGGCATACTTGCCATACGAAGCTGTCGATCCACCTGGTGAAAAAGTACGAGAGTTGGTGGAGCACTCAGGCAGAAGCGGCTTGAGACTGGTACTGGGATGTGACGCCAATGCACACCACACCCTATGGGGTAGTGCCGACATCAACAAGAGAGGTGAGTCTATGTTTGATTTTATTATTGCCAGCAATCTTTTTATCTGCAACAGGGGGAATACACCGACGTTCAGAACTAGAGATAGGGAGGCAGTGATAGATATAACACTGACGAACTGCAGGGAATTAGTGGAGGACTGGAAGGTGGCGTTGGATTTTTCCTTTTCTGACCATAGTCGCTTGTCCTTTAGTCTGATATTTGAGGGGTCGAAAAGGTGTCCGTATAGGAATCCGAGAAGGACGGATTGGAACACTTTTTCGGGATTGGTTCAAAGTAACTTTAGAGTTACAAGGGACTGGGGGTCGACTCCGACCGGTGTGGAGCGGCTGGTGAGCACCTTTACGGGGGTATTGACCAGTAGCTATGAGCGATCCTGTCCGTTAAACTTTCCGGGCAGGCGTACACAGCCAAGATGGTGGACAGACGAGCTGAGGACTCAAAGGTCCACCGTCAGAGGGCTGTTCAATAGGGCGAAGTAAGGAGGAAGATTGGAGTAACTTCAGGTTGAGTTACGGGAGGTATAAGAGAGATATTAGAAGAGCGAAAAGGGACTCGTGGATTAAGTTTAGCGAGTCAGTTGAATCCGTGAATGAAATGTCTAGGTTCAGGAGAATTTTATCCAAGGACCCGGTGGTCCCTGGATTTATTCAGAGACCGGACGACTCATGGACGGAATCTGGCTCTGAATCTCTCTGTCTGCTAATGGAAACTCACTTTCCGGGGTGCGTGGATCCTGGGTCGGGGGAACAGGTTGTATGTGGTGACCCCTTCTCTGGGTCGGGCTCGGATGGTGGGGAAAGGGAGACGGTGGGAGATATGATCACCTTGGATAAGGTAACATGGGCGGTGAATACCTTTGGGTCCTACAAATCGGCGGGACCAGATGGTATCTTTCCGGCGATGTTACAGAATATCGGGAGATCATCACTCCTGGTGTTGGTGGAACTGTTTAGGGTATGTGTGCTGAACGGGTACATTCCTAGAGGGTGGAGGGAGGTCAGGGTAGTTTTTATTCCCAAGGCGGGTAGAACCGGTCACTCCAAACCCAAGGATTTTAGACCAATCAGCTTATCGTCTTTTCTTTTGAAGACGTTGGAAAGACTGATTGATCTACATCTGAGGACGAAGATTGACGCCGGCATCATCAGCGGCGCTCAACACGCCTATCTTAAGGGTAGATCTGTTGAGAGTGCGTTGCATGATGTGGTGGGTTATGTTGAGCGGGGTTTGCGAACCAAGGAATACACCTTGGCGGCATTCCTGGATATAGAGGGCGCCTTTAACAATCTGAGGATAGAGGCTATTAGGCAGGCACTGTTTGATCAGAGGGTTCCGTTGTTCTTGGTCGAATGGATAACTAGGATACTAAGCAGCAGGGTTATTCACTCGGACTGGGGAAACGAACGTTTGAGGAGATCGGTGACTACGGGGACCCCACAGGGGGGAGTTCTCTCACCCTTATTGTGGCTCTTGGCCGTCAATGTCGTTCTGAGACGTTTTGACAGAATGGGTCAGAAGGTCGTAGCCTACGCGGATGATGTGGTGATATTGGTGTCGGGCAAGTTTCTGCCGACAATTAGCGACATCATGCAAGGGGCGCTGGGCGAACTGTCGGCATGGGCGAGTGATAAGGGACTGGGAGTTAATCCGGGGAAGACGGAGTTGGTTCTTTTCACTAGGAGGTACAGGGTGGAGGATTTTATGCTACCGGTACTAGGAGGAGTGGAGCTTAGACTATCTGATAGTGCTAAGTATCTGGGAGTTTTTCTGGACAGCAAGCTGTCATGGGGAAGGAATACTCAGGAGAGACTTAAGAGGGGTCTCAATGCCTACTATGCTTGCAGATCATCGATAGGTAGGAGTTGGGGACTCCGGCCGTAAGTGGTGGGATGGCTGTACACTTCGGTGGTTAGACCCATTCTTACGTATGGATGCTGTGTTTGGTGGGAGTCATTGAGATTGGCTAGTCGTAGGAACCTTCTTTCTAAGGCTCAGAGGTGTGCTTCAATGGGCATGACAGGTGCCATGAGGAGTACTCCTCAGGCGGCCCTGGACGTCATTCTACATCTTCTGCCTATTGAGCAGTATGTGATGGGAATGGCGGCCAGGAGTATTCTTAGACTGAGGGAATCAGGACTGATGGGGAATGTCACTCAGGGTCACTCACGGATCCTGAGTGAGATTGAGGCGTGTGGCTATTGCCTGGGACCTCCCGGATCCACAGATTATGTGGGCACTAGGGTGGATTTTGGGCGGCTGCCGGAGGTAATAGTTCCTTCTAGGGAGAGCTGGTCAGGTAGGGGCAGATTATTTAGTGGATTTGCTATTTTCACTGATGGCTCGAAGATGAGGGGTCTACATTGAGGATCTGAACATCAGAAGGTCATATAGGCTTCCTGACGACTGCAGTGTTTTTCAGGCGGAGGTTCTGGGGGTCATGAGGGCCGTGGAACTGATAAGGGACAACATTGATAGGGGCTCGGAGGTCACTATATATGTGGACAGCCAGGCGGCTCTTATGGCCGTAAGGGGCTGTTATGTGAAATCCAAGCTGGTTGATGATTGTAGGAAGGCCCTTGGAGCAGTCTTAGGGGAGTATTTGCTAAGGTTGTGCTGGGTGGCGGGTCACTGCGACATAGTCGGCAATGAGGTTGCTGACGGGTTGGCGAGACAGGGCTCGGAGATGGAGGATCCTAACTGTTTGGAGGCGGTTAGGCCTCCAATGGCATTCTATTTTGGAAGAATCAAGGAATGGATTGTGGGCGCGACCAATCGGGCCTGGAGGAATCGAACGGACTGTCGGGTATCACGGACGCTGTGGCCGGTGCTTAATAGGTCCGATTCGGTTTTGCTGATGGGCAGGAGTAGGGTCTGCGTCAGGACCATGATAGGAATGATCACGGGCCACTGTATGATAGGCAGGATGGCGGTGAGGATGGGATCCGGATTGTCGGATATGTGCAGGTTGTGTGAGGACCCTGAGGAGTTGGAGACGGTGGAGCACATTCTGTGCCACTGTCCCAGGTTACAGGGCAGCAGGCAGAGGTGGCTGGGCAGTAGATTCCTGGGCGAATTAGGGTATGTCTCGGGTTGCGGACTCGAGAATCTGATAGGATTCGTAATGGGGATGGCCTGGCTGCGCGAGAGTAGGCTGGGTGCTGGACGCACGTAGGGCGTATTTGGTTGAGTAGGATTTCGCTCGGGTTTGGTCCGGAACCTTCTTTCTTTCTTTCCTAGTTATCTTATGCTTTCTCTGTTTATTTCACTAACTTTCTATCTCTCTAGGGCTATCCCTGAATAAGGCATCACAATGGACCATATTGGTCTCTGGGTGAGGGTGTGAAGGAGACTTCACACCGGCCTTTCTACCTACCTACCTACACCTAAAACCTCAATTAATAATTGTATCAGAATTAAATTGAATACTTCACAGTTTTATAGGACTGGAAATAGCACTAAAAAACTTCGTGATGATCGGTCCATAATTTACTAAAGGCCCCATACAAAGCCCACTCTGATAAATTAATTAAATACGCTTAAAATCGTAGCAGATATATTAATTGTGCTAAAATTTCTCTAAATTAGTTTCATATGGCCAGAAAAAATGTAATGCAATTTTGTGATATGCGGTCCATAATCCCATATTTTGCAGCCTTCTGAAATTCACCGTAAACGCTAAAACTAATTTCACCACTGTATTAAAATTTATGTTTTTTAATACCAGAAATACCTCTGCGGAATTTTGGGATGATTTGTTCATAACTTACCATGACTCCAATATAAATACCCCTTCTGAAAATCATTTAAGTTCGGCTTAAACTGTTACGAATCAAGATATTTTACTCAAGATTTTCGGTCAATAATAGGTCTAAACCGCAACCAATTTAAATGCTGATGTCTGTTTTTATAAAGATAAATTAATATCACTTTTGAAATATTCGAACTATGGCACAGCCGAATATAGCACTCTAACTTCTTAATAATTAAAATATCGATATTGATTGATATATCGATAGTTTCCCAGCACTACGCCGAACACAGTGTGAAAAAGTTTTTATAATACCCTTATAACCTGGGTACATGGAAAAGGTGTACAGTTTTCTTTTAAGAATCCAGTTATTTGGGTACAAAGAAAAGTCCTGCATGATTGCATTTACTACATCCATAACCAATATCAACAAATTAAAAGCATGAACACACAAACGTTTTTCCAACTTGAGAAATCTAATGATGCAGAAGTTCTTATTTTTGGGGGCTACTTTCACGTGCAATTCTCATAATTGAATCCCAAAATCATGTGTTGTACTATGTTATTTAACCCCTATTTGTAAGAGAGGGTGGTAATTACTTGCCTCCAACGACATCATCGTGTTAAAATAATGTGTTAAAAGGCCAATGTATTTATAAGTAGTGAAGAGTAGTTATATTAGCTTTTTAACTCATTACTTTGCATTGTAAGTTTTTGTTGGGTATCTTAGTGATTATGAATCTAGACCTGGTCGACGTCCACACAAAAAAAAGTTGTGCCAGTCACCCCCTAGAATGAAAAATATGTCAATTTCTAAAACAGGAAAAAAATTGCCACGCACCAAAATACAGCCCTTTTGGATTTTTATATGTAGCGCTGCCATTTAAAGTCCGATCTTATCATATCGCATATCGTTGTTCGATTTTGCTTTTGGTGACTTTTCACTCCGACATCAAACTCTGGGCGCCACTTATGCCGTCTCGGATCCTTCCCCCAAATGTAAACTTTTTAAACGTGTCAAGAAAGTCGTTGTAACACTTAGTATGTCTAGCTTTTATTATACTCACTTTTATGCCACGCCTCGAAATTGGGTCCCTTTTTTCTTTTTCACATACATATTACATTAAACCAGGTAGAACTAGATCGATTATTCGACTTTTTTCAAAATCAGTTTTCGAATATTCCGGATGGCTGCTATTTTAAGAAAACTGGTTTTCGGTTAAGCATTTCAAAAATAACCGGTTTTAATCGAATACATACAAATACAAAAATCAAATTCGTTTTTATAGTAAATAAATAATTTGGATAAAAACAAAACAATTCACGATGTTAAGGAACCAACAAAATACAAAGATATAATTTAAGGTATGTTCAGACCTAACAAATATTTGACAATAGAATAAAAAAAAAAAACGTGACCAGTAAATTGATCAAACTTAAGCTTTATTTTTTATAATTTCTATTTATCATAATTGTATACTGTAATTTAGAAACTGTTAAATAATGTTTGATCTAGCCAAACGGTTTGCAAATGCAAACAATTCTTAAAGAAAACTGGGGATTGTGTAGGACGTCAAATATTTAATAGGTGTAAACATAGCTTTAGAATTTTTAAAAACTGGTTTTAAAAAATTGTAGGATATAAAAAAAATTTATTTTTAGTGATATTCTCAAAAAGTTGTTTTAAATGAGTTTTAATTTGTTGGTGGCTGATCATGTTGATAGGATCAGTAGACTGCAACCATATTTTTTAATAGTTGCAAACAAAACCTCTTAGCCAGTATTATTTATTTCAAATTATTTTGTTTCAGCATTATAGATATATAGAAATATCTGTGAAATCGTCGATTACAATTTATGACCTTCCATGACTTTGTTTGATTCCTTCGTATATTTATGTCAAGCTTATGGACTAATTAAAGGTGATTCCTAAGTCGTGGCGTTGAAGAACCTTTGCAATTTTTCGTGTTAGGGCCCTTCCAGCACCATTGTCTTTTAAATCAGTTCGAAATATTACCAGAGATGACATCTTTATAAAAATATATACATACATATAATATTTAGGATACTGTCCAATTGCTAATTACTTGTTAAGCTGAACATTTTTTTTTTGTAGGATTTTGATTTATTATTTATAATAAAAGTAATGAAAACGTATATTAGTTACACATCACAAAAATAACCGGTTTATTTTACCAAAATAACCGGTTTATTCGATATTCGAAAAACGGACATTTTAAGATATTCGACTTGGGCAAAACTAAAATAACCGGTTTAAGCCGGTCGAATACTATTCGATCGATCTCCCTAGGTAGAACCCAATACAAAAACAAACAAAAATCCATCAGCGACTTCAAAGAAAAAAAGTCATATGTATTAAGTTTTAAGAGCTTACAAAATTTTTTTTAAACGCTTGTTGAAAATTTTTTAAGTTTCTACAAATCTTTTTACTGTTTCTATTAATATTTTTGTTTGATTTTGATTTCGGCAACTATTCAAATATACGATTTACGCGTTATTGGTTTCTAATTATAATAATTTTGTATGAAATAGTTATCGCTCTTCAATGTGTTCGTTTTTTTGTAATTTTTTTATTTTATCGTAAGCAACACTACTTGATTAGAAAAGTAGAAACAACAATAAAAAACACAAACAGTCTATTTTTGTACACATTAAAAAAGTACAACAATAAGAAAGATGATAAAAAAAACGTGACGAAGCCTTTTGCTATAATTGAGCTTTCTTCTTCTGTAGCCAAAGAAAGGATACACCAACAGTGAGTGAGAAAGAAACATTTTGTGTATAATGTTTAGTACACACGATAGTTCAGAAATTATATCAAAATAAAAATTTGTCGCCAAGCCAGACGCCGCACACTGGGGCCAAAAGCCCTTTTTTGCGGATCAATTCATATCTTATCAGCTACAATAGTGAGGCACACTAAATATGATGTGTGTAAATCTTGAAACAAACTGCATGTTCCAAAAAAATGTTTGGCATAGAAGGGGGGTGACGGGCACCCCCTATACAAACAATTTTTTTTTAGTTTTTTTATATATGTATAACTATCGACTTTTTCAACAAGAACGTTGTTTTTTAATTGTGGCAACACCGACAACATTATAGTTTTGACATTAAATTTTTTGACGTATTTGTAGTAGATGCATTGGCAATTGTTACAATGAATTCAATTTCTCGGAAGTCACATTAAAATAATTAAAATCAACTATGAAAATGGTGGTTCTGTTAAGGTTAAATTTCGTACAATTCGTGATATTTTCGGACAACATAATCGTCCTTCTGGGACCGCTATTAAGAATTTGGTCGATAAATTTGAGGCGACAGGCTCGATACAAAATGAGTCAACACCAACAGGACAGTGCCACATGTCACATAGCCAATGAAACGATCAACTTACTGCAAACCAAATTTCCCGATCGCATAATTTCACGAACATCAGCTGTTAAGTGGCCAGCCAGATCGTGTGACTTAACACCACTGGATTATTTGTTATGGGGCTATGTTAAGGACAGAGTCTATACGGAGCCAATCGAGTCGATTGCAGCCTTAGAACTTAAAATCCGTGATGTGAAAAACAATCGACCCGGTATTTTGCCAAAAAGTGATTGAAAACTTTGATGTCGGCGTGCACGTGGTAGATTAGCCAGATATAATTTTTCATTCCTAATTGCCAAACTTTTCTCCTCCTAATACATACAATAAAAATTTGAATCATCTTCGACGAAATTTTATGTTTTATTTTGTTTTAAAAAACAAAGTTTTTGTTGAAAACCCCTTTACAATAGTGAGGCACACTAAATTTGATGTGCGTAACTCTTAGAACAAACTGCATGTTCCAAAAAAGTCTTGGCAGACGGACACCCCCCATAATTTTTTTTTTTAATTGTTTATGTGTATCTGAATAGCTTGAATAGTGAGGCACACTAAATTTTATGTGCTTAGCTCTTTGAACAACAACATGTTCTAAAAAAATCTTATTGGTATATGAGGGGGAGACGGGTGTTGCTAATAATTCGTACATAACTTCTAAGGCGCACCCATGTGCAACATAATTTGTCTAAAATAACGCTGATTTGATCAACCTTTAAAATAAAATTAAAATCTTTGCTCAATTGGGCCCAATTGATAACTTTATGCCTACTTAAACTGAGAAAATCCATTTTTTTTTTGCATTTCCCATATAAACCTTAAAAATAAAAGCACTTCCAAAAATAATTTTTTTATATTACATATTTGACATTTATTTTTTCGCCTACTGATGTAGAATTTTGTGCACTTTAACACAGTACTTTCAGTTTTTACGGTACTTGATCTTTTTTAGTTAATCCGTGATATCACCGCCCTTAAAAACTATAAGTGCTAGAGCAAAAATATCGAAAATCCAGGATCACTTCTATTTACGAATAAAAATTGAATTTCTTATGATTTTTGTATAAAAAACTTTAAATGCGTTTTTCTTGAAAACTATAAGAGGTATAGCAAAATTAACGAAAATCCGGGATCACTTTTTTTTCTTGACTGCAAACAACACAGAAAATATTCGAAACTAATGGCGTTTTCTTTTCTCAATTAAATTCTGCATTTATTCTGCCTTTTACATTTTTTATGTATGTTCTTTTCTGAAAAACATGTGTTATTTTAAAAGTGTAAAGCGTTCTTTTTTGATGATGTTCCCTTTAAAATTAAAAAAAATGCTACATGTTCAACACTCATTTTAATTAAAGGGGCATGGTTGCAGCACTAGATCAAGGCGAATTCAGTACAAGGTGGTGGCAAGTTTCGAGCCGTAAACACTAACTATGCAATACAAAAAACATCTGTTGTTTCTATTGGCTTTGGATTGTTTTAGTCTTGCCACCACCTGTAATTGAATTTACTTTGCGCTTATTGTACTTTATTGTTTAATGCCGAAATTTGTGTTCTTTTGTAAACGTAAAATATGAAACACTTCTTAAAAATTAGGGGTGCATTTAAAAATGTTGCCAAGTTACATGTAACACTTATGCAACACTTTTTTTCAGAAAAGAAAACGCCATAAAATATTTTAAGGTATTCGTATGCGGGGATACTATCGATATTTATCGATAGTTCAGATTTCAATATCGATATTACTATCGACTGAATGTTTGTACTTGAGCAGGAAAATGTTAACTAGTTTTTTATCAGGCTACAGTTCGTTGTTTTTATCACTTTATTGAACGTATGAGACGTATGTGTGCTCGCACGTTATTTTAGATGACAGTTCTTGAAAAATTGTGCTGCTGATAAGCACCTTTCTGAAGGAACCGAAGTAGCTGGGACTATAAGATGTTTAATTGCAATTTTAAATAATATCCTTAATTGGTTTTGATTCTCAACCTAAAAGGTAATCACTCTACCGGACTTTTCCTCTAATGGTCTAATGGCATTTTAATTTTTTTACAACATTACAAAAATATTCGACATTTCAGTCCCTATATAAAAATATTCCAATTTCAACATAAAGGCCTCCAATTAGCAGTAAAAAGGCACAGCTAAGAAATCCATACCACCTGCTTTTCTTGTTGTTTGTATTCATTGCTGTAATTCGGCCCAAAATAATAATAATAAGTAAAAACTTGCGGCAAAAAACTGTGTGTGTATATCTACTGTAACATGTTTTCATAGTTATATTTTAAATAAAAATAATATCGATATTTTACCTATTGATATTTTCGATATTGTAAGACTATCGATAGTATCGATAGTACTACCGAAAGTTGTCCAGCACTTATTCATATTGCAAATAATGCTATGTTCATACGACGATATAAACCACTCGTTTCGCTCTCTGAAACTAGTTCGCCAAACATGCTGTTCATACGATTCATTCTTGTTTCATTTTGACACTTTTTTTTGTTGTTAGTGTGATTTTTTTTTTAAATAGATAGAAAAGTAAATAAAACTTAAAAATATATTATTTAATACTTTTATTAATATTATTATATTATAATTATCACTTTATTTTATTAAACTTCAATTTTTACTTTGGTTTTTTCTTTGTTTTGATTTTTTTTGAGAGCTAGTTCAGATAAACTAACGATAAATGTTATCAAAATTGGAGATGATAGTACATTTTTCCTGTTTCGCAGCCTGTTTCAAAATGAAACGACCCGTTTCGCTCACAAAATTTTGTATGGGGAAACAAGTCGTTTCAATCATGTTTGGGGCGCGAAACAGGAATAAGAGAGCGAAACTCGAATATTGCTGTCCGTGTGAACATGGTATAAGTATATTTAAAATTTACTAAAAACTTCATAGTAATATTTCAAAATATTTAACCAGTGACAACTTTTTAATATTAAAAAGTGTAAAATATTAAATATTTCACTTTATAAATACATTTTATATGGAAATATTAAAATATTTTTAGTCACCATGAATATTAAATATTTTGTTGCTTCAATATCAAAATATTACTAACACCCATTACAAACTGCCGAAGTAAATGCGAATGTATGAATATGAATAACATAACAAAACAAAATATGTATGCCGTCTTGTTGATTATCGACTGCCAAAATATGCGACTTTTACACACTGTTGAACCGTGTTCAACAAGGTTTTTATAATATTTATTTATTCTTTTGGCTGTTACGTTTTTCTTTTAATAAACGCGTTTGAGTTCTTTTAATTGCAAATCCAAATAAATACACACACTTTTTCAACTTAATAAACTTTATTGAAATGAATTATTTTGTTCACAATTGTTTGTTACGAACAGAACCGTTTAATGGTTCCAAACAAAATTCACAAATTATTCATGAGTCACCCCCTTTTATATTTCATAACTATTTCTAGATTTTTCCTAAAATAACTCCCTGTAATAACAATTCATTATGTTCTAAAACCATTTCTAGAAATGACTGGGAAATTCATATAGTAACCAAGGCGAATTCATAAAGGGGACTTTTTCGAGTCATCTGTTTATTTTTTTGTGTGTATACTGAGTGTCAAGCTTTGTTTACATTTTGTGATAAAATTAATCAAAATTTAAAATTCAATAAATGTATAAAAACTTTAAAAAAAAACGAAAATATCACGAATTTTATTTTTTATTTTATTAATTTACGTGGACCTGCAGCCAAACAAAACAACAAATAATTTATATATATCGGAAAAAGGTCAACTATAAAAACATACATAAAACTTATTTAAATCAAAAAAAGTGAACATAAAATATAAACACAAGGAATTTAAAATGCGTAAGAAATAAGCGGAGCCACAATGAGTTTTCAATAGAATAAAAAGATTTACTTTCTAAAGAAATTAAAAAGTCGGTTATCATACGACCATAACGCTCCGAATTGACGGTGACAGTCGTTCCATCGTCGTTTTCCCCCCGAAGAAGTAAGGTCCAATCACACCTTCGGACCAAAGACCACACCAAACAGTGACTTTTGTTGATGTGATGGCCTCTCTTCAATTACTTGAGGATTCTAAGAACCTCAAATACGACGATGTTGTTTATTAACATACCCACCGAGTGAGAAATGTGCTTCATCGCTGAAGAAAATTTTGTTCGAAAAATCGCCGTCCACCGCCTCACTGTGGCGCCTTTTCCCAAAAACCGTGGCAAAATACAAAATTTGATGATGAAATGAATGAACACATCGTATAAAGACCATTTTACTGATCGGAATTCAAAAACGTTTTTCTTAATTGGATAAGAATTATAGCTGGTGGAGCTGCTTAAAGTCGACAGTTTTTTAGAAAGTCCAAAAAAAGGTGATTTTGAGAAAAAAAAGACATTTTAGAATTGAAGTGTCAGAAATATTGCCATGTGATCACTACTTTTTTGGTATTGTTTTAAAGGTATATCTATTGTTTATTAAAATAACTAAGAAAATGTCCACCAGATACCCTACTTTTTGGCAGTTGCCGTTTTTCAGACACCCTATATTTAGGTACTTTTTACAAATAAAATAGAGAATATCTAAAAATGAGCAAAAATGGTCACGCCCAAAATTTTTTTTGCATTTTTACTACACAGTACTTTAAATAATTTCGCTAAATTGGGCCACAAAAAATTACAGGTTTTCTTGAAATTTGAAGAAAGATGTTAAAATCTTATAGCCAGCGTTGCCACAGCCAAGATATTTTTGCAACCAAAATTAAAAAAAAAATTGCCAAATAAGGAAAAAAGCTACCAAAATTTTAATATTTTTTATATTTTATGTTATCTTACAGCACAAAAATGTAAATATAAGTGGAACTGACTGACATATTTCTGTTAATGTATGCATATGTGCCTACTTATAAATATGTATGTAGCCTTATTTATAAACAATATTTTCTTGTGTCAATCAGGTAGGCATAATTATTAGAATTTGTTTATTTATTTAAATTTAAGAACACATTATGAAAATATGCAGGTAGTTTTAAAACTTGGTTTTTAAACTAAGTAAAATAAAAACTGCAGTTGTATATAATCCAGTTAATTGTGGCCTAGATTTATGTTTCGCAAATCAGGTAGCTTGAACCTTTTTATTTTTGGGTATAAATTAATCTGCAATTGTGTAATGCAATCAGTTAAAGTTTTACTTTGCAAAAGTAGTGATCAGTACCAGAACTCATAATGTCATTTCAAAATTCGGAATTGTTCGAGTTATTTAGAAAATCACATAATGAAAATGTATTTAATTTGGCTATTGTGGAAAAATTGCACGGTTTACCAGGAAAAGGATGTTAAAAACAAAATTCACTTCGTTTTCTTGGATATTCGTAGAAAATGGCTTGCCTCAAACAATACGACAAAAACCTTTAGGGAAAAGTACTCAGACTGGCTAAATGGAGTAACAACTTTTGAAAACATCGAAGAACCGCATACATCTTTGGACAGCAGAAAAGGAAGACCTGCTAAAACTATAAACGAGTGTTCGGAGTACACAAAAAAACGTAAACTTCAAAATGCTACAAAAGATATATCTACATCGAATCTGTCAGAAGCATTATGTCTTAAGTAGGTTAAAGATAAATCAAGGTCTGATATTACAAAAGCTGTGGAAATTGCTAGCCCAGATCGACTGCGAAGGATTAAAAAAAGTATTCCAACTCCTCCGAATGCATTACCCACAAAGTATAGCATAGAAGAAGCCTTAGCGTTATTTATGGACTTGGGATTGTCAAAGGAGAAATATAATATTTTACGAAGCTCTTTAAAGAATCATAATGTGAATGTTCTTTCTGGATATAAAAAGGTTACCTCTGCCAAAAAAGAAGCAGTACCATTTAATGTAAAAGTTACTGAAGTATCAGCAGAAGTTGAACTGCAAGACTTAATGGATCATACATCTAAACGCTTAGTTCAAAGTTTTCCTGAAAAAGAAAGAGCATTACTTCCAGATAGGCTTACATTGATAAGCAAGTGGGGATGTGATGGATCATCTGGTCAAAGTGACAAACAAACAATATCGATAACTGACATAACTATTACAGATGCAAATATGTTTATGGCTTCTTTAGTTCCTTTACGACTTAGAAGTGAAATCTCTGAGCATTGGAAAAATCCTCGCCCATCGTCAGTCCAAAAAGCAAATTTCCGAACTAAAGCCTTCTGTTATTGAAATGAAGAATGGAAAAAAGGTTTTCACTAATTATGAATTTTGTTTTACAATGATTGATGGCAAAGTCTTAAATGTAATAACAGACACTTCTTCAACTTTGAAGTGTGCAATTTGCAAAAAGTCACAGAAGGACTTTCAAAATTTTAATGATTCAAGTGATGAGCAAAACTATGAATATGGAATTTCTCCGTTACATGCCAGAATTAGGTGCATGGAGTTATATTAATATAACATATTATATTAGAGTAGCATTTTTTCTAGACTTCCCTATGAGAATGTCATTTAAAGCACAAAAAGTTGACTTTTAAATGTTTGAGAAATTTTAAAAATATCATTACTTCAAAATATATGATTTTAGCGACAAGAAAGGTCAAAGGTGTTATCGTGTCCAATGCCTATCACAATAAGGGAGCACTTATTTTGATCCTAAAAGATTTAAAAATCAAGTGTTTTTTCCCCATTACAAATTTCTTGGTAACTTCAAAAATTATGATGTTTTCAACAAAAAAAACCACTGTGCACAGTGCCTCCACAAAGCTATGGCCAATAATGATACTATTTATTAAAATATCTTTCTTACCTCAAAAGTTATGATGTTTGTAATAAAAACTGTCGAAAGCAAACAGTGTGCATAGTGCCGCGCCTAACCTATGACCTTGCAAATCATGTATATTAAAGCTAAAGGAGTTTCTTTTCAAATGCTTTTAAAAATTTTTAAATATCTCTATCAGTTCAAAAGTTATGATTTTTGCAACGAAAAAAGTCAAAAGGCCGCACTGAGCGAATGTTGTGAATGGTCAGCTGGCTTCAGTTGTTGTGTGAGCTAGACTTTATATGGAGGTAGGTGTAGATCCAAATGCAAAATACGCCATAATGGGCCGTAAGACCGTCCTAATTCCTGAGAACGACGAGGAATCGACATATTCGGGTCTTTGGCAACACTTTCACATACAGCAGCGATATTTTCAGCGAAACGATGATGCTCTGGCCTTACAATATCTGTAACCGCTCCAGTCTCTTAAAATTTCTTCACAATTTTGCCAATTGCTTGCGTAGTTGGACGATTATGTAAACCATAATCTCCTCTAAAAGCACGATATGTGGCTGTGCCAGAATCACCATTTTTGTAGTAGGGTTTAATCATTTTTACGCGTGGTGTGATAGTTAAGCGATCCATTTTCGTCAATGTCAGACTTCCAGTTGAAAAGAAAAAAAATTGGTTTAACAACTTAGTTTGACAGATGTCGAATTCCAGACCTATACATTTGAAACCACGAAATGGATAACCCTTTATTATTAAAAAAAAGAGATAGCTAGCATAACTCTATCTCATGATGTGGTCACCTTTATGAATTCGCCTTGATAGTAACTGTTAGAATTTAAGTACTCTTTTAGGCGGTAATACAGTTGTGTTGAAAATTATACATAACAATTTTAAGTTTAATATGACATAAAACTATAACTTACAAGATTTAACTATAACTATAATTAATTCTTAGATAATTTAACTTTCGTAACAATATATATGTAAATATTTGCCCTTTTTATTTATCGTTTTTATATCATTGAATTCGCCCATGAATAGCGGCTTTTATTTTTTCTACATGATATACGTATATATACGGGCCTCGAGCGTGATTTTGTGGTCTTCTGAAAGTCATACCGTTTTTGTGTTTCTCGGTGTGCTTTCGGTAATTGAAGATCACACCAAAACACACAATAATGGGACACTAAAATATCACACGTGTTATTTTATTAGGCAGATGTGATTTGAAATCACGTGGTTTGAATAAAAGTGATTTGCAGAACAGGCCTGATAATATACATTTTTCTCCTTTTCTTCTACATATTATTTAGTACATAACTATGAAGTTGATTTTTGTTAGTCAGTAAGTTAGTTAGAATTGTACACTCAATAAAGCAAGAAGCTTTCAATTAAAGAAAATTCGACAGCTACATACTTTTGCAAAAACTCTTATATGTAAGTTAAATTAAAAAATAACTTTAAAAAAAAGATCTTCTCATTGGTATGCATACAAATATACGTATGCGCAATACTTTACTTGCCTCAGATATTGTGTACAATTTGGCATCGTAATTATTGCTCAGATTTTGCAAACTAATTTTTATGTCGTCACCTCAAAATTGTTTTGTAAGTTTATCAAAGCGTTTGCCCATTATTGTAACAAACTTAAGGGGGACTCAGCTAAGCGCGGTGTTTTGCAAGCATTTTTAGTAATAAAAACTACACTTTCAAAACAACTTTAGCCGATTTATGTTGTTATTAATTTGAACTTTATTATTATGCAATTCAATGTTTTTAACTAACTTAAAGTGCGACTTATCGTCAAAGAAGTTTAAATTTGCCCCTAACGCCAATGTTTGGGGTATGGGGAACATATTGTACAAAAAGAAAAGAAAATAAACCTTATTCTTGTTGTGCCTCATTGCTGCTAAACGTTGTTGATCGAGGAAAGTTGCGCTTAAAATCTGTGCAATTGCATAAAAAATGGATTATACACCATCTGCTCCATCGTTTCGTGGGAATATTGTTGAGTAAGTATTATTTTAATATTCATGACTATTGTTGTCATATTTATATACAATTTAGGATGCTGGATGACATTTGTTGCAGCAGAATTTAGCAACAAAATGTGCAACACACTTAGAACATTCCGGCATCAAACATGAGGAGCTCAAAAACATTATAGAAGATAACATTAGGTATTATTTTAATACTCAACAGATAATTAAATATTAATTTATTAACATTTACTTTAGCCTTTGGCGTGGTGGAAAGCGAAAACATGTTTGATGAAATTGCATAAGGTATTATTTAAATATTCATCAGATATTTTTTTTATCAACCACAATGTCCCTCAGTTATTGTAGAAAACTATATCAAATATGATGAAATTCAGTACAATATTGAAGATAATATCGGGTCAATTTCATTTTTATGTTGTCTGGTCACTTATTTTCTAATTTGTTATATAATTCAGAATTTCAGATAGAACCCAATAAGAAACTCAATCTGGCTCAATCTGGCTCAATCATGGCAAATAGTAATGTGGATTACGAAGAAATTGAGTATATTGTGGACAAGCTGCTTGAATCGGATAAAAAATTCCATCCATTAACAAAAGAGACAGACAAATAAATAAATGGTAATCCCAGATAAGAAAACAACTTAGAGAATCTGGACAGGCATATGTTTCGATTAATGAAATAGAAGTACCAGCCAAAAAATTAAAATAAACGTTGTAACATGCAGACCAGATGCATTTATACCAAACATTTTGGAAACTGAATGACAACGAAAGACAATGTTTTATTTTAAATTTGAAACTCGACATCCTGTTATGAGCCGCAGAACAAAGTCGGAAATAAAACAATACTTTTTTTCCTACTTTGGAAAAGCTTAACGTACATACCACGTTTGCCGTACTTTTTTTTGTCAACACTTTATCCATTTATAAGAAAATAATGTTTAACTGGTTCCAGCATTTATAAAGGTCTCCACTTCCGTAAAAAAAGGAAAAAATGCTTAACGAGTAACTTCATCCCAGTGGCCCATCGCATATTAGACTAATTTTTAAGCGAACAATTTTTTTCCATCAATAACACACTGTAGTAAAAATATCTGGCATAAAATGTGTACGTGTACAAAACTTTGTATGTATTAGTGCTTTTTGCATTAATTTGTTTTTGAAAATGTGCATGTATTGGTTTTGTGCTGCTTCCCTACAGATAATATTGGACTACGTGGTCCATTGTGGCTTAAATGGACTACTTACAACATGGTCCAATGTACTATAGTATGGACCATGTTATAAGAAATTAACATGCAGTACTGCCAAGAACTGTATACTTTTCTATAGTTTACAGTATTACACATTGGTAGCCCTGATGGTGTCCATTATTAATTGTTTATTTAAAAGTGAAAGAGGAAAGTTTGTGAAATTTGTGAAAAAAGGCATGACATGTGATACTATATTTTTGTTATTAGGTTTTTTTTCTAAAACGACAAATTAATTAATTTAACTTAGGTTTTTTATAAGGATAATTTAAAAAAATTTTTTTTTATTATATAAACATTTTCTTTAAAATAACACTTACATGCAAACTGAAGTCCTTCACCGTGAGAAAAGGATTGTTTTTATTATTATTTTATTTTTAATAAACAAAAATAAAAAAGGTTAATCGTAAAGTTATTTTTAGTCTTTCATTCAGCAGTGGCATGAAGTAGTTTTCAAACTACCCCTTCTGTCCACTCCATTCCGTAGGGGCATGGAGTAGTTTTAAAACTAACCCTATTAGTTAATCCATGTTGTAGTGACATGGAGTAGGTCTGAAACTACCCCCTTAGTGCACTCCATTCAGTAGTGACATGGAGTAGTTTTGAAACTACCCCTTTAGTGTACTCCATACTGTAGTGACATGGAGTACTTTTAAAACTAACCCACTTTAGTACTCCATGGAGTAGTTTAGAAACTACTTCGGTGGGTTATATGGTCCCCTCCTAGGACATCGTCATGTTAAATGGACCACCTTTTACCCATATATTTGGAGTAGTTTTGGAGTACTCCTACTCCTTTATGGACTACTCTTTACATGCATGTATGGACTAGTCTCGTTATCTGCAGGGCCCTGCAGATAATATTGGACTACGTGATCCATTTTGATGAAATGGACTACTCCCTGGACTGGTCAAATGTTATGCAAGCATGGGCCATGTCGTTGTTAAAAAGTGTTTGTAGTGAAACGACATGTCTTCGTTTTTAAACGAAGTTAAAACTAATTCTGTGGAGTAAACCATGGAGTAGTTTCAAAACTAGTTCACTAGAGTATGTATGAACATGGAGTAGCTCTAAGACTACTCCGTTGTAATGCAAAAGTGGGTTATATGGTCCACTCCTAGGACATCGTAATGTTAAATCGGCCACCTTTTAATCATATATTTGGAGTACTCCTACTCCTTTATGGACTACTCTCTACATGCATGTATGGACTAGTCTCGTTATCTGCAGGGCTATTTTAGATAAAGTAAAAATTGTTGAAATTGTATTTTTTTTTTTTTTTTAACTGAACTGTACAAATTAATATTTTTATGTTTTATTATAATTTTTAATAAATACATACATGCGGTAATCCGGATAATTCGCTACTCTGGATTGGGGTTTGCAATCAATTATGCGGATTATCGAATTTTTACTGTATACATATTTTATAATTGGTTTTTGTTTTAAATGCACGTTAAGAGAACGAAGTCTTCGCTCGAAATCGACAAACAGGCAACAACAAATTTTTTTATTTTCTAAAAAAAAGCATTAAATTCTTATGAATACGATTTTCGTGTAATAACATTAAACAAGTCATTCTTTACAATGGTATTTCAACAACTAACCGCTCAGAAATAAGCCACTTGCCGCTCAAACTTGTCGCTTTGCCGCTCAGCCGCTTGACGCCTAGCCGATCATTGCGTGGCCTCGGCCTTAGACATACATATACATAACACTGTTAGAATCTGACAATTCTTAAATTGCACCGTCTAAATGTCAAAATTGTACCAAATTGACATAAATTGTACCGAAATTTCGCTATAAAATAAAAAAAGCATACATAGTAAGAATTCATAAATTTGTTTGTTTAATAAACAACAAGAACAAAAGAAATTATACTCCGTCAAGCCCGAGCATTTGATCTCTACACCACCGTCTACACAGACAAATTTTCGAGTGTGAGACCCATGGGCAATCATGAAGCCGTCAGAACAAAATTATGTTATGAGGTTAAAATTTTATATCGACTATTATTAAGATAAATTCATCTATCAGCGCAACATTTTGTATTGACAAAGTGGCTATCGTAAAAGTTATTGTCACCAATTTCTATATCGTTGTCGTCAAATATGGATCGATTCCAATAAAAATGTTAGGATGATTTAGATTGCAATAAAATAAATCTGGTCCAAATTTAATGTGAATACCAACGTAATAGAATGGTTTTTAGGCACCAAACACTATTCCGGAAAGAATTTTGTATGGGGACACGTGAAATTATAGACCGATTCTCACCATTTTTAGTAGGCTTTGTCTTTATAATTAAAACCTATCGGGGCTGTTCTGAAAATCACGTGATTTCAAATCACGTGTTTTTGAAATCACGAGCGTGATTTTGTGGTGTTCTAAAAGTCATACCGTTTTTGTGTTTCTCCCTGTGCTTTCGGCAATTAAAGATTACAACAAAACACACAAAAACGGGACACTAAATTATCACACGTGGGATTTTAGTAGGCACATGTGATTTGAAATCACGTGATTTGCAGAACAGGCCCGATAACATATAATAAAAACCACATTCAATTTTTCGACGAGCCTTGCCCCAGAGTAGAAGATTTTATATGTGTTTTATTTACGTTTACTTTTGAAACCGCAAAATGGATAACCCGTTATAAACAAAGTTTATATAAAATTAATAAAGAAATAAGTGTTATTTTCTATCTACACATGGGTGTTTTGCTTTATTGCACATCTTGCTCAATTAAGCGATTTTCGTTTAAATTGCGTCGGCGATTCTATTAACCAAGTACTGCTTAATTGAGTTCCCGTTTAATTGCGTCAAAAGTCGTGCATTTTTAGAAACTCAATTAAGCGGAAATAACTGATTATTTTTAAGTGCCTCCAGTGTTGCCCGAAGTAGGGGAAAATCCCTACATGCAGTGTTGGACAAAATACATGGTTTGCGGTACTTTTTTTTTAAATTTGTTAATTTAATGAAAATTTTATGTTATATATAATCAAACTATAAATAAACAATAGTACATACTTATAAACGTAATGAATAGTACACTGTTCCTTAAAAAGGGCATTCAAGTAAAGCCAGTATTAGAGTATAAATATAATTTTTGGAAATATTGATTTTTTAATTAACAATTTTTTGTATTAAATAATCTTATATTCAATGCGAGAAAAAAGTTGAAAAAAGTCTAACTACAATATTTTTTAAAAGAAAAGATAAGTCCTAGGTTAAAAGCAAAGAAAAAACTTATTTGGTGAACCACCAATATTTTTTATTATATAAGTTGGGTTTTAAGTTTTTATCTGCTACATATAAACTAGTATCAAATCTACAGTTCTCCGTTGTTAATTGTTTACTTGTAATTGTTTTTATGTTAGCTCGTCTAAAGATGTGATAAAGTATAGGTATGGCTGCTTCGTTTTGAATAAAACCATGTCTATCGAGAAAAATGAATGCTTCTGGTGCTAAGATTAAATTATTCTCGCTACATTTAGTACCATTTAAAATGTGGCTTCTAATTAAATGGATAATAACAATATCAATTCTGCTAACTTGTGCTTCATTGTACAATCTTTGGTTTGATATGTACGTTTTGTAATTGCTATTTGCAGATCTGTAAAGTGAGGAACAGCTTCTAATGCATTTTCTTTCAAAAAGTCTAATTTTTTCCCTCACTAATAGACAAAAATGTAATAGACCGGAAACAATAAAAACCAAATTTCTGATCCAAAAGAAAACGTTACTATGAAATATGTATAAATTAAATTTTAAAAATACATAAATAACACATTAAAGTGAATAAAATTAAAATTCAAGCATTTACTTAAATTTTTTAACATTTTCTTTTATTTATTTTATAAACATTTCTCATTAATTATTTTGGTTAATATCCTTTTTTTATTTATTTTTGACACAGCTGATTGTTTAACAATTTTATCGATTTGCCCAAAAAAAAAAGTTCGGGCTACTTCGTGCAGAAGAAGAATATTATTCTCTTAAAAGCTCTACCACTTTACCAAACTTTGATTACGAGAACAGTTTTCGGTAAGATTGAGTTCCCGCGGGCTCCCAACGTTGAGTACGGGATCACACCTAATGTAGAAAGACTTAATAAAATTTACTTAAAAGTACTTATTTTATGTCAAAGCTTTAGTATACATATTAGAATAAAATTTATGTTTTATAACTAATGTTTTTTCCTCTATTTTAATGATAATAATGCTTAGGGATTTTTGTAGGGGAAATTTTTTCAACGTGTAGTGAAAAAATCGGATTTTTTTTTAGCATGTGTAGGTTTTTTTGTGAAAAATCCACTGGCAACACTGAGTGCCTCATAAAAACAAAAAAACATTATTGTACCAATCGCTATTTTATGAAAAAGATAGGAAAAAATATTACTATCAAAGTAATTTTTGGGAATACAAAATTTATAATTTACAAGATTTTGTTAGTCGTGCTTAATTCCTAATTTTTATTCTTGACAAAAATACTGAAATTTATTGTTGAAGGGATGCACATTTCATTGGTTGCTTAGGCCAGATCAGGAAACTTCATCCAAAGATTTTAGAAAAAATTAAGATATTAAACAAGTAAAACTGTTAAGCGAATGAGAATTATAAGCAAAAGTCTTATTTGTAACCATATCAAAGCTTTAACAAAAACAACACCAACAAGAAGGAGTGCTATATTCGGCTATGCCGAATCTTATATACCATTCACCATGATGAGATAAGAACAAAAAGTTATGTACATAAATAACGTTCTTTAGATAGGTATAAATAAATATTAATTGAGCCACGCCAACTTTTCATTTCGCCATGCCGAAGAATATAAAAAAAAAAAAAATTTATATATGTACCTAACCCGTTTCCTCTTTTGGCAAAGTTGATGTTTGAAATTCGTTTTATAATCTTAAAATCGTTTTTTAGAACATAAAAAAATTAAATAAAAAAAATTCTTTTTGGGATTCGAACTGGCAATATCATCAGTCTCAGGAGAGAACTTAACAACTGCGATACGAATGCTTTTACTGAAGAAGCGTTAAATTGAAATATATTGAGTCTATGAGTTTGTTTCTTTATTTGAGCGGCATATTATGTACATGCATTAATGTGTATGTTGTTACATATCCCTATGGGTGTTTGCATTAACCCCCAACATTGCTATGGCCGTGATGCCAACAAGCTCAGCACGCACATCTATCAAGGTAGGTTCCAACCCAACCATAGCACACGGACATGAACACATAAAACTAAAAAGGTAAACTACAAAAGAAAACTTTCATCAAACGCAAACTAGTCACTGAAAAACACTCATGAGTAAGAACGAGGTGATTTCCGTCCTTTAACTGCCCTCCCAACCTTGGACACATTTTATTTTTACTCCTAATCAGATATAATTGTGTCCCCTAAAGCACACACTCACTCACATACACTTACCTCACAATTACCAAATCCAAATAAAGAAAAAACTTAGAGCACAAACATTTTCTGTTTACAAATCTTAATACAAATTACATATTTTATTCAAATTAAAAAGGGAATAGAAAAATTCTCTAAAAGAAATGTATGAAAACAAATTATCAATAAATTCTGCTTAACTCAAAACTACAATTAAAATCTTAACATTATAATCACTAACCTATACATAAGTACATCTATGTGGCTATAATGTTGTGCCTAAATTTACCATAAACGACTAAGTTATATAAAAAAACAATGCCTTCAAACAAAACAATTTTTATACCGCTTCAACTAATTTCAGAAATCTGTGATAATATATTTTATACTTCAATTAATTTTTCATATTTTTTTTCTTCTAGCTTAATACACCCTACCTAAAGGAGCTCTCTTAGGCGGTCTATATGACCATGCAATCTATGGACACGAAAATAAATTTCACAACTAACCCTTCACAAATTCCCTTTAGAAGGCTTTATAAAAATGCTTGCTTCTTTTGTTCCGGCAAATTCCTTTTTTTTTATTTAAATAATACTAATCAAAAATTTAGGCCTAACAAAATAACCTTACACAACAACAAAAAAAATAAATAAATAAAATTAACTTCTAGTTACATATACTGAAACCTACATAAATACATAAAAATAAATTAATTTAATAAATAATCTCATTTACCCTAACTAAAACTATTGTTATATTTATTCAAAATTTGTTTGTTTGATTTCTTTCTTTTTTTTTTATATTGGTGCTGAATAACCTCCAGCGAATTAACCGGGCTTCTATTAATAATATTTCATCCAGCCAAATCAATATGGCTGTCTTTTTACAAAAATGGCTTTTTTTCTTTTTTTATAAAAAAACTCGACGCTTCTTATTTAAAATGCAGGTTACCTGTTCTCCAGTTACTTATATCTGACCGGGTTTGTTGGCTACGTGTCTATCTCAACTTCCTCCAAAACACCCGGGAACAGTTCTTGTGGGAATGGCCCTTGAAAACACACTGTTGGGCCTCCCACACTTAATTTCTTCTTCGTAACCGCTTCCTGTTCCTATTAAAAATTTTCTTATAAGAATTGGTTTTTAACCCAAATACAAAAAGAAGACATTCGTTTCCTACTTACTCGTTCTCAATAATCTTAACCACTTAAAAACACTTATTTATCAGTTTTATTAAAAAAAAAACGTTAAACATAAATTTAACTTTAAATTTCTTTAAACTTTGCCACCAATCGCACCCGTTTTAATCGCCTGTATGCACACCAATGGCGATTTTGGCTTTGTCTCTACCTTCTGTATCTAAAAGCTTTTTGAGTACCTACAATTGCTCACCATTTTTGGATTCTAATTTCCAATTGGTTTCTAGTTTTTTTTTAACTAATCTCCATTTAAATTTTCCAATTGTCATAGATTTTACCAATCAAGTGATCCCAGACTACTTTAGTGCTAACATTATCGTCACCTTGATTTTCATTCACAATATCTATCCTTCATGTTGGCAGTACCATGCATTCTATTTCATTACCTTTTTTTCCAACTAAGAATCCCATTTATTAACACATTTTACTTATCAAAGAACCATTACCACGCAAAAACCAAACGCAATAAAAAACTAACTAAATTAATTAAAATAAAATATCAAAACAAAAAAAACCCAAACTGGTCAAACCCCACGAACAAAAAAACTACAAATCAAAACAAAAATAGGTTACACGTTAACAGAAGGCAAAACCACCCCTCCTTGGACTTTTACACCAGCCATAATCAAAACTGCAGCCGGCAAACGACAAACCACCAAAAACAAAAAAATAAAAACACCATCCCTCCAACCAAACAACATTTACCCCACACATTCTGGCACCCGCTACAGCTGCCGCATCACAATACAAAAAAAATATTTTGTGCACCCAACTGCCGCAACAATGTGTATGCGTAAAATGAAACACATTACAAATAAAATCCACCACTTGTAGTGAAGGGTATAAAAAACAAACAAAAAACCACATTACCAACACTGTACTACCATAGGCACTGTATGACCGTAGACACCAAAATTGAATTGGTTTGTATGGTATGCGTTTACTGAAGAAGCGTTAAATTAAAATATATTGAGTCTATGAGTTTGTTTCTTTATTTGAGCGGCATATCATGTACATGCATTAATGTGTATGCGTAAAATTAAAAACGTTACAAATAAAATCCAGCACTTGTAGTGAAGGGTATAAAAAAAGCACATTACCAACACTGTATAACCATAGCCACTGTATGACCATAGAAACCAAAATTGAACTGGTTTGTATGGTATGTTAAGTCGTTTCGGTAATACAGTGTTGGTATGGTAATGTCACGTCTAATTGGACCTTTAAAGGAAAAAATTTGAGGCAGACGTGGTTTTCTACTCATATCTCAGCCATTTGTGGACCGATCTTGCTGAATTTCAATAGCAAACAATTCCGGACCATATGTGACATAAATGTAAAAAAACCTGGCCCCATCATATATGTGGTCTTCGGAAAATCTATTTCAACGGACAGAAGAACATCGTTAAATCAACTTCGCTCCTCATAAGGACCCAGAATATATATACTTTACAGGGTCTAACATCAATATTATAGAAATTACAAGCGGTATGACAAACTTATATATACCCTATTCACCACCTATGGTGAAGGGTATAATAAACAGTGAGTTTATCTTTTCTAACATTCCCCACTACAACATTGATTGTAGTTGTAAGTGGGTTAAGAAAAACAAAATGAAAGCAAAAACAACATGCTTTATTGCTCTCGCAAAAAATAAAGCATGCTGTAATTTTTTTTAAGCCGTGCACTTGCCAGTTTATTATCAAAGTAATTTTTGGGAATACAAAATTTTTTAATTTACAAGATTTTGTTTGTCGTGCTTGATTCCCAATTTTTATACTTGATATAAACACTGAAATTTATTGTTAAAGGGATAAACTACATCTATACGCATTTCACTGGTTGATTCGGCTAGATCGTCAGGAAACTTCATCTAAAGCTTTTAGAAAAACTAAAGATATTAAACAAGTTAAACGGTTAAGCGAATAAGAATTATGAGCAAAAGTCTTACTTTTTACCATATAAAAGCTTTAACAAAAACAACAACAATAAACAGAGAGTTTACTTTTTACTCTGCTGAAATGGCTACACAAATCGCTGAACGGAAAATGCATTTGATGTCTCAGCTGTGATTGTGTGTGCACATATTAACATTTAAAACATACACGTTCTGCTAAAAGCTTGTTATACCCTCAATCACCACTAGTAGTGAATGAGGGTGTACGAAGTTTGTCATTCCGTGTGAAACTTTTTTATTATACAACTAAGACCCTATAAAGTACATATATTCTGGTTCCTTGAGTAATTCTTAGTCGAGTTAGCAATGTCCGTCTGTTGAAAACATGCTCACTTTCGAAAAACTCAAAAGAAAACAACACACTTGGTGTCAAATTGTTTGTGGTTATCCTGCACAGAAAATATTAAGCAAACAAATTGTTGATTTTACACCTATTACCAAAATGATTATATAGATTACAAAAAATTATAAAAATTTAAAGTTGTGAATTTTTTCTTTTCAATAAATGATATTTTTTATTTAAATTAAAAAAATTATCAAAAAACATTACCGTTTCAAACAATGTGTTAATTGATTTAACTAAGCATAGCTCAGGTTTTGATAATCAGTTAAGATAATTTGTTATTAAAATGATATTTTAATTAAAAATTTATTTCAAAACAACTTAAATGTTAATCAAATCAAAATTATATTTTTAATTTTCTTTCAACAAAAAAAAAAAAAAAATAATTGATTCAATTATCACATTAATTAAATTGAAATACTTTTTAAACAATTTTTAAATTGATAAAAAACTACGGATAATTTTTTCTGTGTAAGCAGTTTGAGACTGAAATCCACTAAATCGTTTGAGTAGGATCAGAGCTGTGAATCCAAATGTGGAACCACCACCCTAAAAAGATGATAATTTTGTTACAAAAACTAACATAAATGGTGGAATAATGCACGGAATGATATAAGATTTTGCACAAATTTTAAACGAAGTTTTAAACGACTGGAAATTAAACTGTTAAATTTCGTGAAAATCAGTCCATAATTTACTATATGCCCCATATAAAGCCTACTCTGGGAAATTAATTAAATGCGCCTAAAACTGTAGCACATATAGATATTGCGGTAAAATTTGTTTCAATTTAGCTTCATATGGCCAGAAAAATTGTCATGCAATTTTGTGATATACGGTCCATAATTTACCTTAGATCCCATACTAAGTAGCCCTCTGAAATTCACTGTAAACTAGAAAACTAATTTCACTGCTGAATTGAAATTTATTCTTATTTATGTTTTTTATCACCACAATTCACTCTACACAATTTTGGGTTAATTGGTTCACATTTTACCATGGGTCCAATACAAATTCCCCTCCAGAAAATCATTTTAGTTCAATTAAAACTGTTACGAATCATGAGATTTTTCTCAAGCTAGTTCAAATTTCTAAAAAAGCATAAAACTTTCTGATTGCCGGTCAATAATTTAATATAGGTCTAAACCGTTTTTTATACCCTTCACCACAGGTGGAAAAGGGTTTATATGTTTAATTAAATTAATTTTTTTAATTAAGATTATGTAGATATCATATAGAGCGTGCTCCTCAAATATTCGAACTGTCAGTGCAGGATATCAATGATCCAGCACTCCAAATTGTTTTTAAATGAATTGTTTTATATACATATACATTAATATTAAATTTTAAACTATTTTAAAAAAATGTGTTGAAAATAATGGTTGCATGCCTAAATCTATTTTTGTAATAAGAAACATTTTATCTAAGGGCGCATTTGTACAGGTAATGAATTTCCTTAGGGCTAGTTTACACGGTATGTAATAATTGTGACCGGAAAAAAAAAACCTTTTTCCAAAACAAAACCCTTTGCTCCATGATGGACTTTGGCACGCTGGTGTTTTCGGCTGTAGCTCGCCGGGAATGGGAGGTTCGCGTCCATCTAGGTTTGCACAATTATTAACTCTACTCTTTCGTGCCAATATGGAAAATATATTAAAAAAAAACAAGCAAAAAAAGAGCGAGCAACGGTTTATGAAAGACCTAAAGAAAGGAATAAATACCCATAATAAACGGACAGACATTTCGATGACCTAAACTTTCACACGACTGTTGTTTGGCAGGACTCGAATCCTCGGGACAAGGTGTTATGGTCCCGGTTAGGCTGCCCACCCCATATGACAGGTTAATGTCAACCGTGACATTACCTTTTGCCTGAAAAAAAATTATAGGTAATGTCCCTAATCTTTACTTACCACGCTTTACTTCACTTTAGCTACCTTTCAACCATTTCTATATTAATTAAAACATGTTCTAATTTTCACTATCAAAAATTGTATACAATTAACTTTATTTAGAATATTCTGAGATATATATTAGTTAATATAATAAAAGAACAAATATTGTCTATAGCTTAAATAGAAAAAAAACGGGGAATTTAATAATGTAAAGTTTAATTTTTCTTAAAATAAAAATATAATACCGATGTTGAAAGGTTTTTTTTTCTTTTATAACAAAAATGATCTTAAGTTTAATCATTAACCGATATCAGGTAAGTTTTTTTTTTCTTTTCTTAAGTTTTGAAATCCTTCCCTTCAATATAATTTGTGGATTCAAGGATAAATGTCTAGTATCTTATAAATTAGTACGGTTTAGACTAATAGTTTTTTTTTTCTTCCAAAAAAAACTATATTCTACCAGACTCGATTATCGATTTACTTATTTATTAATTTAATTTTTCTTTTTTTTTCTCTTTTTCCTTTTTCAGATTAATTCCATATTTGTCATTAGAGTATTCACTCGTTCATACACACATTCAAATTTTCATTCGAATAATCGACTGAACATCCGTTTGCTCACACATGCTCAACCTTTTTGGTTCGAATATTGGTTTGAAAATTTATAAAAAAAATTCGAATATTCAACCGAAAATTCATTTGAATGTATATTCAAAATTTATTTTATTCGGGTATTTAACTGACCATTGATTAGATTATGAATTTGAATTACCATTCGAACATTACATAGGACTTCGTATATGCTCAACTTTTAATTCGAATAGCAAATTGAATATTTGTTCGAATATTGTTTTTCGACTCGTTATTCGAATATTGTTTGATATTTCTATTCAAGTTTTGTTTTTTTTTTTCCTCCGAATATTCAATTAAATATTTATACAATAAAATTTAAAATTTAATTAAATATTCGTTTGGTTCCGTATTCGATTCTTCCCCTTTGTTTAAAATTAAAATTCAAATATTTATTCGAATATTCCATTAAATATTCATTCGCCCATACGTGCTTTAAATATTGGTTAGATTATATTCATAGACACGATTTTGGGCTCAAACTTATCCAAATTTTCATTCGAATAACTAATCGAATCTTTGTGGGAATATATTTTCAAATGAAATATTTGTGGCAATATATTCGAATGATTAACAAAATTGATTTGAATATATATTAAAAATTTTCATTCGAATATTTACTAAAATTTTGGTTGTAATATATGTGATAAAATTTTTTATTCGAATATTATCTCAAATAATTCAAATTTAATTAAACATCCACTGAAATATACATTCGAATTTCTATTCGAATATTTAATCGTATACGTGCTCTAAGATATATTCGAAACTTTAATAAAGTATTTGCTGGGATATGTGTTCAAGTTTATATTCGAATACCAAATTAAATATTTGTCTGAACAGGTATTTAAATTGTTTTTCGAATTATCAAATTGAATGTGTGTTTGACTATGTTCGAATATTTAATTGAATATTTGATTGTTGCCTATAAAAAAAAATTTCTTTTATTTTTCTGTGTACTTATTATTTTACTACTAGATTTACTAATTCTCATTTTATTAGTTAGGTTATTTGGTAAGCTATAGGAATTAATTTAATTATACTCAGTTATTCATGTGGTTAGTTTTATTTGCTTACTTAGTTAGGGTTAACTATCTACTAAGTTAGTTTTAGCTATTATAAAGTTATTTACTAATCTACTTATCTGGGTATCTAGTAATATATTCATCAAATTATTTAGTAGGAAAAATTTTTGTTTCCCCTTTTTCTTTAAGTTCTATAAAATTGTATGCTAAATTTTTTTTTTTTTTTTTAAATTATTCATTTAATCATTTATAACTCTGTTTATCAAATTATTTCTATCTATCAAATTATATAAATCCTTCACGTTTTCATTGTTCCATTTATATATTGCCAGTATTGGAATACTTTTTCAGTTTCAATATTTTTCTTTTTTTTTCTTATTTCTAAATTTTAATCTAGGTATTAAACCTTTGAATTTATTTTTTTAATGGTCAACCTTTGTATTTGAATTAGAATTGATGCAGGTAATATCTAAATTTTGTTTACCATTTTTAAATCAAATCTAGTAAAGGAATTTGGATTTTAAACTTTGATCAAATTTTGACGTTAAAATTTAGAATCTTATTCGATGTCCGGGAATCATATTCAAAATCAGAATTAATTTTACACTTTATTTTAATTAATCAGGGTTTTAAATGCGGGTAATATTTATTCGTATAATTTCCGGTTAAGACTAGTTGTTCAAAAAATGTTTTTTATTTAATTTGGTAAATTTACTGGCACTATTGAATTTAAGCAAAAAAAACTTTTATTTATCAACAATATTTATAGATCCTCCGATTCAGTACAAGATTTTTTTTTTTTTTTAAATTTAGACTCCTTATTTAGATTTGATTTGAAACGTATTGGTAAAACATTTGATACAATTTAAAAAAAATTAATGCTGTAAGGTAGCCATGGGCAAAAAGCTAAAAAAAACGATTCTTAAAATGACTTGATCCTCAAGTTCCAAACTATTTAATTTAATAGTTTACCTGTTGTCTTTCCGGAGGTACAGCAAGGTGGCTAGCGTTCATTTTGTTACAGGTATTCGATGACATTATCAGATGTAAAAATAGGGTGACGATAGTACATTTGCAGGCAATTATTGATGAAATTTCTCAAATTTTAACGTAGGGTGTTACAGGTAAGTATTGATGAAATTCTCTCCAAATTTTAACTTAGGGTTTTGCAGGTAAGTGTTGATGAAAATTTTTTCAAATTTTAACGTAGGGTGTTGCAGGTAAGTGTTGATGAAATTTTTCCAAATTTTAACGTAGGGTTTTGCAGGTAAGTGTTGATGAAAATTTTTTCAAATTTTAACGTAGGGTGTTGCAGGTAAGTGTTGATGAAATTTTTTTTTTACAAGTTTTAACGTAGGGTGTTGCAGGTAAGTGTTGATGAAATTTTTCCAAATTTTAACGTAGGGTTTTGCAGGTAAGTGTTGATGAAAATTTTTTCAAATTTTAACGTAGGGTTTTGCAGGTAAGTGTTGATGAAAATTTTTTCAAATTTTAACGTAGGGTGTTGCAGGTAAGTATTGATGTGATTATGTTGGAATTGCGTTGTTTAATTACAGGTGAGGGAAATGGGGTTTATGTATAAGCACATGGTTTTTTTATAAGCACATGGTTTTTGTATAAGCACCTGGCGTTTTATTATTTTAGGGTGGTAATTGTTCGAGGTGAGCCTCGTTGGTTGGTGGCGACGAGGTTTTCGGTTTGTTTGGTCACCAAAAAGGTAAAGACCACTGTTTGCAGGTTTCCAAGTTGTCTTGGTGGGAGTTGTTAACATACGCACATGACCTGGAGTTTATGTTGAACCTGTCCTGCCGCTCGATTCACCACCCCGCACGTGATGTTCTGTTTGATGTTTAGGCGCCATGGCCTTTATTTCACTTGGCCTATAATTTCCGCTTAGGCTGGTTTCCTTGGTTAAACAATTATTCACTTCCTTTTTCTTACCTAGCAACTTTGAAACACTTTCCACAAGAACAATCCTTCACGTTGTTTTTTTTTTTCTGTCACCTACACCTTCAAAAGTAGCAAATTTACTTGATAATTATTAACTTTTCCAATTTTTTTTTCAAAGGTTAATTTTGTATGGTTAATACTGAATTATTGAATAACTCACCAAACGAATAAACAAATTAGCCACTTGTTTTTTCTTCTGTTAGTTTTTTTTTCTTAGATACGCCGCTTGTTGACTCTATTGCCGCCCGTGCTAAAAAGACTTTTTCTAGAAATTGTCTGTAAAAGCACGCTGAACGATGCTGCCAACATTTCAATATTGTATTCTAATGAATTCGCCTTGGTAGAGTGGTATTTGTTTCGTATGTTGTAGTGTTGTATTTTTTTTGTCATTTCAATAGTGATGGCACTCAGAGATGGAAATGATCAATTTATTTTCATGAAATCAAAGACGCCTAAATAAAACCAACAAGGTGTTCGTCACAAAGCCAGCTCTTTTCTCATAACCTGTGGCGTGAAAAGAGCTGGGAATTCGGATTCTCTGGCAACTCCCTTACCGTTTCTCGGCCGGAGTGTATTCACGCCCTATAACCTTTTCTCAATCTCGGCTTTCTCAACACTCTGCATCCGCCATGAATTCCTTTCCAACTTTACCTTTCAGCGAGTGATCAACTATGATCAGCAAATCAGCAAAAAAAAACAACACATAACCGGCTACAATTCCCCACGAGATGGAAGTAATTTATTTGGGGAGATCGCATGAGGTCAATTAAAAAAAAACAGGTAAGTAATTTAACTTTATTATTTTCCCAAATTAATGTACAAAAAAAATTATTACTAACCGACCTACTCTCTTTTTGCACAGGATCCCGAAATTACACCCTGGACAACAAAAAAAAAACCTTAGACCTGCGCCTAGCCATTAGAATATTTGGGCTCAAACCGTTCAACCGATGGCCGCTGTAGAAATCTCAGGCTTTGGAAGACAGACGTGACGACAAGACTCAAGGTGAGAGGAATAAAAACAAGGTGAGTAATACGTGAATAAGCTATATGTATATAAATCAGCAACTGCATAACAGTTAAGAACACTTCGCCCCTCTGTATGTTAACCGATGTCAAACAACAAAATGCAATTTGAAAGATATTTACTCACAAACACACTATAGTTTATTAAAACCAATATTTTGGAGTATGTTATGTACAAAAATGTCAAATTTCGATATTCTTAAGAAACCGATTTTCGCCTATCGATGTACCTAATAATGTATGTCCGAGTTTTGACCATTAGGCGAACAATCGTAACTAAAATTGTGCATTCGCGATCGGACTACAGCGTGCGATTCACCGCTTTTTCTAATCTATGATTAATTAATCTAATGATCAATTTACCAAATAGTCGGTTAGTTTGCCCATCGCCTATTGAACCAACGGTCACGACTTCCGGTTCACCCTCTTCCGGTTACTAAACCAACAACATACTATATCCAGTGCTACCATTTTCACGAAAAAATGTGTACTTTATAAAAAAAAAACACTTGAAGTTCAATTAAAGATATTTGCTTCCCATTTAAAATTTATAGAATAAAAAAAATATGTTTGTATTTGATCTACACAAATAACCCATAAGTAATCTAAGTAACTAAGTGACGATAAAATTATCCAAAATAAAATTAAATTAAGTAACCGAGGGATAGTGCAAAACAATTATGTGGTTATATGTCAATATTAAAAAGCAACTGTTGTTAACTCACAGTCATTGTTTTCGATTAACATGTGATCATATATTGTGGCAAGTGTCGTTCATGTGAATAATCCAGACATACAGTGCTAAAAAAACTTGTTTCTTATTTACTCTACCTTAAGTTCTAATAACTAACAATGGTTCCCTCTCAATTTTCAGCCTAATCAAACCTTTCGCCAAATAGATCCCAATTTCACCTATTCCTACCAATAATATTACCTCCCACGCCTTACATCACCTATTGCTTCAAATGTTGAGCGTGTATCACACCAATAAACTGTCCTTTGAGGTTTTCAATTTCATATTGACTGTTACCTACTGCCCTTCTGATCCTGCACCTTAACCAAGGTCTGCAAAGTTTTGCGTTTATTCCCTTTGAAAATTTGCTTTGTACAAAGTTTTTTCTGTAGACCTCTTGCCCTGGCATATATTTTACCATCCTGCTTTTAAGGTTATAGGATTTAACATTTCGCAAATACGCGTCATGTAACTTTTCGCCAACTTTTTGGTGGATAAGTTGCATTTGTGCTGATTTCGGCAGTATTAACATTTCGCCCTCTTCAGCTGATTTAAGTTTTCGTAAAATTTCATATGCATCTGCGTGAGTAACCATATTGTAACCAGTTAGTGAAAAATAGGGCGTTACGCCAGTAGACGAGTGAACCGTTGACCTTAGAGAGCATTCTATTTTAGCCAAATTCTCATCCCATCTCGATTGGTCATTATCCAAAAAACTTCGGATGGAACTAAGTATGGTTTGGTTGACCCTTTCGCTCGCGTTAGATTGCGGTGAATATATAGGGGTACGCATATGTTTAACGCCAAATATTTCTAAGAAATCCTTAAATGCTTCGGAGGTAAACTGTTTGCCATTATCCGAATGTAGCATTTCTGGCACTCCGAATTTATAAAATACCTCATCTCTCAAAAATTTAATCACAGATTTAGTGGTAGCTTTGGACAACGCTTTTAATAAAACAAATTTGGTTTTGTGGTCTAGGACTATAAAAATAAAGGTATTGCCTGGTTTTGTTCTAGTATAGGGTCCTAAAAAATCAATATAGATCTTTTGAAAAGGCCTTTGAGTTATGACTTCTTTTCCCATCGGTGGACGCAATATTTTCCTAGGGTGTTTTATTTCCTTACAGGTTTCACATTGTCCCACAAAGTCTCGGATATGTTTCACCATGGACGGCCAGTAAAAGTGCTCCCTTATATTGTACAAAGTTTTGGCTATTCCCCCGTGTAAGGTGTTGTCAATATGCGACTTCCTTATTATGCCATCTGTTAGGCGGGATGGTACCCATATTCGCCAGCAATCATCTTCACTCTCTAATCCGTTTCTGTTGAATTTTACTCTTTTGTAAAGAATACCTTCCTCTACTTTTAAATCTGGAAGTCTATTCACGTTCTGTTCCACCGTGTCTATGAGTGTAAGATATTCTTTACTCTTGAATTCTTCTGAATTGAAATCTAAAACGCTGCTAGGCTCGGCTATTACCTCCTCCATATCTTGTCGCGATAGCATATCGGGGACTACGTTTTTACTACCTTTTCTATGCTCGATATTAAATTTGAAACCTTGGAGTTTTAAACTCCATCGAGCCAGTCTACCGTTTAGGTCATTCTGCCGCATTAGCCACTTTAAGCTGGAATGGTCAGTGATAACTGTAAAGTCCATCAGTTCTATGTATTGCCTAAATCTTTCAATCGCAAGTACAACCGCGAGACACTCTTTCTCCGTGGTGGAATAATTTTTCTGAGCACTATTTAATTTCCTTGAGAAATACTCAATCGGGTGCTCTTCCCCTTCATCGTCCTTTTGAAATAAAACGGCGCCTAAGCCAACGTTAGAGGCGTCGCACTGTACGAAGAACGGCTTTTCAAAATCAGGGCTTGACAAGACAGGACTGGTCACTAAACGATGCTTCAACTCTTCAAACGATTTTATTGCTTCAGAAGTGAAATTAAATGTAGGGGATTTCTTCAAAGTATCAGTCAGAGGTGCGGTAAGAGTGGAAAAGTCATGGATGAACCGGCGGTACCAGCCTACGGTGCCTAGGAATCTCCTAACATCCTTTTGATTTTTCGGCGGTTTTATACCTAAAATTGCCTTTACCTTTTCCTCATCAGGCTTTAGTTTGCCTCCGCCTACAACGTAACCTAAATACTTCAATTCCCTATAGCAGAATTTGGATTTTGACATATTAATAGTCAGGCCTGCAGCTGTTAATTTCTGGCCTACGATTCGAAGCATTTCCATATGTTCTTCAAAATTTGGGGATACTACCAACAGGTCGTCGAGGTACACGAACACCCTATCTTTCAGTTCAGACGGCACCACTTTATCCATCAATCGACATAATCTCTGCGCAGCATTACACAGTCCGAAAGGCATAACCTTAAATTGATATTGAGGCCTACCTGGGACTGTGAATGCTGTTTTCGGCCTACTCTCTTCATCCAGAGGGATTTGCCAGAACGCATCCTTTAAGTCGATTGCTGAAATAAAATGTGTGTCGCCGAGCCTAGCCAGTAAGCCATCGATGTTAGGGAGAGGATAAGCGTCCTTTTTAGTGACCTTATTCAATTCCCTCGCATCGAGACATAGCCTATTTTTACCGGGTTTCATGACCAACGTTGTCCGATTGTTCCATTCGGCTCCTGTAGTTACCTCTATCACATCCAAATCTAACATTCGGTCCAATTCTGCAAAAATTAATTTTTGTACGGCGGGACTAACAGGATAATATCGCATTTTTTTAGCGGGAGCATCACCAGTGTCGATTTTGTGAGTCTCTAAATCAGTTTTACCTAAGCCGTATTGCGTATGGCACTTGAACGAAAGTTTAACGTTTTCAAGAATTCTGTGCTGGTAGCTAGTCAAATCATGAATTTTAGAGTCTTCGCAACCTTCCACTGTAATTGAATTAATGGTGTCATTATCGAAACTTATTTTCAGTCCGATTTGCCTCCAAAAGTCGTATCCAAGGATTAATTCTTGACTCAGATTAGGTACTAGGTATAAAACTGATTCGACCGACTGGTTTCCCGATCTAATAATTGCCTGTATTCTCCCTACTACCATGTGTTGTTTACCGTCCGCCGTTCTCACAGAAGATTTGTAATCTAATATTTTAACTTTCATTTTCCGAACATTTTCTAAACAATTCTTGCCGAGGCAACTTACTGACGCGCCACTGTCGAGAAGACCCTGATAATTCAACCCATTAATAGATACCGTCATGTATGGTCTTATGTCGTCTGGCCTACATATTAAAGTTGACACGATTTTTTTTCTTTCTGCTTTTCTTGCAGCATATCTTTTTCGGGTGTTAATTATCTTTTGGCTAACCTTAGGTTCGTAGTCCGCAAAAATTTCCGCTCTTTTTTGTTCGTATAATTCAAGGCGTTGTTCATAAGAAAGATGGGAATTAATATTTGATTTCGAAACCGGTTGCTGGCATACGTCGGGGTTGTGACTTACTTGAGGTATTTTCTTTTCATCCATTTGGCTGTTTTCCGACTTAATTATCTCAGTGGTTTGGTCTAAAATCTGGTTTTCGGTTGGTTTGTCGCTAGCTAGTATAAACTTTAAAAAATTGTCATTTACTGGGTTGGGTTTTGGAATGAACACGCCGGCCCAGTCCTTTGCGTGTTCAGCTTTTGGTTTCCCATACATTTAGGACAAGTCGGGCTGGTTACGTCCTCGAACCCACATTTGTAGCAAAAGATTCTTCTTTGGGTTACGGGACATTCAATAAATGAGTGGCCAGGAGTCTTGCAGTTCCAGCAGATAAGTTGCTTTGCTGCGAGGTTAACCTTCTGTAACTCCTCCACTAGCCGCGCTTGATCATCGTTTTGCTCACCATCAAAAACATCAACTTCATATACCCTACGCGTGTTCCCTAGAGGCGTACGTTGTGAAAAGCGTTTGGCAATGTTTCTTTCTGCCCTTTTGCATTCTTCAAGAAGTTGGTCTAAATTATCAATCTTAATGGGAAAAACTAGCTGTGCCAAACCATCCTTTAAATTATCTTTCACTATCTTAACGAGCTCGGATTCTAAAACGTGTATTCTCATTTGGTTTTTGAGTTTTATGATTTCCGTAATGAAGGCATCGGCTGTTTCATTCGGAGCTTGTCTACGTTCCATTATTTTTCGCTGTATTTCGAAATCGCTTTCGAAGTTACGGAATTTTCTAATCAGGTGGTGTTTAAACGTAGTCCAATCACATATGGGATGCTTCATCCGAAAGGCCCAAAACCAGGTACTAGCAGCTCCAGTAACCAAATGGTGAAATCCCTTCATTACCGTGTCCCATGAGCAATTATAGTCATGTCGTAGAATCTCCACCCGAAAAACGAAATCTTCAACATTCAAAGATTTATTAGTACCGTCATACTTAATGCCCCACTTTTCTAACTGGTTAGGTGATATGGGATTATAACCATGGTTATGTGGTGAATTATCAAAACTAGCGGGTTCAAAATAATTTTGTGGACTATTTCCAAATAATTGTTGTGGTACATGTGGCTGAGGTAATCGACGTTGAAAAGGCATTTGAGGATTGTTTGGTGGACGAAATGGTGGTTGGGGTCTATCATTGTTGTTAAAAGGTGTGCGAAAATCTTGATTTGGATTAAACTGTCTGGGATTCTGTGGATTTTCCTGGTCCATAAAATGGCTGCGCTCTGAACGTAAAGATTCTCGGATTAACTGCGGTAACATCAACTGCATATGCTGTACTTCCCTCATGATTGAAGCTTGTGCAGCGCCAACAGATGCAGCGACGTATTCCCTAATCGTCACTCCCTCCTCATCTACGCCTAAGCCTGGGTTAACTTCCTCCCTAATTGGTGGTAAATCCCGATCCTGTTGATCCATGTTGTCAATATCAGGCCTTGCTGGTCTACTTCCTTGTCCACTTATCTCCCTCGCTGTTATACTGCTATACGTTGGGGTACGGATGGTGATTTCGCTTTCGGGCGAAGAATGTGTTTGCGGTCCAAAACCTGGAGGAAATCTGATCGACATTAACGGTGTAACCACGTTTGTCGAAATTACCGGAGCAATGTTTTGCGAGGCTGACGTTGTGGCCGAATCACGAGGCTGATTATCTTCGCTGGTAACGGGGTTTCGACTAGAGGACCTAAGATTCCTGGTACTCATTATTAACTACCGTCCAAAACAATTATAATCCCTCAAATAATTCAACAGACAAGCGAAAAAAAAACGTTTCGAAATCAATCAGCTCCTAACTGTTAACAAGAGGATACCCGCTTAAACTTTTAAGGCAACTACTGAACTTCCAAAAAAAAACAACAAATGTATAAACGAGATAACTGCTCGAGCCGCAAAAAAAAAACCACCAACAATTCCCAATATCAAACTACCGGTCCAACTACCGAAAGCAAAATGACAAGAGTATAGACAAAATTCGAAAAAATATATTTTTACCCCAAAGAAAATCCCAAGAAACAATTCCCGAAATAGTGGACAAATAGGTACGCCCGATCCACCGACAAAAGGCACAATATATATAAATTCAATAAAAAATGTAATATAATGTAAAAATGTGTTCGCAAAAAAAAATCCGTATTATTTACGATTATATTTTTTTTTCAATTAATTTAACGCCCGTATTCATAAGAATATTTTTAAATTTAACAAAAGACAAACAAATTTTTGTATATATAAAAAATTTCTTTAAGCCAAATTCAAAAACCGCCCATGAATATGAGGCTAAATAATTTATAGTGGTTACGTAAAATCCACTAAATAATGTGTATGTATATAAATTCAAGAAAAAATGTAAAAAATGTGTTTAAGAAATAAGAATAATCTGTATTATTTAAGATTATTTTTTTTTTGATAATTTAACACCCGTATTCACAAGAGTGTTCTTAAACTTAACAAAAGTAAAAAAAAAAATATTTTAGTATAAAAATTTTCCTTTAATAAACGTCAGCCAAATTCAAGAACCTCTCACGAATACGTAGCTAAATATTTTATAATGGTTACGTATGATCCACTAAAAAATGTGTATTATTATAAATTTAAGAAAAAAATGTAAAAATTGTGTGTGTAAAAAAAATCTATATTGTTTTAGATTATATGTATGTTCTTTAATAGTTTTAATAGTTTATAACTCTTACGGTTTAATACTACAAAAGTTTAATGCCAAATACATACATTTTATAATGTTAAACTACAAAAGATGTAATATTATAATTAGTAGATACGTTTTGTTAAACTACTAAAGATTTAATAATGTGATTAGTAGATAAGTTTACGAATCCACAAAAAAAATTTTTGTTTGTTGTATAATGTAATTAATAGCTTGAGGTTGAAATGCATAGCATAAAGTGAAATAAAAGCTGGTAAAAAAAAACTGTATAGTTCGAGTCCGCGATTTATCAAAATTACAATCAGATGATTGAGTACGATATTCACGATAGCGATAAAATTGTTTTTATGCATTGTTTTCAATACAAATAAAAACGAATAAATCTAAATCTTGCCAAACGAAAAAAAAAATGTTAAACTGTGTGTGAAATGTTGGAATTATTAGTTTACTGTCATCGAAATAATTAAGGACGAAAAACTAGAAACGAAAATTACATTAATTTGAGTCGCCGGATTCTCTTCTCCCCTTCTCAACTAACTGAACCTAATGAACGCCTAGCTATTTAGCCCTCGGATCATGATCAAGGTTAATGAAAAGATTCGGTTCGAATCCCTTGACTCCCCCAGTACTAAGTTCCCTTGTCCGACGCAGACGCAACTTAGGCGTGGCACCATTAACGTACCTTCCAGGACATACATTGTCAAAAAAAAATTCCTAATACCGAGATTCCTATACCGAGTTTCCCTATCCGATGCAGACGCAATGCAGGCATGGTGTTAAATTAACACCTTCCGCGACATACTAAATCATTATAAAGAAAAAAAAGTACAAGACTAAACATTTTAAACGGAAATGTTCAAAAGTATGGAAGCCAGAAGAGATGAATTAAAACACCTTCAGGCTAAATAAATTTAACCCAAAGGGTTAAATCACTCTCGGGCCCCACGTTGGGCGCCATTTTGTGTAATAATTGTGACCGGAAAAAAAAAACCTTTTTCCAAAACAAAACCCTTTGCTCCATGATGGACTTTGGCACGCTGGTGTTTTCGGCTGTAGCTCGCCGGGAATGGGAGGTTCGCGTCCATCTAGGTTTGCACAATTATTAACTCTACTCTTTCGTGCCAATATGGAAAATATATTAAAAAAAAACAAGCAAAAAAAGAGCGAGCAACGGTTTATGAAAGACCTAAAGAAAGGAATAAATACCCATAATAAACGGACAGACATTTCGATGACCTAAACTTTCACACGACTGTTGTTTGGCAGGACTCGAATCCTCGGGACAAGGTGTTATGGTCCCGGTTAGGCTGCCCACCCCATATGACAGGTTAATGTCAACCGTGACATTACCTTTTGCCTGAAAAAAAAGTATAGGTAATGTCCCTAATCTTTACTTACCACGCTTTACTTCACTTTAGCTACCTTTCAACCATTTCTATATTAATTAAAACATGTTCTAATTTTCACTATCAAAAATTGTATACAATTAACTTTATTTAGAATATTCTGAGATATATATTAGTTAATATAATAAAAGAACAAATATTGTCTATAGCTTAAATAGAAAAAAAACGGGGAATTTAATAATGTAAAGTTTAATTTTTCTTAAAATAAAAATATAATACCGATGTTGAAAGGTTTTTTTTTCTTTTATAACAAAAATGATCTTAAGTTTAATCATTAACCGATATCAGGTAAGTTTTTTTTTTCTTTTCTTAAGTTTTGAAATCCTTCCCTTCAATATAATTTGTGGATTCAAGGATAAATGTCTAGTATCTTATAAATTAGTACGGTTTAGACTAATAGTTTTTTTTTTCTTCCAAAAAAAACTATATTCTACCAGACTCGATTATCGATTTACTTATTTATTAATTTAATTTTTCTTTTTTTTTCTCTTTTTCCTTTTTCAGATTAATTCCATATTTGTCATTAGAGTATTCACTCGTTCATACACACATTCAAATTTTCATTCGAATAATCGACTGAACATCCGTTTGCTCACACATGCTCAACCTTTTTGGTTCGAATATTGGTTTGAAAATTTATAAAAAAAATTCGAATATTCAACCGAAAATTCATTTGAATGTATATTCAAAATTTATTTTATTCGGGTATTTAACTGACCATTGATTAGATTATGAATTTGAATTACCATTCGAACATTACATAGGACTTCGTATATGCTCAACTTTTAATTCGAATAGCAAATTGAATATTTGTTCGAATATTGTTTTTCGACTCGTTATTCGAATATTGTTTGATATTTCTATTCAAGTTTTGTTTTTTTTTTTCCTCCGAATATTCAATTAAATATTTATACAATAAAATTTAAAATTTAATTAAATATTCGTTTGGTTCCGTATTCGATTCTTCCCCTTTGTTTAAAATTAAAATTCAAATATTTATTCGAATATTCCATTAAATATTCATTCGCCCATACGTGCTTTAAATATTGGTTAGATTATATTCATAGACACGATTTTGGGCTCAAACTTATCCAAATTTTCATTCGAATAACTAATCGAATCTTTGTGGGAATATATTTTCAAATGAAATATTTGTGGCAATATATTCGAATGATTAACAAAATTGATTTGAATATATATTAAAAATTTTCATTCGAATATTTACTAAAATTTTGGTTGTAATATATGTGATAAAATTTTTTATTCGAATATTATCTCAAATAATTCAAATTTAATTAAACATCCACTGAAATATACATTCGAATTTCTATTCGAATATTTAATCGTATACGTGCTCTAAGATATATTCGAAACTTTAATAAAGTATTTGCTGGGATATGTGTTCAAGTTTATATTCGAATACCAAATTAAATATTTGTCTGAACAGGTATTTAAATTGTTTTTCGAATTATCAAATTGAATGTGTGTTTGACTATGTTCGAATATTTAATTGAATATTTGATTGTTGCCTATAAAAAAAAATTTCTTTTATTTTTCTGTGTACTTATTATTTTACTACTAGATTTACTAATTCTCATTTTATTAGTTAGGTTATTTGGTAAGCTATAGGAATTAATTTAATTATACTCAGTTATTCATGTGGTTAGTTTTATTTGCTTACTTAGTTAGGGTTAACTATCTACTAAGTTAGTTTTAGCTATTATAAAGTTATTTACTAATCTACTTATCTGGGTATCTAGTAATATATTCATCAAATTATTTAGTAGGAAAAATTTTTGTTTCCCCTTTTTCTTTAAGTTCTATAAAATTGTATGCTAAATTTTTTTTTTTTTTTTAAATTATTCATTTAATCATTTATAACTCTGTTTATCAAATTATTTCTATCTATCAAATTATATAAATCCTTCACGTTTTCATTGTTCCATTTATATATTGCCAGTATTGGAATACTTTTTCAGTTTCAATATTTTTCTTTTTTTTTCTTATTTCTAAATTTTAATCTAGGTATTAAACCTTTGAATTTATTTTTTTAATGGTCAACCTTTGTATTTGAATTAGAATTGATGCAGGTAATATCTAAATTTTGTTTACCATTTTTAAATCAAATCTAGTAAAGGAATTTGGATTTTAAACTTTGATCAAATTTTGACGTTAAAATTTAGAATCTTATTCGAGGTCCGGGAATCATATTCAAAATCAGAATTAATTTTACACTTTATTTTAATTAATCAGGGTTTTAAATGCGGGTAATATTTATTCGTATAATTTCCGGTTAAGACTAGTTGTTCAAAAAATGTTTTTTATTTAATTTGGTAAATTTACTGGCACTATTGAATTTAAGCAAAAAAAAACTTTTATTTATCAACAATATTTATAGATCCTCCGATTCAGTACAAGATTTTTTTTTTTTTAAATTTAGACTCCTTATTAAGATTTGATTTGAAACGTATTGGTAAAACATTTGATACAATTTAAAAAAAATTAATGCTGTAAGGTAGCCATGGGCAAAAAGCTAAAAAAAACGATTCTTAAAATGACTTGATCCTCAAGTTCCAAACTATTTAATTTAATAGTTTACCTGTTGTCTTTCCGGAGGTACAGCAAGGTGGTTAGCGTTCATTTTGTTACAGGTATTCGATGACATTATCAGATGTAAAAATAGGGTGACGATAGTACATTTGCAGGCAATTATTGATGAAATTTCTCAAATTTTAACGTAGGGTGTTACAGGTAAGTATTGATGAAATTCTCTCCAAATTTTAACTTAGGGTTTTGCAGGTAAGTGTTGATGAAAATTTTTTCAAATTTTAACGTAGGGTGTTGCAGGTAAGTGTTGATGAAATTTTTCCAAATTTTAACGTAGGGTTTTGCAGGTAAGTGTTGATGAAAATTTTTTCAAATTTTAACGTAGGGTGTTGCAGGTAAGTGTTGATGAAATTTTTTTTTTACAAGTTTTAACGTAGGGTGTTGCAGGTAAGTGTTGATGAAATTTTTCCAAATTTTAACGTAGGGTTTTGCAGGTAAGTGTTGATGAAAATTTTTTCAAATTTTAACGTAGGGTTTTGCAGGTAAGTGTTGATGAAAATTTTTTCAAATTTTAACGTAGGGTGTTGCAGGTAAGTATTGATGTGATTATGTTGGAATTGCGTTGTTTAATTACAGGTGAGGGAAATGGGGTTTATGTATAAGCACATGGTTTTTTTATAAGCACATGGTTTTTGTATAAGCACCTGGCGTTTTATTATTTTAGGGTGGTAATTGTTCGAGGTGAGCCTCGTTGGTTGGTGGCGACGAGGTTTTCGGTTTGTTTGGTCACCAAAAAGGTAAAGACCACTGTTTGCAGGTTTCCAAGTTGTCTTGGTGGGAGTTGTTAACATACGCACATGACCTGGAGTTTATGTTGAACCTGTCCTGCCGCTCGATTCACCACCCCGCACGTGATGTTCTGTTTGATGTTTAGGCGCCATGGCCTTTATTTCACTTGGCCTATAATTTCCGCTTAGGCTGGTTTCCTTGGTTAAACAATTATTCACTTCCTTTTTCTTACCTAGCAACTTTGAAACACTTTCCACAAGAACAATCCTTCACGTTGTTTTTTTTTTTCTGTCACCTACACCTTCAAAAGTAGCAAATTTACTTGATAATTATTAACTTTTCCAATTTTTTTTTCAAAGGTTAATTTTGTATGGTTAATACTGAATTATTGAATAACTCACCAAACGAATAAACAAATTAGCCACTTGTTTTTTCTTCTGTTAGTTTTTTTTTCTTAGATACGCCGCTTGTTGACTCTATTGCCGCCCGTGCTAAAAAGACTTTTTCTAGAAATTGTCTGTAAAAGCACGCTGAACGATGCTGCCAACATTTCAATATTGTATTCTAATGAATTCGCCTTGGTAGAGTGGTATTTGTTTCGTATGTTGTAGTGTTGTATTTTTTTTGTCATTTCAATAGTGATGGCACTCAGAGATGGAAATGATCAATTTATTTTCATGAAATCAAAGACGCCTAAATAAAACCAACAAGGTGTTCGTCACAAAACCAGCTCTTTTCTCATAACCTGTGGCGTGAAAAGAGCTGGGAATTCGGATTCTCTGGCAACTCCCTTACCGTTTCTCGGCCGGAGTGTATTCACGCCCTATAACCTTTTCTCAATCTCGGCTTTCTCAACACTCTGCATCCGCCATGAATTCCTTTCCAACTTTACCTTTCAGCGAGTGATTAACTATGATCAGCAAATCAGCAAAAAAAAACAACACATAACCGGCTACAATTCCCCACGAGATGGAAGTAATTTATTTGGGGAGATCGCATGAGGTCAATTAAAAAAAAACAGGTAAGTAATTTAACTTTATTATTTTCCCAAATTAATGTACAAAAAAAATTATTACTAACCGACCTACTCTCTTTTTGCACAGGATCCCGAAATTACACCCTGGACAACAAAAAAAAAACCTTAGACCTGCGCCTAGCCGTTAGAATATTTGGGCTCAAACCGTTCAACCGATGGCCGCTGTAGAAATCTCAGGCTTTGGAAGACAGACGTGACGACAAGACTCAAGGTGAGAGGAATAAAAACAAGGTGAGTAATACGTGAATAAGCTATATGTATATAAATCAGCAACTGCATAACAGTTAAGAACACTTCGCCCCTCTGTATGTTAACCGATGTCAAACAACAAAATGCAATTTGAAAGATATTTACTCACAAACACACTATAGATTATTAAAACCAATATTTTGGAGTATGTTATGTACAAAAATGTCAAATTTCGATATTCTTAAGAAACCGATTTTCGCCTATCGATGTACCTAATAATGTATGTCCGAGTTTTGACCATTAGGCGAACAATCGTAACTAAAATTGTGCATTCGCGATCGGACTACAGCGTGCGATTCACCGCTTTTTCTAATCTATGATTAATTAATCTAATGATCAATTTACCAAATAGTCGGTTAGTTTGCCCATCGCCTATTGAACCAACGGTCACGACTTCCGGTTCACCCTCTTCCGGTTACTAAACCAACAACATACTATATCCAGTGCTACCATTTTCACGAAAAAATGTGTACTTTATAAAAAAAAAACACTTGAAGTTCAATTAAAGATATTTGCTTCCCATTTAAAATTTATAGAATAAAAAAAATATGTTTGTATTTGATCTACACAAATAACCCATAAGTAATCTAAGTAACTAAGTGACGATAAAATTATCCAAAATAAAATTAAATTAAGTAACCGAGGGATAGTGCAAAACAATTATGTGGTTATATGTCAATATTAAAAAGCAACTGTTGTTAACTCACAGTCATTGTTTTCGATTAACATGTGATCATATATTGTGGCAAGTGTCGTTCATGTGAATAATCCAGACATACAGTGCTAAAAAAACTTGTTTCTTATTTACTCTACCTTAAGTTCTAATAACTAACAATGGTTCCCTCTCAATTTTCAGCCTAATCAAACCTTTCGCCAAATAGATCCCAATTTCACCTATTCCTACCAATAATATTACCTCCCACGCCTTACATCACCTATTGCTTCAAATGTTGAGCGTGTATCACACCAATAAACTGTCCTTTGAGGTTTTCAATTTCATATTGACTGTTACCTACTGCCCTTCTGATCCTGCACCTTAACCAAGGTCTGCAAAGTTTTGCGTTTATTCCCTTTGAAAATTTGCTTTGTACAAAGTTTTTTCTGTAGACCTCTTGCCCTGGCATATATTTTACCATCCTGCTTTTAAGGTTATAGGATTTAACATTTCGCAAATACGCGTCATGTAACTTTTCGCCAACTTTTTGGTGGATAAGTTGCATTCGTGCTGATTTCGGCAGTATTAACATTTCGCCCTCTTCAGCTGATTTAAGTTTTCGTAAAATTTCATATGCATCTGCGTGAGTAACCATATTGTAACCAGTTAGTGAAAAATAGGGCGTTACGCCAGTAGACGAGTGAACCGTTGACCTTAGAGAGCATTCTATTTTAGCCAAATTCTCATCCCATCTCGATTGGTCATTATCCAAAAAACTTCGGATGGAACTAAGTATGGTTTGGTTGACCCTTTCGCTCGCGTTAGATTGCGGTGAATATATAGGGGTACGCATATGTTTAACGCCAAATATTTCTAAGAAATCCTTAAATGCTTCGGAGGTAAACTGTTTGCCATTATCCGAATGTAGCATTTCTGGCACTCCGAATTTATAAAATACCTCATCTCTCAAAAATTTAATCACAGATTTAGTGGTAGCTTTGGACAACGCTTTTAATAAAACAAATTTGGTTTTGTGGTCTAGGACTATAAAAATAAAGGTATTGCCTGGTTTTGTTCTAGTATAGGGTCCTAAAAAATCAATATAGATCTTTTGAAAAGGCCTTTGAGTTATGACTTCTTTTCCCATCGGTGGACGCAATATTTTCCTAGGGTGTTTTATTTCCTTACAGGTTTCACATTGTCCCACAAAGTCTCGGATATGTTTCACCATGGACGGCCAGTAAAAGTGCTCCCTTATATTGTACAAAGTTTTGGCTATTCCCCCGTGTAAGGTGTTGTCAATATGCGACTTCCTTATTATGCCATCTGTTAGGCGGGATGGTACCCATATTCGCCAGCAATCATCTTCACTCTCTAATCCGTTTCTGTTGAATTTTACTCTTTTGTAAAGAATACCTTCCTCTACTTTTAAATCTGGAAGTCTATTCACGTTCTGTTCCACCGTGTCTATGAGTGTAAGATATTCTTTACTCTTGAATTCTTCTGAATTGAAATCTAAAACGCTGCTAGGCTCGGCTATTACCTCCTCCATATCTTGTCGCGATAGCATATCGGGGACTACGTTTTTACTACCTTTTCTATGCTCGATATTAAATTTGAAACCTTGGAGTTTTAAACTCCATCGAGCCAGTCTACCGTTTAGGTCATTCTGCCGCATTAGCCACTTTAAGCTGGAATGGTCAGTGATAACTGTAAAGTCCATCAGTTCTATGTATTGCCTAAATCTTTCAATCGCAAGTACAACCGCGAGACACTCTTTCTCCGTGGTGGAATAATTTTTCTGAGCACTATTTAATTTCCTTGAGAAATACTCAATCGGGTGCTCTTCCCCTTCATCGTCCTTTTGAAATAAAACGGCGCCTAAGCCAACGTTAGAGGCGTCGCACTGTACGAAGAACGGCTTTTCAAAATCAGGGCTTGACAAGACAGGACTGGTCACTAAACGATGCTTCAACTCTTCAAACGATTTTATTGCTTCAGAAGTGAAATTAAATGTAGGGGATTTCTTCAAAGTATCAGTCAGAGGTGCGGTAAGAGTGGAAAAGTCATGGATGAACCGGCGGTACCAGCCTACGGTGCCTGGGAATCTCCTAACATCCTTTTGATTTTTCGGCGGTTTTATACCTAAAATTGCCTTTACCTTTTCCTCATCAGGCTTTAGTTTGCCTCCGCCTACAACGTAACCTAAATACTTCAATTCCCTATAGCAGAATTTGGATTTTGACATATTAATAGTCAGGCCTGCAGCTGTTAATTTCTGGCCTACGATTCGAAGCATTTCCATATGTTCTTCAAAATTTGGGGATACTACCAACAGGTCGTCGAGGTACACGAACACCCTATCTTTCAGTTCAGACGGCACCACTTTATCCATCAATCGACATAATCTCTGCGCAGCATTACACAGTCCGAAAGGCATAACCTTAAATTGATATTGAGGCCTACCTGGGACTGTGAATGCTGTTTTCGGCCTACTCTCTTCATCCAGAGGGATTTGCCAGAACGCATCCTTTAAGTCGATTGCTGAAATAAAATGTGTGTCGCCGAGCCTAGCCTAGCGTCCTTTTTAGTGACCTTATTCAATTCCCTCGCATCGAGACATAGCCTATTTTTACCGGGTTTCATGACCAACGTTGTCCGATTGTTCCATTCGGCTCCTGTAGTTACCTCTATCACATCCAAATCTAACATTCGGTCCAATTCTGCAAAAATTAATTTTTGTACGGCGGGACTAACAGGATAATATCGCATTTTTTTAGCGGGAGCATCACCAGTGTCGATTTTGTGAGTCTCTAAATCAGTTTTACCTAAGCCGTATTGCGTATGGCACTTGAACGAAAGTTTAACGTTTTCAAGAATTCTGTGCTGGTAGCTAGTCAAATCATGAATTTTAGAGTCTTCGCAACCTTCCACTGTAATTGAATTAATGGTGTCATTATCGAAACTTATTTTCAGTCCGATTTGCCTCCAAAAGTCGTATCCAAGGATTAATTCTTGACTCAGATTAGGTACTAGGTATAAAACTGATTCGACCGACTGGTTTCCCGATCTAATAATTGCCTGTATTCTCCCTACTACCATGTGTTGTTTACCGTCCGCCGTTCTCACAGAAGATTTGTAATCTAATATTTTAACTTTCATTTTCCGAACATTTTCTAAACAATTCTTGCCGAGGCAACTTACTGACGCGCCACTGTCGAGAAGACCCTGATAATTCAACCCATTAATAGATACCGTCATGTATGGTCTTATGTCGTCTGGCCTACATATTAAAGTTGACACGATTTTTTTTCTTTCTGCTTTTCTTGCAGCATATCTTTTTCGGGTGTTAATTATCTTTTGGCTAACCTTAGGTTCGTAGTCCGCAAAAATTTCCGCTCTTTTTTGTTCGTATAATTCAAGGCGTTGTTCATAAGAAAGATGGGAATTAATATTTGATTTCGAAACCGGTTGCTGGCATACGTCGGGGTTGTGACTTACTTGAGGTATTTTCTTTTCATCCATTTGGCTGTTTTCCGACTTAATTATCTCAGTGGTTTGGTCTAAAATCTGGTTTTCGGTTGGTTTGTCGCTAGCTAGTATAAACTTTAAAAAATTGTCATTTACTGGGTTGGGTTTTGGAATGAACACGCCGGCCCAGTCCTTTGCGTGTTCAGCTTTTGGTTTCCCATACATTTAGGACAAGTCGGGCTGGTTACGTCCTCGAACCCACATTTGTAGCAAAAGATTCTTCTTTGGGTTACGGGACATTCAATAAATGAGTGGCCAGGAGTCTTGCAGTTCCAGCAGATAAGTTGCTTTGCTGCGAGGTTAACCTTCTGTAACTCCTCCACTAGCCGCGCTTGATCATCGTTTTGCTCACCATCAAAAACATCAACTTCATATACCCTACGCGTGTTCCCTAGAGGCGTACGTTGTGAAAAGCGTTTGGCAATGTTTCTTTCTGCCCTTTTGCATTCTTCAAGAAGTTGGTCTAAATTATCAATCTTAATGGGAAAAACTAGCTGTGCCAAACCATCCTTTAAATTATCTTTCACTATCTTAACGAGCTCGGATTCTAAAACGTGTATTCTCATTTGGTTTTTGAGTTTTATGATTTCCGTAATGAAGGCATCGGCTGTTTCATTCGGAGCTTGTCTACGTTCCATTATTTTTCGCTGTATTTCGAAATCGCTTTCGAAGTTACGGAATTTTCTAATCAGGTGGTGTTTAAACGTAGTCCAATCACATATGGGATGCTTCATCCGAAAGGCCCAAAACCAGGTACTAGCAGCTCCAGTAACCAAATGGTGAAATCCCTTCATTACCGTGTCCCATGAGCAATTATAGTCATGTCGTAGAATCTCCACCCGAAAAACGAAATCTTCAACAGTCAAAGATTTATTAGTACCGTCATACTTAATGCCCCACTTTTCTAACTGGTTAGGTGATATGGGATTATAACCATGGTTATGTGGTGAATTATCAAAACTAGCGGGTTCAAAATAATTTTGTGGACTATTTCCAAATAATTGTTGTGGTACATGTGGCTGAGGTAATCGACGTTGAAAAGGCATTTGAGGATTGTTTGGTGGACGAAATGGTGGTTGGGGTCTATCATTGTTGTTAAAAGGTGTGCGAAAATCTTGATTTGGATTAAACTGTCTGGGATTCTGTGGATTTTCCTGGTCCATAAAATGGCTGCGCTCTGAACGTAAAGATTCTCGGATTAACTGCGGTAACATCAACTGCATATGCTGTACTTCCCTCATGATTGAAGCTTGTGCAGCGCCAACAGATGCAGCGACGTATTCCCTAATCGTCACTCCCTCCTCATCTACGCCTAAGCCTGGGTTAACTTCCTCCCTAATTGGTGGTAAATCCCGATCCTGTTGATCCATGTTGTCAATATCAGGCCTTGCTGGTCTACTTCCTTGTCCACTTATCTCCCTCGCTGTTATACTGCTATACGTTGGGGTACGGATGGTGATTTCGCTTTCGGGCGAAGAATGTGTTTGCGGTCCAAAACCTGGAGGAAATCTGATCGACATTAACGGTGTAACCACGTTTGTCGAAATTACCGGAGCAATGTTTTGCGAGGCTGACGTTGTGGCCGAATCACGAGGCTGATTATCTTCGCTGGTAACGGGGTTTCGACTAGAGGACCTAAGATTCCTGGTACTCATTATTAACTACCGTCCAAAACAATTATAATCCCTCAAATAATTCAACAGACAAGCGAAAAAAAAACGTTTCGAAATCAATCAGCTCCTAACTGTTAACAAGAGGATACCCGCTTAAACTTTTAAGGCAACTACTGAACTTCCAAAAAAAAACAACAAATGTATAAACGAGATAACTGCTCGAGCCGCAAAAAAAAAACCACCAACAATTCCCAATATCAAACTACCGGTCCAACTACCGAAAGCAAAATGACAAGAGTATAGACAAAATTCGAAAAAATATATTTTTACCCCAAAGAAAATCCCAAGAAACAATTCCCGAAATAGTGGACAAATAGGTACGCCCGATCCACCGACAAAAGGCACAATATATATAAATTCAATAAAAAATGTAATATAATGTAAAAATGTGTTCGCAAAAAAAAATCCGTATTATTTACGATTATATTTTTTTTTCAATTAATTTAACGCCCGTATTCATAAGAATATTTTTAAATTTAACAAAAGACAAACAAATTTTTGTATATATAAAAAATTTCTTTAAGCCAAATTCAAAAACCGCCCATGAATATGAGGCTAAATAATTTATAGTGGTTACGTAAAATCCACTAAATAATGTGTATGTATATAAATTCAAGAAAAAATGTAAAAAATGTGTTTAAGAAATAAGAATAATCTGTATTATTTAAGATTATTTTTTTTTGATAATTTAACACCCGTATTCACAAGAGTGTTCTTAAACTTAACAAAAGTAAAAAAAAAAATATTTTAGTATAAAAATTTTCCTTTAATAAACGTCAGCCAAATTCAAGAACCTCTCACGAATACGTAGCTAAATATTTTATAATGGTTACGTATGATCCACTAAAAAATGTGTATTATTATAAATTTAAGAAAAAAATGTAAAAATTGTGTGTGTAAAAAAAATCTATATTGTTTTAGATTATATGTATGTTCTTTAATAGTTTTAATAGTTTATAACTCTTACGGTTTAATACTATAAAAGTTTAATGCCAAATACATACATTTTATAATGTTAAACTACAAAAGATGTAATATTATAATTAGTAGATACGTTTTGTTAAACTACTAAAGATTTAATAATGTGATTAGTAGATAAGTTTACGAATCCACAAAAAAAATTTTTGTTTGTTGTATAATGTAATTAATAGCTTGAGGTTGAAATGCATAGCATAAAGTGAAATAAAAGCTGGTAAAAAAAAACTGTATAGTTCGAGTCCGCGATTTATCAAAATTACAATCAGATGATTGAGTACGATATTCACGATAGCGATAAAATTGTTTTTATGCATTGTTTTCAATACAAATAAAAACGAATAAATCTAAATCTTGCCAAACGAAAAAAAAAATGTTAAACTGTGTGTGAAATGTTGGAATTATTAGTTTACTGTCATCGAAATAATTAAGGACGAAAAACTAGAAACGAAAATTACATTAATTTGAGTCGCCGGATTCTCTTCTCCCCTTCTCAACTAACTGAACCTAATGAACGCCTAGCTATTTAGCCCTCGGATCATGATCAAGGTTAATGAAAAGATTCGGTTCGAATCCCTTGACTCCCCAATACTAAGTTCCCTTGTCCGACGCAGACGCAACTTAGGCGTGGCACCATTAACGTACCTTCCAGGACATACATTGTCAAAAAAAAATTCCTAATACCGAGATTCCTATACCGAGTTTCCCTATCCGATGCAGACGCAATGCAGGCATGGTGTTAAATTAACACCTTCCGCGACATACTAAATCATTATAAAGAAAAAAAAGTACAAGACTAAACATTTTAAACGGAAATGTTCAAAAGTATGGAAGCCAGAAGAGATGAATTAAAACACCTTCAGGCTAAATAAATTTAACCCAAAGGGTTAAATCACTCTCGGGCCCCACGTTGGGCGCCATTTTGTGTAATAATTGTGACCGGAAAAAAAAAACCTTTTTCCAAAACAAAACCCTTTGCTCCATGATGGACTTTGGCACGCTGGTGTTTTCGGCTGTAGCTCGCCGGGAATGGGAGGTTCGCGTCCATCTAGGTTTGCACAATTATTAACTCTACTCTTTCGTGCCAATATGGAAAATATATTAAAAAAAAACAAGCAAAAAAAGAGCGAGCAACGGTTTATGAAAGACCTAAAGAAAGGAATAAATACCCATAATAAACGGACAGACATTTCGATGACCTAAACTTTCACACGACTGTTGTTTGGCAGGACTCGAATCCTCGGGACAAGGTGTTATGGTCCCGGTTAGGCTGCCCACCCCATATGACAGGTTAATGTCAACCGTGACATTACCTTTTGCCTGAAAAAAAAGTATAGGTAATGTCCCTAATCTTTACTTACCACGCTTTACTTCACTTTAGCTACCTTTCAACCATTTCTATATTAATTAAAACATGTTCTAATTTTCACTATCAAAAATTGTATACAATTAACTTTATTTAGAATATTCTGAGATATATATTAGTTAATATAATAAAAGAACAAATATTGTCTATAGCTTAAATAGAAAAAAAACGGGGAATTTAATAATGTAAAGTTTAATTTTTCTTAAAATAAAAATATAATACCGATGTTGAAAGGTTTTTTTTTCTTTTATAACAAAAATGATCTTAAGTTTAATCATTAACCGATATCAGGTAAGTTTTTTTTTTCTTTTCTTAAGTTTTGAAATCCTTCCCTTCAATATAATTTGTGGATTCAAGGATAAATGTCTAGTATCTTATAAATTAGTACGGTTTAGACTAATAGTTTTTTTTTTCTTCCAAAAAAAACTATATTCTACCAGACTCGATTATCGATTTACTTATTTATTAATTTAATTTTTCTTTTTTTTTCTCTTTTTCCTTTTTCAGATTAATTCCATATTTGTCATTAGAGTATTCACTCGTTCATACACACATTCAAATTTTCATTCGAATAATCGACTGAACATCCGTTTGCTCACACATGCTCAACCTTTTTGGTTCGAATATTGGTTTGAAAATTTATAAAAAAAATTCGAATATTCAACCGAAAATTCATTTGAATGTATATTCAAAATTTATTTTATTCGGGTATTTAACTGACCATTGATTAGATTATGAATTTGAATTACCATTCGAACATTACATAGGACTTCGTATATGCTCAACTTTTAATTCGAATAGCAAATTGAATATTTGTTCGAATATTGTTTTTCGACTCGTTATTCGAATATTGTTTGATATTTCTATTCAAGTTTTGTTTTTTTTTTTCCTCCGAATATTCAATTAAATATTTATACAATAAAATTTAAAATTTAATTAAATATTCGTTTGGATCCGTATTCGATTCTTCCCCTTTGTTTAAAATTAAAATTCAAATATTTATTCGAATATTCCATTAAATATTCATTCGCCCATACGTGCTTTAAATATTGGTTAGATTATATTCATAGACACGATTTTGGGCTCAAACTTATCCAAATTTTCATTCGAATAACTAATCGAATCTTTGTGGGAATATATTTTCAAATGAAATATTTGTGGCAATATATTCGAATGATTAACAAAATTGATTTGAATATATATTAAAAATTTTCATTCGAATATTTACTAAAATTTTGGTTGTAATATATGTGATAAAATTTTTTATTCGAATATTATCTCAAATAATTCAAATTTAATTAAACATCCACTGAAATATACATTCGAATTTCTATTCGAATATTTAATCGTATACGTGCTCTAAGATATATTCGAAACTTTAATAAAGTATTTGCTGGGATATGTGTTCAAGTTTATATTCGAATACCAAATGAAATATTTGTCTGAACAGGTATTTAAATTGTTTTTCGAATTATCAAATTGAATGTGTGTTTGACTATGTTCGAATATTTAATTGAATATTTGATTGTTGCCTATAAAAAAAAATTTCTTTTATTTTTCTGTGTACTTATTATTTTACTACTAGATTTACTAATTCTCATTTTATTAGTTAGGTTATTTGGTAAGCTATAGGAATTAATTTAATTATACTCAGTTATTCATGTGGTTAGTTTTATTTGCTTACTTAGTTAGGGTTAACTATCTACTAAGTTAGTTTTAGCTATTATAAAGTTATTTACTAATCTACTTATCTGGGTATCTAGTAATATATTCATCAAATTATTTAGTAGGAAAAATTTTTGTTTCCCCTTTTTCTTTAAGTTCTATAAAATTGTATGCTAAATTTTTTTTTTTTTTTTTTTAAATTATTCATTTAATCATTTATAACTCTGTTTATCAAATTATTTCTATCTATCAAATTATATAAATCCTTCACGTTTTCATTGTTCCATTTATATATTGCCAGTATTGGAATACTTTTTCAGTTTCAATATTTTTCTTTTTTTTTTCTTATTTCTAAATTTTAATCTAGGTATTAAACCTTTGAATTTATTTTTTTAATGGTCAACCTTTGTATTTGAATTAGAATTGATGCAGGTAATATCTAAATTTTGTTTACCATTTTTAAATCAAATCTAGTAAAGGAATTTGGATTTTAAACTTTGATCAAATTTTGACGTTAAAATTTAGAATCTTATTCGAGGTCCGGGAATCATATTCAAAATCAGAATTAATTTTACACTTTATTTTAATTAATCAGGGTTTTAAATGCGGGTAATATTTATTCGTATAATTTCCGGTTAAGACTAGTTGTTCAAAAAATGTTTTTTATTTAATTTGGTAAATTTACTGGCACTATTGAATTTAAGCAAAAAAAAACTTTTATTTATCAACAATATTTATAGATCCTCCGATTCAGTACAAGATTTTTTTTTTTTTTTAAATTTAGACTCCTTATTTAGATTTGATTTGAAACGTATTGGTAAAACATTTGATACAATTTAAAAAAAATTAATGCTGTAAGGTAGCCATGGGCAAAAAGCTAAAAAAAACGATTCTTAAAATGACTTGATCCTCAAGTTCCAAACTATTTAATTTAATAGTTTACCTGTTGTCTTTCCGGAGGTACAGCAAGGTGGTTAGCGTTCATTTTGTTACAGGTATTCGATGACATTATCAGATGTAAAAATAGGGTGACGATAGTACATTTGCAGGCAATTATTGATGAAATTTCTCAAATTTTAACGTAGGGTGTTACAGGTAAGTATTGATGAAATTCTCTCCAAATTTTAACTTAGGGTTTTGCAGGTAAGTGTTGATGAAAATTTTTTCAAATTTTAACGTAGGGTGTTGCAGGTAAGTGTTGATGAAATTTTTCCAAATTTTAACGTAGGGTTTTGCAGGTAAGTGTTGATGAAAATTTTTTCAAATTTTAACGTAGGGTGTTGCAGGTAAGTGTTGATGAAATTTTTTTTTTACAAGTTTTAACGTAGGGTGTTGCAGGTAAGTGTTGATGAAATTTTTCCAAATTTTAACGTAGGGTTTTACAGGTAAGTGTTGATGAAAATTTTTTCAAATTTTAACGTAGGGTTTTGCAGGTAAGTGTTGATGAAAATTTTTTCAAATTTTAACGTAGGGTGTTGCAGGTAAGTATTGATGTGATTATGTTGGAATTGCGTTGTTTAATTACAGGTGAGGGAAATGGGGTTTATGTATAAGCACATGGTTTTTTTATAAGCACATGGTTTTTGTATAAGCACCTGGCGTTTTATTATTTTAGGGTGGTAATTGTTCGAGGTGAGCCTCGTTGGCTGGTGGCGACGAGGTTTTCGGTTTGTTTGGTCACCAAAAAGGTAAAGACCACTGTTTGCAGGTTTCCAAGTTGTCTTGGTGGGAGTTGTTAACATACGCACATGACCTGGAGTTTATGTTGAACCTGTCCTGCCGCTCGATTCACCACCCCGCACGTGATGTTCTGTTTGATGTTTAGGCGCCATGGCCTTTATTTCACTTGGCCTATAATTTCCGCTTAGGCTGGTTTCCTTGGTTAAACAATTATTCACTTCCTTTTTCTTACCTAGCAACTTTGAAACACTTTCCACAAGAACAATCCTTCACGTTGTTTTTTTTTTCTGTCACCTACACCTTCAAAAGTAGCAAATTTACTTGATAATTATTAACTTTTCCAATTTTTTTTTCAAAGGTTAATTTTGTATGGTTAATACTGAATTATTGAATAACTCACCAAACGAATAAACAAATTAGCCACTTGTTTTTTCTTCTGTTAGTTTTTTTTTCTTAGATACGCCGCTTGTTGACTCTATTGCCGCCCGTGCTAAAAAGACTTTTTCTAGAAATTGTCTGTAAAAGCACGCTGAACGATGCTGCCAACATTTCAATATTGTATTCTAATGAATTCGCCTTGGTAGAGTGGTATTTGTTTCGTATGTTGTAGTGTTGTATTTTTTTTGTCATTTCAATAGTGATGGCACTCAGAGATGGAAATGATCAATTTATTTTCATGAAATCAAAGACGCCTAAATAAAACCAACAAGGTGTTCGTCACAGGTAATACAATGTTCTACGACTTTGTAGAATAAAAATAATATGAGATTCTCCCCGTGTTTAAAAAAAAGGTCTGTTGTAAATATATTTCATGTTTACACGGATAGATGGATAAGTAAAATCAAAAATAATAACAAAAAAGCAGATGGTTACAATTTTTACAAGAACAACATGAAAATTTCCTGAGTTGTTTTTCTAATTGTATAAAAATGTTACCTTCTGTATATGCTGCTAAAATACACCTCTGGTGTAATGAGAATACATAAGTTCTAAAATGGTTTAGAAATCAAAAACATTTACCGACCGCTTGTCAGATTTTGTATTCGTATTCTCTCTTACTCAATACATTTTGATTTAACATAATAAGATTTTTCTCATTCTCCATCATTTTTTGCAATCTCGTAATACCTCAAATGTAGAATCGCCAACATGATCGTGTACAACCGGCCAAGATTTCTGCTTAATGTTTTTATTTTTTTCCTTAAATAATTCATAAATTTTCACAATTTCATCATTAAAATGATTAAAATAAACTTCTAATAACTTTATAAAAGTGTTTTTATCCATTTTTAATACTTTAAAGAAATATAAATTTGTTTGTTGTTTTTTTCTGTGTTTTTTTCTTAACCATCTGTCATCTTAATCATCTCAAATGTAATGTGAACGGCTTTGATTAGCTAAATCAACATTTTGCTTAAACGCGTTTAAAAACCTAAGTGTGAACTTAGCAATAATCACGTTCGAACTGCTTAAGCTCGTTTAAGAAGCCAAATGTGAACATACTATAAGAGTATGGTAGCACTACTAAATACAAAAAAAATATCATAAAAAAGTATAATTATTTACAAGGTGGACTAAAAAAACTGCTGATTGTTATTGCTTTGCCTCTTGTTGTTGTATAGTCGTGATATTGAGGCCACCTTGCTTAATTATTACAATAGAAACTTAAGGCCATGTCGGATAAAACTTCATCGCTTTGCGTGACACTTCAAACTTTGACAGTAAAGCGTAACACAAAAGGTGTATGTCACAATAAAAACTTCGACAACACTCACACATTGGGTGTTAAAAAGAATATAAATAAAAAAAATTATACTAGCAGATTGTCAAAGCGCGCAAAAAGATGGGAGTTGCCCAACTTTTCGCTTCGCTCTGCGTTAAAAGTTCTTTATGTGACATGTTTCGTATAAGTATGAATATTTCATCTTAGATGTCAAAGCGAATCTCTAACGCAACGCGAAGCAAAAGTTTTATCTGACATGGCCTTTAAGTTGAAATAAAATGTACCACATCGGTGAATTAAGTTTAATTTAAGTATTTAGTGAAGAAGAGAATTTTGTATTTAAAACGATTTTTAACATAAATGGGTTTTATTATCAATCCTGAAAATTGGCCATTAGTGTTGTTTAGATTTTTTTAATACACAATACAACAAGATTTTCTGTACTATTATAATAAAGTTGAAAAGTTTGTATGTTTCTATGTTTCTATATAACACTAAGTTATTCTTTGGGTTTATTGTATAAAAAGGTAAAAGCTTTGCAATATTCCATTTAAATTCCATTGTGGAAATAATTTTGAAACACCGAACTATAAAAAGCTTCTGTTTATGTGTTTATTGTATACGTTCATATTTAAAGCTTTTTGCCATAATACAAGAACTTTTTGTAAATACATTCCTAAAACTGCTTTAAATTAATAAAGGCAAGCAATTGGTTTTGTTAAAAAAAAATCCTCAATTTGTAGCAAAATATGATAACGAAACCTTTCTTTATAAATGGACTTTATAACACTTGGAATACCATTGGACTTATTTTATAAACAATTTATAACTTAGCAGCCGTATTCATAAAAACTTATTGATGATTAATTGACCGTTTTTAAGCAAAAATTGCTAAAGTTGTTTTATAAACGAAAAATAGTCTATTCAACCTTTAATAAACCATTCATAAAGTTAGAAAATTTATTGTTGGATTTGCCCTTCTTTAAACCAAAAATAAAATTACATTTTTTTTTGATGTTTATTAAAATATAATTTATAACATTCTTAAACTATAATAAACAATAGTTAACAATTATATTCAATATATACACTGGCTCTAAAACGGGCTCTCTAGTATAGTTAATATAGTACATGATAGTTTTTTATTTGCAAAATAGTAAAATTTTTAGAATTTCAATTGTAATATGTACATTTGTAAAAATAAATTTTGTAATGAAAAAAGTTATAAAAACATTACTTTTTTATATTTTTGTGAAAAGTAAAAACTAAGGTCTAAGGTTAAAAATAGAGAAATTTAAATTTATTTGGATAGCCACCAACACTTTTTGGTACTGATTTTTTGTAGTTTACAATCTCTTATAGATATACTTGTATCGTATCTGAAGTTATTATAAGTTCCTAAATCGCAATTAACTGCTTTTATATTAGCACGTCTAAAATTGTGGTAAAAAATAGGTATACCATTTTCATTTTGAAAAATATTTATTTTATCGAGATACAAAAAGGCCTCTGGTGGTACGAATCCTTTTTGTAGGTTGTAAGATATGAACTCTTCATTTGTATAGTATGGAGCCATTATTAAATTGTTTTCTTTACATAATATACATCTTAATATATTATTTCTAATTAAATTTATGATAAAGTTATCAATTCTAATAATATTTGAGATATTATATAATTTCTTATTCGATATATATTTTGTATAATTACTTTGAGGCGTTCTAAATAATGACGTACAAGCCCTTAAGCACTTTCTTTCAAATACACGCATCTTTTCCATGTATGAGGGTGAAATATTAAACCAAATAGGACATCCGTATGTAATAATTGGTCTGATTAATGACTGATACATGATAATTTCGACTCTGTTATCAATGTATTTTTAATAAAATAGTGCCTTATACATAAAAAATGCATTTTTGGCTTTGAATATTGCCTCGTTCACGTGATTATTAAAGTATAGAAATTTATCTAAGTAAATACCTAGGTATTTCACCATAGCTTTATTTTCTATATTAATATTATTCAGTGTAGACTTAATACCAAATAACTTCCAATTTTTCTTAATGTTACTATTACATTTATCTACTGGAGGTCTAAATAAAATTGTTTCACATTTCTCCGCATTAAGTTTCATATTCCAATCCATAGTATATGTTTCTATGATATTAAATGATTTTTGTAGATTAAAATTGATTTTTTCAATTGTGTTATTGGAGTGATATATAACTTTATCATCTGCAAACGAAATAATGTTATCTATTTTATTTAGTAGGTCCAGTAAAAATAAATTAAATAGAATAGGTGAATTAACAGTACCCTGTTGTAGACCATTGGTAATTTTAAACGTTTTTTTGCTTTTATGATTTTGATGTGATACAAAAAAAGATTTATCACTAATCATATTATAAATTAGTATTATTTGATGTAATGGAAATTTATAGTTAATTAATTTAAATATTAAGCCTGGTATCCATATGGTATCAAACGCTTTTTCTATATCAATAAGACATGGTCCTGTACATAAATTCTTGTTCCAATTCCAATAAAATGACATTTTAAAAGGTGTTTGCATTTTGTGATATTGTTTTTGTGAAATATGTTGAAAAATAATGACAAAAATGTTTTATTTATTAAAACGGACATGTTAATACATTTTACTATATTTTTTTATTATTTTAGACAGCCAATTTAATGTTATATTGATAGTTATTTAAAAAAAATTTATTTGATTTAAATGAATATGTTCAGGGGCAAATGCAGATATTCTCTTGAATTATTTATTAAATTATTGCAACTAGTTGTTTTTTTTTTTTTTGTTTAAAACAACAAATTATTGTTCAAAAATATAAAAAAAATAAAATAAACAAATCATAATAAAAGTGATGTTAATAAAAAGTAAACAAACTTTTTATTCGATTACTTTTTTATCGTATATTTAAAAAAGGTTCAAACAAAAGTTTTTATGATACCGTTCGGAAACATTTTGTTCAGAAACTAAAATAATATGTAGTTTATTTGATAGGAATAATTTTGAAGGTCTACAATTAAAAAAAAAATTAAAAAAAAAAATTTTAATATAGAATATCATGTAAACCGAATAGAAGTTTCGTGCATCACAAACAATAAAATGGCAGCCAAATATAAAGAAAGTTGCCATACTTAAACAGAAAATCGCTACAGTTAATAGTAATTAATACAAATTTTTATAAGAGGCTTATAAGACAAAAGGCGTTTAATAGTTATTACATACTATAAGCTTAAAATAAGAACTTTTTATGAATATGGCTGTAGGACTATTAGTGTTTTATAGATTTTTTTTAATATACAATATAACAAGATTTTCTATACTATTATTATAAAGTTGAAAAGTTTGTATGTTTCTATGTTTGTATATTTATATTATTATTATTATTATTAATTTCCCGTAGTTCCTAGGTGGAACATAGGGCCTCAATATATTTATATGCTATATTTTAAAAATTTCTCGGAATATTTTGCGTACCTGCATGAATACTCGTGCAAACTTGTATGTGCAGCTTAACGAAAAATATTTATATACATACCTATACCAACAACGAAAACTCGTTCCATAAGCAGACTGTATAACACTAAGTTATTCTTTGGGTTTATTGTATAAAAAGGTAAAAGCTTTGCAATATTCCATTTAAATTCCATTGTGGAAATAATTTTGAAACACCGAACTATAAAAAGCTTCTGTTTATGTGTTTATTGTATACGTTCATATTTAAAGCCTTTTGCCATAATACAAGAACTTTTTGTAAATACCCTGTCGGACATTCAGTTAACTTTAAATTAACTGAAAGCTAACTATTTTTCAACTAGTGGTGGTTGACACTTGGATTTATTTTATATGTAATTTACTAACTATTTTAACATTGCGATGTCCTAGGAAGTAGTCAATTGTCCGACTCTGCATTACTTTTAATTAACTTTAAGTTAACTTTTTGTAGCTAGCTATAAACTTACTACTTTAAGTTAAGTTAGTTTAAGTTAAGGCATTGGATGAATACTTTCAAAAAAATAAAAAAATTTTATTTTTTTATTTTATTTTCTTTTATTTCTTTTATTTTATTTTATTAATCAAAGTTGTTTTATTAAACTTTTTTTTAACCAGAGTCGCTGGCGGGAATCGATCCCGCAACCTCGGGGCTGATAGACTTGCTCACTACCAGCTAGCCTACTGGGGCAGTCTAGTTTTTGAATAAAAAAACTATGTTTTTTGCCATTACTCAATTAAGAGCGTAAATATGAGATTAAATTGTCATAACATAACATCAATAACAACGTTGATTTTTTTTGCTAACGACTTGGCTCTCTCTACTTAAAATATACAACACAGTGTTTGTATACACTTTGGTTAATGTAAATTTTGCATTGCGTAGTAGTTGGCTTTAAGTTAGTCTATACAAGCTAACTTAAAGTTGGGTTTTTTTGTAGTTAGCTATTCATTTGACGGCAGGGTACATTCCTTAAACTGCTTTAAATCAGTGTTAACCAAGCCCCGAACGCACGTACACAAAGATATTATGTGCTTGTGTGCGGTCGCAAACAGAAGCTGCGGTCGCTGCCGAATTGTACACTGTGTAACAATCTAGTATATAAAATTGAATGTATATATCTTTGTTCCATATAGGCGTCTAAACTACTGACCCGATCTTCATGAAATTTTCACAGTATGTACTGTCGACCAAGAGGGACAAGTATGCTATATTAGGTCAAGATTGGACAAAGGGGCGTGGTACCTCCCATACAATTTTTTTTTTATATACATTTTTTGTCAATTATTTTTGTTTTTTTTTATTATAAAATTATTGGATCCCGTGCAACGCCGGGTAACCGGGCCAGCTAGTGTAAAATATTTATTAAAAATAAAAAAAAACATCAGTTCCCAAGAAGTATAAACTTTGTTGCTCTGTGTGCTTTTGTGTTGATTACGAAAAAAAAAAACAAAAACAATACCAAACAAGCGTGCGTGGTGTTTCTTTCACAAAGCTTGAGCAGAGACTGATGATCATGTATGGGCAAATGCAAAAAGAGCGAACGATGTGTATACATACACAAAAATCAAAGAGCAAAGAGCATAAAAGCAACAAGAGCAAACGTAAACAAACCAATACAATGGCACACATGCAAAGCTTTCAATGTAGTGGTGCCCATACCTGCTGATGATAGACTGATGTTTTGAAACGAACAAAATTTTTGTATACATGTGAATTGCCGAGCGTGTCTGTGTGAAAAATACGATTATAGACTGGCTCGCGAGTCTATGGAGTGGTTATGACTGCTTTAAATCAGCCATCGGCAACCTATACTATTACATTTTGCGATTATGTGCGTTATATTCGCTCTCCCTCTCACCACGAACCGGTGTTGCCAGAAAAAACATTTTTCTCATATCCCCAATTTAAAAGTAAGAATCTCCAATCGTTAACATATTTTGATACATTACATCTTCAATATGTAATATATCATATGGATACAAATTTTTGCATGATTATTTGCTGCCATATGCTTAGGAGAATGCACTGCTATAAATGACATGTCTCATCTTATTATCTGTATAAGAAGTGTTATGAAAAATTTTTGTTTTATTCTCCAACAAGCATTATTTTTAAAAAGTTTGAATATAATGAGAACAGGGAAAATTGTCGTTCAAATTGTGAACAAAATACGTGGAGGCCATAATGCCTTAAGTCATAGAAGGCATAGAAGACTAAGGCATTGTCTAAACATTTGAAAGACAAATCCTTTTTATTAGATTTTGCGTTTCAAAAAAATTTTGATATCAAACTTCATATTTTATTACATCATCAATATTTATTTCATATGGACAGGATTTTATGCGTAACAGATTTTCTAAATGCTTATCAGTCAAACGATTTCGACTTTTAGTTTGAATGTGTTTAAGTGCCGAAAATGTTGACTCACAAATGTAGGTCGATCCAAACATTGCATACAATTTAAAAATTTCGTTTTTAGCTTTCGGGTATAGATCTTCAGAAATATTTCTCCAAAACTCAATTCCATTAGTAAATGGTAAAGCTAGATCTTCCCTCATTTTAATAAGTTCTGCTTTAAGATCGTGATTATGTAGTTCAATATTACATAACAAAGGGTTGTTATGCATTTCAATCAAATTTTCAATTTTTTTAAAATCATGAAAACGATAGTTGTAATTATTTAACAGAGATTGGAGCACATTTACATACTCATTTAGTTTGCTATTGCTATTTGAAACTTCACTATAAATTTCAAATGTTCTTGTTAAACTTATTAAATTGTTATTTTTAAGGTTTTGTATTAAAATTTCAACTTTTCTTATAAATTGTTTAAGTGCAGAAAATAGCTCAAAAATTGTTTTGGTTTTTCCTTGCAACTGGATGTTAAGTTGATTGACAAATTCTGTTACATCAGTCAAAAACGCAAAATCTAATAAAAAGGATTTGTCTTCCAAATGTTTAGACAATGCCTTAGTTTCGTTTGTTACATTTTCGTCCAAAAACGTTATGACTTCTTTACGAAGGCTAAAAAGTCTTTGAAGACAACGACCTTTGCTTAACCACCTTATTTCTGTATACAAAACCAAATCCCCATATTCAGCATGCACGGCTTCAAGAAAATCTTTAAATTTTCTATGACTTAAGGCATTATGGCCTCCACGTATTTTGTTAACAATTTGAACGACAATTTTCATTGTATTCAATACATTCAAACTTTTTGAAAATAATGCCTGTTGGTGAACAATGCAATGAAAAACATACAAATCTAAATTGCTTTTTAGCAAATGTCCTACAAAACCCTCTTTTTACCCATCATTACATTGGCACCATCAGTACATACAGAACAAAACTTATTCTTATCTGTAAAAGAAAGAACATTTTCATTCACGATATCAAAAATAAGTTTTCCTTTCACACTGTTGTGAAGGCCGTATAGGGAAAACATTTCTTCGTGCACGTCAAAATTTTCATTAACAGTCCTTATACAGATAATAAGCTGAGCTATGTCGTTCATATCCGTGCATTCATCTAAGCATATGGAAAAAAATTTGCAATTAAGCATTCTTTTCTTGATGTTTGAAAAGATGAAGGCACTGATATGCTCAGTCCGTCGAACAATTGTGCGAGCGGAGAGGGGAATATCATTTATCAATTTACGTATCTCTTCAGATTTTTCGCCAAAACATTCTAAAACATCGTTGCTAAGCTCTTTAAAAAAGTCGCCATCTTCAAAAGGACGACAACGTTTAGCTAGAGACGCAGCAACAACGAAAGATGCCTTTCTTTTTAATGAAAAATCGACTGCTTCTTTCGAGTTTAGTTCCGCATCAGCAATCATTTTTTCATAAAAAGTTTTCTTTAAATTAATAACAAGGGCTTCTCTTGCATCACCAGTAATACTTTCATATTCTTTGTGAAATGCTTGAAGATGCCTTTGCATGTCATGGGTTTTAATCCGTGACAAAGTACGCTGACAAACCAAACATTCTGGTTTGCCAAAATAATTTTCTGAAAATAAAAAATTCAATTCATATTCATCTACCATTTTGGTGGGGACAAATTTTTTTATATGGCAACGCTGATTTTAATCTTATTTTAAGCAACAAGCGATAACACGACCTGCCTTGTTGAATGCTCAAGCTAGACTGATTAATGTTGTTTAATTCTCTACTATGTGTGTGCACACGTACGTAATAAAAGAGAATAGAGAAAACGCGGCGCCCTGATTTTGCCGATGGCTGCTTTAAATCAAAGATGCCCAAGGTAGTAGTATTGGTGAGAGTGACGAAATTACACTGGAAGAAAACAATTTGCTATTCATTTTATTTAGTCGTCACAAGATTGCGACGAAAGCATATGTGTGGTGGGTATTGTCATTTTTTCTGTTTCTTTGTTTAACAAAAGGGAAATGTAAAATTAATGTATTTATTTTAGTAATACTCTTGATGAATGTATTGAGAGATATATATATATCTATCATACATACATATATAATTTATATATGCGGACATCTAAATGTCTTATGACAAATAAGACATTGCATGTCATCAAAAGCATTTTGTAACATAAAATACTTTTCGGCTGACATCATTAATAAATCGCAATAATTTTAATTTATATGTTCACTGACAGCAGTCTCGATGACGATTAAAATGTAAAATAAGACACAGAAGTTCTGCAAGTGTAGTTTGTCTCTCCCACTCAACATGCTGATTTCCTATTGGTTGATTGACGATCAAACAAAAGAGCGTAAGTATACGTGTGAGTTTAATTTGCTGATATCAGCCACTACTGGGCATCTTTGCTTTAAATCAGGCATTTCCAAAAATTTTTTGGTTATGTAGTAGTGAGTATCAGAGAGTAAACAAATTGAGAGAATGCATTCATTTACAGCCGAAATAAAATGTTAGTAATATATTTTATAAGTTGTATAACACAAAGGTACAAAATTAAAAATTTTTTGTGTTGATTAAAAATTTGTAGCAATTCTTTACCAATTCAATGTCGCTGATTTTAAAACTGCACTTTTTTTTATGCGGAAGCTTTTTGACTCTAAATCAGTTTGAAATATCTTATCAAACAATTGTAAAAAAAAATTAAGATTTTTATGTTTAAAAAATTCATAAAAAATAAATTTTGCACGCAAATCACAGCTGATAGAAAAAAGTGCAGTTTTAAAATCAGCGACATTGAATTGGTAAAGAACGGGGGGTGCTTTAAAACCATGTGAGATCAGGCCATGATGGCTTTGTTGCTCAATTGAATGGGAGATAAAGCCATAATAGCCTTATTGCCCTTTCATTGAGAGGTAAGGTCATATTTAAAATTTTGCGAAATGAGAGATATAGCCATATTTTTTTCGCAAATGATAGATAAAGCCATATTTTTTCAGAATATTGTTATGCATGGTGTTAACATTCTGTAAAAGGGAAATCCTTAGTTATCATTGAAAAACATTTTTTTATTCTTGTGACGCACGCAGGAAAACTTTATTCAGCGAAGCCACCTGCCGCGTCCTACTGGAGGAAAAAATCCCTGAGCACGGGCGCAGGCCGCCACGCGGAGAAACTTTAGTATGCGAAGCCAGATTTCAATACTTAACTTTAGTGGCTCCGGAACTGAAATGAGAGATAAAGCCATTTTCTAATATTGCTAATGTGAGCTAAGGCCATGATGGCTTTATCGTCCATTCAAATGAAAAAAAATAAAAAGGCTTTATCTGCCTATTGAATGAGAGATAAAGCCATCATGGCCTTATCTTACATGGTATTAAATCACCCCCCATAAAGAACTGCTACAAATTTTCTATAAACACAAAAAATGTTTAATTTTGTTCCCTTGTGTTATACAACTTATAAAATAAAATCTTCTATTATCAAAGTTATTTACGGGAATACAAAATGTATCATTAATACGATTTCTGTATGACGTGCTAAATTCCCAATTTTCCATATTTGATAAATACACTGAAATTTATTGTTGAGGGAAAGCTAGCTTCTATGCGCATTTCACTGGTTGCTTAGGACAGCTCATCAGGAAACCTTTTCCTAAGATTTTAGAAAAGCTAAAAATATTATACGAATAAAACCCTAAAGCGGATAAGAATTTTAAACACTCAAAGTCTTACTCGTAAGTAACAATATCAAAGCTTAAACAAAACACCAACAATAAACAGTGAGTTTATCTTTTCTTACATCCCTCTACAATTGGTTGGGTTCTTTCCGACTCGAATTGTAGTTATAAGTGGGTAAAAAGAAAAAACAAAATTAAAAAACAAATTGTTTCATTCTATTGTCTTCGTAAGAAAACAACAAAAAAACCAATTTGCCAATTCAGTTTTCTGCACGGGCATATGAGAGTATATTTTCAAAGTTATTTACGGGAATACAAAATTTATCATTAATACGATTTCTGTATGACGTGCTAAATTCCCAATTTTCCATATTTGATAAATACACTGAAATTTATTGTTGAGGGAAAGCTAGCTTCTATGCGCATTTCACTGGTTGCTTAGGCCAGCTCATCAGGAAACCTTTTCCTAAGATTTTAGAAAAGCTAAAAATATTATACGAATAAAACCCTAAAGCGGATAAGAATTTTAAACACTCAAAGTCTTACTCGTAAGTAACAATATCAAAGCTTAAACAAAACACCAACAATAAACAGTGAGTTTATCTTTTCTTACATCCCTCTACAATTGGTTGGGTTCTTTCCGACTCGAATTGTAGTTATAAGTGGGTAAAAAGAAAAAACAAAATTAAAAAACAAATTGTTTCATTCTATTGTCTTCGTAAGAAAACAACAAAAAAACCAATTTGCCAATTCAGTTTTCTGCACGGGCACATGCGAGTATATTTTCAAAGTTATTTACGGGAATACAAAATTTATCATTAATACGATTTCTGTATGACGTGCTAAATTCCCAATTTTCCATATTTGATAAATACACTGAAATTTATTGTTGAGGGAAAGCTAGCTTCTATGCGCATTTCACTGGTTGCTTAGGCCAGCTCATCAGGAAACCTTTTCCTAAGATTTTAGAAAAGCTAAAAATATTATACGAATAAAACCCTAAAGCGAATAAGAATTTTAAACACTCAAAGTCTTACTCGTAAGTAACAATATCAAAGCTTAAACAAAACACCAACAATAAACAGTGAGTTTATCTTTTCTTACATTCCTCTACAATTGGTTGGGTTCTTTCCGACTCGAATTGTAGTTATAAGTGGGTCGGAAAGAACCCAACCAATTGTAGAGGGATGTAAGAAAAGATAAACTCACTGTTTATTGTTGGTGTTTTGTTTAAGCTTTGATATTGTTACTTACGAGTAAGACTTTGAGTGTTTAAAATTCTTATTCGCTTAAGGGGTTTATTCGTATAATATTTTTAGCTTTTCCAAAATCTTAGGAAAAGGTTTCCTGATGAGCTGGCCTAAGCAACCAGTGAAATGCGCATAGAAGCTAGCTTTCCCTCAACAATAAATTTCAGTGTATTTATCAAATATGGAAAATTGGGAATTTAGCACGTCATACAGAAATCTTATTAATGATAAATCTTCTAAATTGATACTTTTATGGCAGTTTCGTAATAGTAGAATGCTTTTCAAATGGGATGAACTTAATTTATTACGTTGCTTGGAGCAAATAAATTTTAAATCCGAAAAAATTTGTTCGCATAGGCAAGTAGTGCCGAATAAAGAGAGGCACTTAAATGAATTTTTTTTTAGTTCAGGATAGAACTCGCCATCCAAATCTTTCCAGAACTCTACAATATTATTTTCGTCTGGAGCATTTACTTCGCTTCGTAGTATGATTAGTTCTGATTGAATATCAAATTCGTAGTTGCTTACATCGCAACGAAAAGGGTTTTCGAAAAGATCTAATAGCGGTTGTAAAATTACAAAATCTTGAAACCTGTCTTGAAAATTATTGAAAAGTGTTTCAAATATTTCGGCATATTCATATCTTTTGTCGATTTCGAGATTTCTATAAAGAAGTGAAGTTTTTGGAAAATCGGAAAAATCACCAGTTTTAATTTGGGAAAAAATTAGAAAAAGTTTTGTTTTAAAATTGTGAATGATTTTTGACAAGTCGCATATATTGCGTTCCTTTCCTTGCAATTCCAAATCTAGTTCATTTAACATACTTGTCGTATCTGCCAAAAAAGCTAAGTCTAAAATAAAATTATTGTCTTTTAAACACTGTACTAAAACTGTTTCTATTTTCTCAGTTTCTAGGAACTGAAGAACTTCTTCTCTTAAATCATAAAGTCTATTCAGGCAATCACCGCGACTTAGCCACCGAACTTCTGTAAACATTTTCAGGTCACAATTCACAGCATTTTTGTTTTTTAAAAAGGTTACAAATTTTCGGTGGGTAAGCGATTGATGTCCGCCTCGAATTTTATTTATTATATCCTCTGCTGTCTTCATAGCTGGGGTATCATTTATGAATTTCGATGCAAGAGCGGTCTGATGAATTATGCAGTGAAAATTATGAATTGCAAATTCGTGTTTTTTTAATTGGCCTATAAGCCCATTATATTTGCCCAACATTACATTGGCTCCATCTGTGCAGACTCCAGCAAATTTGTTTGTGTCTACAATGGAAAGAAGCTTTTCTGTGACAACATCATACAACAACGTACCAGTTACATTTCTATCAAATGTTTCTAAAGTAAACATTGACTCAAAAATAGTGTATTTGCTGTCTACGCATCGAATACAAATTACAAGTTCACACAGATCATTTATGTCAGTGCTTTCGTCTAAACAAATTGAAAAAAATTCGCAATTAATTACTTTTTCCCTAATTGCAGACTCTACACATGTTCCTAATTGAACAGTACGACGGCCTACAGTTTGACTGGACAGGGGAAGAGACTCTATAAATCTAGTGTTATAATTAAGCCTTTCCCAAATTTTTTTCAGCAATTGCTTGATAAAAACACCATCCCACAATGGTCTTCCTTTTTTAACAATTTCCAATATTACTAAATTTGAAATCTCCTTTTTCAATTTGGGAACTGATTTTGGTTCATAAATTTCCTCTTCTAATAACCATTTTTTCAATTTTTCTAAAAAAATTGTTTTATTTTTATAAAACAGGTCTTCTCTTTGCTTATCATTTAAATTATTTATATTATTATAAAAAAGGATCGCAATGCCGTTTTATAACATATTCCGTTCCTTCCTTAAATGTTGCATAGCATATAAGGCATTGGATGTTACCAAAAGCATTTTTGACCTCACAATATTTTTTAAGTGCCATCATAAAGTTTTTTGTGTTAACCTGAAACAAAAATATGTATTAGTAGTGGTATACACAATTGTGCATAGAAATGGATTTCCCTGGTCTATTTATTCAAAAATAAAATAAATTACATGAGAATTATAACGTGAAAAAGTTATTTTAGTAAAAAGTTAGGGTATTCATAGTGATAAGTAAAAAAGAAAGGGTATTCACGTTGTTGGGTTACTCATACTTCAAACATCTGTGCATACATTTTAATTCTAGCTAATGGTATATCATAACTTTTTACAAAATACCAAATGCGCACCTGAGTTTGCCTGCAAAAATGTATAGTCATTATAACAGGTCAAAGTTACGTTAAATAAATACCATAAATTAGTAAGGTTAACTCTTTACCGCCGAAAAAATGTATCCCACAAACTCGAAATTTTACAGGGGAAGGTTTTTTTAAATAAAATCAGTTTGAATAAAGCCATTATTTTAAAATTTATAATGTAAATATTATTTATGTAAAATGTAAATATCATTTACATTATAAATTTTAAAATAATGGCTTTTTTCAAACTGATTTTATTTAAAAAAAACTTTCCCTGTAAAATTTCGAGTTTGTTGAATACATTTTTTCGGCGGTTATGGCTCGATATAATCGTAGCATAAAAAAGTAAGCAATAAAAATAGTGCGAAACAAACAAGTTTCATTAATACATCAATAAAACACATCTTTTTACCCAAAAATTTTACCTGCTGTCACATTTGCTTTTATGTGTATAGGTTTACACATAAATTGTAGGAAAACAAGACTTTTTTAACTTGTTTTTTAAATATTTTTACTTACTTAAGAAAAGTGTTTTCAAAGAAAAAAACCCACCGACGCGATTGGTACAGAAACAAAAATATTTTTACAAGCACAAAATACCAACAAATTATTGTGGCTATTTTTTCTTAATAATTTTTGCATTTAGGTACGTCTTTTTAACCAGGGCTGTGGAGTCGTTAAGAAAAAGTTATAACTCCGACTCCGACTCCTTTTGGTGAAATTTTTTAAGTACGACTCCGACTCCGACTCCAACTCCGACTCCGACTCCTACTCTAACCTAGCATTATTTAAGGGACTAGTTTTTTTGACTTTAAACTCTTTTTTAATTTAGTACCTGTTAAATGGTTAAATATAGCAAGAAAATGATTCTGTAAAAATTTCAAATCGATATTTTAATTCTAACGTGCCGCGCATTGAGCTTTAACATACTAGTTACTAACATATGAGTAGGAAAGCTGCAAAAAATTTTATTTGGATTTTGGAAAAGTTGAAAACAACACCAAGTCCAATTGGCTTATACGTTAAAGGCATCAAGTGTACTTAGTGTTGTTTACCACAATATTAATAGAGGCAAAGGACAGTCCTTTTTTGTAAATTGTGAAGTGAGGTCTTTTGTTTTTAATATACATTTTATTTATTAAGTCAAATCATTCTCAGGAAAATTTTATAAAGTTTATTAAAACATGCATATGCGCCTTCAGTTGTTAGTTCTACAATTTATATAACACATTTTGAAGAGAAACGTAACGTAAAAAAGTTTTGTTAGCCTTCTATTATTTTTGGGAAATAGTACCCCTTTTGTTGTTGGACTTGGTGCTGTTTGTCTCAAGGCATGGAACAGTACCATAGAAGGTAACGAACCTTTTATGACGTAATTTTTTATGTATATCATCGACATAAAAAAAATATGTTAGGATCATATAAAATATTCGTACAAATGCACATTTTTATAACATAAACATCATTTGCGATTATCAACATGTTTGCGCGGTCTGCAGAGTTAAAAAAAATGTGAATTTTTAAACTGCTAAATTTAAATCTTTTTCTTCAGTGTACTCGCCATTGCATTTTTCCGTTCCTAATTCAATATTATTATTGTCCAAGACCGAAATTTGAAATTGCAAGTCTTTATTATCTCTCCAATTTTCCCTAAAGTCTTCCAATGGTCTTCCTTTTTTAACAATTTCCAATATTACTAAATTTGAAATCTCCTTTTTCAATTTGGGAACTGATTTTGGTTCATAAATTTCCTCTTCTAATAACCATTTTTTCAATTTTTCTAAAAAAATTGTTTTATTTTTATAAAACAGGTCTTCTCTTTGCTTATCATTTAAATTATTTATATTATTATAAAAAAGGATCGCAATGCCGTTTTATAACATATTCCGTTCCTTCCTTAAATGTTGCATAGCATATAAGGCATTGGATGTTACCAAAAGCATTTTTGACCTCACAATATTTTTTAAGTGCCATCATAAAGTTTTTTGTGTTAACCTGAAACAAAAATATGTATTAGTAGTGGTATACACAATTGTGCATAGAAATGGATTTCCCTGGTCTATTTATTCAAAAATAAAATAAATTACATGAGAATTATAACGTGAAAAAGTTATTTTAGTAAAAAGTTAGGGTATTCATAGTGATAAGTAAAAAAGAAAGGGTATTCACGTTGTTGGGTTACTCATACTTCAAACATCTGTGCATACATTTTAATTCTAGCTAATGGTATATCATAACTTTTTACAAAATACCAAATGCGCACCTGAGTTTGCCTGCAAAAATGTATAGTCATTATAACAGGTCAAAGTTACGTTAAATAAATACCATAAATTAGTAAGGTTAACTCTTTACCGCCGAAAAAATGTATCCCACAAACTCGAAATTTTACAGGGGAAGGTTTTTTTAAATAAAATCAGTTTGAATAAAGCCATTATTTTAAAATTTATAATGTAAATATTATTTATGTAAAATGTAAATATCATTTACATTATAAATTTTAAAATAATGGCTTTTTTCAAACTGATTTTATTTAAAAAAAACTTTCCCTGTAAAATTTCGAGTTTGTTGAATACATTTTTTCGGCGGTTATGGCTCGATATAATCGTAGCATAAAAAAGTAAGCAATAAAAATAGTGCGAAACAAACAAGTTTCATTAATACATCAATAAAACACATCTTTTTACCCAAAAATTTTACCTGCTGTCACATTTGCTTTTATGTGTATAGGTTTACACATAAATTGTAGGAAAACAAGACTTTTTTAACTTGTTTTTTAAATATTTTTACTTACTTAAGAAAAGTGTTTTCAAAGAAAAAAACCCACCGACGCGATTGGTACAGAAACAAAAATATTTTTACAAGCACAAAATACCAACAAATTATTGTGGCTATTTTTTCTTAATAATTTTTGCATTTAGGTACGTCTTTTTAACCAGGGCTGTGGAGTCGTTAAGAAAAAGTTATAACTCCGACTCCGACTCCTTTTGGTGAAATTTTTTAAGTACGACTCCGACTCCGACTCCGACTCCAACTCCGACTCCTACTCTAACCTAGCATTATTTAAGAGACTAGTTTTTTTGACTTTAAACTCTTTTTTAATTTAGTACCTGTTAAATGGTTAAATATAGCAAGAAAATGATTCTGTAAAAATTTCAAATCGATATTTTAATTCTAACGTGCCGCGCATTGAGCTTTAACATACTAGTTACTAACATATGAGTAGGAAAGCTGCAAAAAATTTTATTTGGATTTTGGAAAAGTTGAAAACAACACCAAGTCCAATTGGCTTATACGTTAAAGGCATCAAGTGTACTTAGTGTTGTTTACCACAATATTAATAGAGGCAAAGGACAGTCCTTTTTTGTAAATTGTGAAGTGAGGTCTTTTGTTTTTAATATACATTTTATTTATTAAGTCAAATCATTCTCAGGAAAATTTTATAAAGTTTATTAAAACATGCATATGCGCCTTCAGTTGTTAGTTCTACAATTTATATAACACATTTTGAAGAGAAACGTAACGTAAAAAAGTTTTGTTAGCCTTCTATTATTTTTGGGAAATAGTACCCCTTTTGTTGTTGGACTTGGTGCTGTTTGTCTCAAGGCATGGAACAGTACCATAGAAGGTAACGAACCTTTTATGACGTAATTTTTTATGTATATCATCGACATAAAAAAAATATGTTAGGATCATATAAAATATTCGTACAAATGCACATTTTTATAACATAAACATCATTTGCGATTATCAACATGTTTGCGCGGTCTGCAGAGTTAAAAAAAATGTGAATTTTTAAACTGCTAAATTTAAATCTTTTTCTTCAGTGTACTCGCCATTGCATTTTTCCGTTCCTAATTCAATATTATTATTGTCCAAGACCGAAATTTGAAATTGCAAGTCTTTATTATCTCTCCAATTTTCCCTAAAGTGAGTAGATAAAAGTATTCTCAAATCATTTTTCCCACATTGATGGGAATTATATCTGGAACAATGTCATGTATTTTTCCGAGTTCCTTTTCCTTTTATTCTATTATAATTCACCTTGAAGGTTGGAACTTAAAATGTAGTTCACTTAATGCTTTCACCACAGGAGCTACAGCTGATTTCAAGTCATATTCATGAACATGACTACAAAAATATTTGTTAATAAACGATAAATAAAAAACAACATCTTTACAAATTTAATTTTTAAATTCCTTAATTCGACTCTATTTCATTAACGATATCTTGGCGAAATTCAAATAGTGAACCCGCTGGTTTTTGTTACAGAAATTTGAGGTCACATTAAAACATAGAAAAGGACATGCTTCGATACAATCTATATAACTATTCTTATAAATTGTCAAAATAAGATGTTATCTCAATTTTTTAATTTTTGAAACTCACCTACTCATATAAAAAGTATACTGGTTCTTATTTTCTGACTTCACAATTTCAAAAAGCAGACCCTCTTATGGCCAATTCCACTAATTTATTAATATATCAATTTATGTTTAAAATTTGTTTTCTTATGTCAAATAAAAATAAAATTATAAGAAAAATTATATTTAAATATGAATTGATATTTAAAAAGAATTGGAGAAATTGGTCATTAAAATTTTTTATTTTAAAAAATATTAGAAAAATTGTAATGCAAAAAAGTCGGAGTCGGAGTCGCTAGTTTTTGTGGGTACTTCGACTCCGACTCCGACTCCGGTACAAAAACCTCAACTCCGACTCCTCAACTCCGACTCCACAGCCCTGTTTTTAACGAAAGCAAAAGTGACCCTTTTCAGGTACAAAGAATTTTTTTCACAAACAAAACACATATCGTTAGCTTAAATGCAAAACAATGTAGATATTATTTGAAAATTACAAATTAATAGAATACAATATTTTTTCCTTAATAATATATCGGTTAACGCATTTTTATCTGAAATATTAAAAATTGAATTTAAATCTCAAATAATTACCATTTTACAAAGTTCTTTGCTTTGCATGTAAACTTATAAAATGGTTTATTATTCAACATTTAAGTCTTTAAATTTAAACTCTAAATAAAAATTGCACGCAAGGCATTGGATGTTACCAAAAGCATTTTTGACCGCACAATATTTTTTGAGTGTAAGCTGAAACAAAATAATATAGCATCCGCTAGACATGTACACTTGTCGAAGTCACACCGACGACTGAATTGAAGATCATAAAAATATGTGTTAGTATTGGTGTGCACAATTGTGCAATGAAATGGAAATCCCTGCTTTAAATTAATAAAGGCAAGCAATTGGTTTTGTTAACAAAATCCTCAATTTGTAGCAAAATATGATAACGAAACCTTTCTTTATAAATGGACTTTATAACACTTGGAATACCATTGGACTTATTTTATAAACAATTTATAACTTAGGGCTATTAGTGTTTTATAGATTTTTTTAATATACAATACAACAAGATTTTCTATACTATTATTATAAAGTTGAAAAGTTTGTATGTTTCTATGTTTGTATATTTATATGCTATATTTTAAAAATTTATCGGAATATTTTGCGTACCTGCATGAATACTCGTACAAACTTGTATGTGCAGCTAAACGAAAAATATTTATATACATACCTATACCAACAACGAAAACTCGTTCCATAAGCAGACTGTATAACACTAAGGGTCATTATTACAACTTGGCGTTAGCTGCTATCCGTCAGACAACAGATGCTTTTTGACAGATAACACATTACTATCTGTCAACTTAATCCTAACTTTAGCTAACTTTAAGTTGTAATAATGGCCCTTAGGGTCATTATTACAACTTGGCGTTAGCTGCTATCCGTCAGATAACAGATGCTTCTTGACAGATAACACATTACTATCTGTCAACTTAATCCTAACTTTAGCTAACTTCAAGTTGTAATAATGGCCCTTAGGGTCATTATTACAACTTGGCGTTAGCTGCTATCCGTCAGATAACAGATGCTTCTTGACAGATAACACATTACTATCTGTCAACTTAATCCTAACTTTAGCTAACTTCAAGTTGTAATAATGGCCCTTAGGGTCATTATTACAACTTGGCGTTAGCTGCTATCCGTCAGATAACAGATGCTTCTTGACAGATAACACATTACTATCTGTCAACTTAATCCTAACTTTAGCTAACTTCAAGTTGTAATAATGGCCCTTAGGGTCATTATTACAACTTGGCGTTAGCTGCTATCCGTCAAATAACAGATGCTTCTTGACAGATAACACATTACTATCTGTGAACTTAATCCTAACTTTAGCTAACTTCAAGTTGTAATAATGGCCCTAAGTTATTCTTTGGGTTTATTGTATAAAAAGGTAAAGCTTTGCAATATTCCATTTAAATTCCATTGTGGAAATAATTTTGAAACACCGAACTATAAAAAGCTTCTGTTTATGTGTTTATTGTATACGTTCATATTTAAAGCTTTTTGTCATAATACAAGAACTTTTTGTAAATACATTCCTTAAACTGCTTTAAATTATTAAAGGTTTTCTAAACAAAATCCTCAATTTGTCAAAAAATTGGATAACGAAAACTTTCTTCATAAATGGACTTTATAACACTTAGAATACCTTCGGACTTATTGTTTAAACAGTTTATAACTTCGGACTATTAGTTTTTTCTAGATTTTTTTAATATACAATACAACAAGTATGGGGTATAGGTAACTCTTTTTTCCACAACCTTAGAAAAATATCACTGTGTCAACCAATCACCCCATCAATAGTGCGACAAGTGGCAAAGTTTTGGTGTGCTTTTGGCTTGATACATTTAAAATGTTCGATTAACTGGCGGTCATTTAAAGGCGGGGAGGGATTGACGGCGTCATATCTTAATGGTAGACACCTACGGGCTATTGGCCTTCAAAACGTGGGAGCAATTTCAAATCTGGCATAATGCGTATTTCCACGTTTGTAGTCAGGCGAAAATTCGGGGAAAATGTCAGCGACGCTTCGTAGCAGAAATGAGGTAGTAGACGTACGGTTCAACAGAAAAGTAACCCACATAGGATTTCCTTTGTTGATTAGGGTGTGTGGCGGTATGGGCGGCATTAAATAACACCCAAAAATAATGAAATAATTTCTGGAGGCTTATTTCATATGGAATAAGCAGGGCTGTGGAGTCGTCCGAAAAAAGTACTAACTCCGACTCCAAACGCTGAAATTTTTTAAGTGCGCCTCCGACTCACGACTCCGACTCCTACTATTATCTTGATGCCAAATGTAAATGAGACTCAGTGATGTTAAGTTTTATTTTAAATTACCGTACGGCCTTCTTAAAATTACCGTTTTTGAGAAGAAATTACCGTACGCACATTAATGTGCTGTTTTCAAATGACAGGCGATTGATTATGTAGTAAAATTTATATGAAAAGTACTCGTCCTTCGAGCAGTATTCATAAGCCTTTTATTAAACCCTTCACCACAGGTGGAAAAGGGTACATATAAGTTTGTCATTCCGTTTGTAATTTCTACAATATTGATCTTAGGCCCTGTAAAGTGTATATATTTTGGGTCCTTATGAGGAGAGAAGTTGATTTAGCGATATCAGTCCGTCTGTCCGTCCGTCTGTCCGTCTTACGTTTGATATGTGTTTTCCGGAGACTCCAGACATGATAGCGGCTAGGTAGTTTTACATTTATGTCACATATAGTCCACCATTTCTTGCTATTGAAATTCAGCCAGATTGGTCCAACAATGGCTGAGATATGACCAAAAAACCGCGACTGCCTCTAATTTTTCCAAAAAATCCCTTGTGGTTGTTGTATTTTTATTACTTTTTTCTGTATATCTGGAGAACGGCAAGAGCCAAAGTTTTCAAATGTGGTACAAACATTAAGGTTATAAATACACACCATTCCACAAAATGTGGGCGGGATTGGAGAAGTGGGCGTGGTACCTTCCATACAAAAAGTATTAAAAATTGTATAAAAACCTGAATTTTTTGACTGTTATATGACCTATGGTTACGCCTTATATATCAAAAGATCGGAAATTGAATTAATAAAAAATATTTTCTGAAAAACTCGGGAAAATCGGTTCAGATACGAAAAAGTTATGACCAAAATATTAATTTTTTTTTTGGAAAATACCCATTTTCGGGAACCATAGATCTTCCCGAGTCCAAGTCTTACAACCAAAATAAATGGCGAATTTCTTCTTTAACACGTCGGTATATAAATCTTTCAAATCGGTTCAGAAATAGCAGAGTTATGACCAATATACTGAAATCCCAAAAATTACTCTTTTTTGTAATTAAGTTTGTTTTTTATACCCTTCACCGAAGGTCCTGCACCCTATAAAGTATATATATTCTGGGTCCTTATGAAAAGCGAAGTTCAAATCCGGTTGTCGTCTCATCTCTCCCCCCCTTCGCATTTGTTTACATATACTAGCATAATGCCCAATATGATTTTCGTTTATTATTTCATCTATTTAACGAAATAATTTTAACAAATAGAAACTAGGAATTTTTGTGTTTTTTTGCTACTTAAAAACTCACCAAAAGAGATAAAAAATGACAACAGTGCCTAAACAAAAAGAAAACAAACAAAAAACTGTGTTGAGTTGTAAACAGTAAACGGTCTATATTTCATTTTAACCCATATCGTCCCAATGTTCGATTTTTCGAACTATAAATTTTACGCGTTTCTATAAATTTTTTACTTTTTTTAGGTAAGACAAAGAACTAATTTTTTTAAACAATTATATATTGTAAGTGGTTAGCTACGAATAAAAAAATTAAAGTTCTTACCCGCTTCACTCCTCCCTTGTATAACTAGGGGGAAGAAAAAACCTTAATTTTGGCAAAATTTTAAAAACTGAAAACTTTGTATAAAATATAAAAAAATGAAAAAAGTAGAAATGTAGTTCCATTGAAAAACGATTAAACTTTTAACAACAGCAAAAAGATTTTCGTGTTTTTCAATTGTGTTTTTGTTATTTGACTTTAAAAAGCAGTGTTCGATTTTTCGACCACTGGGCACTATTTAGCACTTTTGTTTTTTCTCTGAAAGGCTAACTGAATTATCGCATATTACCATAATATAAATTTTTCACTCATTTGAATAAACGGAAACATATTTATTTTGTTTTTGCTGATCAATAAAAAGTTTATGCACAATCACCGTTCTGTGCGCATAATGAAACCACTATTGCAAACATCATTCGCAATATTGAGTCCAAGTTTACATTGGTGGGTGATAATCTACCGGTTAGACCACATCCAGCACGTAAATATAGCAGCTGTAGATGAGAGAGTATTCATTGGTCCAAATTTGTCCAAAATTGAGAAAAATCAGAGTACTCAGGGGATGACCCCTACTAATGCATTTCATTGGGTTGGAACTAGGAATAAAGGTTATAGGAAGGAGAGAAGAGGTAGTAGTGCCTGTGAACATTCGACTAGAATTTATTTATATTGACAGTGAGAGGGAAGACTACAGCAGGAAGGTTATTCCACATACGAACAGTCCGACCAAAAAACGAATTTCCCCTGTAATGCATTGTACGATTTACCGGCTAATCGACTACAAAAGGATGGGCTCTTTAGGAAAAACGTGTATTACGAACAAACGTACGGGTTTCGGTCTCGGCGTATTAATCATGTTCTAACTCATAGCACCAACATCGGACACGCTTGGTCCATAATCAAATGATTACGAATGGCAAAGGTTGCTGTCATTTGCCAAAGAGTAGTTAGGGTTGGAATTTTGATATAGGAGGTCATTTAGAAAAATAGAAAATATAAATAGTAGAAGAAAGAACGGAGCCGTGCGGCACCCCTAAATGAGTTTGGAACTTGTTTGACGAAACTCCATATATAACAACTCGTATAGGGCGATCTGTGAGAAAACTCGATATAAATCGAGAGAAATAAATTGCCTACCTAGATCGTGTGGCATCACACCGTAGACTATTTTCTCTGTGATTATGTGGGATCTTCAGGAATAAGTCAGCTACGATTGACGCTTTGGAAGCTAACATTACTCGTGTTATTCGCGAGATACCAGTCGCTATGCTCGCATGAGTCGCCCAAAATTGGACCTTCCGAATGGACCAACATTACCATGATATCATTTACATACAGTTAATGTCATAAATTATTCTTTTAACCGATAATAAAAATTTCAAGTTCACTTTCAAATTTATGTGTTTTATTTTACATTTTAATTTAAACCTCACGATGAATCACCCGATATATCTATTAACCCGGTCCTATGCGAGTCACATAATCAAGGTTCAACTGTATATTTTTAATTTTAATAAATCCCTTGTTCTATTTTTCTTTAACTAAATAAAATTAATTAGTTTCAGTTTATAAAAAACTTAGGTTTTCTATATTTACAATCTATAGGAGCAATAAAACAAAAATGCTTAATAGTGCCCAATGTTCGATTAATCGAACACCATTTTTCTCAAAAACAAAAAATCTAAAAAAAAAATTGGACTTCAGATTCGTGTTTTCTAGTCCCAAAAAAAAAAATTGCTGGGACGGAATGGGTTAATGATATTTAAACAGCGTTCCTTCATGGTAGGGGGTGTGTTAAGTTAGAAACTGTGAGTTCCCTGGTTCGAATCTTGGTTTTTTAAAAAGAATATTTTTTTAATATTGTTATGTTCCAAAACAATTTTAAAAAATATTTACCAGTTTTCGCTTTTAAAATTTCATTTATAATGAAGTTTTAAGTATTGTAAATATGTAAGTTAACTCCAACAAAGTTAACGAACTCTATTTTATTAAATTATTAATAATCATATTTGTTCTTTATGCAAGTAGGGTATGTTGCAATGCACAAAAGCTTAATCAGCGTCTTTAGTTAATAAGGTCAGTTTAAACAAATAACCATTTCCCAATAAATTGGTAAATTGTAAAAATGCATTTATTTCTTAACAACAAAGTTAATAAGGTCAGTTCCAATAAATTAGTATTTCCCAATAAATTGTTAAAACATAAAAATGCAATTATTTCTTAATAACAATATCATACCACATCTAGAATTAAGTCATTTAATTTAGTATAAATTAAGAATGATTGTAATTCATACAGTTCAGTCTTTGATTTCAATAAAGTGCGGACGTACCGTCCAAAAATAAAAAAAAAATAGTTTTTTTTAGAATTCCGAACGCGGGAATTCTTAAGTGGCGCCCGAGCACCTTCGGCCGGTCCGGTTTAGTGAAAAGAACTGGCGTCCGACAATTAAAAAAATATATTAAAACTTTGGTTTTTCGATAAAAGGCTCCGGAGTAGCTAAGCAAAACGGTGGCATAACGTGTCAGCCTATCGAAAACAAGAAAAAGAAAGGACAAAAAAGTGTCCTTCAAATAAAAATTGAATAAATATTCTTAAAAGACAAAAGTGAATAAATATCCTTCAAAACAAAAGTGAATAAACATTCTAAGAAACAAACAGTGAAATAGATATCCTTAAAGACAAAGGTGATTAAATGTCCTTTAAAGTAAAAGCATATAAATATCCTTTAAAAAGAAAAAGTGGATACATAAATTGTATTTATAAAAACTAAGTAAATGAAAGTGACTGTTACCAAACAAGCAGTAAATCTAGAATACTGCCAAAATAATTAATAAAAAAGTTGTGTAATATTTTGAAATATATGTAAAATAAAGAGTCAAAAATAAAATTCTTTTTGAAAAATTGTGTACTCAATTCAAAAAAAGAGAAATAAAGTTATCAACAGAAGGAAGTTCTTATTGAGCAACGAAATAATCAACAGAAGAAAGTCTCTATTGACAAGTAAGATAATCAGCACAAGGAAGTTTCTATTAGCCAACAAAATAATCAACAGAAGAAAGTCTCCATTCCCAAGCAAGATAATCAGCACAAGGAAGTTTCTATTAGCCAACAAAATAATCAACAGAAGAAAGTCTCCATTCCCAAGCAAGATAATCAGCACAAGGAAGTTTCTATTAGCCAACAAAATAGTCAACAGAAGGAAGCCATTATTTTGAAGAAAAATTATCAACAAGGAAAAAGTAGTCATCAAACCAGCAAAATAAGCAGAAGAATTCGAGTTAAAAATAAAAGAAGTAAGTCGAAAATAAAATTAAGTTTATTGATGATAAAAAAAGTTGTAAATGAAATTAACTATTTTAATACAAAATTTTTAAATAAATAAGTTACAATTGGGAACAGTAATTCCCACAGAGTATTTAAGTAATTGTGAAAAAGTTTAATTGAAATGGCAAACCAAAACAATCTAATTAGGCCCCCGGTTCTTCCTTCAAGTTCTGCCCCAAATCCTAATTCTAATCCTAATCAGCAAAACGCACAATTAAGTATACAGGACTTGACTGCACTCATTTCAAGAATCTCAACAGACATTCTAAGGAATGAAGGACCGCAAGTAGTTCAGGCTATACTAAATCCAAATGTAGGCGTGGACCATGTAAGTGACCAACGAATCGAGGACGGACACGCGAATAATCTGAACGAACTTGACAAAATACCAGACGTAGTTAAGTGCCTAAAAGAATTTTCTGGGCAACCAGGAGAATTTAGCTCCTGGAAAAAAAGTGTGGACAGAATTCTTTCAATTTACGAACCGCTTAAGGGAACCCCAAAATATTACGGTATAATAAGTGTCATCAGAAATAAGATAACGGGTAACGCTGATATTGCGTTAGAATCTTATAACACGCCCCTAAATTGGTCGGCTATCTCACAGTGTTTAATGACACATTATGGCGACAAAAGAGACGTGTCGACATTGGAATATCAAATGTCAACTCTGATCCAAGGGAACAATAGTGTTTCTGAGTTTTATCAAAGAGTGTACACACATCTTTCTCTTATTCTTAATAAAATTGGATGTATTGATACAAGCAATGAATCATTGATTTTGCTAACAAAATCGTACAGAGAAAAAGCCCTTGATACTTTCATAAGGGGTTTGAACGGAGACTTGCCAAGACTCCTAGGTATGAGGGAACCTGTGGATTTACCGCAGGCGCTACGTCTTTGTTTGAAACTAGAAAATCAAAACTTTAGGGCAAATCACACATACAATTCTAAAAAGCAACAATTCTCTCAACAACCACTAAAAAGGAATTTTGCTCCAGTACAAAAACGCCCATTTCATCCTCAACTAGCATATGTACCACAAATAGGCCAACCCGCATGGCAATCTGGGCAGCAGCCTTTTACAAACAACTCTTACAATCCCCCTAGACCTCCTAAGCCACAACCACGGCCAGAGCCGATGGATGTATATCAAAGTTTGCGTTCCAGACGCATAAATTATATAAACAGACCCCAGCAAAACCATTTTATAGGCAAAAGACCGCCGCCATCGGTTTCAAATCTACAGAGAAAGGTGCAAAGAACCTTTCACATAAATACTGAGTCTTTACCGACACATTCTCGAGTAGGGAACTACGAGCGTGATGCGGAAGAAAATTCCGATACAGACAACAGTGGAAACTACATCGAACCTACCGATCTTCATTTTTTAGCCTAATAAGCTCTTCGCTTCCCTATTTCGAGGTAAGAACGGAGAGCGGAAATATTCTCAAGTTTTTGGTAGACACAGGATCCAGTAAAAATTATTTGCAACCACATTTGGCAAAGAAAAGAATCCAAAATAAAACAGCATTTTTTGCAAAATCGGTTGTAGGTGATGTTAAGATCACGGAACATACCTTAGTAAAACTTTTTAATTTTGAAAACGAAGTAAAATTTTTTTTAATGCCATCCCTAAAAACTTTCGACGGCATTCTTGGGAACGACACCCTTAAAGAATTACGAGCTGTAATTCATACTGGAGACAGTTACATGACGCTAAAAAATGGAAAAAAAATTGGTCTGAAACAATTATCATCAGGGACAGTAAATAATATTAATATTAAATTAGATAATTTAACTAATAAACAAAAGTCGGAAATGAATTGTATCGTAAACGAGTTTCAAAAACTTTTCTCGGATCCGAACGAGAAGTTAACCTACACGACAAAGGTCGCTGGTGAAATTCGAACCACGTCAGACACTCCGGTGTACACTAAGTTTTATCCATATCCCTCGTCACTGAAATCAGAAGTCGAGGAACAAGTTAAAACACTTTTGCATGATGGTATTATAAGACCATCCAGATCTCCGTACAATTCACCGGTATGGATTGTACCAAAAAAACCCGACTCAGAAGGTAATAAACAATACCGCATGGTAATTGATTATAGGAAATTAAATGCGGTCACAATCGCAGATAAATACCCTATCCCCGAAATAACGGAAGTAATAGCGCAGCTTGGTAACAGCAAATTTTTTTCGGTACTTGACTTAAAAAGTGGTTTTCATCAGATACCACTAAAAAAATCTGATATTGAGAAAACTGCGTTCTCAATTAACAATGGTAAATATGAATTTACACGTTTACCGTTCGGCTTAAAAAATGCGCCATCGATTTTTCAACGAGCTCTCGATGATATATTACGTTATTCATTGGAGAGTGTTGCTACGTCTATATCGACGATATAATTATATTTAGCAAGTCGGAGGATGAGCACTTCCAACATATAAGAAAGATCTTTAGAACGTTGGAAGATGCTAATATGAAAATCCAACTTGGTAAATGCAATTTTTTTAAGAAAGATGTAGATTTTCTTGGCTTTGTAATATCTCAAAATGGTGTAAAAACCAATCGCGCAAAAGTGGAAGCTATTGCGAATTTTCCCCAGCCTAGAACGCTGAAAGAACTCCGTAGTTTTCTAGGTATGTCAGGGTATTACCGGCGATTTATCAAAGACTACGCAAAAATCGCGAAACCACTGACATCCCTTTTAAGAGGGGAAGGGGGTCGTACCTCCATTTTGCTGATTTAAATTTTTTATGAATTTTTTGAGTTCAAAAATTTTATAATTAAACAAAAACAAATAAAAATTTTTCCACTTGTGCCTCAATCAAAAAATGATATTAAAAAGAATTCTGGCGTAATTTAATTTTTTGACGTTTTGCATAACAAAATCGAGGACGTCGTTCCAAAGTTACGACAAGATGTATGGAGCAGCCTCTTCAAAAATCTCAAATTTTAGAAAAAGAATTAAAAAAAAACCTTACCATAGAATTTAAAATAATGGTGATTTTTGACGTTAGGTGACTATAGCGGATCAAAAAAATATAGTGGTTATTTAAGGAAAAAAAAATTTTTCCTCATTTGTTGCATAGTGTAATTTTAAAAAACATTTTTCTGAAAACGGCAACACTTTACCGCCCTATAACTTGACAAATACACATTATACAAACCATTATTCATATCTACGTGAACATCGTTATGTTTTCCGCTTTACAAATAATGTTCCATTTGTGGTTTTCTGTACCTCGTTTCTGTATTTCTCGCAAACTAAAATTCTCACATGAATGGTGAAACAAAAAATTCCATCGTTTCTCGATTTGTGAGATAAAAGTGTTTCTGTATTTGAATGCGAAAACAGACACCACAAATTCTGTGTATACTGGAATATTTCCAGTCATCAAATGTCAAATGCAAACGAAACGTCAACAAAAGAAATAAATATAATAAAAACAGAGCTGCCAGATTTGACGATTTATTTTCATTTTGGCGATTTTGGCTCCGAAATAAGCAAAGTGCCGATTTGCTGATCTTTTCTAAAAAAGTGACGAAAGCAAAAACAAAATCAATAATATTTATAATTTTGTTGTAGCTTTATATAAAAATTCATATTGAGTTTTTAAATTTCAAACACTTCATATTTTGTGGCGTTGAAAATTTAAAAAAACAATTTGTATTTATGTAGAAAGCAACAACAAATTTATTTATTTGATCTTCTTAGCTTATATGGACACTTTTGGGCCAAACCATTATTTCGACAAGAAAAAAAGTTGTTTGTCTATAACCTGTTTGTTTATGAACTGATTTTTTTCAATTTTAACTACCAGGTATTCTACTAAGTCTATTTCAAGTGAAAAAATAAAGTTAATAGCTTTAAGAATAGGTAAATTATAAATTTATGGGTAAAAATTAGAGGCAAACGTGTTTTTTTACTCTTATCTCAGCCATTTGTGAACCGATATTCTTAAATTTCAATAATATCCTATTTCGGACTACATACGGTATAAATATAAAACAACGTCAATTCTAGGTTTTTCGCAAAAATAAAAACCCTAAATATTTAAATATTTATAATTCTGTTATCAAAGCTGATTTAATTTAACAATTCAATAGAATGAAATGGAAATTTTGCACATTTAAACGAAACCTGTTTAATTAATTTTTTTAAACCCAAGAAAAACTTTGAAAATTTTTGATTTCTTGGTTTTTGTATATACTTATCTATTTTTAAAAGGTATGTATGTTTATTTTATTAAGCTTGACTTCTTTTTGGTTTTATAAATTTTTTTTTTTTTTTTGTTAACATTTATTTTTAATATGATATTTTGTCACGCCTTTCTGTGACTTCTTCAGGGAAAAATAACAATTTTAAATTGATGTAGGATTAAAAAAATAAATAATTTTATAAAAAATAGACTTCAAGCTTAATAAAATAAATATAAATTTAAAAAATTATGTATAAAATACCCAAGACCTTTAACTATGTTTTTGATTGATTATGTTTTATCGAATTGATTGATTATGTTTAATCGAACAAAAATTGTTTAAAACTAGTTTTAAATTGTCCGATTTCTTAAAACAAAAAAGACGAACTTTTTATTTTTTCTCAGGAAATTGACGATTTTTACACAAATTTGTCTGGCAGCCCTGAATAAAAACAAAAAAGGAAAGGCTAAAAAAATTTAAATTAACAAAATATAACAATGGTAATTTATTTATTTTCATCATTTAAATTATGAACTCATCATTTAAATTCTTTATATTTTTTATTTATATTAAAAAAATAGCAACAAATAAACATTTTTTAAATTTAACATATCTTTATTTTGTTTTTCTCGCACCAATTTTAAATGTAACTTATTTTGACAGTTCTTGTCAGAATATTGTTGCAAAATATTGTTACAGAAACACTTTTTCTCACATCCTTCCAATAATTAATACTTTTCGCAAAGGAAAAATACAGAAACACTTATGTGAGAAAACCACCACCACTATTATGGATAACAATCTTGAAGCGATGTGGTGGCTTAAGTCTTGGCTGTGGTTCGTGTCTTGGCCCGGGTATTCCGCCAGCAACTGACGACTCCCGAGGTGAAGGCAGTGAACTTAAAGGCCTTGGCGACGAAAAGTTATCCATCCCCTAAACCGAGGTGTTATGCGACCCGTGCCTATCGGTTGGTTTGCAGTCAGGGGTTACCGACTGTATTATCACGGAGCTTTGCTGATACCTGGGCACCTCAGCAAATAGACCACGCCCTTACCGCGTTAATGGGGGCTATGACGTGGTGGACCTCTCAATTCCCCTACACTCGTGGGACCAAAATCAAAATGAACTCAAACTCCAAACAACAACAAACACAACAAAAGCAATTGACGGAAACTGATGACGGACAGGCAAGAATAAGGACAACGATTGACAGAACAACGAAAAAGCCAGGGGCTGTAACAGCCCAGGCAACCAATAAAGATCGGCCCAGGCTGATCGGAAGTGGTAAGGCAGCTCGACCAGAAGGCGGCTGCTCCAAAAACTGCGGCGAGGTACCCCTGAACTTCGCTCCAAGTACCTCAAAAGCCGCACAAGCCCTTTCCGTCATTGGAACGGATAAAACCCCTGCTTCGGGTGCTGCAAAGTTGGGTATGACTAAGTCGCCTAACAATGCAGCCTCCCATGTGTCCATTGTGCAAGAAGGGATTTCGATGAAGACATCCAATCCCAAAGTTGCACCTCCCCCCGCCAAATGCGGCGACCGTAGAAAGTCCCCTGGCACAAAACCCCCTAGAAAGAGGGCATCAAACACAAGGCGTGCTGCCTTGCGTTTCATCGATCTTCTCGGCTCCAAGAAAGCGGAAGATCTCACCAATGAGCAAAAAGCTTCATTGGCATGGGCAAAAGCCCACATAGCTGGGCTGCCAAGTGCTACCCCTCCTGTCCCTGGAAAGGTGACAATGCCTAAACGGCAACGTTCGGAGGAGGAAGCTGCAGCCGTGAAACAGCAACCGGGGACGAAACGTCCCAAAATTTCATCGAAACCGATGAACAAATCTTTTAGCGAGGTGGCCAAAGGTCACCTGGTGCGTGCCATCATCGACAATAGTGTTGATAACGGTGCCATTTCTCATACCAAGTGGGATCTGGTGAAACAGAAACTTATGGGTGTGTTCTGGACGATCCTCAGGGAGAATCCAGGGCCACCCCCCAATGCGATGACGCTGGCTGGTACCAGGGTCACGTGAAGCTGATGGCTTGCGCGGATGAGCGCTCAGCGCTACTCTTAAAGCAGGCCATCCAATTACTAGGAGAGGTTTGGGAAGGTGCCAGGCTCGACGTGGTGCTAGTTGGAGAGATACCACGGAGGCCGCGATCGATTGCCACCATCCCCGCCGAACCATCGGAACCTGCGGAGATCTTGAAGATCATTCAGTGCTGCAACCCTCAACTGCCCACACATGACTGGAAAGTAGTGAAGGTTTCAGCTGCTGAAGGGTCCTCAAGGACGGCGATTGTGGTTGTTAACCAGCAATCCTTGGAGCCACTGAGGGAGAGGCAGGGCAAGCTCTACTATGGTTTTGGTACGATCTTGCTCCGTGTCTACCGAAGTGACATCAAGGGCAATCCGGCTCCGTCGGTAAGTGAGGCCGAGCAACCTGTGGAAGGCATGGCTTGCGACGATGCCGTGGGCTCAAGTGACAAGGAGGATACCCAGTCTGTCTCAGGATTGGTGGGTGACTTCTTTGATCACTTGGGAGACATGGTTGATGAGGACGTGCTGCTGGAGTCTGACCAGGAGGACGTCAACATCACAGTGGTCGCCAAAATGGATCATGGTGAAGGTGCTACAGATAAACCTCCACCACTCTAAAGCAGCATCTGCTGCATTGCTCCTCCGTGTAGTGGAAAGAGGGGAGGAGCTCGTGATGGTCCAAGAACCCTGGATTCACAAGGATCGGGTTTGCGGACTCAACCTCAAAGGCTATAAGCTATTATTTGCGAAAGGTACAGGTAACATAAGATCTTGTGTCTTAGCTAAAAACTCGTTGAATATTTTCATTCTTTCTGATTACAGTGATGAAGATACTACAACTGTTGCTCTCGAGACACCGGACGGTATAGTCTGGATGGTCTCAGCGTACATGGCGCACGACCACGGGCAGGACCCACCCAATGGGCTCATCCGTGATGCAGTTATAAAGGCCGCGGGCACTGGAACTCCGGTTATCATCTGTGCCGATGCTAATGCGCACCACACTATATGGGGTAGTACGGACACGAATGTAAGAGGTGAGTCACTATTTTCCTTTATTATTAACTATAATTTAGGAGTAGTAAATAGGGGCTGTGAGCCTACGTTTGTTGTTGCAAATAGGTGTGAGGTTCTTGATGTCACGCTAGTTAGTATAAACCACATCGATATGATCGAGAGCTGGATGGTGTCGAATGACTGTTCGCTCTCTGATCACAGATATGTGGAATTTAGTCTAGGGCTTAGGTCTTCAGGATCGATGTCTATATTGAACAGGAGACGGACGAACTGGGGGATTCAATACTCCTCTCTGGTCCGGTCTCTACCTGACCCTCCTAGGGTTGATGATATCGGGGGGATCGATGCGGCAGTGGATCTGCTTTCGAACTCACTGCAGTTGGCGACTTCCCTGGCGTGTAGGCCAAGGGTGCGTAGGGGCAGGAACCGGCCACCATGGTGGGATCCTGACATTGCGCAGGCGAGAATTGACTGTCGTAGATTGTTCAATGTGGCAAAGCGCCGAGGCAACTGGGCGGACTATAAGTCATCATTGAATAGGTTTAGAAACTTGGTTAGATCTGCGAAAAGGACTGCTTGGAGGAACTTCTGTAGCGGCGTGGAAGGATCCTCTGAGACGAACCGTTTACGTAAGGTAATGGCTTCGAGCCCGGTTGTTCCGACCTACGTCCGGAAATCGGATGGTAGTTGGACTACGAATAGTCAAGAAACACTGGAGGTGTTAATTGATACTCACTTTCCTGGAAACTCCCAATGGGGTACACGGGATCCAGCGTGGGAGGCGACTTCCACTCCTATGTCCATTCCACTGGACTATGACAGGATTAAATGGGCCATCGATAGCTTTAGCCCATATAAATCTCCGGGTATGGATGGTATAATTCCGGCGGACCTGCAGAGGAATTCGACCCTGATAATACCCTGGTTGCTGGCCATATATAGGGGATGCGCTAGATTTTCGTATCTCCCTGTGAAATGGACCCTGTGTAGAGTGGTCTTTATACCCAAGGGGGGGTAAGGCTTCTCACACCGAGCCGAAGGACTACAGACCGATCAGTCTTGCATCCTTTCTTCTTAAGACTCTTGAGAGGGTTATCGATGTGCACTTGAGGATGACCATCCCAAGGGGTTTACTCTCTGCCTCTCAACATGCCTATACGAAGGGCAGGTCTGTTGAGACGGCTCTTCACTCTCTGGTTGGAACAATTGAGAGATCGCTCGAATTCAAGGAGTACACACTTGTGGCCTTCCTCGATATTGAGGGGGCCTTCAACAACGTCAACCCGGACTCTATTGTGACGTCCATGGGGAATCTGGGGATCGACGTTTGCATATGTAGATTTGTTGACAATCTACTGAGGAATAGGGTCATTTGCTCTACAATAGGTGAAACCAGTGTTCAGAGGCTGGTGAACAGGGGTACTCCCCAGGGGGGAGTTCTATCCCCACTATTGTGGAACCTGACTATGAACACCATGTTGACAAAGTTGGACAATATGAGGATCAAGGCAGTGGCGTATGCTGATGATGTGTCAGTGGCTATAACAGGGAAGCATTTGGGCGTAATGTCCCAGTGTATGGAGGCTGCCCTGAGGGTACTAAGCACCTGGAGTGCATCGTGCGGTCTGGGTGTAAATCCGTCTAAGACGGAAGTGGTACTCTTTACGAGGAAGTATAGGACCGAGGAATTTAAGCTTCCGAGGTTAAACGGAACTGAGCTTCAGATATCTCGCAGTGCCAAGTATCTGGGCGTGGTTCTGGATAGCAGGCTGTCATGGGGACTAAATGTCCGGATGAGAGTGGAGAAGGCAATAGTTGCCATATATGCGTGCAGGGGTGCAATAGGCAGAAACTGGGGTATGAGCCCGAGGTGTGTCAATTGGATCTTTGAGGCAGTGGTAAAGCCGACCCTGTACTATGGGGTCGTTGTATGGTGGACTGCACTGGAAAAGGGCATACACCGCGGGATGCTTGAGAAAGTATACAGACTTGTCGCGTTGATGATCACGGGATCTATGCGATCTACTCCCACGAAGGCGCTGTTTACGATTTTGAACTGGCTTCCGGTGGATATAGCGGCCAAACAGTTGGCTCTTTGCTCGGCGACACGGCTGCACGCGGCTGGCGGCTGGTCGACCCGTGACTATGGACACGCCAGGATAATCAGAAGTACGATTGTCCCTGATGGAGTGGACTACTGCACTCCGGTACCGTTCTTTGGTGCGGGGTTTGTTACACGAGTGGCGCACGGAAACGTGCTCTTGGATACTTTCCGGGAACCGACCCTGGGGGTCTATACCGATGGTTCGAGGAAAGGTGAGAGGGCTGGCGGAGGTTTCTTCATAGAGGAACTGGATGTGAAGGTTTCCTTTCGTCTGCCGGATGGATGTAGTGTCCTGCAGGCGGAAATCTCGGCTATAAGGCGGGCGGCAAACTGGCTGAGGTATCATCGCATATCGGGAGATATACGTATATTTACTGACAGCAAGGCTGCCCTTGCTTCTTTGGCGGGTGTCTACTCGACATCTAGGTTGACTGCAGAATGTCGGATGTCTTTGAATGAGATTGCGAAACATTCAAGGGTAACGCTTATATGGATACCTGGTCACTCGGAGTGCCCAGGCAATCTAGTGGCAGATGGGCTGGCTAGACAGGGTGGTCACATGGATGACGTATTCATCGATCAATTTGTTGGTCTTCCAATAGCTCACTGTAAATTACTCATCGAGCGCGAGTCTTATAGAATAGCGCAGATGCGGTGGACCTGTGAGTCCACCTGCTTGATATCCAGGATCCTTTGGCCTGGATATGATAAACGGAGAACTGGCTCTCTACTTGGGTTCAGCAGGAACCAGATTAGGTTGGTGATATCGGTTTTGACTGGACACTGGCCGGTGGGGACTCATGCTGGAAGAATGGGTCTGGAATTCAACGACTATTGTAGGAGTTGTCAGAACGAGGAGGAAGAGGAGACTGTGCTTCACTTCCTCTGTCACTGCCCTGGACTGCGGGGCATAAGGGAAGAATACCTGGGGGGACCGGTGTTTTCCTGTTTGGGGGATCTGTCTGGGATGGAACTAAAATCGCTCCTTCTCTTCATTAGGAAGACGAAGTGGTTGGAACTTGCAGTGACACCATCTGAGTAACTGCTCCAATGGATGGGCATTGGCGCCGGGTATCACAAAGGGACCAATTGAGGACCCAAGTGAGCTGTCTTCTGATGGCTGCCCATGGAACCTAACCTAACCTATGTGAGAAAAACCATTTTCTGTTTCATTTTTCACTGTTTCTGTCCCGATTCACTGGTTTCATTCGGAAAATTTTACGATGCGAGAAATACAGAAACGGGCTACTGATAAAAACTAGTTAAAGTTTTCCTGCAACATTCAGTCGATAGTAATATCAATATATCGATAGTGAAATCTTAACTATCTATAAATATCGATAGTAGAAAATATCGATAGTGTCCCAGCACTAGTACGGATGGATTAATTTTTCTTGTGACTGTTATACCCTTTGTACATTTGCATACATTTCGGAGGAACGCATGGAAGATGTTGAAAATGTGAAATACGCGTTCACACCTGAAACATCTTACATCTACCATTAATAAGAAATGTCACCATTTCTGAAAAAAAAAAAATTTATTTTTTTTATATACATACTTTTTTTCTACAAAAGTGACAACATTTTAAAAGATAACACCAAAATGTATTTCTAATTCATTTTGTTTAATAATTTTAGCAAAATAAGGCAAAATAAAGCTTGCAAAAAAGGAAAAACTTGAGAAATGGTAACGCTGCTTTCAAAGCAACTTCCATTTTGTCAGTGATGCCACAATAGTAATAGAATTTATTGCCACTTTTCTAGTGATGACACTAAAAGAATCGAAAAATGTAAAAGGGAACTAAATGAGATAGTAACAATCTGTAAAGATGTTGAAAAATTTTGATTTTTAGCCCTATGTATTTCTTATGGGAAAATTCCAACATCTTCGCAAATAGATGTTAAATGTTGACAAGTATGAAAAGGCTATTACAATTCAAAAATTATCATAGTACATAACTATTGACGTCAGCAGTCGTCGATGGCTGCGAGTGTAAAACTGCAAATCCATTTGATAAGATCGAGTGGTTGCGATCGAAACATGTCATGGTAACGGTCAAGAATGAAGGATTATCAATAGCAATTTTAATTAATTTTCATGTTGTAAAATTCCTTTCTTCATAAAAAAAATTTAATGAAAATTAAATTTAATGAACTTAAGCCTAATTAAAAATATTAAAAATTTGGATTAAAAACCTTAAATAGTTCAACAAAATAACCACAATATTAATTATTGTAAAAAGCTAAGGCACGAGCTCTAGGTGTTCATTTGTCCTTCAAGTTGTGCTGTAAAGGTCAACAAGAAAAAGAAAGACAAAAATGAAAAAACAAAAAATGTACTTTGGACTTTAAGAAAAATTCTTGACAAAAAGTACGGAAAAAACCGAAGTAAGGAAGAACATGTAAAATCAATTAAATGGATAATCATTCAAAAAAAAGCAAACTTCGATCTACCAAATGTTAAAATACAATTTGGTTTAAGGATTAATGTTTGACTATTGACGTCAGCAGTCTTCGATGGCTGCGAGTGTAAAACGGCAAATCCATTTGAAAAGATCGAGTGGTTGCGATCGAAACATGTCATGGTAACCTGCCGGCCGCGGTTCGAATCCCGGCCACGGTCAAGAATGAAGGATTATCAATAACAATTTTAATTAATTTTCATGTTGTAAAATTCCTTTCTTCATAAAAATAATTTAATGAAAATTAAATTTAATGAACTTAAGCCTAATTAAAAATATTAAAAATTTGTTTAAAAAATGTAAAAGATTTTTGTGCTTGTATACTAATGGCATCAGACATTGCACTTTTCGCCGCATATAAATCAACAATGTTGATAGTGCCCTATAAAATAGGTGACTTCGGTTTATTTATGTGGCTTTTTTATAGCGGCGGCGCTTACCAAAAAGAGCAATAAAGCAACGCAAAAATTCGGAAAACATTTTAACCCTTTTACATGTAGAGGGAATAATTTTCCCACCAACTTTTCTTCATTGGTAAGGTAACTGATCAGTCGCAGTTGTTTTTTTTTGATTTGGCAACATTAATTGAAAGGAATAAAGTATGTTTTCTTAACATTGTATGTGACAGATTATAAATATTTTTTTTGAGACGGTTCTTCTGTAAATTGAAAACAGGTGTTTTTGCAACTGCGAACGAAATCGGTATATATCTTCGAAATCTCGTGGTGATATATGGTAAGTTCTTCTACGTTTTATAGATTTATATTTAATATCTTAGAAAAGAGACATATCTTTTACTTATCTTCCACATTGCTTTCCTTGTGGGATTTTTCTTGGTGGGAAGAATATTCCCTCTAACCATGTTTGTTTTTTTTTAATACTATAGGTTGTCTGAAAATGAGCAAGAAAGTACTAAAAGAATATGAAATAGAGTTGGTGCTGAATGAGTTATACGGTTTACCATCAGATCCAGAGCAGTCTGAAGACTCAGGAATCGGACGAGGAAGAAATTGAACAATATATAAAAAGTGGACATGGTATTACTTTACCCGGTGGAGGCAGAGGGAATATATTTACCACCAATCAAAAACTAAAAAAAAAAATTTTTTTTTTTATTTTATATTTTTAGTCATCAATAGTAACCCTAAATCAAAACCAGATTTTATTTATCCTATTCCGATCGCTATGACCGTAAAAGGGTTAAAAATTCAGAAAATTTGCAAAAATAGCGAAAATTCGCGAAAGTTTTTAACATATCAAACAAGCCATTAAATTGATTAAAAGTCCCTAAAACTACAAGGAATGGCAAAAATTCGATTAAAAATTTTAAATTAGCGGAAATTTGCAAACAGCGGCATGAAAGCAAAATCTAGTATTTATTAAAAATTGTTAAAGCTGTACAGAATCAGAAAACTTACAGAAAAAATCGCTGCTATAGCGAACATGGCTAAAATTCGCAAATAATCGCAAACTTGGAAACAACCCCTAAAATTTATTTCAAATCGGTTAAAAAAACAAAATGTCAACAATTAACAAAAAAATTTTTTTTGCAAAAATAGCGAAAATTTTTAATAATTCGAACAAGCCATAAAATTGATTAAAAGTCCATAAAAGTATAAGGAATGGAAAAAATTCTGTAAAAATTGCTAAATTAGGGGAAATTTGTTAAAGAAGTCTAATAATTATTCCCAAAAAGTGTGTAAATTGTTTGTAAAAAAACAATTAAATGTTTTTACGAAAGCTCTTAACCTATCGAATGACATTTCGAGTAAAATCATTCGATCGGCTACTCGTTATCGAATGACAATCTCAAAAAGTAAAATTTCGATCAGTCACTCGATCACGACTGCGACGATTTGGGCCCTGTTATCTATAATAAAATTCACTTTTTATAAAATTTTTTTGGCGTATATAGTTTTTATTTGAATTTTTTTGCAAATGCACACGTGCTAAGCTTTTAAAAATGCAACTTCGTAAACGAAAGCTCACACACATTAACTTCTGTCGGAAAAAAACCGTTAGCAAAAATAATAAAAATTATAGAAACTACGATTGGAAATATACAATGTTGCCTATAAGCAACATTTGACATTAAAGGGTTAACTTCAGACAACTTATATGAATCTTGTTCTAAAGATATTTCAGAATCTAAAAAAAATTTTGGGATCTTTACGAAGAAGTTATTACAATTAAAATAATAAAGAACAGAGAAAATACAAGACCATTTAATACCATGAAAACATCACTTAATATTTGTATCCAATATGCTTCAAATATTAAATTATGCATCTCAAAAAACTTGCAAAAAAGGGAAAAGTTGATAAATGGCAAGGCTGCCATGGGATAATATAAAATCATTTTAGTTCGGCACAAACTGTTACGAATCATGATATATTATTCAAGTTGGTTCAAATTGCTAGAAATAAAAGCATAACACTTTCTGATTGTCGTACAATTGGTTTGAACCGGAACCAATTTTTATACTGACGTCCGTTTTATAAAGGTTATTAAATAATTTATAGCTCTCATATATTCTAACTGTCGGTGGAGGATGTCGAAGATACGGTACATCCGAATATAGCACTCTAACCTTTTTAATGCATTAGCTTTTAAATGGTTAAATATAGCATTAAAATGATTCTTAAAAATTTCAAATCGATATTTGAAATATTGCATCGTCAGTTTCGAATAATTTTTATGTTGGACAATTTTTTATGCCGAAAAACTTTGGAGTCGGAGTCGCGAGTTTTTGTGGGTACTACGACTCCGACTCCAGCACAAAAACCTCAACTCCGACTCCACAGTCCTGGAAATAAGACCCCATTTTTTGAAATGAAATAAGAGCCCAATATGTATAATACAATTAATTTTGCTATAAATAATCGCGCGATAGATATCATGGTTGTGACTTCGGCCGGGCGCGGGGATTTCCTCCTCTATGATGTACCAACCACCAGCTTTGCTAACTAAAGCTTTTCTGCATAGCCCTGCCCCAAGGACTTTCTCCTCTATGGTATAACAAACACCTAACTTAAGCTTCTGTTCATGGCCGACCTTCGGCCGTGTGCAAAGCTTTTCTCCTCTATAGTATACGCAGAGAAACTTTAGTTAGCAAAGCCGATCTTTGTTATATCATAGCGGAGAAACCCCTTGCGCCAAAAACGTTTTTATTATAAATTTTGCAAATGAAAAAATCCCTCAAAACATATATTAGGTCTTTATTTTATAATGATTTTTTTGGGGAATAATTTCATATGAATTAATCCCCCAATTAAAAAAATTAAATAATGCCCCAAACAAAATGAATTAATCTTCCAAAAATCGTTGTTACTGTTATCTATACAAACTTTTGGGGTATTATTTCATGATTTTTTTTGACGGGTTATTTCATGCCGCCGGCGGTATGGTAGTTTCCCAGTATGGTGCGTGGGTTGGAAACTTCTTGCGCAGCACCTCGTGAGGAGTAGTTACTTTGGCTGGCGTGGTTTCAACTTTTTCTTCTTCTTTTACGACAATGGCATTAGGGTTGCGTGGAATTGCTCGGTCGCCAAACTATCTGCGTTTTCGTCCTCAAAGCTTGAACTGGAGACATTATGAGGATGCTGTAAGTGTATCATCGAGTGGTTCTTTGCCTTGCAGAGTGAGCAACGATTCTTAGAGTAGCATTCCGATCTTTGTGTGCCATACAATTTAGACAATAGTTTCATCGTAAAAGATAGTTTCGGCGGTTCTCAATGTCAATGGGGACAAATATTTAACAATGACGTACAGTTGTATCGTATGCGTTTTGATTTCGGCTACTCGTACCTAACTATCTCTTTCATAAATGACCTTTACAATACGGACAAGTCGCCACTTGGTTGGTGGTAGCAAGTCATCCTTAACAATGACAAAGTCGTAAGGCTTGAGATTGTGCTGTTCGGTTTTCCACTTAGCTCGCCGCAGAAGTTCGTTGATGTATTCGGTTTTCCATCGACGTGCAAAAAGGTGTTGAATGGGTTTCAGTCGATTACAACGCTTAATGAAGCTAAGATCCTCTAGTGGGAGTTCTTCGGGAGTCGGGAGTCAACGGCAGTAGCTCCGATGGATTTTCGGTCAATGGGGAGATCGAACGCGAATTTAATACTGCCTCGATACGAATTAAAATAGTGCTGAATTCTTTAAAAGAAAAGTTTATGTTTCCACCGATCTTTTTTAGATGTGATTTCATGCTTTCTACGACAGCCTCCTATGTGGGGTGCATAAGGTGGGATAAATGACCAGGAGAAACCATGAGCACTATATTTTTCTACGACTGATTTTTCAGTGGTCTTAAGGAAATCCTTATAAGTTTTCAGAACGGATGAACTGGCTCCAAGGAAATTTCTGCCATTATCCGAGAACATGGTTTTTGGGAAGCAATCTGTCAAAACAAGCTAGGAATGCGTCTGTCGAAGGATCTGAAAACGTTTCCACGTGCACTGCTCTCGTGGAGAAACATACAAATATAGCTGCAAAACCTTTTATAAGCTAAGCGTTTCGTAAATGAGAAGACTTAATATAAAAAGGGCTAGCGAAATCGACACCAGAGTAGGTAAAGGGCAGCGAGTGGGAGCGCTGACATTAGTTGTTGTTGCATCTTATGTTTATAAATGGTACACGTTCTTCGAATACATTTTCTTACTAGATTTTTAAGACGGAGTATATATGATATATATATATGATGTTCAGCATGAAGCAAAATTTAATGTGTGTGTTCCATAAATCGCGTAGCAAAGCGAGATTTTTCGGCGATTATAATCGGGTGTCACTCATCAAAAAGTAGACCTGAGTGTTCAAGTCTTCCCCTTACACGTAAAAGACCATTTTTATCAAGATATGGACATAAAGTTGAAAGTCTACTTGTCTTGTTAATAGGCTGTATACTAGTGTGACCGCAAGTTATATGGACAATTTTTTTTTTTTCGTTTTTTCACTTGGGAAACCCCTTAGATTGATTCCAAATTAGAAAAAAACAATATATATGAAATTTTAGATCGTTTGCATAGTTATTAGGCGTGCCTTGAGCCCACAAAGTTTGCTAAAAATGCTATTTTTCTCACTATGGGTGGCTTTAAGTGTTTATAACTTCAGTAATATTTATTTTAGAGAAAAACCTTATTCACAAATATTCTAGGGCTATATCTTATGAACAATGTTGCTCTGTATTAGTTTTCTTTAACATTAATATTTAATCCAGAAAAAACCAAATTAAAAAATAACACCGAAATTTTCACATATCTTCGCATTCTTTGCCTGGTGATTACACTACGTGGAAAATTTTCAACAAAGTCGTGACCAAATGAATCTGGCAACTAATCTTTATGTAAAACTTTCCGCTGAATCCGAATATGAAGTCAGAATTGTCAAAAGTGGAACAGTTTTTGAGATATTCCAAAATAACCGTTATTTGTGTTTTTAAAAAATATGATGTGACTGAAATGCAATATCTTGAAAAATTTTTAACGGACTATGTATTTCTTTCTTTTTATTGAGAGGTTATAAAATTTCTTAAATAACCATGAGTCGTTTGTGGAGATGAGTCATTAAATGGCAGAGTTATTGTGGACAAAAGTACATAGAGCCGCAATCCTATTTGGAAATCACAAATATGACAGAATTAAGTTATATATTCAAAGCTAGATGTGATTAATTGAGTTGAATAGAACAAGGATTCAGCAAAACTGACCTTGTATATTCTCCTTATGTAATCTAAACGAAACCGAAAACATTCTGCATTTTATAGCCAAATGCCCTATATTAGAACAAAAAAGATTCCAAAACTTTAAAAAAAAACTATCGTAACAGAAAATTTTTATGTAACATAAAACAATATTTGTAAAATATATAACAACCTTTTCCGACAGACGACGTCATGTCATAGTCGTATATTCAATTTTGATTACTTAAAATGAATTCAAAATAAAGAACAATTAACTAACTAACTAACTAGTGGACAAAACTTCAAACTTCATTAAAATTTTATGATTTTGTTCAATTTTGCTCTTTTCAAGTTATTGTTTTTTAAACCAAAAAATAAAATTTTTTTAAGTTTTATGACTTACGACATTAGCCTATTCAATTCGAACATTTGTGTCCAATAGGATCCAGATCGGTACAAAACTTTAATTAATTTAATTAATCTAATGTCGCATGCAATAAAACATTAAGATTTTTAAATCATTAGATTAAAAAGAAAAACTTGAAAAGAGCAAAATTGAACAGAATCATAAAATTTGCAATGAAGCTTGAAATTTTGTCCCCTGTAAATTCGTCATTTCTTGACCAAACTTCTCTAGCAACCCATTCTTATTTTAGTAATTTTATAACCTCTCAATAAAAAGAAAGAAAAACATAGTCCGTTTAAAATTTTTAAAGATATTTGCATTTCAGTCACATCATCTTTTTTAAAAACACAAATAACGGTTATTTTGGAATATCTCAAAAACTGTTCCACTTTTGACAATTCTGACTTCATATTCGGATTCAGCGGAAAGTTTTACATAAAGATTAGTTGCCAGATTCATTTGGTCACGACCAAGGCCCATTGAAAAGGTCTGCGCAAGAAGCCTGATGATCATTGTTTATGTTCTTTTTAGTTGTCAAAAGTTGTTTACATTTTGCTTACATGTGCATGTATACGTTTGTGGTATTCCGCACATACACGTTTTTTCCTTTTGCTTTGTATATGTGGTAGTAAATTTTTGACAACTAAAAAGAATCGTTTTTTGTTTTTGTACAAGTAAGCAGACCTAATAGATGGGCCTTGGTCACGACTTTGTTGAAAATTTTCCACGTAGTGTAATCACCAGGCAAAGAATGCGAAGATATGTGAAAATTTCGGTGTTATTTTTTAATTTGGTTTTTTCTGGATTAAATATTAATGTTAAAGAAAACTAATACAGAGCAACATTGTTCATAAGATATAGCCCTAGAATATTTGTGAATAAGGTTTTTCTCTAAAATAAATATTACTGAAGTTATAAACACTTAAAGCCACCCATAGTGAGAAAAATAGCATTTTTAGCAAACTTTGTGGGCTCAAGGCACGCCTAATAACTATGCAAACGATCTAAAATTTCATATATATTGTTTTTTTCTAATTTGGAATCAATCTAAGGGGTTTCCCAAGTGAAAATACGAAAAATAAAAATAACGGTCACCCTACTGTATACTCTGTAGACATTTACATTCTTGGGGAAAATACTTAAGCTGGACGATAATAACACAGTGCAACAAAATTCGGTTTATCGCCGCAAGCCTCAACATTTGCAACGCGAAATGAAAGTAGGCTACTAGTAAAACAAATCTGCCAGAGGGTTTTGAAAAGTTAGTCCGGGTTCCCTAAAGTTTTTGAATTTTGGTTAAAGTCAAAAAAAAATATACTAAATGTACTTCTGTAGTGCGATTCACTATGCTTTTTAAGCCAAAATTGTTTCGTTTAAAAATGTTAACCACAAAATTAACCATTTTGCTATTCACTAACACTTTTAACGACATCTGCTGTTGCTTAAAGCCAGCTGTTTCAGTCAGCTGTTATTTTTAACAAAACAAATTGTGGTTTATTAACACCAACATTTTTGGTGTGGTTAAATCCGCTAAGAAAAGAGTTTATTTTTCGTTGTACCTATAAAGTCGATGAATATTATGGCTTTGGGGTACTTAGCCTAAAATTTATCCACTTCTTGTCACACACCAATTTTCCGTGGAGCCTCTCATTTATTTATCCTAAAACCAACAATTTAACTCAAATAAAACTAAAAATTTAATTTAATTAAAATTAAAATTAAAATACTAAAATAAAATAATAAAAATTAGTAATGTTTTACGCACTTTGCACAATATCATTTAAAATCTATAAATAAAAAGGTTTTTGTTTTGTTTTTTTATATTTTCTCTTTGTTATTTTATCCTATTTTGATGTTTCTCTTGGCAGAGTTGCCACGATATACCAATTTGCATAGAGATAAAAATAAAACTGTTTACCATTGTTATAAATAAGTTAGTGAATCACATAGTGGTTAGTGCAAACATCAAAATGTGTGGTTTAAGTTAACACTTTTTAAAGTGTTAAAAGTTAGTGAATCGCACTACTGAGCAAAAAGACTATTTCAGATGTTTTCAGTAGAATTGTATGGCGATTTTTTCTTAAAATATATTAACCCTCTAACACTCATTTTAAGGGGTCATTGTTGTCCTTTTTTAACTTCCACACTAAAACGGCACTTTAGAGGGGTAAAATGTTCTACGAATATTTTATGTATAAAATTTTACTAGGGGTCTTCTGAGACCCAAAGTTCTTGCAATGTATGTAAAACGGTGTTCAAGAAATTCAAAAATTTCAAGGACCTGAATTTCGAAAATCCGTTTTAATATTAACAATAATAACTACCTAACAGCTAAGCCAATTTTTCGCACACGCTCCCTTTCACCCTCGGTATTAACAAAAACACAGACTCAATGGAAAACCCACTAGTAAAAAGTTGTCAAAAGCCTCAAGTACAAGTTGGTAGAGACAGGTATATAACAGTGCTTAAGCAGGGGTCGCAGCCCTACCTCTTCAGCTGTTGCTTCTGACTCAAAAGTACCAACTTTTGATAGAATACACTTACAAAATCGTTTTGCTATTCTAGAGGATGAATCCTCTAAAGCACCAAACGTGATCAAATCGTCCAAGCCTCCCCCGATATGTCTTAGGGAGCAGAAATTAGCTAATAAACAGTTTGATCTCGGTGATAGGTGAAAATTCGTTTTACGTAGCTGCAATCAAGCGTGGTAGTATAAACGAGACAAAAATTCAAGTAAATCATGAGAATGATTTTTGTAAAATTATTAACAAATTTGAAGAACTTAAAAAAAGCTTTTATACATACCAACTGAAGAGCAGTAAAGGTTACCACCTGTTTCTACTAGAGCAGCTGTTCCCCTAAGATTTGAGATAAGAGAGATCGAAAAGGCTATTTGTGATTTAAACCCCAAGTTTTGATAAGATCAGCATAGCAAAGAAAATTATTCTTTTTATTTTTTATGCTATTTTACGCCCTGAATAATATCCCCAAAAGTGGAAGGTTTCCTAAGTTACCATGATACCTAAACCAGGAAAGGATCACAAAAAAGTTAAGTCATATAGGACTATAAGCTTACTTTCTAATATATCAAAGCTGTTTGAAAAGCTGTTAGTGTCAAGATTGACCCCAATTTTAAATGAAAATAGATGTATTCCTAATCACCAATTCGGCTTTAGAAGAGAACACAGCACAATTGAACAAACCCATCGAATAGTAAACGCAATAAGAAAAGCCTTTGAAGAAAGAAAATATTATTCCGCTCTCTTCATCGATGTTTCTCAAGCTTTTGATAAAGTCTGGCATGAAGGCATATTACATAAATTGAAGCAAAATTTACCAGCAAACACACACAAGCTGTTAGAAAGCTACTTAGTCAATCGTCAATTTATTATTACAGAAGGAAATTTCTTAAGTTCACCTCAGCCAATTGGCGCTGGAGTCCCACAAGGCAGCATTATGGGCCCTCTATTATTGTTAAGATCGGAGTTATTTTATTATTTATTTAATACAATATTTTATTACTTAGTATATCATTTAGTTCGCTATCTATTATTTCGTTATAACTAAACTTCTTAGGAATTGAAAATGTTTACTTTTAATTTTTGATATCGCCCTAATTATAATTGAATTTAATAATTTTGTAGCATTAAAGTTCATGAACATACAAACTTACAATCATGTATTCATTATTTTGTTGTTGCCCAAAAGAATTTTGTAAAGAATTGTATTTTTTCTTTGGTTTTTCTTTTAATTCTTCTTGCGTAGCGGTATTTAACTTTTTCGATTTTTTTGCATTGTGAATTTAAAAATATAATTTTTAAATAAACGAGCTTTATTATTCTTTTGTCGCTCTTAAGCAAAGCATGGTTTGTCTTTTTACTTAGTGAGACAGAATAGAGGAAACTTAATTGGTTTGCAATAAAAAGTAAAATACTTTACAAATCAATTACATCATTTTTAAAATCAAAATTCAAAATTACTCGGGCTCATCTGGCGCCACTTTTTTGCATAATATACGTGAATTTTGGCTTTTCACGTCAACATTTTTGGTGACCCCGACGTGATCGGTAAATATTTAAAATGAGTGTTGAACAATCTTTCAACAAACGTAAAGCAACAATACTGAGAAATCGTTTGCTCAGTATTCAAGATGATGTACAAAATTGTGACATCGATTCCTTAGATGAAGCCGCTTAAGTGTGAAACAAGAATTGCTGGAAAAACTGTATGCCGAGTTTGAAGTGGTATCCGACATATACACATTCACAAAAACAACTTTAACTCGAAAAATTTTGGCACTTCGCTTCAAGGAGAAACAGCAAGCAACATTGTTAAGGCAATCAACTGTAAATGAGTCGCAACCATCATTTTTGTTGCCCGTACAAAAAACACGATTGCCAATAATACAAATCCCTACATTTACTGGAGTTTACACGGAATGGCCAGACTTTTTTTCAATGTTTGAGACAGTTATTGGTGGTGATGAGGATTTGTCAAAAATAGAAAAATTTCAGCATCTTAAGACATGTGTAGCTGGCTCCACATTGGAGGCCATTCGTTCGTTGGAAATGAGTGACACAAATTTTGACAAGGCTATTGAAATTTTAAGAAATAGATTTGATAATAAACGTTTAAATTTTCAGGCACATATAAGAGACATTGTGGCAATCAGCAAGGTTGAAGCTGGGTCAGTCGGACAGTTGCGAAAATTAAGTGACAGCGTAAATTCTCATTTAAGGGCTCTACTTACTATGGGTACTAAAGAGCAAATAGCTGATTGTTTACTGATTCACCTGATTGGCCGAAAACTTGACGTGGCATCACAAACAAAATGGGAAGAGTCAACACCAGTAAATGAAATACCAACATAGGATCAAATGGCAAAATTTTTGCAAAATAGATGTCAAACTTTGGAAAACGTTGAGAATGGTGTGGTAAAGGAGGCAGCAAACAAACAGGTGGGCTCTAAGCAATTTTATCATACTAACAAAGGAAGAAATTCTTTAGTAGTCTCAACTAACTCACAAAAGGTATGCCCAATTTGCAATTCAATATCCCATGCAAATTATAGTTGCCCTCAATTTTTGTCGCAAACACCATCAGCAAGATTTAAAGAAGCTAAACGTTTAAATTTGTGCTTAAATTGCCTTAGAAAAGGGCATGTTGTGAAGGCATGTGTTTTAAATGGTTGTCGGCATTGCTCATTAAAGCACAACAGTCTGCTTCACTTGGAAGCTACAAACAATTTAAAACCCAATTTAGTAAATGAAGATTCTAATAAAGATTCAAAACGCAACCAAAATTTAAATTTTGAAGCTTCAACCTCGTCAAAAGATTCATGTTTACAAAACTCATTTCCACAATCGTCTTTGATAGGCTCGAGCAATCAATTTGACAACCAAGTTGATACAAAAACAACAATACTAGCTACGGCAATATTGCTAGTTCTCGACTCAGCCTCTCAGGCCCATTTTATTACATCCAATTTCGTAAACAAACTGCAATTAAAGCCCATTCGTGCAACTACACAAATAGCCGGAATTGGCCAATCAAATTTTGCATCTGGTAAAGTTGCTAATATTTTCATTCAATCTCGAACTTCAGGCAAGTCAGCATGTATAACATCTGTAGTTGTTTCGGCTATCGTAGAAAATCAGCCTCAATTTACAATAAACATTTCGAACTGGAGCATACCCAACAACATACAGCTTGCTGACCCGCTTTTTTACAAACCGCAACAGATTGATTTATTGTTAGGTGGAGACTTATTTTTTGAATCCCTGTGCAATGGAAAAATTCGAATTGGGCAAACGTTTCCATTTCTGCAAAATACTGAATTTGGTTGGGTTGTTGCTGGTGGGGGTATTCAATTACAAAAATATAAAAGTTGCTTATTAAATATTCGACCAAGCGAAAAGGCCAGTTATGAAAATAATTTAGATAAACTGATAAGCCGTTTCTGGGAAATAGAAAACCATATTGATGTTGTTTCAAAAATAACAAAAGAAGAAGTAGAATGCGAAAACCATTTTGTCCAAACATTCAAGCGTTTGACTTCAGGCCAGTATACAGTTCGCCTGCCATTTAAAACAAGCCCAACGGCTCTTGGTGAATCGTACCAGCATGCCCTCCGTCGTTTTAACAATTTTGAAAAACGTTTAAATCAGTCTCAAGACTTGAAAATTCAGTATAGCGCATTTATTAACGAATATATTGATCTTAAGCATATGTGCCTATTGGATAAAAATATTAAGATAAATTTTCTTCCTCATCATTGTGCAACTAAGTTGGAAAGTTCAACCACGAAATTGCGTGTTGTATTCGACGGATCTGCAAAAACTACTACAGGACTGTCGCTCAATGATATACTTATGTGTGGCCCGACAATTCAGCCTAATATTTTTGATCTATTACTACGTTTTCGTTCCTTCAATATTGCTGTAACAGGCGATATATGTAAAATGTGTAGATATATAGAAGTTGCCTATCCAGATAATTGTCTTCAGTGTATTTTGTGGCGAAATGGGGTTGATGGGCCTTTACAAATCTACAAATTGGAAGCCGTTACCTATGGCACAAAGTCTGCCTCGTTTCTTGCCGTTCGGACAATGCATCAATTAGCAAAAGACGAATGTCAGTTCTACCCTTTAGGCTCAAAAATAGTGTTGCGTGATTTTTACGTCGATGATATGATATCTGGTGGGGACTCTTTAAGCGAAGTCAATGAAATCCTAGAGCCAACAACACAGTTACTTAGCAAGGGAAAATTTAAAACTCGTAAATGGTGTTCGAATGACCCTCGTATTCTTAACAATATAAAAGATGAAGACAAGGAAAGGTTTTTAAAATTTCGAGATGGAAGTGATGTTACTAAAACGTTGGGATTGGCATGGGAGCCAAATGGCGAAAATTTTTTATTTTCGTTTGTTGTGAGAATGGTTCTATCAGCCATTGCAAGTTGCTATGACCCTCTTGGTCTTATCGGTCCAGCCATTGTAAAGGCAAAAATTTTTCTTCAACATTTGTGGAAGGAAAAAATTGAATGCGATGACAAATTACCCCAGGCCCTTAATACTGCTTGGCTTAATCTATGCTCCGAATTTTTAGAAGTAGAGAGGCGCGAATTTCCTAGAAAGGTTTTAAGGCCTGGAGGTACACACCAAATACATGCATTCTGCGATGCAAGTCTCTGTGCCTATGGTGTTTGTGTTTACATTCGAAGTGAAAGCAATGGCGTTGCGCATTCTAATCTTCTCTGCTCTAAATCTAGGGTTGCACCCACAAAGGTTTTAACGGTTCCCAAATTGGAATTATCAGCTGCGCTCCTGCTTGCTGAACTCGTACACTCAATATCGAAGTTGAATATTTTCGTTAGTGATATTTCTGTGGTTTTCATGGGCAACCGCGTATGTCTTAAAATAAAATTTTTTAGGAGAGCCGAAAAACCATTCTAGATCAAACTATGGGCTAGGTATTGCACTTTTTGAACTTTGTAATTGAGTTAAAAAAATCGGAATGGGTCTATCTGTTTTAAAAAATTTTTAGAACCATGTAAAGAGCGCTTAAAATTAAGCAATATGGCATCAACATTTCAAGATCGAAAAAATGGAGATACGCGGTTGCCCATGAAAACCACAGATTTATTGTTGGTCAGACTCAACAATTGTCCTATCGTGGATTCAAGAAGAGTCACCCAATTATCAAGTTTTCGTATCAAATCGTATCAGCCGTATACAATCTTTAACTGCAAATATGAAATGGCTTTATGTTCCGACAGCTTAGAACCCGGCTGATGTTTTATCAAGTGGCGCAAGTGCAGCAGAACTAACATCATCTGATTTTTGGATATCTGGCCCAGAATTTCTTAAGGAGGATGCAAAATCTTGGCCATCACAACCTACAGTAATAAAAAATTTGCCAGAAAAGCGTAAATCGGTTTTGGTTAGCACAACATCATTAATCGACCTGTCAATTAATTGCAAATATATTACATCGTTTGGAAAAATCTGCAGAGTTTTTGCTTACATATATAAGTCTGGTGGTGCAGGTGTTTCATGTCGAAAGGGTCTATTATCAACAACAGACGTGCAGGTACCATGTTATTAATTCGTATGGTTCAAAAAAGTCGATTTTTAAAAGAATATAAAGCTGTCACTTCAAGGTCAATCAATTTCATCATCAAGTTCGCTCATATCCTTAAACCCTTTTATTGATAATTTTGGCCTTCTTAGAGTGGGTGGTCGTCTTAAAAACGCACAACTTAATTCTGATGCTCGACAGCCCATAATTTTTCCTAAACAACATCCCTTAACAGACTCAATGATTGCGTATTTTCATCAAAGGAATCTTCATGCTGGTCCACAGTCTTTGTTGGCAACAATAAGATTGCAGTTTTGGCCCATTGGGGGCAGAAAAGAGGTCAGTCGTATTATTAATAAATGCATTCGTTGTCTGCGCTTACGTCCTCGCATAGTAGAGCACATAATGGGCAATCTTCCCAAAGACAGATTTGAAGGCTCTCGAGCATTTTTGGTAACAGGAGTTGATTTTTGTGGCCCAATATTATACCGTTCAGAAATTCGCACACGAGCTCCAATTAAATGTTATATTTGCCTTTTTATTTGTTTCAGCACCAAGGCTGTTTATCTTGAGCTGGTCAAAGATTTGTCTACCCAAGGTTTCTTAGCAGCGCTTAAACGTTTTATTAGCATTCGAGGCAGACCCAAAACCATTTGGTCTGATAATGCCACAAATTTTGTAGGCTCAAAAAATGAAATGGCCGAACTTAAAAGATTATTTTTGAGCCAGCAGCACTTAAAGGCAGTTCATGATCAATGTTTGGAAGATAATATAGATTGGAAATTCATACCACCAAGATCACCCCACTTCGGAGGCCTCTGCGAGGCTTCAATCAAGATTGCAAAGCTTCATCTTCTACGTACGCTTGGGCAATCAATTCTAGACTTTGATGAGCTTCGAACTCTCGTTTATCAAATTTCAGCAATCATGAACTCTCGTCCTCTGTGCCCACTTTCTGAAGATCCTGATGATTTTAATATTCTGACACCTGCTCATTTTTTAATCGGCGCCCCATTTACTTCAGTTGTAGAGCCAGATGTAACAATGCTAAACATGAATCGTCTGGATCGTTGGCAGCGTGTGTGCTATATGCAACAATTTTTTTGGAAACAATGGAGTACTGAGTATTTGACAATTCTTCAACAGAGAACTAAGTGGCAAGTTGCTGCAGATAACATTAAAATAGGTACCATGGTGCTGCTAAAAGAGGAAAATCAACCACCACCTAAATGGCAATTGGGTCGCGTAACGGAAGTTATAAAAGGTGACGATGGCTTTGTACGAGTTGCTGTTATAAAAACGGTCAATGGCTTGGTTTGACGAGCAGTTTCAAAAATTGGCTACTTATTCAATGATGAGGTTGAATTCCCAAGGAATTCAACGGGGACAGGATGTTAAGATCGGAGTTAGTTTATTATTTATTTAATACAATATTTTATTACTTAGTATATCATTTAGTCCGCTATCTATTATTTCGTTATAACTAAACTTCTTAGGAATTGAAAATGTTTACTTTTAATTTTTGATATCGCCCTTATTATAATTGAATTTAATAATTTTGTAGCATTAAAGTTCATGAACATACAAACTTACATACATGTATTCATTATTTTGTTGTTGCCCAAAAGAATTTTGTAAAGAATTGTATTTTTTCTTTGGTTTTTCTTTTAATTCTTCTTGCGTAGCGGTATTTAACTTTTTTGATTTTTATGCATTGTGAATTTAAAAATATAATTTTTAAATTAACGCGTTTTATTATACTTTTGTCGCTCTTAAGCAAAGCATGGTTTGTCTTTTTACTTAGTGAGACAGAATAGAGGAAACTTAATTGGTTTGCAATAAAAAGTAAAATACTTTACAAATCAATTACATCATTTTTAAAATCAAAATTCAAAATTACTCGGGCGTGAATTTTGGCTATTCACGTCAACAATTATACTTAATTTATACTTCGGACAAGCAAACAAACACCTACACACAAACTTCAACATTTACAGACGATACAGCTTTTCACGAAAACTGTTACGAAACATCTCGTTACTTACAGGATCATATATTTCAACTAGAAATATGGTTAAGACAATGGATGATAATAGTCAATTAGCAAAAATGCGTACATATAACATTCATCTTGCGCCGGAAATCTTGCCCCCCTATTACAATCAATAATCAAATAATTCCTCAACATTCGCATGTAAAAATCTCGGTATACACCTGGATCGATTAACATGGAAATGCCATATAGAGGCAAAATTAGCTCAAATGAAACTAAAAGCCATTCAAATTCATTGGCTTATTGGAAGAAATTCTGTCCTAAGTCTCGATTGCAAGCTTCTACTTTACAACTCTATTTTAAAGCCTATCCGGTGCTACATTATTCAACTATGGGGCACTGCCTCGGCCTCTAATATGGAAAAAACTCAAAGGCGCCAAAAAAACTTCTTCGAATAATTACAGCCGCTCCCTGGTATGTTAAAAACTCAAACATTCATATGGATCTCAATGTGCCATTAGTAAAAACTATGATTACAAAATATGCAATAAAATATATAAAAAGGCTTGAACAACACCCAAATCCACTAGATCGGAATATATTTTAAATCATGGCGGCCACACTCGCTTAAGAAGAAGAGACACTGCAGCACTCACCCAATCAGAACAGCGATAAACACCTATATATGTGAACATGAACCGTGATGACGAAATTTTGTCTGGGACTGGCTGGACATATATAATGTATTAGGATAAGATTTAATTAATTACACTACGCCACAAAAAAAATGAACCTCAAAAATTAGATATTTTCTAAGCTAAATTGCGGCTGCTGATCAAGAATATGGCATTCATTTATACTGTTCCGCAGTGTAATAGTAGCATTCTTTAAAAAAATTTTTTTGTTACACAGTGTAATTAAACGATTTTGGATTAAACTTAATTCCTTGGTCGTTAAAAACGCGTCAGAATCGACGTCGCGTTTACGTATTCATTACAGTAACGAAAGCAATAACAGATTACTCTAAGTGCTAGTGCAAATGTGGAGACACTTTCCAATATATCGTCAGTGTTGGTGCTTGGATGAATAACCCCGCTTATAACTGCGTGAAGTGTAGATACCTTTTTAGTTGCTAGGTCGATGGAATCAAACTCGCGTGGCTTCGGCCAAATAACGAGAGGCTGGCTCAGAAGGTAGGTCCATGCCACCATAATGTGCTTTCAATGAGTTCTTGCGAGTTACAACCACTGCTGCTGGCAATTCGTTGATTGTTGTTATACAATTTGCCACAAAAGTTTTCAAAGTTAGTGGTGATTTTTGTATCTATCCGACGACTATAGAGAAGTTCGTCCACAAATATAGTTCGAAGTTGAACTTTACATTTTTTCTAATGCCCTCTACTAATTTAGCTAGCAGGGCCGCCCCGCACAATCCAAGATTTACAAGTTTTTTCTAAAATTTGTATTCTCTCAGTTGGAAATCCATTTAGTTGTGGCCATGTGGGCTATTCGCGATGTTTTTTTTAGAGAAACCTCCCACTCTTGTCTGCTTAATTATAATATATTTGGGTTATTATATACATACATATATATTGACAATTATATTGGAGGTAAAAATTTAGCAAAAACCTATTTAAGCCACTTTTTTTTATTTTATTACGATATATATTTTTTTCGATTTTTTTATTTTTATAAAAAGATTTATTCTAAATCGTAACTACGTAAGTTAAGCTAGCTCATCAGTGTTGCCAATTTAGCCATTTTGTGGCTAGATTTAGCCATTTTTCACCCTGTTTAGCCATTAAAAAATGAGTTTAGCCATTAGGCATTTTCCAACATGTCAAGCCATAAATTAGCCATAAACATTTTTAACAATTTAAATTTTAAGAAAGGTCTGGCAACCTTGTCGTGATTTGACTTAAAAAAAATCTTACTAGAAGATTACAAAATATAAAAATAAACATTTGTGATAGAAATTTTATTCAAAATTATCTAATATTTGATTTTAAGTGGAGATAAACACATGCTCTATCTGTGTAAATTAAAAAGCAATGGTTGGAAATAAGCGTAAAAGTTTAATTAACAAAAATAAAATTATCTGTTTGCAATGCAAGACAGAAGTGTTGGAAAGCGAAGATTGTTTACAGTGTGATGGTTGCAGTAAAAATCTCCATTCAATATGCGCGAAAATGGACAAAAAAAGAATAGACAAACTACTTAATAATCCATCTCTTGAATATAAATGTCATTTCTGTGAGCCAAATGAGAGCAATGTTGTGGTTAGAGAACTGGCAGAAATAAAAACAAAGCTTAATCAGCTAGATGATATTAGGGAGGCTGTTAAGTTTATGTCCTCACAATATGACTCAATTTTAAAGGGGCTTGCAACAAACACAAAAAAAATTAATTCTTTACAAACAGAAAATAATTTCCTTCGTGATGAAGTTAAGCAATTAAAATCTTCTGTGAAATATTTAAATGATATTAGAGTTCAGAATGATTGTATTGTTAATGGTGTAAAAGTTACACACGGTGATTTGAAGGCTGTGGATGTAGTATTGGATATTGCTAAAAAAATTGGTGCAGATATTTGTGAGAATGAGATTGAAGATGCCTATTTTTTGCCAAATCGTAATAAGAAAAATGAAAAGAAGTCTATAGTTATGAAGTTTACGAACAAGAAAAGCAAAAAAGTTTTTATGAATGAGGAATCTAAAATGAAGAAAATGGATGATCTAAAAACTGTTTATATAAATGATTTGATGTGCAGGGAAACTTTGGAGGTTTTTAATCATGCTAAATCTTTAAAGACTGTCGGTTATAAATTTGTTTATGCTAGAGGTGGAAATATAGTTGCGAAGAAAACATTTGAGTCCAACCCAATCCGCATTAAGTCAATGGATGACGTTGATCGTATTTTAACAGCCTCGGCTGGTGGCTCAAAGAGAGGTCGTACTTCTGAAGTTGTCATTGTCGATGGAGATGGCGATGGCGATAATGGTGATAGTAATGATGATGATGATGATGATGGGGAAAGTGATGGTATTGCTTTTGAATCTCCCAATTAAAATTAAAGTAATAGATTTATTTTTCTTGTTTAGTTGTTAATATTTTTAAATGATTTCTAAATATTTTAATAACTTAAATGCATATAATAACTTTATTAATAAAAAAAGCAGCCAGTTTTTTAATATATTATCAGTTAATATAAGAAGCGTTTCTTCAATAAGTAAATGGAATAAATTTAAATATAAATTAAGCCAAATTAAAAGATTACCCGATGTAATAACTGTACAAGAAACCTGGTTCAGCAGGGAATGCCTTGACATTTACTGGATTCCAGGTTATGAAGGGATACATTCTTGCAGGGATGATGGGTATGGAGGTAATTCTGTTTTCGTTAAATCTCAATTAAGGTATAATGTACCTCAAAATCTTAGCGGGGAGTATCTGAACGTTGTGGCGATAGAGCTGGTGGATATCAAAATAGGTAATAAACCTCTGATCATAACATCTGTTTATAGATCACAGAAATGCAATATACAAACACTACTTATGAAAGTGGATAATCTTCTTCATGTATATATTGGTTATCCTTGTATGTTTGTTGGTGATGTTAATGTGGATGTTTTGACTAGCAGCAGAAACAAAAGCCTATTGTTCGATTTGTTTTCGGAATACAATATGCGTTCTTGTCATTCTTTAGTAACGAGACCACAAACAAACACATCTATTGACTGTGTGTTTACAAATTTATCCCATGATGTTTTTGTACATTCAATTGAGAATGAATTAAGTGATCATAACATGATAAGTTGTGGTTTTGAAAAGGAAATAATGATCCAAAATACATTTATTGAAAAAAAATATAAAATTGTTTACGAGCAATTTGGTAATTACTTAGATGAAAATTTAATAATGTCAGACACATGTAGAGGATCTTCAGATTTGTGTGATATGTTAATTAACACTTTTTCAGCTGCAACATTACATTGTACGAAAGTTATAACTAAACGCTCAACAATACGTAAAAAACTAACCCCTTGGATAACGGAAAATTTGCTATCTTTAATCGCCTTCAAAGAAACGTTATTAAAAGCTAGAAGAAAAAATCGAAGCAATAAGACTCTGGCTAATCAACTTAGAAGAATAAGTAGAATAATAAAAAATTGTAACAATACGCTTATGAATGATTATTATAAGAACCACTTGCAATTGTGCTGTGGTGATACAAAAAAAACTTGGCAGGTTTTAAACAGAGAGCTTGGTCGTAATAACCGTTCTGTAAAAAACGTTGTAAATGAAGATGGGGATATTTTGACAGTTGACGAAGAGAAAGCTATGGCATTTAATGATTTTTTTTCTAAATCTGTAAACAATATACAATCAAAAATACCAGTTAATGTGGATGATGACGTTAATTTTTACCGTACCTTAATACCTCAAAGAAATACTTTTGCTCTGAAAAAGGTAAGCAAAATGATTACTGAAGAAGTTTTAAATAATTTAAAAAGCAATAAAAGTCCAGGTTATGATGGAATAACTCCAAAGATGTTATTGACAAGAACTAATTTAGTAGCTGATATAATAACTGTTGCTTTTAATAGTATGATTGATGAAGGAAGTTTTCCTAATGCTTTAAAAATACATAAAATAACACCAATACCTAAAATTATTGGATCAAATAATATTGAAAATTTTCGGCCTATATCGGTTTTAAATACTGTTGATAAGATATTTGAGAAACTTATTTGTTACCAACTCTCTGATTATCTTGAAAGACACAACATATTGTTTGAAAATCAGTTTGGATTTAAGAAAAGAACTGGAACTGAGGAAGCAGTGGTTAGCGTTGTTGAATATTTATGTAGTGAGCTGGATGCGGGATTTTGTGGCGTTGCAGGTGTCTTTTTTGATTACTCCAAAGCATTTGATGTAGTAAATCACAATATTTTAATGAAAAAGCTCAGAACAATTGGATTAATGAGCAAAACTTTGGATATTTTTTTGCATTATTTATCAAACAGAAAGCAGTTTGTTCAGGTGGGTGAGTCAAAAAGTAATATGAAGCCTGTAACTTGCGGTGTTCCCCAGGGGAGTGTCCTTGGCCCGTTGCTCTTTAAAATTTTTATTAATGACATATCCAATATAAACTTTAATGGAAAATTATTCATGTATGCTGATGATGTTTGCATGTTTTACAGATATAATCATTTAAAGGTTTTGCAGGCCCAGATTGAGTACGATGCTGCAATACTATCGGAGTTCTCGAGACTCAATAGACTTATTCTTAATACAGATAAGACAAAGTTAATAATATTTAAACCATATCGTTCTAGAAATGAGGAAAAGATAACTGCTCACATAGATGGTAGTTTGATTACTGAGTCTGATATGGTGAAATATTTAGGAGTAAACTTGAACCACAACTTACTATGGGATTGTCATATAAACATGCTTAAGTCAAAAATTTCTTCCGGGATTGGTATTCTCTACAAATTAAAAAATAAGCTCAACCCTGATGTAAAAATGTTGCTTTACCAGTCACTTGTACGTTCCCACTTACCATATCTTCCAATAATATACGGGTGTAGAATTAATCAGTCGTTGAAATCTCTCCAGTCTGCTCAAAATAAAGCTCTAAAGCTTGTTTTTAATCTTCCTATAACCCATTCTACGTTGGAACTTTTTACAACTCATGCTAAAAATATTTTGCCTATTCGAGGTCTATATAAACATAAAATCTTAACGTATGTTTTTAAATCATTGAGAGGAAATTCCCAACAATCCATTCAGTTTACCCAAAATGTATTTAATACGAGACGTAATACCAGACAAGGCTCAAATTTAAGTTCAGTAAGATGTCGTCTAGACCTGACTAAACAACGTATTGCTTTTGCTGGCCCACATGAGTATAATCAACTACCAGTTGACTTACGAAATATACAGGTTCTTTCAACGTTTAAGAACCGCGTTAAAAGCTATTTACTTCAAAACGTAGAAACGCTTCTTATGTAAATTTCTTATGTTAAATTTTTTTTTCTTTTTTTTAACTTCATTTCATTATTTCAAAAAATAAAATATATATGTATGTATATTATGTAAATAATCTTCTAATCATATCATGTAAAGTTGCCTACTATAGCCTCTTTTAAGCCTGTAAGGCGCTGAGGCGTTAACTTTAGCCAATTGTTACCTAATTTTTTTATTGAATTAATAAAATATATATATAAAAAAAAAAAAGAAAAAAATGCCTTTAATTTAAATCAAAACTTTTACAAATGCTGGAAATCGCTAAAAAAAAAAAGAGGATGAAACATCATTCAAAGTAAAGGGTGGTTAAATTGTAAGGGCCGATGTTGAATGTGAACCACACCTAAACGCCAAGTTTTTTTCCGAATTTTATTTGACATTTCTCTATTTCAGACTTACTCAATTTGAACCATGGAGAGATACACAATCCAACAACGTGTTAAAGTTATCCAGACTTATTATGAAAATGGATGATAAATTTCGAAGAAAATCATCTTCAGTGATGAGGCACATTTTCACCTCAGTGGATTTGTCGATAAGCAGAATTTCCGCATTTGGGCGAATAATAATCCAAGAGTGATTGTCGAAAAACCAATGCACCCACAAAGAGTGACTGTTTGGTGCGGTTTATGGGCTGGCGGCATCATCGGGCTGTATTTTTTCCAAAATGAGGCCGGTCAGGCAGTTACTGTGAATGGTGTTCGCTATCGTGAGATAATAACGAACTTTTTATGGCCTGAATTGGAAGATATGGATGTGGACGATATGTGGTTTCAGCAGGACGGTGCCACTTGCCACACAGCTAACGAAACAATGGCTCTTTTGCGCAACAAATTCAATGGCCGTGTTATCGCACGTAATGGCGATGTCAATTGGCCGCCAAGATCATGTGATTTGACACCGTTGGACTTTTTTCTTTGGGGTTATTTGAAAGAAAAGGTGTACGTCGATAAGCCAGCAACAATTCAAGAGCTAAAGGATGAGATAATTCGGCACATTAACGGCATAGAACCTCCATTATGCCTCAGGGTCATCAAAAATTTGGACCATCGGATGGAGGTGTGCCGCCGTGGTCGCGGCGCCCATTTGGCCGATATTTTGTTCCATACATAATTGAGTAATACCAATATATCATAATAAAATAAAATTACAATAATTTCTTAAATAGTTTGTGTTTTATTCAAAATCAACATCGGCCCTTGAAATTTAACCACCCTTTAAATGAACAGTATTCCAATATTAAATTTATAAAATGGATCAACATAAACATCAGTGTTTCTTTCTGGTTGCAAGTATTTCAATAAAGAGATGCAGGCGGCAACACATTTTTTTTAGAAATTGCAGAATTGACTAAAAAGTTGCTCTCACTTCCATGGTCTAATGCTGAAGTAGAGAGGGTATTTAGCCAAGTAAACATCGTTAAAAGTAATTTAAGAAAAAGGTTACATTTAGCAACTGTTTATTCGATTTCATCAATTACGTAAACATGTTAACCATAACAATAAAATATTTATACCAACACTACAACAGTGGTACCCTCATGCGTTTGTACTGATGTTTGTAACACCTTTAAATATTGGTCCTAAGACCTCCTTTACGTATATCGATTGACTCAGAATTACTTTCTGAGTCGAATTAACGATGTTTGTCCGGCTGGATGGCTGTCCATGTTAACCTTGTGCGCAAAGTACAGGTCGTAATTTGGAGATTATTTGACAAAATTTGGTACATAGGTTCTAATGTGGTGAAGGGTATCGTATAGTCGGGGTTGACCAACAATACTTTTTAACTTGTTTTTAATTGTTGATCTGGACTCAAAAGGTTGGGTAAATGTTGTTGTGATTATGATTTACCTTCAAATCATTAAAAACTAATGCTTCCTATGAGATGAACAATAACGACATCAAATTTATCGATGATTTAATTTTTAATATCTATACAAATTTTAATTTACGTTTATTCTTATTAAACAAATTGATCTTAACTTACAATTTCATCGTAAGCAACTTTAAATAAATAATTTCTGTGTTGTTATTGAATTTTAATAGGCTTTTATTTAAAAAAAACTTTTAGCCATTTTTCCCTGTAAATTTAGCCATTTTTGGTCACCAAGTTTTGGCAGCACTTTAGCTCATTAATATGATTATAAGAAGAGTTTTGGCACCTGGTATTAAAGTTTTCATTTAGTCTTGAAAGTCTATCCTTAACTAATTCTATATCTGCAAGAGAATGGAGGCGAGCTGTTGAATAAAACCAAGAAAGGTTATATATTAGTTTTAATAATTTATTCTGCGATATTTGTAACTTGTTTAAGTGACATTTAGCACTGTTCGACCAAACAGGGGTGCGTAGTAAATAACGGCGTGAAATATTAATTTCAGTGTTAACATTTTATTGCTTATGCTTAAAGCAGAATTTCTATTAATAAAAGGTTATAGCATGCGTGTGAGTATATTTACCTTATTTATTATATAATATATATATAATGGAGTCCAGTATCAGTCCAAGATATTTAACTTTCTCTTGCCATTAAATAGAGCAATTATTAAACATAATGTTGCTTTGAGGTAAAAAAACGTGCTTTACGCTTCCTGGAAAAATATATTTCCTGTGTTTTGTCAGAATTTAACATTATTTTCCACTTGTTAAAATAACATTGTAATTCTCTTAAAGCTCTCTGCAAGTTGTTTAATACATCTATCGAGAGTATTTCGGAGCTGAGAACCGCTGTGTCATCTGCAAAGACTGACACAGTGCAGTAATCTGAAGTGTACAAGTTATAAAGAATTGGAGACAAACAAGAGCCTTGCGGACAACCTGCTGCAATAGAATATAAATTAGAAGAAGTCGAACCAATATAGACTTTGAAGGAGCGTAATTTAAGAAAACTTTGAACTATATTTATAAGTTGCATGGGAAATCCAAAATTTATCATTTTAAAAATCAGGCCGTCATGCCATACTGAGTCAAATGCAGCTTTGACATCTAGTAATAGCATACCAGTTGATTTTTGAGCATTAAAATTTTTTCCTTACTAAGTTTCTTATTCTAATTAATGGATTGTGTTCCCGGCGAAAGCCAAATTGCTGAGGAGGGATTATATTATTTATTTCCAAAAAGTTCAATAACTTCTCTTTCATCATTTTTTTCAAAAATTTTACTAATAGGGGATAGTAGGCTTATAGGGCGGTACGATGAAGGAATATCAGGTGTTTTTTTTTTTTTGTTTTTTATAGGAATAACTTTGGATGCCTTAAACTCATCAGGAAAATAACAGATTTTTAAACACCCATTTATTATAATAGTCAAGAGCTTAAGAGCTTTACCAGAAAGCTTTAACAAATATTAAACAAATATTATTGATCCTTTTTAATAATTGCAGAGACTTCTGAAATGTTGGTTAGAAATTCATCTGTAAGAACTGGATTTGAATTTCTTAACGATTCGAGAGCATTGTGGACTGGGAATTCGTATATATATCACCAGAATTAGTAGAAATTGAGTGATTCAATGCAAATGTTTGAGCCAAAATTTCACTTTTTTCCCGATTTGCAGTATAAATATTATCAAGGGTTGAAAACAAGTGCTCCCAGGATTTGTTTCTATGTTTAGTTATTTCTTCCTTGATTTTTTGATTTAATAAATTCATTTCGTGTTTGTCATTTAATTTCTGAATCTTTGCCCGTCTCTCCTGATACTGTTTCTTCTTCGAATTAAACTCTTTAAGAATTGTGGTAATGGTTTGCTCTTTTGTGAACATTGTTTTTTCGGTACTCTAAAATCCGCTGCATAATTAATAGCTAGCTTGAAATCTAATAACAGATTATCAATATGTTCAGTATTTTCGATTTTACCTTAATTAGGTAAAGTCAGTGTTCTGTTTAGCAGCCTAGAGAAGCGTTTCCAATTAGCATTTACAAAATCATATTTGAAAATTGTAGTAGTGTTATAACAGCTGTTTAACATGACTTTGACTGGAAGGTGATCTGAGCTTAAATCGGTTATGACTTCGGCGTGAGACAATAAACCAGGCACATTTGTTAAAAATAAATCTAATGTAGAACCTTGCCTGTTTGCACTAGCAGGTAAGTATGTAAAGTCATTTGGATACACTATATCAATGTCATATGAGTCTAGCTTTTCGTAGAAGATGTTTCTTATCCATTGGCAGTTAAAATCACCGCCTAATAAGTACCTGTCGTCTCGACTTAGTTTAAAAATATCGGAAGCAAATTTTCTTTTTCTAACTCCGTTATTACCCATTAATCCACCAGGAAAATAGCATGAATAAATATGTATACTATGTGAAGTAGTAAAAATTTTAATACCGATATTTTCAACCAGTACCTCGTTTCTGTATTTCTCGCAAACTAAAATGTCTCACATTAAGTGTGAAACAAAAAATTCCATCGTTTCTTGATTTGTGAGATAAAAGTGTTTCTGTATTTGAATGCGAAAACAGACACCACAAATTCTGTTTATACTGGAATATTTCCAGTCATCAAATGTCAAATGCAACCGAAACGTCAACAAAGTAAATAAATAATAACAAAACCAAAAAGTGAAGGAATCAAGAAATTAATAAAATAACAATTATAAAGTAAAGGGTAACAAAAATTTAATATAACAAATTACAACAATTGTGTTTTATTTATTTTAGCAAGTGAAAAAGAAAAGTGTATAGTGCGGCACTAATAACTGCTGAACAGTTTGATCGGCGATATATGTTGCGTCTTTATCGCCAACAACTAAGGGATGCAACGGACCCATTCAGCATTCCGGAGCAGCGATCTTTATCGTTTGAGCGGAGATGCTGCTCTTGTCCTCTTTAATGAGTTAAGTCCCTAGATGTCGAAGTGTGTTAAAAAAACGTTTATACCACAACCCATTCGAATGTGCACAGCGCTACATTTCTTTGCGACTGGTTCCTACTATAGAGACATTAGATAGGACTTTACAGCTTCTGTAAGCAAAAGTGTTGTTTGCATACGTATGTAAAAGGTATGTACAATTTAGATTTTGGTAACGATTTCCAGATTCTATGAAAAGACTGGTTTTCCTGGAGTAATATTGGCCATTGACTGTACGCATGTCCGTATTAAAAAACCAAAACAAGAAGTTGAGGCATCCTATTTAAACAGAAAAGGCTACCACTCGCACAAATGTGCTCTTTCCAACACATTTTCCATGACCTTTCGCAAAACTTCCGGTGTTATGTTGTTAATTTCGTCTCGAATATTGGTTTTTAATTCCTCAATAGTCCTAGGCATATTAACATAAACTTTCCTTTTTAAATAACCCCAAAGGAAACAGTCTGGAGCGGTTAAATCCGGGGAACGCGGAGGCCAATTAAAATTGCTTCTACGCGAAATTATTCTTTCACCAAAGATGTCGCGTAAAAGAGCCATTGTGGCCCTCGCAGTGTGCGCTGTGGCTCCATTCTATTGGAACCATATTTGCGGATGGTTTTCCACGGCTGGCCTTACAAAATTTTCTGAAGAAACACGCACCAAACAGTACACTTAACTGGGTGTAATTGTCGTTGATGAAGTACTCTTGGGTTTTCCGTAGCCCATATCCTACAGTTTTGCTTGTTAACGAACCCATTTAATTGGAAATGGGCTTTGTCACTCATAACTAAGTTATGAATTAAATTAGGATTCTCTTGTGCTTTTTGCTGGAAATAAATTGCATAGTCAAGTCGTTGCTGGTAATCTGCCGGTTTCAATTCTTGGACAAGTTGAATTTTGCATGGAAACATTCTTATGTTATACAAAATTCGCTGCAGCGACCCTCTTGAGAGGCCAAGTTGTGTCGAACGTCTCCTGGTTGATGTTTCTGGATCCTCCCGAATACTCTCCTGTACCACTTGAATATTGTCAAACGTGTGGACAGTTCGTGGTCTGCCGGAACCAGAAGGTTCCTTACTGCTCCTTGTTGTCGAAAATTTGCAACCAGACGGATTATTGTTGACTGAGAGGGTGCAACCCGCACATTAAATTGACGACGGTATGCACGCTGAGTCAACACAATGGACCGTTGATTTGAAAAGTAAATTTCAACGATTTGGGCACGTTGTTCAGTTGTGTATTGCTCCATTATAAATTGTCCAAGTCTTCTTTACAAAATACTGAAAAGAAAAGAAAAATTATAATAAAAAAGTTATAAGGAATTCACACCACTTCAGTCTTTCTGAGCCACCCCGTACGTAGAAAAAATGCGTCCATATTAATAAAAAACTTTTAAAACCTTGTATAGACTAAAATTGCACATATGAAATAATTTTGTCTGTATTAATACATTTTTAAAAACAATTTAATAAACATAAGAAAAATATTTGAATAACTAAAACCCTAAATTACCGGTTAAGTAGATTTTTGTATGTTAAATTCATTTGGGTTAACTAATTTTGAAAAGTTCAACGTTACAACACAATTAATGCACCATTTATAACATTTTAGTATTTTTTAATTATAACTATGGGTGCGTGAAGTAAATGTGGACCAAAAAATTGTGAAATACTCCACAAAAATAATAGTCACACAATAATAAATTTAATAATTATTCTTTTATCTCCGCAGCCTTCGGCCGAGCGCAAGGATTCTTCTCTACGGTATAACAAACACAGTCTTCGCAAAATAAAGCTTCTCCGCGTAGCAGGCCTTCCTCCGGGCGAACAGATTTTCTCCTCTGTGGTATAACAAACACCGGCTGCGCTTACTAAAGCTTTTTTGCATAAATATATATATATTGGTTTTTATGCTTATTTAAAACTTTTGTTTGTTTCGCCATTTTATTTTTCCATTCCCCTATGTACTTTTTTATTTATTTGGAGCTGCGTTGGTAAACTAGATTTAAGCCAAAGAAATTGATAAATTGGTTAGTATTTTTTGGATGTTTCCGGCAGTCTCCGGCAGGGGGCTGCTGCCATACAATTTCAATAAAACAAACCGACCTAGGTATCTATCAAGTAAGATTTTTCAACCGGGAGGTGTTAATTTCGCGTTCTAAAGGTTTGTTTGGCATCAATTGTATGAAAATAAGAAGTTTTGACATGAAAAAATAGCTTCAAGCTCTTAAATAAATAGGTTAGTTATGTGATGAGCATTTCATGAGTTGTTATCTAATCCGTAAATGAGCCTAATAGAATTCAGTAGACCCTCCTACACGTCTGAAAATGCTAGTTGGGTACATGTGGACATATACATACATACATATATATAATAAATCTTACCTTTTTCCATTGCTCTACACTCTTTTCACCACCACCCAAAGAGTTTAGAGAAACTTTTAGAGACTCCCATTGCTCCTTAATATTTAAATTTGCATTTAGTTTGTCAAACTGACCTCTAGCAAACTCTAAATTTGAGGACATGTGTTCCACTGCTTCTGCTGTTTAGAAATTCTTTCTTTTTTCAATTAAAATTAAGAAGCAATAATTAACTTCTGTACATGTACATACATACATACATATACATTATTATTTTTCAAGAATTTTTGCTACTTACTTTTTCGGCAGATTTGGTCTCCATTTTTATTTTACGCATGTACTATGTTTATTCTTAATATATTTAATTTAAAAAATCTAAAGGTATTTTCTTTTAATTCAGCTTTTCTCGCACCAATTTCAAATGTAGCTTATTTTGACAGGTGTTGCCAGAAATTTCTCGCAAAATATTGTTACAGAAACACTTTTTCTCACATCTTTCCAATAATTGCTGGAAAATTATTAAAATGACAGATAATTCTCGAAAAGTAGAGATACAGAAACACTTGTGTGAAAAAACCATTTTTTGTTTCACGTTCCATGCAGAAAATGTTTAGATGCGAGAAATACAGAAACGAGCTACAAGTCAGTGTTTAAAATTGGGAGTAACTGATGGGGGACATCCTTTTCACTATAATTGCAACCCCACCATCTCTCGAATTTACTCTGTCATTTCTGTATATCTTAAATTGATTATGACTTATAGATTTATCTGGTCGTAGCCCTGTTTCTGTTAATGAACAGATTTGTACGTTACGAGAAATTAAGAAATGAAGTAACTCTAAACTTTTGTTCCTAACACCCCTTGCGTTCCAAGTTATTATGCAGATGCCATTGTTACTCATTATGATAAAAATTTAATAGTTAGACTGGTTACAACTTCAAATTGCTCAGTCTTTGACCTCAGAGCCTTCTATTCTCGAATCAGTTTTTAATTTCTCCGAAGCCAGTTGAAAATTATCATCTACCAAGTCGAAATCTTTTATGACTTGGTAGGTCTCCCCCCTCATTTTGCTTTGCAAATAATATAATATAAACTTGGAGTGTCCGCCCAAAAAATTTTGTATTTCGCATGCCGGCAACTTTAATGTCCCGGTCTGGGGGCATTAGGCTTAGGCATTTTGGGACACCGGAATTGCCATGTCTAGACGATATGTCTAATGTGGGACTAAAATCGATCTCTCTGTTCTGCAGTGAGTCGGGGTGGTAAGAGGCTGCATTGGCCTCTGGGGAATAGTCTGGTGAATACTGGCTGACTCTTGTCACTTTCTAGGCGTATTACAAGGGAACCGCTATAAAGACCCAAGTGAGTCGTCGTCGTGGCGGCTGCCAATTGAACCTAACCTAGCCTTACACTCACCTTAAATAATTTGGTCTCTTATAATTTATTATTAGGGAACCTCTGGCACACAATAAATGTGCAAATGTTGTGACGTCACAACAACTTGTATTGTTACGGTTTTATTTTTTTGTTTAAAATGCCTTGCCGTTGTTGATGTTGTTGTAACCAGTGTTTAAAATTCAGTCGCCAGTTTGTATTTTCAAACGGGCAACTATACTGAAAATAGTTCAATTTTCATCCACATTCATACTTAAATCAGTTGAACTGTGTGCGCACAGTTACTGAAAAAAAAGTAACACAATTTACTTTTTTTTCAGCAGTCAAAAGAATCAGCAGCCGACTCTCTTCATTTTTAACACACACACTGCTGAACTTGGGACTGAAACACAGCAGTTGATGTGTTTACAGTTGACGTAAACTCTTTTTTTTAGTTTACTAAACAACCACAGAATACTAACAGAACTGAAAAAAGTGACGTGTGAAAAAGGCCCAAATCAGTTGCGAGGGCAGCTTTCGAAGAAAGAGACAAAAAGCTTTTTTTGGTGGTGAAGTGGCAATGTGTAAAAACAGGCAGCAACAATCAACACAAATGGCATGATCAAAACAAAAATAACAAAACACAGACCACGTTAAAAAAAATGCATTAGTTCAACAAACGTTGTGTTTTGTGCAAAAAAAATGTATTTATTAATATTTTTTGTTTTATAATGTTATTTATTTACTTAAATATTATTTACTTGTGTTGTGGTAAACTTAAAAGTTAATTTTTACAAAAGCTTTGCAAATAAATCTCAACTAAATAAATTTGTGTTCATTGTATTGTGGCATAAAAGATGATGCAAAGAGAAATGAAAAAGGGCAGCTTTCTTAGAAAGAGACAAAAAAAAACGCAAAATCTTCCGTCTCGTGACAGTTCTGTTAGTATTCTGTGTAAACAACGTAGCTAGAAACTGGCAGTTCGCCTGTATAGTCGCGTAACACAAATTGACTGGTGACCAGGGACGTCCAAAAAGTAAATTGTGGTTGTATTGCTTCATATACAGTGGGGAGCAAAGGTGAGTACATGTTTGTATATCTTGCACTTCTAAGGGAATAAGAAAAACAATAATAAAGCTATTTAAAAATTTTTTTTTGTATTTTATTTCTTTTTTAATTCTTAGCAAAATTCAATTTAAAACAAAATAAGAAAACAACAAGTTCGTAGGTAAACATAAACAAAACTTTAATAACTCTCATGTACTCAATTTTGCACCTTCCTACTACAATTAATATTGATTACATTTTTAGTATTTAGTTCATAGTCCTTTATTATTTAAAACACTTACTATGCGTTTAGGCATACTTTTTACCAAGTTCTGAATAATTTCATCAGGAATGCGCTGCAACTCCAGCTGCACACGGGGCCATAGCTCGTTTAAGTTCGATGAAGCTGATTGATACTGTCCCAACCGTCTTTTCACGATTGACCACAAATTTTCAATTGGATTGAAGTCGAGACTTTGCGGTGGCCACTGCATTAACTGAAAATTTTGCCCAGTCAACCATTCCTTAACGATTTTGGAGGTGTGCTTTGGGTCGCCATCCTGTTGAAATATGACTTCTTCCTCAGGATATGCGCTCTTATCCGCAAAACTGGGAAGATGGGTCTCTAAAATTTTCAAATAATCCTCTTTTTACATGATACCATCAATTTTTTGCAGTGGTCCAATATGCCACCAAGTAAAGCAGCCCCATACCATAACGCTTCCTCCACCATGTTTAACAGTTTGTTTAACATGGTGTCTTTGTATGGTCTTCCCAGGGCGGCGCCAGCAATACTGCTTACCATCTGACTGAAATCGGTTGAATTTGGATTCATCTGACCAGAATACTCGTTTCCAATCATCGGCAGTCCAATTCTTGTGTTCCAATGCGAACTTTAATCGTGCTGCAACATTTTTCTTTCATAATGCAGGTTTAGGTTTCTTAAAAGCTGATATGTAGCCAATGTTGTGCAGCGCTCTTCTTTCTGTCCATCGGCTTACAATTTTATTTATTGCTACGGAAGCTTCCTTTGGCGTTAAAGATTGATTTGCCTTCATCTTTCTCATCATTAAACGTGCGTCGCCATCCGTTAAAAGTCTTCGGCGACCCAGAACTTGCGCTTGGGAAGTAATATTTCGCCTTTTCCGGACTCTTATCACCACTGACTGACTTACTTGAATTTCTTTGGCTATTACTCTCGATGAGAAGCCATTTTCTGTCATGGTTAAAATACTATTTTCCACGGTTCGGGATAGCTTTCTCATAATTTTAAATATTTTGGAATTTGTATTTTATATTTGAAATGCACCTTTTTTACATTACGCAGTTTATCAAACACGACGTTAAACTAAAATTTATATTAACAGAAACATTAATAACACCAATCAAATCATAAACCAAATCAAAATTAACGGTAAATTTTGAATGTTTCTAAGAATATGGTTGAAAACACGCGGGTGCAAAATTGAGTACATGAGAGTTATTTAAGTTTTGTTTATGTTTACCTATGAACTTGTTGTTTTCTTATTTTGTTTTTAATTGAATTTTGCTAAGAATTAAAAAAGAAATAAAATACAAAAAAAATTTTTAAATAGCTTTATTATTGTTTTTCTTATTCCCTTAGAAGTGCAAGATATACAAACATGTACTCACCTCTGCTCCCCACTGTAAGTATTAAGGCCCAAATACATTGGTCAAATTCCCATCCGGCATTGTGGTAGTATTAGTGAAAATGAGTTTGTATGTGTGACACCGACGATGCTTGATGGAAAATCAAAAAATTTAGATATTTAGCATGCTTGACGAGTGATTTTGATGAATGTATTTGCGTTACTCTTCAAGCACCCACACACTTTAAACGTGATTTCAAACCGAACAGTCGCTAAAAATGTTGGATGAAAACAAAAAATGATTTGGAGGAAAAAAATGATGGAATTATGGAAAACTCTTTGATTTTTTCGAATTTATTCTATGAGTTAAATTTCAGTTATGTATTTTATAAAGCTTTTTTGTAATAGTCTTATTCCTTCAATTTTTCAGGAATGACTTTATACACTACCAGACTATTATAATTAATAATTTTCTTCTTCTTCTCTTTAATTTTTGTTTTAATTTATTAAAAAGCAACAATTAAACACTTTTTATCTATATTTTAATATTTGGTTGCTCCTGCTGTTGTCACTTCAAAATAAAATGCAAAATGAATGCTTGACAGCTGATCCAGCTAATGTATGTTCTAATGTCAAGCACACGTACACGAGCTTGATGTCAAGCCTTTGACCAGTGTATTTGGGCCTTTAGTGAATAGAGAGAGTTTACCCAGCAAACACAAATTCAAGTCAAACAAAATAAGCAATTATTAAAATAGTTTAAATCAGTACTGTTATAATTTCGAGCAGGTCCATAAAAATTTAAGTTTGTTATCTTACATCTTTTTTTTTTTTTGCTTGCAAAATAAGAATTATTATTTTTTAATGGTAAATTAATTCTTATATTCGACTTCTATTTTTTTTTTTTATTATCAAAAATAGGAAGTCATTTTTAATTTTTTGGCTCTTATGTTACGAATCATTTAGAAATAAGAGGGAAGATGTTTTAAAAAGGCATTTTGATAACATTCATAGTAATATAAATTTTTAAAACATCTTGCCTCTTATTTTTAAATGTTTTAAAACATAATAGGCACTGTATATTGCCAAAAGCATTCCCAAGCAGAGCTGCCGTTTTTGGTTTTTTCTAACCAAAATTGGTTATATTTTTTTTTCAATGTGGAGATGTGAATATTTTTTTCATTTTGGTTACTTTTTTCTAAAACAATAATAATTACGAACGAATATGTTTTTCTTGGTACAATTATTTACGAGCTCGAATAATTTGTACTGTGTACTACGATTTTTTCATTATTTGTTACCAATGAACGGAAGTTTTTTATAATCCCTTTCAAAACAGCAACCAAATAATTTTTTTAAGATTTTCGCTAAGAAAATATTGCCATTTGTGATTTTTATATTAAAAACGCCAAGATCTGAAATGGAGATTTTCAATTATTTTTTTTTAAATGAGCGTAGTTTTTCTTGATTTTAAGAGAAGTAAGATAATTAGTACTTAAAGTAGGTCGATTTAAGAAAATTACTAAAAAATTACACAAAAGTCGTTTTAGTGTTTTTAAAAACTTGAAAATAAGTTTAAGGTTTGAATTTAGGTTATTTGCAGAAGTGTATTTATTTATATACATATTTCAAAATACACGTAGGAGTTTTAAAGATTTTTTAAAATTACATTGATTTATCAATATAATTTTAAAATTTATGGAATTTTCTTTAAGAAATAGCTGTAAGTTTAAAAAAATTTTTAATTTTACTGTTTATAACTTTTCTGTATGGATATTTATTTAATGTTTTTTAAGATAATTATTTGGTAAAAAAAAACTTTTGACTGTCAGTCATATACTTTTTCCCCATAGAATGAACGTTACAAAAGGCGAATAGCAATAATATTTTACAATTATTTACAAAATATTTGATATATAAGAACAATTATGAGACATTTTTTTATAATAAGAATTATAAATTTAAAATAAAATTTACACAAAAGAGAAAAAAGGTTTTATAATACTTTAGATATATGTAAATTAGAAAATATTTACATAAAATGCATTTCGCATAATCGCCATATCGCCAAACGTAATTTCCATCGACAAAATGATTAAGAAATGGCCACATTTGACAGTCCTGCCAATAACAGCTAAAAAGCGGAAAACTATTATCCATTTTTGTTATTTTGTTATTGTTAAAGAATTACATTTCAGGTTTTGTTTTTTTGATTTATAAATTTTGTTTTACTATAAAGTGCATGGCTGCAGGTTGTTGTCTGTGCTTATTTTGTCGTTGTAGTCAAATTAAACTAACATAGCGTCTTTACCTGACAATTTTTTGTCATACCAAACGTCAAACTTCATATTAAAAAAACGCTGACAAAAATTTTCGAGTTTTTTTTATATGGCCTTTGACGTTTGGTATGACAAAAAATTGTCAGTTGAAGACACTATGTAATTTCTATTTTTGTCCAATACAAAACAGAAAAAGTGCTGCTAATATAAAAATATATTTAAAATATAAGTGCTTAAAATTTTTTTTTTTTTTTTTTTTGTTTAACAGAAAAGAATCGGCTTGAAACAAGAATATTAACTCGGCTCAACACCAAATTGTTATTTATATAATTTTTTTATATCCTTGAAAGAAGTTCTATAGGAAGATGTTTTTCGCGCCAACGCTTCTAGTTCAGGAGTTATAGGTCGTAAAAGTTTCAAAATACTTTATCCATATCTCTTTAGGTATAAAATGAATCTGTAAAATATGGGAATCATTGGAAAATTCTTTAAAGTGTGTTCCACATGGCGTTTATGGCATACCGATTAACCAATTAAGAGCCAATTTTATATATTTATACTCCGCGGCTGACTTTTTTTTACAAAATTGGCTTTATCTTTAAATCATGTCGATATAACAATAATTATTTAACCCTAAGATATTTGCTTAATAAAGTTTTTCTGAATTGCGGTTTTTCGGCGTTGCAGAACGCTTATTATTTATGTACATATTACAATAATTCAATCAGCCTAATCATGAATAAAAATTCCCCGGGAGTTTTTTCTCGTTTCCTAGTTTTACAATTGAATTAACATAGGAAAAATAAGAGAGGGGAGAAAACTCCCGGGCAATTTTCATTCATAATTGGGATGAATATGTAAGAAGTACATAAATTATTACCAGATATATATTTTTAATCAAACTTTTAAATAAATTGACTAATTTTCCAAAATAAAATTTTATTAATAATATGGTATATAAAAGATTAAGTGTACTGCCCTAAAGATATTATGTTTTAATAAATATGTATATTGACAAAATTTTAAGATTTGTAGAAAAATCTTTAAAAAAATATTTATTTTTGAAATTGGCCCTTAACGGGCTAATAAATCGGAATTTTTTAAAGATCAAGTGAAAGCCATTTCGAAGTAGTTTCTAATAATGCCAGTTTTTACCTAAAAAGTTATTGATAAAGGGTACGTTCGAAAATGCAGTTGTTGGGTATCACTTGCGCAGAAGTAAAGTTTAATGTTCGTAAAAGCATCACTTGTAAGAAACTTGGCATCACTCTCATATGTCAAAAGTTTTTATGCAGTAATGCCGCAGCTCTGCAGCAAACTTTGGCAATTATTGCTTCAGTTAATTTTCTGAAGCAATAACTTTTGACAAAAAAGAAATCGTTTAATCGTCATTTATAAGAAAACTGTTACTTTTTGGTTCAATATTTTCAATTAAATATGTCACCTTTATTGTAAAAAGCATTTTTATTATTATTTAATTTTTGCTTATTAAACTTTTGAAATTTCAAAAATTCAAACTTTGCACAGCTGTTGTGCAAAGTATCCGCAACACAACTGGTAATCACGCATCAGCAACAACATTTTGCATCACTGCAGCAGTGATACATAGTTTTTATGCATTTACGTACGCACCCAAAGTGTTCTGAAACTTTTACGAACTATACCACGTGTGTTGAAAGAATAAATTTTCTTATTTTAAAAGCATTTTATATGTATTTTTTGTTTAATCTGCCGTTAAAATTATGTTGTTTATTAGTTACAAAAACAACAAAATTAAAATATTTTAATTTTTTTTAATAAATTCATTTGTTGATAATCTTAAATTAAGTTTGAATAATTGCGTGTTTTTCCATTTTTTAAAAGAAAAAAAAAATGATAGTGGCACCACTGAAATATAAAGACATAGTAAACAAAAACAGCTGTTTGTATTTTTTCAATTGCAGCTGCCGTCTTCAACATAATTCAGTAGCTGACTACACGACTAAAATTTCAGCCAGCAGCATTTGTAGTATTGTGTTCGTGTAGCCTGTAGCTCGTTTCTGTATTTCTCGCATCGTAAAATTTCTTACATGAAGTGTGAAACAAAAAATTCCATCGTTTCTCGATTTATGAGATAAAAGTGTTTCTGTATTTGAATGCGAAAACAGACACAACAAATTCTGTTTATACTGGAATATTTCCAGTACTTAAGTGTCAAATAAAAGCGAAACATCAACAAAAGAAATACATATAATAAAAACAGGGCTGCCAGATTTGACGAGTTATCGTCATCTTGACGATTTTTTGTTCCGATATTAACAAAGTGACGTTTTGATGATTTTTTCTAAAAAAGTGACGAAAGCAAAAACAAAATCAAAAATATTTTATAATTTTGTTGTTACTTTCTATAGAAATTCATCTTGAATTTTTAAATTTCAAACACTTCTATTTTGTGGCGTTGAAAATTGAAAAAAAAAAATAATATGAATGTCTGTAGAAAGCAACAACAAATTTATAAAATATTTTTGATTTTATTTTTGATTTTAATGAAATTGTTGGCGTTGCGTTTTACACTATAAGCCCCTTAGTCTTCGAAATAAGATAATTGTAAATATTTTTATATGTTTGTTTATTAGAAAAAAAGATATCTTTAGAAACAAGGCTGCTTTAATTTTTATATTTATCCCTATTGTGAAAATTGTCCTCGAAATTGTTTGTTTCTTCCCTAAAAAATGTATCGGCAAAAGCAAAATTTGGAGGGAAAGTAATGGACCGACTTGGCTTATATGTACACTTTTGTGCCAAAACCATTATTCCGGCAAGAAAGAAATTTGTTTGTCTCCCAGTAAAAACTTTTTCAAAATGGATAGCTTCTTTCACTCGTTATTAAGTAGCTTTCTTCCATAAGAACTTCGATAACTACTTTTTTCTGGATGTATTAAGATAAAAAAAAACGACTTACTTTTGAATATGTTCTTTTTGGCACAACCCTTGTAAAATTCATTAGTTTTTCAGTAGAATTGTATGTAGTGCTTTTATGTGTTTCTGATTACTTAACATATTATTTTGTAGGCGAAGATTTTACTGGGTCTTTAACCCGTTTATTTATGAACCGATTTTTTTAATTTTAACTCCAAGGTATTCTACTAAGTCTATTTCAGGTAAAAAAGAAAAAGATTATAGGAATAGGTAAATTAAAGATTTATATCTCAATTATTAAATAATAATTATTAAATACCCATGAACTTTAACTATGTTTTTGTTTAATTTTTTTAATAAAAGTCAAAACAAATTTGTTTAAAATTGATTTTAAATTGCACGATTTTTAAAACAAAAAAGACGATCTTTTTTATTTATTTCTCAGGAAATTGACGATTTTGACACAAATTTATCTGGCAGCACTGATTAAAACCAAAACAAGAAAAGGCTAACAAAAATTTTAACTAACAAAATATAACAATTGTTTTTTGTTTATTTTCATCATATAAATTATGCATTTATCATTTATATTCCTTCTATTTTTTTATTTATTTAAAAAAAATAGTATATAAGCATATTTTAAATTCAAAATATCTACATTTTGTTTTTCTCGCCACCAATTTCAAATGTGACTTATTTTGACAGTTCTTGAAAGAAACTTTTCGCAAAATATTGTTATAGAAACACTTTTTCTCGTATCCTTCCAATAATTGCTGGAAAATTATTTAAATGACAGATAATTCTCGCAAAAAAAGATACAGAAACACTTGCGTGAGAAAACCCATTTTTTGTTTCATTTCACACTATTTTTGTTGCAATTCACACGTTTCATGCGAAGAGTTTTACGATGTGAGATATACAGAAACGGGCTACTGCTGTGGTGAATGTGTTTAATGCATGTGAGTGAATTAATTTCCACAATTGTGGTACGGGCTGGACACCAATGGTATAAAAAGTAAGAGCAGAATATTGTGCTATAGTGGATCAGTATAAAAAGTCATGTATAAAAAAATTTGAAACTAACATATTTGTTTAGAAATATATCCATTCTTGTTCTGTTAAAATAAATTTTTTACAAGCAAATCTATTTTATATATTTTATTACACCTAATTTTCACGATGATTTAAAAGACATGTCTTTTTTGTAGTTCTTTTTTTAAGAAACTTCCAAAAACATGTTAAATTTTCACCATGTTTCTTTTTTTGTTTGATTTTTTTTTTGTTTTCCTTATATATCGACCCCTAACCGCGAAAATAACGTAAGCGCCAAAAGTCAAACTTTACAGCAGAGAGTTTTTTTTACTTTATTTCAAATAAATTTTGTATGAAATTTGTCGCTAACGATAAAATTTTTCTTGCTATAAAATCGTAACGGTACCTTATGTGACCATGACATTTTAGGACAGTTGTGCCCAAACTTATATTATTCACAGAAAAATTATTGTATGGTCACTTACAATCAACTCTTAAGCGGCTCATACACTTGCAATAAAATTGTTCAATTTTACGTATTGTACAATTGTATCGCCAAAGTGTATGTGATATTCGAAGGTGTCACAATATATTGGCAGCAATGAAAAGACTTTTGATTTTTATTGCACAACGAAAAAGTGAAATATGTTGGCAACATTGTACAATGCTGTTTATGTTATTCTTAGTCTGCTTTCACACGTTTCTTCTTTTGATGCTCAACTCCTATGTTTTTAGGTGAGGGAAGAAAGAAGAAAGGGGGTTAGTACGGAGATGCCTGTACTCGGTCAGTACGCTTTGTGTTTTTATTCGTTGGTATATGCACAACAATGGCTGCGTGTAATATTTTTCTTTTCTCTTTCTCTTTGATTCGCTCTTATTAAAATTATTGTTGTTTTGAACCGAAAAAAGATGAAACCGGTTGCTGCGTGTGATTATATTGGCATCTTTAAAAGGAAATTGAAAAGAAGTTGAGCATCAAAAGATGAAACGTGTAAATTAAGACTTATAGGTTATGTTCACCTTTTTATTGAATGAATTAAACCATTGTGTGTCTTATTGCATAATATAGGACAAAATGGAAATAATATTGCAAGTGTATGACCCCTTTTACAAAATTGAAATCGTTTCAGTGATTTTTGTTGTATTCTTTACAAAATGGATTTGCATAATGAATGGGAAAATGATTTTTTTACTTATAATTTTAAGGCTGAAGCACAATGTTTAATGTGATTCAAATAATTCAAACTAACACTAAGTGTAACATTGAAAGGCATTTTAAAACATTTCATGCAGATTACGTTGCCAATCATATAGCAGGTGGATTAGGAGAACAATTAGTTGTGGACTTTAAAAAGTCTTTTTTGGTTCAGGATGCGCTCCGCATCTTGGAGTACAATCAAAGTTATGGTGATGAAATAAACATGCAACGTTTTCTGAACTTAAAATTTAAGTGGCATTGATTTTTGGATACCTTTAAACCCAAATAAATACCCTTTATTCAAAACAAAAAATGCAAATCAAATTTTTTTGCCGTGTACGATTATGAAAAAAATATATGAAACATTTTTGTTCTTCTTTCTTTGTATGTATTGGTTTTTACAACAAAAAATTTGGAATAAAAATAAGTTTTTCGTTAAATGTATTGGTGTTTGCTCTTCCATAAGGAATAAGCAAGTGTTGCTAATAAAGTCATTCATTAAAAAAACGAAAATTGAAAATGATTTCGCTTACGTTATTTTCGCGGTAAGGGCTCGATATGTATGCATGCATTGAAATTTTTTAATTTAAATTTTTCTATATTTTAATAAGCATTTGTCATTTGAAATTCACTGCAAAGAGGAATGTCAAAAAAACACAGAAAATACGACTTATGTCTTTTTTTCTACTCTGCTTACTTCTCTCCCCCGCTCGCTATCAAACTAAAAAAGACATGACAATTGAGTAAAAGATGTAGTTCAAACGGTGTCTTTTCTGATATGTCTGTTTTTGACATTCTCTTTTGAACATGCTACCAAAAACCTTTTGTCTTTTCACGATGTCTTTCCAAACATCTCTGTTTTCATATCTAATAGTATGTTCACATTTGGCTTCTTAAACGCCTTTAAGCAGTTCGAACGTGATTAAGCTCTAATCACTTTAAAATCGAGATGATTACCCATACATTGAAGTGATTTGTTAATCACTTCAAATTGACATGATTACAACTAAATCACTTCATAAATCACATAGAATCCACTAAACATACCTCAAATGATCGCCAACATGATCGTGTACAACCGGCCACAATTTCTGCTTAATGTTTTTATTTTTTTCCTTAAATAATTCATAAATTTTCACAATTTCATCATTAAAATGATTAAAATAAACTTCTAATAACTTTATAAAAGTGTTTTTATCCATTTTTAATACTTTAAAGAAATATAAATTTGTTTGTTGTTTTTTTGTGTGTCTGTTGTGTGTTTTTTTCTTAATCATCTGTCATCTTAATCATCTCAAATGTAATGTGAACGGCTTTGATTAGCTAAATCAACATTTTGCTTAAACGCGTTTAAAAACCTAAGTGTGAACTTAGCATAATAGTCTAATTTACATATACATACAAATTGAAAACATGAAAATTCATATAAACAAACATGAAAACACATTTTGTGTCTGTTTGGCAACCCCTTTTTCTTCTCCACCCCGATCGCCTAAAAACAAAGTAGACGTGTTTTTAGACATGTCTGAAAAGACAACGTGTAAACTCCCTCTAAGTTTTAAAAAATTTTAACTGTGACGTTCTTATATTTTTTTTTGATATTTGCCATTAAAATTTCTAAACAAAAGTATTTGTTTTTTTAAAATAGAGAATAACAAATTCGCTAAAGTAACCGAGATTTCTCTCAAAATCACTTTCTGAGTCGATGTTTGTCCGGCTGGCAGTACTCCACTTCCTTCTTCTTTCTAGGCTTTTAGGAACACGAAACAAAGTTCCTTCTCATGAACTAATTTTTTTTGCGTGCGTGCGTGTTTGTGCTGCATTTTTAATTAAAAAAAAAAAAATCTTGAAATTTAATTTGAATCAAAATAAATATTTAAATAAAAATGTCAAAAAAAATGTAACGGCATATAATTTTGACATATAGTTAGTTATCAGCTGTTGCTAACGTAGCAAGCCAAGGTCACCTTGTATGAATTTGCCTTGGTAACTTCCCGATAAAAACTGCAGCTTCCAACGAAGCAGGTTTGTAAGGGAGAAACATAAAAGTTTCGCTTACCATTGCGCTTACGGAAGACATGAATTTTATATGGTGAGTTCCCACTTTGAAGCAATACATTTTTGACACATAATGCCCATTATTCAGCGCATATAAAAATTGTTGGATGTAACGGTCAGCTTTACATACAGAATGTTTTGATACGGTTATTTTTTGGTATTCTCCCTTACAAACCTGCTTCATTGAAATGTAATTCTTTTTTTATAGAAGTTCTTGAGAGCTTTTCATTTACTTTACTGCATTTCTGTATGTCTTATTGCGTAGCGCATAATTGTGCGCTTATTTTTTTTAATGCACCATTAGTTCTTCGCAAAATGATAAAATTTTTTTATTGGATTGTTACTAAATAGATTTCGGTGTAATATAAACGGACCATAAATAGAAACTTAAGAAATAATCTTGTAACATGTAATTTACTTTAGAATTGGAAAATTTTGGGCAATTGTAAAAAAAATTGTTTTCTGATTATAAAACTTTAAAATAATGATATTACCGGAAAATATTTCGAAGTTTGAAAAACACATTTGTTGAACAAAGAATTACCATTTTCGTGAAATAAGCAATTAAATTAACATTTTGTAGCTCTCCTGATAACTTGTGGCTTATAAAATAGAGAGTATGTAGACATATAAACAGTCGATTTGTCCATTTTCTAACAACGACCACATATTTAGTAAACAAAACAAAAAAGCTCCTGCCATATTATTGCATTTTTTCTGTAATGTGGAAAATAAAAATTTGCGCATACTCTTGATATATGTACATACATATATATATTTAACAAAAACTCTTGCATGATAGTAAAAATAAATACTCTTAATTCTCCTCAGTACTTTTTGCGCATTTATTTGCTCTTCATTTTTAACAGTCAAGTATTGGAATATCCCAAAATTACCCTGACAAGATTGCCTCCAAACAGATGTGTTTTGTACGCGAGCCAAAAAAGGTTGCTGTCGGATTTCTGCGTGCTTAATTTGTGCGGGAAATTAATAATAATTCTTGGAAAATGCGCATACCGAGGCAAAGTGAAAAACATAAATGATATAAATAATTAAATGTTACAAATAAAACAAAAGTAATATGCGAATTTTTATATTAATGTATATACATATATTCATACGTGTACAATAGAAAAATGGAAAGCGTGAAAAATATAATGAAATTAAAATAAAGCGAGCTCAAAGTGTAAAGTTATCGTAATAGGCGAAAAAAGCTGCACATACATACACACAAAAAATAAGTCAGATTGTTTCAAAGTTGTGAATAACACTGTGTTAACCATTGAATATTAATAATGGAGTACCGTCTGAAATAAATTGGATTAAAAACTTAACGAAACATTATGGATAAAACACACACTTTAATATATATGAGAGTATTCAATTAATCGATGTTTTGTATTAATCGATTAATTGCGTAAATAATTGTTCGAGGTAAAATTTAATCGAATAATAATCGTACAATTAAATACATAATATTTTGTAAATCGAATAGTGTTAATTTTTTCTGGTTTAGAAGTTTGAAAATAAGACCAAAAATTAAATTTTTTAACATTAAAAATTTATTAAAAAAGTAACAACAATTTAACTTCATGTAATAAAAGAGAAAAACTTTTTATATAAAAAATTGCATCAAAATTTAAGCTAATCTTCTAAAATAATCTTTCGAAAAGAGTTTAAATATTTATGTTTCAAACGATTTTTTCTTTGGTTTTGATGAAACTTGGTTAAGAAAAGATTCTTTTATTTATTGTTGACGTTGGAGAGATTGAAAGTAAAGCATTATAAATCATATTCAATTTCTCAGTTCTTTTTCTTGTCTTTTTTATGAATTGGTAGTCTTCTGTTATGCAACATTTTTTTTCTCATTATTTATTTATTGAATTTTCATATATTAAATATGAACTAACAATAATTAACCAAATCTTTTCCCAATACTTTGTTTATGTCCTGCCAGTGCCAGACAATAATTTTCTTCATCACGGGTTCTGTTCACATATGTAGGTGTTTATCGCTCATCTAATTGGGTAAGTGCTGCAGTGTCTCTTCTTAAGCGAGTGTGGCCGCCATGATTTAAACTATTTCGAGCTAGTGGATTTGGTGTTTTTCAAGCCTTCTTAAATATTTTACTGCATATTTTGTAATCATAGTTTTAACTAGCGGCACATTGAGATCCTTATGAATGTTTGAGTTTTTAACATACCAGGGAGCGGCTGTGATTATTCGAAGAAGTTTATTTTGGCGCCTTTGAATTTTATCGATGTTAGGGGCCGAGGCAGTGCCCCATAATTGAATACCGTAGCACCAGATAGGCTTTAAGACAGAGTTGTAAAGTAGAAGCTTGCAATCGAGACTAAGGACAGAATTCCTTCCAATAAGCTAATGAATTTGAATGGCTTTTAGTTTTATTTGAGGTAATTTTGCCTCTATATGGCATTTTCACGTTAATCGCCGATTCAGATGTATACAGAGATATTTTACATGCGAATGTTGACGAATTATTTGATTATTGATTGTAATAGGGGGCCAAGATTTCCGGCGCAAGATGAATGTTATATGTACGCATTTTTGCTCATTGACCATTATCCTCCATTGTCTTAACCATATTTCTAGTTAAAATATGTGATCCTGTAAGTAACGAGATGCTTCGTAAAGGTTTTCGTGCATGCTTAGAGAAACTGTATCGTCTATAAATGTTGAAGTTTGTGTGTAGTTGTTTGTTGGCATGTCCGAAGTATAAATTGAGTATAATAGAGGGCCCAAGATGCTGCCTTGTGGAATTCAGCGCTAATTGGCTGAGGTGAACTTAAGAAATTTCCTTCTTTACAGTGCAGCCACACGATCAATAGATCTTGATAGTCTTTTACATATACTATTTGTCAAAATTAACAAAAATTGAAAGTTGTGACGTAGGCTGCATTCAATTTTTGAGCAATTTACATTCAAGATGTCATCAAGAAAACAATTTATACAGGCAAACGAAAAATTTGCTCACTAACCTTGAAATCAGCTGTTTTCTTGAAAGTAAATTGAAGCACTCTCTGGAAAGAGAATTTTAAAGGCAAGTTCGTTTCAATTTTTAAAAGTATGAGTGTAGAAAAGTGTGAGAGTATTAAAACTTGATAGCCAAAACTTGACCGTGTAACCCTCAAGTTAATAATAAATTGACGACCGACTTATTAGCTTTCTAACAGCTTGTGTGTGTTTGCTGGTAAATTTTGCTTCAAGTTATGTAATATTCCTTCATGGCAGACTTTATCAAAAGCTTACCAAACACCGATGAAGAGTGCTGACATTATGACATTTACTATTCGATGGGTTTGTTCAATTGTGCTGTGTTTTCTTTTGAATCCGAATTGATGGTTTGGTATATATCTATTTTCACTTAAAATCGGTGTTAATTTTGAAACTAATAACTTCTCAAACAGCTTAGACATATTTAATAATAAGCTAATAGGCCTATATGACTCAACTTTTGTATGATCTTTACCTGGCTTTGGTATTATGGTAACTAAAGAAACCTTCAATTTTTGCGGATGGAATATTATAAAAAAATAGCATTAAAGATAACAAGAATAATTTTCTATTAATAACATTTCTGTATGACGTGCTAAATTCGCAATTTTTCATATTTGATAAATACACTGAAATTTATTGTTGAGGGCTTCTATGCGCATTTCACTGGTTGCTTAGGCCAGCTCATCATAAAAAATAATTTTCTTTGTTACGCGAGGTAGCTCTTAAAGTATTTTATTACTGATCTTATCAATGCCAGGTGTCCTCTTAGTGTTCAAGTCACAAATAGCCTTTTCGATTTCTCTTATCTCAAATCTTAGGGGAATAGCTGATCTAGCAGCAACAGGTTGTAACTCGACCGCAATATCGTGAGATATATTTGGTGTAAATACGTTTTTCAAGTGACTAACAAACAACAGATTTCCTTTTTCAATATCGTTTCTTGCCAAACTACTATTCAAGTTTCTTAATCGTGGCTTAGATATAACTGGCCTTTTTAGATTTCTAGCTGTACGCCATACTGAGTAGTCTGATTGTGGAGTTGCATCAAGTTCCTTCGGATAGGTTTCTAGAGAAGCCGTTTTCTGAGTCTGTAGTAACTTTCTTAACCTTTTTGTGCACTCTTTTAATAAATTCTTAAGCTGCGGGGATCTGTACAGTTGCCACTCTCTTCGAACTCTCATTTTTTCAGTCAAGAAATGCTCGACATCTGTATAATATATTTTAATATTTTTTGTTTTTTTGAGGCCAATACTGGAATGTTGAACAGCTAGTTTTAGATAACTGTCAAAATTAACAATAGAGCGATCCACATTCTCCGGAGTACTAAGCGAAATATTTTCTGTGCAATGGGTACTGAGAAATTTTTAATATATTAACAAATTTATTTGTGTGGCTGACGTCGCTAAGTAACCACCCGGAGATACAATTCTATTGGGGTTCATTATAGTAACAATAGTAAGTGTGTGGTCGGAAGATATTTCTAAGGAAGCTTCAACATGAGTCGTTTCTGTGGGGATGTTTTTAACCACGCCAAAATCGATAACATCTGGAATTTTTTGATGGTCAGTAGGCCACCACATTTAAATCCATTTTAGAAATTGTGTTAAATAAAACACGACCCTTTGGTATGTTTAGCCAGCGGCCAGGAAACATGGTCCTAGTGGTTTATAATATTCACAATATTGTCTTTATGATATTGAAAATCTAGGTGGAGAGTATAAAGATGAAATAACTATGTTTCGATTTAACTCTACAACACAAATGTTTGTTGCTTGCAACAAAGCTTTATCTCTAAGGTCCTTGGTATCCTATAGTATGTAACCATTGTAACCATCAATTTGATTATTTTTAAGAAAGTATTCTAGTTCATTTTTTGGTGGCGGATGCCGTTTGCATTCCAAAAAAAAAAATTTTTAAACAGTTCATGGTTTGTTAAGTACAGCTTGCAAAAACATCGATTTCATTGTAAGAATTTCCTGCATCATATTACCCATTGTGTTCGTAAAATTATTTTTTATTTGCACTAATGTTTCCATGGTTTTTTCTAAACGGCTTAAATTAGAAACTGGAGTTTCATCATTACTTGGCGAAGCACCTTGCATAGGACGTAAGCGTAAGAGGTTCTGTTATTACTAGGCTGCGGAGCCTGAATGTAGTAAGTGGTTACTTGATTTGTTACCTGCATTTGAGGGGGATTAGTTTTCGGTCCAGCCTACTGCTTGACGATAGTGTATACAGGGCATACTCTATAATTGGCAGTGTAATATCCGCCACAGTTGCTAAATTTTTTTACATTGTCGGTTTTAGACTTATGGCAAAGAACTGTACCATGTAATTCACCACATACTACGCAAACAGGGGGTAAATAGTAGTTGTGTGTTAGTATGACCAAATTCTTGACAGTTTAAACATTGAACGGGACCATTTCTTTTGTGTGGATCTTCTATAGTTATTCTTCTATACAAAATGTATTTCAAATTCTAAATAGGATGCGTTTCGTTTTTTTTTTAGCTAAACGTCCACTTCACTCGAAATAGTGGTTGTGGATTTTTTGCGCTATTTATAATATTTACTACATGGTTTATTTTGAAGCCATTTTCTTCCAAGAAAGTTTTAATTTCTTCTGGGTCCACCCATGAATCCATTCCCTTGGTATGTATAAAAACTTTTTTTAAGTGCTTCAAATTTGTTAATTATTTTGCGAAAATCATTCTTATGGTTTACTTGTATTTTGTCTCGTTTATACCACCACGATAGATTGCAGCTACATAAAACGACTTCACCTATCACCGAGATCAAACTCTTTATTAGCTCGTTTGAGTTTTGCTCCCTAAGATATATCGGGGGAGGCTTGGACGATTTTATCACATTTGGTGGTTCTGAGGATTCTTCCTCAGAAAGAGGAAAGATGGTACTTTTGAGGCCGAAGCAACAGCTGAAGAGGTAGGGCTGCGACCCCGTTTAATCACTGTTACATACCTGTCCATACCAACTTGTACTTGAGGCTTTGGACAACTTTTTACTAGAGGGTTTTCCATTGTGTCTGTTTTTGAGTTCATGGTATCATTTCTTAATAAAAATGTGTTTGCCGTCGCGGCAATACTAACGGGCTCAGCAACACTTGCGGGCTCGGCAATACTTGTCCCAAGAGACAGTTTAACATTTTTTAATGTATCACTATCGACTGATTTCGTAAACACCGAGGGTGAAAGGGAACGTGTGCGAATAATTGGCTTAGCCGTTAGGTAGTTAATATTATTTTGTGTTGTTGTATTTATTTCAGCATTATTTTCGTTTGCATTTACTATTACATACACATTTCTTAAATTTAGTTTTATTGTTGTTTCATTGTTTTTACTCATACAAAAAGTTGTTTTTGTTTTTCGCCGTTTTGCTGTGCTTTAATATTTTTATTATTTATTGTATTTTACAACAACACCAAAAATAAGAATTTTAAACTAAAATGTTTTTGCTCAGAATATGTATACATACCTATCGAAACCTAACCGCGAAAATAACGTAAGCGCCAAAAATTAAATTTTACAGGAGAGAGTTTTTTATATTTTATTTCATATGAATTTTGTATGAAATTTGTCGTTTACGATAAAATTGTTCTTGCTATAAAATCGTAACGGTACACTATGTAACCATGACATTTTAGGAGATGATGCAAGTGTGGCCAAAAAAGTCATTTATTAAAAAATAAACGAATATTGAAAATGATGTCGGTTACGTTATTTTCGCGGTTGAGCTCGATATGTATGTACATTATTAAAAATATTATGCTAAAAATCTGCTAAATAAAAAGGAATTTTAATATACATGTATTTTCTTCTTGAAAATATGTATTGTAAGTCCGTTTAAAACAGAATTTGGTAAAAAAATTCTGCTTTTCTTAAGAGTAAAAATATGCTTAAGAATCTGCTTTTCGACAAGTAAATATGCTAAAAAGCAGTTAGCAAATTTCGTTATGAATACTAAAAAAACTGTGACAACTAACAGCCTGTTCGTCGATTTCGAAAGTTAACTTTCGCATAGAAAATTTTATTTAAAACAAAAACAAAATTCGAAAATTTGTTTTTGTTTATGTTAAAGGCATGGGAAATCGTATTTATATTAACTCATTATTTGAAAGAAATCAACGAAGAAGGCGCTGTGTAAAAACTGATGCCATCTTGCAAAAATTATTTTTATTAATATAAATTCTTTATTATTCAATTTTATTATTTAAATGTATATTCATTTGTTTAAGTCTTTTTTGATATAAAAATATTAGTTTTTATAAAATTTATTTTTTTTTGTTAAAATAAAATTTTAAAATTACTCAAACTTAAACAAATTAAAACAAATTTAAATAATATTACTAAATATTTAAGATTGAGGTCTTATTTTGATTTTATATAAAAAAACTTTAAGAGTTTATTTTAAGCAATATTTCGGCCGTTCTTTGAGTACCTTCTTCAGGGTTTTTTTCTTTTTCTTATTTAACAAAATTTAACAAACAAATTAACCAATATATTTAAATGACAAATTAAAAATTTTTCAATTGAATACAAAAATATTTTCCAAATCAAACTTGCTCTATTACAATATAAATAAATTTTTAACTTCCGTTTCTTTTTTTATAAATTAAGTATCTTATTTTTATAAATTAAGTGTCTTAATTTATAAAAATAGAAACGGAAGTTAAAAATGTATTTATATTGTAATAAATCAAGTTTGATTTGGGAAATATTTTTGTATTCAATTGAAAATTATACATATTAATAAAAATAATTTTGCAAGTGTTTATTAGTTCTATAATTTAATTGTTTTACTACAATTATAATTTGCTACCATTTAACAAACTGAATTTCTTTCCCGCACAATTTTCTTCTATTTTTTTTCTTTTTTGCTTATTTTTTCAATTGACAACTAAATTTGACGTTTTATGTTAGCAATAATTGTCAACGAAAATGGACTAACAATTATTGCAACATAAATTGCCGGCATACATTTACTGCAATATATGTCGCAATATTTATCTCTGGTATGGACGGGCAGTAAATAACAATCATTGACGTTGCCACAAAGTTTTTTTATGGTATACCACATAAAGGTCGGTACAGACTTTGCCATAATACAAACTAAAACATTAACAGGGTATTTATTTTTTTTTTAAATATCCATACACAATACCAAATTAGAGTGCCTCGGTAGGCTAGCTGGTAGCGAGCTAGTCTATCAGCGCCGAGGTCGCGGGTTCGATTCCCGCCAGAGAATCTTGTTTTTTTTCTTGCAGACAAGCATAGAGCTTCGCGGGATTAGCTTAGGAAATTTAAAAAAAAAAAAGATAAAATAATTGTTCAACGCTTCAAGACATTAAAAAGGAAATAAAAATTTTTTTCTTATATTCTCTTTTATAAATTTAGATTTTTTAAAATAAGTTTAAAAAAATGTTAGCTTTTGACATTTTTGCACCTTGTAATCAATTTAATTTAATAGTCGCATTTTCCGGCGTTTGCTTCCAAAATAAAGCATCGAAAAATTGTTATTTCATGCATTCTGGATGCATATTTTAGTTGCATATTTTACACAAAGTAAACTTATCAAGCATTGTTTTAACACATGAATTAACACATTTGTAAATTGCCATATTGTAGCGTTATTTTATAGGAGCTACCATAAAGGAAAATAAATTTGAGCAAAATAAAAAAAACATTCCGGATAAAAAAAAGTTTTATATTGAAAAAAAAAGAAACATTTTTTTAAAAAAACAAAAAAATTGTTTTCAAAAGATTGATCAAATAGCTATCTTAGCTACTTGGGACAAATTTTGCTAACACCAATAGGTAAAAAGAAATAACACCTGTATGGCCAAAATGTCAAACTTTGACCCCGTCTCACTCGGAAACTTATTGACCGATCTTGTTTGTGTCTAAACTACTATTCAATAGGACTAACCTTGGTACAAATTTCATCCAAATCGGAAGGAATCAATTTAAAAATTGAGTCACTTGACATGAAATCCGCCATATGTACAAAAAAAATATAATTTTTAATGCTTTTATATATAACAAAAAGACCTTAAGCTCGAAAATTTAGTAATATTTGCTTTTATATATTTTTATACCTTTAAGTTCTTTCATATTTTCCTGAAATTTTTCTAACTTTGATGAAATTATGTTTAATGTCGTTGGTGTTATCTCATTTAGAATCTCCTTTACAACTTTAGTACGTCTCATGTTGAAAAGTTAATATCTACAGAAATAAATTAAAAATTGTAGTTGGATTAAATTAGATACGATTTTAAAATAACGATTCTGAGGAGCCAGCAAAACAGTATTCTACTACAACCCGATTCTGATTCAAAATTTTTTTTATTTATAGACCACGAGAAAATGAAATAGAAATTGGTCGTTTTCATATGGCAGGCAAACTTATTTATTTACTATTTGTGTGATTTTAAAAGTATGTATTTTCTTTATATATATTGAATTTACAACATATATATCAAGGTATATTTACACAAGGTAGACTCGTTGGCCCATATGTTTGTCATCTGTTTACCCCAGTTGAAACCCAAACGTAAAATTTCGTGTATATGATCCAAAATTTGTACATGTGTGCGTTAAATTGCTTTTGTTTTATATGAAGACAATTTTGACAACTCTGTTATTTTTATAGAGCAGCATGCAAGGTATATTTACACAAGGTAGACTCATTTGGGAGTGTAGACATGCTGCTCTATAAAAGGAACCGAGTTGTCAAAATTGTCTTCATATAAAACAAAAACAATTTAACGCACACATGTACAAATTTTGGCTCATATACACGCAATTTGACGTTGGGGTTCCAACTAGGGGTAAACAGCTGACAAACATATGGGCCAACGAGTTTACCTTGTGTAAATATACCTTGGCAGCATGTCTACAATCCCAAATGAGTCTACCTTGTGTTAATGTACCTTGATATATATCAAGGTCTTTTGATGATGTGGTTTCAAAAAATTTTTTCAACAACAAATACTTGGGCTTTAAACATATCATTATCCATAAACATAATTATTTTAACGGGGCAATTTTTAGCAATTAAACAAAAACTATTCTGAAGTTTTGAAAAAAAATCTATTTCCTAATTTATACCATATTATATTAGCCTTTGTATCTCGTTTAATTACGTTGTTGTCTGAATTTTTTATCTTGGGGCCTTTTTATTGCTTTTTTAAACTGGACATAGCATTTTAAAACAGATAAGCAGTTATATCTGAGAGATTTACATATTGCTGTGCTACCTCTTTTAAGTGCAAAAGATTGTGAACATTGTGGGTGACGCTAGAAAATAAAAATTGGGAACTTGTTGCACAAATGGTTTTAGCATATTGTGAGCCTGATTAATATCATTTCTGTGTATATTTTTGCGATTTAAAATACGATAGGATGATCACAAAAGCAAAAAATGTTTAAAAAAGTTTTCGCTTGTATATTTTTTAAATACAATAACATGTGTATTAAACAAATTGACGAAATTCAACTGCTTTCCACTTTTTTATTTTATCAATAGAACGAGGCTTTCTAGAAAATTCTCGTAGTGTAAATGAATATAAAGAAGTCTTTAATGATGACATTGCTTGTTTCCTTTGTTTTAGATGTCAAAAATCTTAAAGCATTCTTTTCATCACTCCTAAATCTACTAAATGCATAACGTCAATAGGAAATGGAGTAATCATATTTATCAACATTTGTATATTTAAAAATGTTGGTTGATGAAAATCCCTATCCCGTCTGTATGTAATTTTTCTGCGTATGTACGTATGCGTATGTTATCACATGTGAGACACTCCTTTCTCGTTGCATTTGCTACAACCATTAATGGCATTGTGACCTTTAATACCACATAGATAAGACCTAGCGGGATTATCACATACAAACGTACACACGCTTATTTTTAAGTTACGATTTTTAACCAAAAAACATTTTCTTTAATATTTTTAATTCATAAATTAAATCGTGCAAATACAAGTCAATATCTATTTGTGTTTATCCCCAAACATAACTTCCTATAAGAAAAACATTAATATTTGGCAAATTTACAATGCGGCCTAATATTTTTTTAAAAACAGGGAGGCCATCAATTCAATGTCTAAAATTATTTCAGAAACATTATCATTTTTTATTTTATCAACAATTTTGGTGAGATTATTTTGAATTCCTATATGGAAATAAGTTCCAGGCGCAACAGTTCGTTTCGAACTGATTGTTGCCTTCCAGTTAAAGTAGCAATATTTAGAGGAACTTCCCCATGCACTTTATGTAAAATATTTAACAATGAAGTAGTGCATTCGTGAGTGGGTCGAAATTTTAAATACCAATCTTTCAATTCACACCTTAAACTTGTGTCACTAATTCCACTGTCAGTTTCTAAGGGCATTTCTACTATTAGAATCTAACTGAAAATCATTTTCGACATTTGTTATTGAAGCAAATGTTTCTTGTACGGATAAAATAGTTTTAGCTTTTTTTATTAATTTGTTTATTTGGCTCCTACCTAACATTTTAATTGTATCAATAAAATTAACACTTAAGTATTACTTTTATTTCAACTTCCACTTTTTCACGTGTATTTTTTGTATATTCGCGTTCTTTTTGTTTTTGTACTTTAAACAGTTATGCTTTTTTATATTTAAGCAATTGTGCGTTTTATGCGCCACTTACTTATTTAGAGGAATATCTTGTCACAAGTGAGCATCATTTAAAAATTGCGCATTTGATGTGCCACTTACATTCGTATTTTTTTCCAAAAATTTACTAATACAGTAGCCGCTCAGATATATGAACTAATTCAAACAGGGCCTGTTCACTAAATGGAGAAGTTCACATAATCGAGAGAATATAAAATAAGTATTTGAAATCATTTGTTTATCATTAATTTTTTTTTTTTTACTTTTTAAACGTAGTGTAACGATTTCACTGTGCAATGCAGACTTTTAAGGGACGGTGCTACCTATTATACCGGCTATGCTCGTCGTTGGGGTGTGTTCTTGTCCCTTGTAAAATTATGATCATTACTCGCTACTTGGAATTTTACCTTAGGTAGCTTAACTCAAACTAGTGATATTATTAAGTAAAGTACGGAATATTGTTGATGAAATATTGGGAATGGTTTAAGGTGTAACGCACCATTTCTATTCTTACCCACCCTCCATACTGGCCAAATAACAAAATTTAATTGCCAGCCCATACAAATATATTCAAACTACCTAACCGACATCACAGTTCATAAAAATGACAAATAAAAGATATTTAATTTTTCATTTTATGAAATTTTCAATTAAACAAAACAATATATTGATGGTGTTCTTAAGATGAAATTATATAAGAAATAAAAATTTAAAATCACAAGTACAAAATTTCTAATAAGAATATAAATACTATATGGTCACTCTAATATATTGAATATAATGTAACTAAACATCCCTATAAAAATAACTCAACATATTAGTTTTACGATTTCTTCTAAAATCTGAAGATATTCATGTTTTAATAAAGGAGTGTATTAACCCAAAAAAAAAAAAAATATATTTAACAACTTACATACACATTGAATCCCACGATGTCTGCAAGCGCTCGTAGACGGCTGAGAAATTTCCTTTAAAATACTCAAAATTAATTATACGTGTATGTAAATGAGAGATATTATAATTATAAAATTGTTATATCTCTAAATGCATTTTAATATTTCTGTATTGGGAAAACAGCACAAAGGTTTTAATTTATATAAGTCTCAAAACAAATATATAGGTAAAACCACTCAATTAAATTTGTTTTAAACAAACAAAATTCAAACTTAAGGTGACCATATTTTATTTTTACATGATATATTAGGAATATGTGAGAGAAATGGGTTCTAAATTAGAAAATAATCAAAAGAATGTTTTAATTATTAGGAAATGAAAATTAATTAAGTTAAAACAGGTTGAAAGGGAAAACAAATTAACATCATATATTTTAATTAAAGATTATTTATATGTAAAAGTTTAGATTTAATATTAAATTATTTATTTAGAAAAAAAAAATTTAAGATTAAATTAAGAAATTCAGATTAATTTTCAAGTATTAGGATTTTAGTTAAGTCAAATTAAAATAGTATTTTAATTTGTCAATTTTATTATTTTTTATTTTCCCGTTAGTAAATAAGAAAAGGCCGGTCAACACCATAAATTCAACAAAAAAAATTTCAAACCTTCCTTTCTTAAAAATCCAGATCTTGAGATTTGATTAACTTGATTGGTGGTGGAATGTTCGTCTCGGAATTCCCCTTTTCTAACCGTATCCAAACTAAGGAATTTTTGATTCTTCTTTTTTTTTTCTTAAATTCCAGAAGTTAATTATTATGCATCCACACACACAGAATTCAATGCTTTTTCCCAATTTATAATTTCTCTTTCTTAATCTACACAGGTTTCAACAAAATTCGAAATTTGTATTTTCCCAACAGTTATTTTCTTCAATCAACCAAAAAAAATTTGTTTTTCCCCGGTTCGTTTTTCTCTTGACAAAATTTATTTCAATAATGAAAATTTTCCTTCCAAAATTTTCATTTTTTCAATATAAAATTCAAAGCAATCTAAAACCATAAAAATTTAAAAAAAAAACTCAAATTACACTCACAAAAAAAAAAAATCGACACCACAGTAGGTTTTGGTTTGAAGCAGTTTCAAAAACAGACCAGTTTCATCCTCATTGTAAATTTGATCGTCTTTAAAACTGTGCTTTGTTTGTAATTTGCGGTTGAATTTTTGACAGTAAAAATTAAATGAACTTTTCGTTATTTTTATTTAATTTAACATTTAGAAGAATTTAACTTAATCAACGGACACTATTTACTGCAACTGAAAATCGGTATTAATATGCACGTAGTTTTTTGAATAACTGTTAAAATAAGTTTAAAATTAATTTGTTTCGATTTTTAATGTTTATTTATTTAAAAATGACTGAACGGCAAGTTATTAAATAAACTACAGTCCATTACTGTAATAATAATGTGTGTGTACTAGCTTCAACATACATTTTTTACCACCTCAAAGCTAGTTTAAGTTTTAATATTTCTAGTGCTAGCTACCTTTTTATTCACGCGGCCCATTGCATGCATTTTGTCGTCAATGTGGTTTGAAACACGACAAAATGCATGCAATGGTCGCTTATGTTGTCCTCAATTAAGTATAATTCAGGTCAAATTTAAGAAAATGTTTCCAAAAAAAGTCGTAAATACGATTTTAAACATGACAAAATTCAAAAATGTCTTGAGGACACTTGCGTCTATGACCATTTTGTCAACTGGGTATAATTTTTAGTTTTCTTTATTCAATTTTTTCGTTTTTGATAATTGTTCACTTTTATGTTCAATAATTTAGACAAAAATTATTTATTTTTTTGCGTCCATTCGTTTAAAATGTATATTATAAAATCAAATGTAATTAATTAATAATTCAAATCGTATGTGGGGTTTAGAAAACACGTCTGTATCACAACAAAGCACAAGCCGACTGAAAGCAAATTTGCGTTAAAAAAAAAATCGTATGCCCTGTTAAAAAAACACGTCTGTAATCAACGAGCACCGAAACAAAATGCGGCGTCAATGATGCTTACTAAAGTCCTCCAAAATGGGGTGACGATGGAGGAATAAAAAGCTAATTAGTTCTTTGGTAAGCTAATGTTTCGACAAGACTTTTTGTAAGCGCAAGATTATTTCTCTGATAAACGACCTGAAGTGCTTTTTTTCGCTCCAATGAAGTTTATACCACAGTCTGAGTATAAATCAGTACAGATACCTATTCGAGCAGTAAAACGACGATACGCCGCTAGTAATGCATCAACGTTGAGGCTGGTTACAGCTTTCAAATGTATAGCCTTGGTACACCTACATATGACAAGGCTGATGTATCCCTTAGAGATAGAGGTTCTGATAGAAGTTTTTAGCACGAATTCTTAATGCTAATTGGCCCAGCGAAGTCAAATCCACTGAGTTTTAAAGCAAGAGTAGGCTGGAGCCGCACAGCTGGGAAGTTACCCATGAACTGTTGACATGTTTATGATTTGAATTTGAAGCACACAGTGGACTTTCGTTTGACCATTTTTGATATATCACGTGCAGAAACTATCCAATAATGACAAGTCTTCTTATGAACTTCTGAAAAGATAAGTTGAGCCAGTGGATTTTTTTGACAATCAAATAGGGTGTTTTATTTGGAATGGAATCTGAGCTCAAGACATACGGCCAACAACTCTAAGTATTTCCTATTCATCAAGGAATAGCGCTGATTCAAAAATTCGGCTTGTACTAGGAAAGGGTTTGTTGGATTTTAAACAGCACAAACACAAAATTATGTGGCTTTTGTCACCTTTATCAGACGATTTCTTGCTCTCGTTAGTTCCCATGTTTTCAAAAGCATGTATTTTTTTCTTTTTTTGTTAAAATTCTTGCATCTTAAAAAAAAATAAAAATTCCGCAATAAAATTTCCTTTAAGAAAAGTAAAACTTTTTTCTAATACATACATATGTATGAGCAGTCGTTTTTGAAACATATTCTTTTTTTTTTTTTGAAAAAAAAAAAAATTAATTTTTTTAGCAAAATTAAAAAAATGCAGCTAGGCTTCTAATTTTTTGCAGACATATTAAAACGAAGCTGCAAACAAAACAAGCCATAAATGATTAAAATCTGTTACCAACTTTTTAATTAATTTAACCCTTAAATGCGCAACGTCTTGTATCTTAATGAAAAAAATATATTAAACGTAAATAAGAAAAAAATTAAAAACTGCGTTTTTATTTTTTCAATTTTTTGTTTTGTTGTAGTTTTATTAAGGAAAAACTGGTTGTATCTTATGAGATACACTGCGCACTCCACACACAAAGAGAAACGCATAAACAATGAAAGGATTTTTTAAGTGCAGTTTATTTTTAATATGAATAAAATTAAAAATTACTGTGATTGTATTAAATGTAATTCAAATTCATTTAGTTAAATTTAAATAAACAAAACTAGGACCACGAGGGGAGTTAGGGGGCGATTGCTGCCACTCCGAAACTATCCAACAGAATTTAATCAAATTTTAAACATAGATAGATCCCTACTTATATGTATACATTAGGTATACATTTTGTAAGAAATACGATCACGAGGGAAGAAGGTGAGAAATATCTGCCTGTCCAAAACTATCTAACAGATTCGAATGAAATTTAAATCAAATAGATCCCTATTTAGATAGGCACATAAGCTATGAATGTTTTACAAAATTGGACTACAATAAGGGGGAACGTAGTAGCAGACGCCGGGTATCCGCTAGTTCTAAATAGATCTAATATCTTAAAGATTATAATAATGCCACTGACCTATCATTATTATTTGACCAATAGTCTCTTGAGTTATGTAGGTTTAAATATCTCATATTATGTAAAATACCAATTATCTTTCGCAATTCTAAAGCATTGAAGGAACATCTTTTATAGCAAATCGCAAAGTTTCCTCAATTATACAATTTTCCAATCTCTCAGGTAATTAGTAACGACAAGCCTGTTACGAAGTAACTAATGATTTGATATCATCAGGCAGAGAGCTATCGCCATTTAACTCTACTTCCTGACTGACGAATTGCATATTACCCTGTTTTTTTAGATATTTTTTTCAATTGCAGAAGCTTTTGGATCGAGGAAAACATTTTGAAATTTTGAGGAAAGTAAATCAAATGACGTTGGACTTGATGGAAAGTCCTGTGAGTGAATTGAGCACTGATTAGCTGCCGACTCTTGTAAGCTCGCAGTTGAGAAACTGGATGCCGTAGGATTTGATAATAAACTATTTCTGGAAACGCGGGATAGGACGAAGGTATCCGTTCTCAAATTTGGTACTAGGGTATTTGAGGTACAAAATTGTACGTGGCCAGGATAAAGAAGGGTACTAGCCTTAGCAAGTATTTAGCGTGCAGCTACAGGAAAATGTATTGGGCTTGAGAACAAATTATCATCGTTCATAAATGCAATAAACGAGTCATGAATTGACTCTAACGATATTTTCCGATCCTTTCTCCGGATCAAAGTCATTATCAATCAGGACCACATTTTAATTTTTAGAGGAAACTATTTTTGGAATTTAAATTTCATCGTCACTATTTTTATCAGTCATAAGGAAATTCTGCGCTGTTTCAAGAAATGTTACATATTTTATCATTTGCCATTTTGGATCTACCAATACGTCTGAACGCATTCATATTCATATCGTTTCCTAAAACGCAAAAGGCCCTAACTTACCATAAATTAAAGATAGACTTTTTCATTGATTCTGATGTATTGCATCAACACAAATGTCTTTAAAACATTTTAGTATCTTTCGACCAAAATTTGCAATTGTATTAGCAAAAAACAAAAGGCCCTAATTACAAAACATTATATGGTAAACACTAAAAGGCCTAAATAAGAGTTTCCATAATGTGTAACATTGTCAATTTTCAAAGCAACTGGTAGATTTTACAAGAAAAATAGAAGACAAATAAATTATAAATAGTTTAAGGCAATACTTATCCTGTAAAATTTTCAAAATGTTAGATAGGACCTTTTGCATTTAAGGTGACGATATTTGTAATTATAATTAGAATAAAAATAATTTAAGTAGCGAGCGAAAAGAACTTATGTCAAATGACTAAACAAGAAGAACACACAATACAAACAGTCTACATAAAACAATAACAGCCAACATTCCTAATTTGTGTGGAATGCGCAATGTGTCTTTAAAGATACAACCACTATATACGATTTTTTGACGAAAGTATAAATCAGACCGCATTGAAAATTTCTGTATGGTTTAAGAACACTATTTTAATCAACATATATTTTTCTGGAGTAAATTCGTGAAAAAATAATGCAAATAAAATTGGGTAAAACTTAGCTTCATTTATAAAAGTACGAATTTTGAAATTTTGAATCTACGGCTCTGTATTTTTCAGAAACGATCCATTTTTGATAAAAAAATTAATCCAGCATAAAAGGAAAAAGTGTTGTTAGTGGTAACCATCAAAATTCTTTTAGTTTTTTTAATAATTGTGCAAATAGCAGCAGTTTTATTGGTTGTATCTTTAAAGATACAATGCGCATTTAAGGGTTAATTAAGTGTGCCTCGAGCAAATGTTAGGGACAAAAAACTAATTGAGGTCGGTCATACATTTTATCTTATTAGTGCCGACTCCTGGGCATTTATGGGACTTTTTCAATATATTTCTAGTCTGCATTGAACTATTGTATGGGAGCCCCTTAAAGAATGAGAATAGCGGGAAGGTATGTAAGAAATAAATGACTGATTTGATTTTGACCCTTTTTTGACGCGGCTAAGCTCATGGGAGATTGTCGTTAGAGCCAAAATATGGCAAACTTAGTTATCAGGGTACATCAACAACTTTTTTGTGTCGGTCTAATGTACTATATACTGGGGCATTCATTCGGTTTTTGATTAATGATTAAACCGGTGAATTTCAGTCGATTAGCCGATGTAATAAAATTTTTAATTTTTTGTATTAGTTTCAAAATGTCAGTTGCAAAGCATCTCGCTTTTTTCTCGCTTCTAGAAATACTTTCTTAAAATACAGTACACAGAAAAAATTATTATATGTTTTTTATCAATTAAACAAATGATTTAAAAAGTATTTAAATTTAACTAATTTGATAATTGAAACAATTTTTTTTTTTTTTTTGTTGAAAGAAAATTAAAATAAAAATTTTGATTTTATTAACATTTTTGTTGTTTTGAAATAAATTTTTAATAAAAAAAATAATTAAATAACAAAAAATTATTTCTTTTAAAATAAAATAATTTAAACTTGTGAAATTGTTGTTCGAAATTTTTAAAATCAATCAACACATTGTTTAGAACGGCAAAGTTTTTTGATAATTTTTTTAATTCAAATTAAAAATATCATTTATTGAAAAAAAAAAAAAATATTGAAAATATTAAATTTTTACAATTTTTAGTAATCAATATAATCATTTTGGTAATAGGTGCAAAATCAACAAATGGGTTTCTTGATTTTATGAATTTAGTATAAATTTGGTGATTAGAGAAAATTTTTAATTTTTTCTGTGTAAAAAAACAGAAATTAAGGAATTCGAAAATTAACTTTTTTGCAGAATGTTCGGTGCTGAGCTTTGCCAGTATGAGTTAGATGATGACCTGACAACAAAAGAAAATCTCGATAGTAACACAACAACAGTATTAACCAAAACAATTAGAAGTGTTAAAAATTTTAAAAAATTGAAACTGTTGGCAAATTACGGCATTCGATGTCGATCGAAATTACAAAACATTTTTAAAAGAAATTTCGTTAGATATCGCATGCAGTAATTTGCCTCCAGTAGTGCGATTCACTAACTTTTATATCGATAATCGAATCGTTAAAATAAATATAACGAAAATTTATCGAATATGCTATTCAGTAAAATTTTTAACGATATTCGCTGTCGTTTAAAATCAGCTGTTACTTTAAGCAATGTTTTTGTCGTTATTTTAGCGACAATAATTTAGGTTGTGTTTATTTAATCGATAAAATGTTTTTTTTTTGTTTAAAATAGCTTACATACATACAAAGATATATTCATATGTATATGTACGAACAAAAACTAAATCCTAAATTTAAAATTTACAAAAAAGCATATTAAGAACAAAAACCAAATTCTAAATGTAAAATTCACAAAAAAAAAATAAGAAAACATAAATTAACCCTTCGTCTTACTCATGAGTCTGGCCAGACCTTTTCCAATGTATTTTGAATGCAAAAACATTGGTAACACAGGGGGTTAAGAATAATTTTATTTGTTTTTATTTTATTCTCTTTTGTGCTTTTCGTTTTTTTTAACATTTTTAAGACAGAGATGTTACAAAAATACAGCTGTTTTCTATCGTTAAAAAAAAAGTTACAGAATCACACTATCGTTACTGCAAGCGAATATATATGTCGACAAATATAACGATTGTCGGTTCGTTAAAAGTTAGTGAATCGCACCACAGGACTCTAATGGCATAATTTTTTATTTTTTTTTATTTCATTAATTATTTATTGAATCTTTATATATTAAATATGGACTAACAATAATTAATCAAATCTTATTCTCATACTTTATTTATGTCCTGCCAGTGCCAGACAAAATTTTCTTCATCACGGGTTCTGTTCACATATATAATTGTTTACGCTCATCTAATTGGATAAGTGCTGCAGTGTCTCTTCTTCTTAAGCGAGTGTGGCCGCTATCATTTAAAATATTTCGAGCATGTGGGTTCGGATAGAATTTGAGCCTTTTTAAGTATTTTACTGCATATTTCGTAATCATAGTTTTAACTAATGGAACATTGAGATCCTTGTGAATATTTGAGTTTTTAACATACCAAGGGGCAGCTGTGATTATTCCAAGAAGTTTATTTTGGCGCCTTTGAATTTGTTCGATATTAGAGACCGAGGCAGTGCCCCGTAACTGAATACCATAGCACCAGATTGGCTTTAAGATGGAGTTGTAATGTAGAAGTTTGCAGTCGATACTAAGGACAGAGTTTCTTCCAATAAGCCAATGAATTTGGATGGCTTATAGTTTCATTTGAGTTAATATTGCCTCTATATGGATTTTCCACGTTAAACGGCGATCTAGATGAATACCGAGGTATTTTACATGCGAGTTTTGAGGTATTATTTGATTATTGATTTAAATAGGGGGTCATGATTCCCGAAGCAAGGTGAATATTATATGTACGCATTTTTGCTCATTGACCTTTATCCTCCATTGCTTTAGCCACAGTTCGAGTTCAAATATATGATCTTGTAAGTATCGAGATGCGTCTTGACTGTTTTCGTACACGCTTAGAAAAGCTGTATCATCAGCAAATGTTGAAGTTTGGGTGTAGTTGCTTGTTGGCACATCCGAGGTTTATATTAAGTAAAAAAGTGGGCCCGGGATGCTTCCCTGAGGGACTCCAGCGTCAATTGGCTGAGGAGAGCTTAAATAATCACCTTCTTTAATAATGAACTTTCGACCGACTAAGTAGCTTTCTAAAAGCTTATGTGTGTTCACTGGCAAGTTTAGCTTCAATTTATGTAATAAGCCTTCATGCCAGGGTTTATCAAAAGCTTGAGAAACATAGATGAAGAGAGCGGCACAATATTTTCTTACTTCAAGGGCTTTTCTTATTGCGTTTACTACACGATGGGTTTGTTCAATTGTGCTGTGTTCTCTTCTAAAGCCGAATTGGTGGTTAGGAATACATCTGTTTTTATTTAGAATTGGGGTTAATTTTGACGCTCACAGCTTCTCAAACAGCTTTGATATATTTGAAAGTAAGCTTTAAGGCCTATATGACTCAACTTTTGTGTGATCCTTTCCTGGTTTAGGTATCATGTGACTAAGGACACCTTCCACTTTTGAGGGTAGAATTCAAGGCGTAAAATAGCATTAAAAATTAAAAGAATAATTCTCCTTGCTATGCTGGGTAGCTCCAAAAGCATTTTGTTGCTGATCTTATCAAAACCTGGAGCCTTCTTGGGGTTTAACTCACAAATAGCCTTTTCGATTTCTCTTATCTCAAATCTTAGGGGAACAGCTGCTCTAGCAGCAATAGGTGGTAACTCGACCGCCATATCGTGAGATATGTTTGGGGTAAATACTTTTTTCAAATGATTAACAAACAGATTTCCTTTTTCAACATCATTTCTTGCCCAACTTCCATTCAAGTTTCTTAATGGCGGATTAGAGACAACTGGCCTTTTGAGATTTCTAGCTGCACGCCATAATGAGTAGTCTGATTGTGAAGTTGCATCAAGTTCCTTAAGATATTTTTCCAGAGAAGCCGTTTTCTGAGTCTGCAGTAACTTTCTCAGCCTTTTTGAACAGACTTTTAGTAAGTTCTTAAGTTGAGGGGATCTGTGCAATTGCCACTCTCTACGAGCTCTCCTTTTTTCAGACAAGAGACGTTCGACATCTGTGGAATATATATTTTTTTTTTTGGGCAATGCTGGAATGTTTTAGAAAACTGTCAAAATTGACAATAGAGCGATCTACATACTCTGGTGTGCTAAGCGGAATATTTTCTGTGCAATGGGTACTGAGATATTTTTTATATTTTAACCAATTTATTTGTGTAGCTGACGTCGCTTTGTAACCAGAGGGAGATTCAATTCTATTGGTGTTTGTTATAGTAACAGTTGTAGGTGTGTGATGAGAGGATAATTCTAAGGAAGATTCAACTTGAATCGTTTCTGTTGGGATGTTTTTAACCACACTGAAATCGATGACATCTGGAATTTTTGGCTGATTAGTAGGCCAATATGTTGGTTGTCCACTCGCTTCCACATTTAAATCCATCTTTGCAATAGTAATAGTATCATTGGTACCCTGTTTCCTCGACCCTTTGGTGTTATAAGTCGTGACCCCCAGAATGTATGTTTAGCGTTTTAATCGCCAGCAGCCAGGAAACAGGGTCCCTATGCCTTATAATATTTGTAATATTGGCTTTCTGATATTGCAAATCTAGGTGGTGAATATAAGGATGAAATTACTATGTTTCGATTTATCTCTTCAACACAAATGTTCGTTGCTTGGAGATAATCTTCACGATGATTACACATTGAGTAGTGTTTAATTCGGTTTTTTATTAAAATGGCAGAACCTCCACAAGCTCTATCTCGAGGGTCCTTTGTATCATACAGTGTATAACCATTGATTTTAAACGTATTTCTTGAGGTCAAATGATTTGTTTATTTTTAAGCAAGTATTCTAATTCATTTTTATGTTGGCGGACGCCGTTTGCGTTCCAAAAACAAATTTTTAAACAATTCATGGCTTGTTAAGCGAAGCTTGCAATAACATCGATTTAATTGTAAGAATTTCCTGCATCATATTACCCATTGTGTTCGTAAAATTATTTACTGTTAGCACTAATGTTTCCATGGTTTTTTTAAACGACTTAGATTAGAAACTGGAGTTTCGTCATTCCTTGACGAAGCGCCTTGCATTGGTACATGGTTTGATTTTAAGACGTTAGCATAAGAGGTTCTGTTATTACTAGGGTGTGGAGCCTGAATGTCATTAGCGGTTACTTGATTTGTTACCTGCATTTGAGGGGGATTAGTTTTCGGTCCAGCCTACTGCTTGACGATAGTATATACAGGGCATCCTCTGTAATTGGCAGTGTGATAACCACCACAGTTGCTGCATTTTTTTACGTTGGGGTCGGTTTTCGACTTATCGCAAAGAACTGTACCATGTAATTCACCACATACAATGCAAACAGGGGGTAAGTAACAGTATGCCTTAGTATGGCCAAATTCTTGGCAGTCCAGCCATTGAACGGGACCACCTCTACTATAGTTATTTTTCAGTACATAATGTATTTCAAATTATAGATGGGATGCGTTTCATTTTTTTAAGCTTAACGTCGCCGGGTTTAAACTCCACTCGAAATAGTGGTTGGGGAATTTGTTCCCTATTTTTTATTTTGAAGCCTTTTTCTTCTAGGAATGTTTTTATTTCCTCTGGGTCCACACATTAGGGATGGGCAAATTGAAAAATTATATCGATATATATCGAATCGATATTTTTTAAGAGTATCGATATTTATTATTTAAAAAATATCGATATATCGAACGTTTTTTCCTGAAACTATTACCAAATTAAAAAATTTGTATACCTTTGTACATACATACATATATATGAATAAACTTAGGCCCTAATTTTGTAAAACACAACGCACGCCAAAGTATTATATTAAAGGCATAAACAAATTCATAAATATTTTGTAATTTTGTTGTTGCTTTGTACAGAAATTTATGTACCGTTTTAAAATTTTCAACGCCACAAGCAATGAGTCGTATGAAATCTTAAAAACCAATGTGAATTTCTGTTAAAGGCAACAACAAAATTACAAAATTTTTATGAATTTGTTTTTGCTTTCAATGTAATTCTTTGACGTTGCTTTGTGTTTTACAAAATTAGGGCCATAATATACATATGTAATTACATTGTTATTTTTTATTTCAAAAAATTAATAAGAACAAAAATTCAATAAAAAAAAATTAATTATAACAAATCAAAAGGGAAGAATACAAAAAAAAAAACATATGAAATCTAAAAAAAGTATATTACGAAAATTTTAAATGGAAGTAAATAAGTCATGAAGGTACCACCTTACCTTAAAATTTGAATTGCACCCCAAAAGTACCAACTTTAACTAGAAATGTTTTTGATTGTTTTAGTTAAACCAGTAATCATCAGATATGGACATCAGGAGCACTCTCTGTTTTATGTGCTCTTCTGTCAATCTGCTTCTTGTATCCGGCACTGCTTCTTATAAATGCCAATCATTTTAGATCTTCATATTAGTTTAAAAAATATATGATGCATGCAGTGATGCCAATTCTTAAAAAAAAAATTAAACGGCTTAAATTTAGAGTTTTTAATGAAAACTGACCTTAACTTGAGGGTTACACGATCAAGTTTTGCCTATCAAGTTTTAATACACTCACACTTTTTTACCAATACACTCATACTTTTAAAAATTGATGCGAACTTGCCTTTAAAATTCTCATGCCAGTGAGTGTTTCAATTTACGTTCAAGAAAACAGCTGATTTGAAGGTAAGTGAGCAAATTTTTCGTTTCTCTTTATAAATTTTTTTCTTGATGGCATCTTGAAAGTAAATTGCTCAAAAATTGAATGCAGCCTACGTCACAACTATCAATTTTTGGAAATTTTGACAAACAGTATATGTAAAAGACTATCAAGAACAACTTGACCGTGTGGCTGCACTGTAAAAAATATCGAATTCGATAGTCGTATTTCAATATCGAGACATCGATATATCAATATTTTAAATATCGGCGATATATATCGATTATTTTTCATTTAAATATCGATATTTTGATATATCGATATTATTGCCCATTCCTACCACACATGAGTCAATTCCCTTTATCTCTATCTGAAGACCTTTACTGCTCTTCAATTGTTATGTATAAAAGCTTTTTTTTAATGCTCCAAAATTATTAATTATTTTGCGATAATCATTCTCATGATTAACTTGTATTTTTTTTCGTTTATACTACCACGCTTGATAGCAGCTACATAAAACGAATTTTCACCTATGACCGATATCAAAGTCTTTATAAGCTCATTTGAATTTTGCTCCCTAAGATATATCTGGGGAGGCTTGGATTTTATCACGTTTGGTGCTTCTGAGGATTCATCCTCCAGAATTGAAAAACGATTTTGTGAATTTATTCTATCAAAAGATGGTACTTTTGAGGCCGAAGCATCGATATTTATCGATAGTTCAGATTTCACTATCGATATTACTATCGACTGAATGTTTGTACTTGAGCAGGAAAATGTTAAGTAGTTTTTTATCAGGCAACAGTTCGTTATTTTTATCACTTTATTGAACGTATGAGACGTATGTGTGCTCGCACGTTATTTTAGATGACAGTTCTTGAAAAATTGTTCTGCTGATAAGCACCTTTCTGAAGGAACAGAAGTAGCTGGGACTATAAGATGTTTAATTGCAATTTTAAATAATGTTCTTAATTGGTTTTGATTCTCAACCTAAAAGGTAATCACTCTACCGGACTTTTCCCCTAATGGTCTAATGGCATTTTCATTTTTTTACAACATTACAAAAATATTCGACATTTCAGTCCCTATATAAAAATATTCCAATTTCAACATAAAGGCCTCCAATTAGCAGTAAAAAGGCACAGCTAAGAAATCCATACCACCTGCTTTTCTTGTTGTTTGTATTCATTGCTGTAATTCGGCCCAAAATAATAATAACAAGTAAAAACTTGCGGCAAAAAACTGTGTGTGTATATCTACTGTAACATGTTTTCATAGTTATATTTTAAATAAAAATAATATCGATATTTTACCTATTGATATTTTCGATATTGTAAGACTATCGATAGTATCGATAGTACTACCGAAAGTTGTCCAGAACTTATTCATATTGCAAATATGTATATTTAAAATTTAATTAAAACTTCATAGTAATATTTCAAAATATTTAACCAGTGACAACTTTTTAATATTAAAAAACGTAAAATATTAAATATTTCACTTTATAAATACATTTTATATGGAAATATTAAAATATTTTTAGTCACCATGAATATTAAATATTTTGTTTCTTCAATATCAAAATAACTACTACTAACACCCATTACAAACTGCCGAAGTAAATGCGAATGTACGAATATGAATAACATAACAAAACAAAATATGCCGTCTTGTTGATTATCGACTGCCAAAATATGCGACTTTTACACACTGTTGAACCGTGTTCAACAAGGTTTTTATAATATTTATTTATTCTTTTGGCTGTTACGTTTTTCTTTTAATAAACGCGTTTGAGTTCTTTTAATTGCTAATCCAAATAAATACACACACTTTTTCAACTTAATAAACTTTATTGAAATGAATTATTTTGTTCACAATTCTTTGTTACGAACAGAACCGTTTAATGGTTCCAAACAAAATTCACTAATTATTCATGTGTCACCCCCTTTTATATTTCATAACTATTTCTAGATTTTTCTGAAATAACTCCCTGTAATAACAATTCATTATGTTCTAAAACCATTTCTAGAAATGACTGGGAAATTCATATAGTAACCAAGGCGAATTCATAAAGGGGACTTTTTCGATTCATCTGTTTATTTTTTTGTGTGTATACTGAATGTCAAGCTTTGTTTACATTTTGTGATAAAATTAATCAAAATTTAAAATTCAATAAATGTATTGAAAAAAAACTTATTTAAAACAAAAAAATGAATTTTCAATAGAGTAAAAAGATTTACTTTCTAAAGAAATTGTGTATATTTTATAAACAAAAAAAATCCTTTTTAATATTTTCAACAAATAATTTTGACATTCACTCTAACTTTTTACAAAAACAAAATAAGGGTTATCCATTTTGCGGTTTCAAAAGTAAACGTAAATAAAACACATATAAAATATTTTTATTCATGATATTTCTTTTTTATTATAAAGTTTGAACGTTGACATTATATCATTCCACGTATCTACGACGTTGTGAATGGTCAGCTGGCTTCAGTTGTTGTGTGAGCTAGACTTTATATGGATGTAGGTGTAGATCCAAATGCAAAATACGCCATAATGTGCCGTAAGACAGTCCTAATTCCTGAGAACGACGAGGAATCGACATATTCGGGTCTATGGCAACACTTTCACTTACAGCAGCGATATTTTCAGCGAAACGATGATGCTCTGGCCTTACAATATCTGTAACCGCTCCAGTCTCTTAAAATTTCTTCACAATTTTGCCAATTGCTTGCGTAGTTGGACGATTATGTAAACCATAATCTCCTCTTAAAGCACGATATGTGGCTGTGCCAGAATCACCATTTTTGTAGTAGGGTTTAATCATTTTTACGCGTGGTGTGATAGTTAAGCGATCCATTTTCGTCAATGTCAGACTTTCAGTTGAAAAGAAAAAAAAATTGGTTTAACAACTTAGTTTGACAGATGTCGAATTCCAGCCTTATACATTTGAAACCACGAAATGGATAACCCTTTATTATTAAAAAAAAGAGATAGCTAGCATAACTCTATCTCATGATGTGGTCACCTTTATGAATTCGCCTTGATAGTAACTGTTAGAATTTAAGTACACTTTTAGGCGGTAATACAGTTGTGCTGAAAATTATACATAACAATTTTAAGTTTAATATGACATAAAACTATAACTTACAAGATTTAACTATAACTATAATTAATTCTTAGATAATTTAACTTTCGTAACAATATATATGTAAATATTTGCCCTTTTTATTTATCGTTTTTATATCATTGAATTTGCCCATGAATAGCGGCTTTTATTTTTCTACATGATATACGATTATATAATGTACATTTTTCTCCTTTTTTTTTCTACATATTATTTAGTACATAACTATGAATTTGATTTTTGTTAGTCAGTAAGTTAGTTAGAATTGTACACTCAATAAAGCAAGAAGCTTTCAATTAAAGAAAATTCGACAGTTACTTTTGCAAAACTCTTATATGTTAGTTAAATTAAAAAATAACTTTAAAAAAAAAAATCTTCTCATTGGTATGCATACAAATATACGTATGCGCAATGCTTGCCTCAGATATTGTGTACAATTTGGCATCATTATTATTGCTCAGATTTTGCAAACTAATTTTTATGTCGTCACCTCAGAATTGTTTTGTCCCAAATTTGAACTATTGCCTCTATTTGTTCTTTAAGTTTATCAAAGCGTTTGTCCATTACTGTAACAAACTTATGGGGGACTCAGCTAAGCGCGGTGTTTTGCAAGCATTTTTAGTAATAAAAACTACACTTTCAAAACAACTTTAGCCGATTTATGTTGTAATTAATTTGAACTTTATTATTATGCAATTCAATGTTTTTAATTAACTTAAAGTGCGACTTATCGTCAAAGAAGTTTAAATTTGCCCCTAACGCCAATGTTTGGGGTATGGGGAACATATTATACAAAACGAAAAGAAAATAAACCTTATTCTTGTTGTGCCTCATTGCTGCTAAACGTTGTTGATCGAGAAAAGTTGCGCTTAAAATCTGTGCAATTGCATAAAAAATGGATTATACACCATCTGCTCCATCGTTTCGTGGGAATATTGTTGAGTAAGTATTATTTTAATATTCATGAATATTGTTGTCATATTTATATACAATTTAGGATGCTGGATGACATTTGTTGCAGCAGAACTTAGCAACAAAATGTGCAACACACTTAGAACATTCCGGCATCAAACATGAGGAGCTCAAAAACATTATAGAAGATAACATTAGGTATTATTTTAATACTCAACAGATACTTAAATATTAATTTATTAACATTTACTTTAGCCTTTGGCGTGGTGGAAAGCGAAAACAAGTTTGATGAAATTGCATAAGGTATTATTTAATATTCATCAGATATTTTTTTTTATCAAACAATATGTTCGTCAGTTATTGTAGAAAACTATATCAAATATGATGAAATTGAGTACAATATTGAAGATAATATCGGGTAAATTTCATTTTTATGTTGTCTGGTCACTTATTTTCTAATTTGTTATATAATTCAGAATTTCAGATAGAACCCAATAAGAAACTCAATCTGGCTCAATCATGGCAAATAGTAATGTGGATTACGAAGAAATTGAGTATATTGTAGACAAGCTGCTTGAATAGGATAAAAAATTCCATCCATTAACAAAAGAGACAGACAAATAAATAAATGGTAATCCCAGATAAGAAAACAACTTAGAGAATCTGGACAGGCATATGTTTCGATTAATGAAATAGAAGTACCAGCCAAAAAAATAAAATAAACGTTGTAACATGCAGACCAGATGCATTTATACCAAACATTTTGGAAACTGAATGACAACGAAAGACAATGTTTTTTTTTTAAATTTGAAACTCGACATCCTGTTATGCGCCGCAGAACAAAGTCGGAAATAAAACAATACTTTTTTTCCTACTTTGGAAAAGCTGAACGTACATACCACGTTTGCCGTACTTTTTTTTGTCAACACTTTATCCATTCATAAGAAAAGAATGTATAACTGCTTCCAGCATTTATAAAGGTCTCCACTTCCGAGAAAAAAATGCGTAACGAGTAACTTCATCCCAGTGGCCCATCACACATTAGACTAATTTTTAAGCGAACAATTTATGTTCCATCAATAACACACTGTAGTAAAAATATCTGGCATAAAATGTGTACGTGTACAAAACTTTGTATGTATTAGTGTTTTTTGCATTCATTTGTTTTTGAAAATGTGCATGTGTAATATTGGACTACGTGGTCCATTGTGGCTTAAATGGACTTCTTACAACATGGTCAAATCTACTGTAATATGGACCATGTTATAAGAAGTTAATATGCAGTGCTGCCAACAACTGCATGATGTATGCTTTTCTATAGTTTACAGTATTACACATTGGTAGCCCTGATGGTGTCCATTACTAATTGTTTATTTAAAAGTGAAAGTTTGTGAAATTTGTGAAAAAAAGATAAACAAATTAAAAATACCAAGTAAATATATTTAATAATAGCAATAAAAGACTACAGGACACGCCATAAAAGGCGATTAGTAAAAAATGAAAAATGCTTAAACAACCGCTTTAGTGTACTTCATACTGTAATGAAATGGAGTACTTTTAAAACTAACCCACTTTAGTACTCCATGGAGTAGTTTAGGGACTACTTCGGTGGGTTATATGTTTCCCTCCTAGGACATCGTAATGTTAATTGGACCACCTTTTACCCATATATTTGGAGTACTCCTACTCCTTTATGGACTACTCTTTACATGCATGTATGGACTAGTCTCGTTATCTGCAGGGTTGAAGCCGGTTGAAACTTTCCGCCAACGAAAAACCATTCCCTTCACCTCGCTTGCCTACAAACTGCTATTTTACGCCAGAATAATTAGTCTAGTGTGTGATGGGCCAATGTTGCCAGAATGAAGATTTTATTTTATTTGTGAAGATTTTTTGACCAAAATAAGATTTGCAGATTTTTTTTTCTCAAATTAAGATTTTTTAGTTTAAAAATAAAAATTTTTAACTTTTGCACAACATATAATATTTTTTAAGACTTCTTTAAACAATTAATTTTTAAACAATGAGGTTTTGTATCTGATTGTTGTCTATTGGTTTTGCACACTTTTGTACCCATTGTCTACTATACACAAAAATGCGTCATTATTTCTGGCCATTCAAAATATCAAAAAAGCATCTTAGATTAGCGGTTGTTAATTTTGAGAATATTGATGAAATATAAATGCTTGCGAAAAGAAAAAAACGTATGTTTATAAAGTTTCATATCTTAAAGAATAAAAAAGTTCATTTATTTAGTAACAAAAGGTAAAACTAATAGAATAAAAACACTGTTGAGGGCTGAACTTTATTTTTTTTGCCTCAAATCTTTCACGGTTCACTTAAATGTTTTTTATACAAATAAAAACACTTTTTTTATTTATTTATTTTTGTATTTTAGTTTTATTTAATATAATTTGTTTTGTTCACAGTTTTGTTTTTACTTTATGTACAATGTATAAATGTTTGTTTGTTTGTTGGGTCACAATGATTTTTTCTGTTGCTTTACTTGTTTATTGTTCTATGGTTGAAACTAGAGTGAGTTTAATGATTTTAAACATTATTTAACAAGCTAGGCTTAGTATAAGAAAAATAATGTAATGAGAGAATTTAAAATTAAGTAAATAACAATTTAAGGACCGCTATGTTTTTACAGGGTGCTGTGTTATAAACGAGTCATTCCGGCCCCCATGACTTGGTGCAGTTTATCATACGTCAAAAAACAGATTACAATGAAGCAAGGTGTTGTGATGATTTTAGCAGATATGGCATCTAGGATCTCAATTCGATTCAAGTTTGCGGGTCGTGTAGGGTTGAATATGTTGACAGCAATCAAATCTGTTGATGAGAAACTTAGAAATGTTTTGTGGGATGCCATACCTGTAAGTAGGAATTTAATGTAAATTTAGTGTGGAAAATTGTAAAAACTGTAAATTATATTTTAAAACAAAACCATAATTTTTGTAATGGATCTGGTTACGATCCCATTTTTTGTCTGGATATCGGCAACGCTACAGTGTTGATCAGTACCAATATGAGTCTTTGTTATTCGGCCCAATTGCCATTTATTGGGCGGCAAATTGTTGTTTTTGATGAACACCAAGTCGTTGAGATTAAAGTTGACCCTTTGAGACTTCCATTTATTTCTGCGATGAAGTTCGGCAAGATACTCGGATTTCCATCTTTGGAAAAATGAGTGGTAGATAACCTCTAGGCATTTCCAACAGTTGATGAGAGTCAAGTTTTCGATGCTTACATCAGGTTCGGCTGGGGTCAATAATGGAGCTCCAATAAGGAAATGTCGAGGGGCCAATAGGGTCAAATCTTGAGGGTCATCGCTAGCGGGACTTAGGTGTCTAGAATTCAGGCAAGGTTTAATATGGGCTAAATTTTTTGATAACTCTTCAAACGTGAATTTCATATTCGGCAATAATTTTTTCAGGTGCGTTTTAAATGACTTTATGCTTGTTTTCCAAAGTCCACCCATGTGTGGAGCATCGGGAGGAATGAATTTCCAGTTAATGTTTTGATGACTATATTGTTGAATGGGTTGATTCTGAAGAGTATTTATTATTGTTGTGCGCTCAGGCGGCAGGCAGGCAATTATCTGACTTTGAGTATGCTTTTTGTAAAGTACACACGTTTTGCAATTATTAATAATACTTTTAACTAAGGGCTTAATTTGAAAAATCCAAAATTCTACTCTTACTATTCGGGTCATGAGCTGGTTTCCACCATGCCAAGTTATTTTATGCACAAATTCTGTAATCATGCTGGCTAATTTTAGCGAAAGAATTGGAAAGCGTTCATTGTACGTTAATGCTGGGGACTGCGCTAAACGCCCATTGGCTCTTATAGTCCCATTGCGATCGAGTTTACTTCGAGGGCAAATTGTACGCTTTTCAAGTAATGCAATATATTCGTCAGGAAATAAAGTTTTTTGTGTCCAAATTATGATGCGATTTTTTGCAGATTGTATTTCTTCTGGTGTTGGTTCTAAGGATTTTTTTTTTCTCATTATTTATTTATTGAATCTTCATATATTAAATATGAACTAACAATAATTAATCAAATCTTAACCTAATACGTTATTTTTTGTCCTGCCAGTGCCAGACAAAAATTTTCTTCATCACGGGTTCTGTTCACTTATATAGGTGTTTATCGCTCATCTAATTGGATAAGTGCTGCAGTGTCTCTTCTTCTTAAGCGAGTGTGGCCGCCATGATTTAAAATATTTCGAGCTAGTGGATTTGGATGTTGTTCAAGCCTTTTTAAATATTTTACTGCATTTTTTGTTATAGTAGTTTTGACTAATGGAACATTGAGATCCTTGTGAATATTTGAGTTTTTTACATACCAAGGGGCAGCTGTGATTATTCGAAGAATTTTATTTTGGCGTCTTTGAATTTTTTCTATATTAGAGGCCGAGGCAGTGCCCCATAACTGAATACCATAGCACCAGATTGGCTTTAAGATGGAGTTGTAAAGAAGAAGTTTGCAGTCGAGACTAAGGACAGAGTTTCTACCAATAAGCCAATGAATTTGAATGGCTTTTAGTTTCATTTGAGTTAATTTTGCCTCTATATGGCATTTCCACGTTAATCGCCGATCCAGATGTATACCGAGATATTTTACATGCGAATGTTGAGGAATTATTTGATTATTGATTGTAATATGGGGGCAAGATTCCCGGCGCAAGGTGAATGTTATATGCACGCATTTTTGCTCATTGACCATTATCCTCCATTGTCTTAACCATATTTCTAGTTGAAATATATGATGCTGTAAGTAACGAGATGCTTCATAACGGTTTTCGTGGACGCTTAGAAAAGCTGTATCGTCTGCAAATGTTGAAGTTTGGGTGTAGTTGCTTGTTGGCATGTCCGAAGTATAAATTAAGTATAATAGAGGGCCCAGGATGCTGCCTTGTGGGACTCCAGCACCAATGGGCTGAGGTGAACTTAAGAAATTTCCTTCTTTAATAATAAATTGACGACCGACTAAGTAGCTTTCTAGCAGCTTGTGTGTGTTTGCTGGTAAATTTTTCTTCAATTTATGTAATAAGCCTTCATGCCAGACTTTATCAAAAGCTTGCGAAACATCGATGAAGAGTGCTGAGCAATATTTTTTTTCTTCAAATGCTTTTCTTATGACATTAACTATTCGATGAGTCTGTTCGATTGTGCTGTGTTTTCTTCTAAATCCGAACTGATGGTTTGGAATACATCTATTTTCACTTAAAATCGGTGTTAATTTTGAAACTAATAATTTCTCAAACAGCTTTGACATATTTGATAATAAGCTAATAGGCCTATATGACTCAACTTTTGTATGATCTTTACCTGGCTTTGGTATCATGGTAACTAAGGAAACCTTCCATTTTTGAGGATAGTATTCAAGGCGTAAAATAGCATTAAAAATAAAAAGAATAATTTTCTTTGCTGTGCGAGGTAGCTCTAAAAGCATTTTATTACTGATTTTATCAATACCAGGTGCCTTCTTAGTGTTTAAGTCACAAATAGCCTGTTCGATTTCTCTTATCTCAAATCTGAGGGGAATAGCTGCTCTAGCAGCAACAGGTGGTAACTCGACCGCAATATTGTGAGATATATTTGGTGTAAATACATTTTTCAAGTGGCTAACAAACAGATTTCCTTTTTCAATATCGTTTCTTGCCCAACTACCGTTCAAGTTTCTTAATGGTGGCTTAGATATAACTGGCCTTTTTAGATTTCTAGCTGCACGCCATAATGAGTAGTCAGATTGTGGAGTTGCATCAAGTTCCTTAAGATATTTTTCTAGAGAAGCCGTTTTCTGAGTCTGCAGTAACTTTCTTAGCCTTTTTGTGCACTCTTTTAATAAATTCTTAAGTTGCGGGGATCTGTACAGTTGCCACTCTCTTCGAACTCTCCTTTTTTCAGTCAAGAGCCGCTCGACATCTGAAGAATATATTTTATTATTTTTAATTTTTTGGGGGTAACGCTGGAATGTTGAACAGCTAGTTTAAGATAACTGTCAAAGTTAACAATAGAGAGATCCACATTCTCCGGTGTACTAAGCGGAATATTTTCTAGGCAATGGGCACTGAGAAATTTTTTATATTTTAACCAATTTATTTGTGTGGCTGACGTCGCTAAGTAACATGACGGAGATACAATTCTATTTGGGTTCGATATAGTAACAATTGTAGGTGTGTGGTCGGATGATAATTCTAAGGAAGCTTCAACATGAATCGTTTCTGTGGGGATGTTTTTAACCACGCCAAAGTCGATAACATCTGGAATTTTTTGCTGATCAGTAGGCCAATATGTTGGTTGTCCGCTCGCGACCACGTTTAAACCCATTTTAGAGATTGTGTTAAACAAAACACGACCTTTTGGTGTTATAAGTCGTGACCCCCAGAAGGTATGTTTAGCGTTATAATCGCCAGCGGCGAGGAAACAGGGTCCTAATGATTTAAAATATTTATAATATTGGCTTTCTGATATGGCAAATCTAGGTGGAGAGTATAAAGAGGAAATTACTAAGTTTCGATTAAGCTCTTCAACACAAATAGTCGTTGCTTGCAGATAATCTTCACAATGATCAAACATTAAGTAGTGTTTGATTCGGGCTTTTATCAAAATGGCAGAGCCTCCACAAGCTCTATCTCGAGGGTCCTTAGTATCATATAGTATATAACCATTGATTTTAAACGTATTTCTTGAGGTCAAGTGAGTTTCAGAAACCAACATGACATCAATTTGTTTATTTTTTAGAAAGTATTCTAATTCATTTTTATGTTGGCGGATGCCGTTTGAGTTCCAAAAACAGATTTTTATACAGTTCATGGCTTGTTAAGTACAGCTTGCAATAACATCGATTGCATTCTTAGAATTTCCTGCATCATATTACCCATTGTGTTCGTAAAATTATTAACTGTTTGCACTAATGTTTCCATGGTTTTTTCAAGACGACTTAAATTAGAAACTGGAGTTTCTTCATTAATTGGCGAAGCACCTTGCATTGGCACATGGTTTGATTTTAGAATGTTAGCGTAGGAGGTTCTGTTATTACTAGGCTGTGGAGCCTGAATGTCATTAGTGTTTAGCTGATTTGTTACCTGCATTTGAGGGGAATTAGTTTTCGGTCCAACCGACTGCTTTACGATAGTGTATACAGGGCATCCTCTATAATTGGCTGTGTGATTACCGCCACAATTGCTACATTTTTTAACGTTGGGGTCATTTTTAGATTTATCGCAAAGAACTGTACCGTGTAGCTCACCACATACTACGCAAACAGGGGGTAAGTAGCAGTATGCCTTAGTATGGCCAAATTCTTGGCAGTTCAAACATTGAACGGGACCACCTCTCTTGTGCGGCTCCTCTATAGTTACTTTTCTGTACAGAATGTATTTTAAATCATAGATGGGATGCGTTTCATTTTTTTTAAGCTTAACGTCGCCGGGTTCAAACTCCACTCGAAAAAGTGGTTGGGGAATTTTTTCTCTATTTTTAATGTTTGCTACATGTTTTACCTTGAAGCCTTTTTCTTCTAGGAATGTTTTTACCTCTTCTGGGTCCACACATGAGTCAATACCCTTAATCACTACCTGAAGACCTTTACTGCTTTTCAGTTGGTATGTATAAAAGTTTTTTTTTAGTGCCTCAAAGTTGTTTATTATTTTTCGAAAATCATTCTCATGATTGACTTGAATTTTTGTCTCGTTTATACTACCACGCTTGATAGCCGCTACGTAAAACGAATTTTCACCTATCACTGATATCAAACTCTTTATGAGCACATTTGAATTTTGTTCCCTAAGATATATCGGGGGAGGTTTGGACGATTTAATGACGTTAGGTGCTTCAGAGGATTCATCCTCCAGAATCGCAAAACGATTTTGAGAATTTATTTTATCAAAAGTTGGTACTTTTGAGGCCGAAGCAACTGCTGCAGAGGTAGGGCTGCGTCCCCGTTTGAGCACTGTTATGTACCTGTCCATACCAACTTGTACTGTAGGCTTTTGAGAAGTTTTTACTTGAGTTACTGAGTTGTCCATAGCGGCCGTTTTGGGGTTAACCGTATCATCACTTATTAAAGTTTTTTGTGGCTCTGCGGCAGCGCTTGCAGTTAACAAACTTGTTATTGTATTACGATTGACCGTATTTGTAAATAAAGAGGGTGAGAGCGAACGCGTTCGAGTAATAGGTTTAGCCGTTAAGTAATTGCTATCATCGATTCTTTTTTTTGTTTCTACTTTTGTTTCGTCAACACTCACTGTAACATAAGCATTTCTTTCATTATATTTTATTGTTTTTGCATTATTAGCATTCATAAGAGTTTTTTTTTATATATTACTGTTTGTTTAATTGTGCTCTTCTTTTTATTTGTTGTTTAAAAACCCCGAGAATAAAAAAAAGAATAAAGAAAAACAAGAAATGTTTTTGCTTAAAATGTATGTATGTATATGTATGTGTGTACATACATATATTTTTGTTATTTGTAATTTTTAATATTTGTATTATAAATATTATGTTCACTAATTTAAAAATTATTTTAAAGCGTCCATTCATTCGCTGATCTTATATTATTTTTTAAAAAAATAATATGATATTATAAATATACAATTATTTATGTTTAAAAAAAAAACCGTATGCCTAGTTAAAAGAGAAAGACACGTCTGCATTCAACGAGCACGCAAGCAATGAGTTCTAAGGATGAGATTTGACTTCTGGGTATGTGTCTTCCGAAACGTAAAATGTAGGCTATGACTCGATAGGCACGGGGTAGAGAGGAAAATCTGCTTAACGGGTCTTCTGTGTTTGTGACTGTTAGAATTTTGATTGTCTTGGCTTCTATATTTGTATCCTGAGGAGGGCGTGGAGATGGCCATTGCTGTTTTGGCAATTTTAGCCACGAAGGTTTTTCTGAAGCGTCGTTGAATCCATGTATTTCGATGTAACTTAAGGGTGTGTATTAGAGGTCTGCTTTGAATAACTCACTCGTTTGCCTTTACTCAAAGTGCACAACATTTATTCAAATAAAAAACATTCAAAAAGATAAGAAGAAAGTAAGCCACATACAAAAATAAGAATGAATGGAATGAATAACAAACTGGTTTACTGTAAATGAATTTAGGAGCCATTCATAAATAACAAAACATTGGAATGACCCGTTAGAGAGAGCAAGTTTACAAAAAACATTCAAATAATTTTTGAATAATTGACTGTGCGTACATTTATTTGAATACATTGGCATAATATGTGTGTAAGCTTGTGGCTTCTTTTATTTATAAGAGTTAAGCTTACACATACATACATAATATGCGTGTACAGAAAAAATACAAAAGAGAAGTAAAAATTCAAATAATTTTACATTCAAAATATACTTGAATATTCATCTCATTTCATTTGAGTTGACTGAATTGAATGAGTTTTTATTTGTTTTGTGTTTGGTTATTCTTTCATTTGTTTCGTTATGATTGTGAGCTCGACTCATTGCAGTTAAAAAACAAATGAGTGTGTTGAAATTGCTTTTTATTTATTCTTGCAGACCTCTAGTGTGTATTTAATCCAGCGGGGTATTTTTATAGTTTTAATATTGGGAAAATTGTTTACGAATTTTTTCCATTTATGTTGAGAAATTGGTTTTAAAATGTCATCCCAGTCTGTCTTGTCTAACCATATTTGCTGCATGATTAATTTAGCGTCGATTATGATTGGAGCTATCCATCCACATGGGTCAAAAAATTTGGCAATCGTAGACAAAACTTCCCTCTTTGTAAACGCTTCTTTAACTTTTATATCTGGGGCTGTAAATGTAAAGGAGTCTGATGAAATGTTCCATTTTATCCCTAGAGTCTTGGTCCCGTCATTTTCGGACCAATTTAACCAGTCGAGTGGTAGTAGCGTCTCACTAGGTAAATCCTGAATGACTTGTGGCTCATTAGAGTTCCATTTCATTAGCTCAAAGCCTGCTGATTTTAGGACAGAAGTTAATTCTTTTCTAGTTTTGATGGCTTCTTCTATAGTATGCCCTCCTGCTAAGACGTCATCCACATACATATTTTGTTTAAGAATCTTGGCCGCTAAGGGATGAGTCATTTGTACATCTTCAGCTAACTGAAGAAGCGTTCTGATGGCTAAAAATGGGGCACAATTAACTCCAAATGTGACTGTGAGAAGCTCGCTATGAGCTATGGGGTCATTTTTGGATTTTCTGAATAAGATTCTTTGAAACTTTGTTTGAGTTGGGTCGACTAGTATTTGACTATAGATTTTTGTAATGTCGGCGTTGAATACAAAGCGGAAAAATCTCCATTTTGCTATCAGAAGAACAAGATCTTGCTGAAGAATGGGTCCTGGATATAAAATGTCATTAAGACTATTCTTATTTGACGTTGGGCTAGAGGCGTTAAAAACCACTCTTAGTTTAGTGGTCAATCGGTCTGGTTTTATTATTGCGTGATGCGGCAGATAATAATTTGGAGCTTTGTTTATATCCGAGGGTTCGATTTTTCTCATGTGTCCTAACTCAAGATATTCTAATATAACGTTGTCATATAATTGCTTTATTTCTGGTTTATGGCTGAGCGTGCGTTCCTTTCTTAGGTACTGAGCCATAGCAATGTTGCGAGCCAATTCTTCTGTTTTTTTGAAAGGCAGGGTAACTATATACCTTCCCGTGTCGTTTCTACGAGTTGTTTGCATAAAATTGTGTTCCACAATAGTGTCCTCGTTTGACCTCAAAATCTGTTTTTGGTTTTCCTCCACCTCCCAAAAGCGTGTGAGGATTCGGTCAAGGGACGATGTATTCAATAAAGAAATTGTTGTTCTGGGTTGAGTAGTTTTTGGTGTTGGTCCCCCAACAATCCAGCCAAATACTGTTTTTTGTGCCAAAAGGGATCCAACAGACCGCATCGGTGTGTCCATGCAATAAATCGAGGGGCCTAAGTCGAGGCCTATTAGCAAGTCGATGGGTCTACTTTGATTAAAGTGAGGGTCTGCAAGTTGCAATTTTGCAATCTCACTGAGCTTTAGCATGTCCAACGTTTGAGGTGGTAAATTAGAGGGAAGGGTCTTGAGAACTGGGGCCCAAACTTCTAACTTAAACGATGTGTCCACCCGTGAGCATAGGTTAAGCAAACATGCTTTAGTTGAAGTTTCCGAAACTGTTTGACTCAAACCAGTAACGTGAACTACGTTTCTTTTTGTGGGTAATTGTAATCGGTTTTTTAGTTTGTCCGATACAAAGGTTGATTGTGATCCAGGGTCGATGATGGCTCTAGTCTGGTATCTTTGACCTCTAGTTTCTATTTCGACAATGGCAGTGAAAAGCAACGTTTCTTGTTCTGTATGATTTGTTGACGATTGGCTATTTTCACGTAGGGTCAGAGAAGTAAGGTTAGGAATACTTGATCTTGAAGTGGACTGTATGTATTGGGCTTGAGCTGCGGCACTTGTGCCTGAATGCTCGTCAGTGTTATTTTGTGGCAAGTTTGTAGGCTGGGTCACCGTTGCCTTGTGCAACAAAGTGTTGTGTTTTTGCTTACACAGCCTACAACTGAATTTACTTGGGCATTCCCTGACACTACAGACAGTTGTAACATGAATTTGTGACTCTTACGATATGAATTCGATCACTAACATTTTTTTCTAAAAATGTGGGGCATGATCGTAGGGTGTGTGACTCGCTACAATGTTGACACGTTATGGCGTTAGTATTAGAACTTCTGACGGGTTTACTTTTGTTCTGACTGTGACTCTCAGAATTAGCAATATTCGTTTGAAATAAATTAATGTTACGTTTATTTTGGGTATTTTTTGCGACTTCAGACTTGGGAGGTATGGATTTGTCCTTTGATGATTTTATATTGCCAACTGATTCTAGGGTCTTAAATTTGTGGGTCAAAAACTTGTCGAATTCTTGCCAATTGGGTACTTCGGCACAATCTTCACGAGAATTTTCAAATTCTTGAACAAGGGCCCTAGGAAGTTTTTGCGAGCAAATATAAATTAAAAACGACTCCCATGTCGAAGTGTCAATGCCTAGGGTGCCTAATGTCTGCCTACAATCGTTTATTGTTCTTTGTAATTTTTTAATTGAGGCTCCAGAGTCTGTAGAGGCATGAGGCAGATCCAAAATAATTTTATATTGCTCATTTACCTGCATCCATTTATTTTCGTACCGGTCATGGCCATGATGAAACCATTGTTTGTTAAAGGGACGTGCGTAATTGCATTTCTGGCCTCTCCCCCGGTTTTTTGAGTCAGATAAAAAAGCCTTTCAACATTGCTAATATTTGGATTTCTAATGTATATGGCTGTGAACAAGTCACGAAAACTGGGCCATAATTTATAATCCCCAAAAAGGTGTCGGTGTCAGAGGGAGGGAGTCTTATTGATGAAACATTCTTTTCTAACGGAATAGTTGACTGGCGTTCAACTTTTTCCATGGTTGTGTCCGAAAGCGCATGGATTTCAGCGTTGATGGAAGAAAGACAATTTTTATAACCCAGTAAAAACTTCGCCTACAAAATAATGTGTTGAGTAATCAGAAAAACATAAGAGCACTACTTACAATTCTACTGAAAGAACCAATGAATTTTACAAGGGATGTCCCAAAATGAACGCATTCAAAAGCAAGTCATTATTTTTTTACTTTAATACATCCAGAAAAAAGTAGTTATAGAAGTTGTGATAGATGTAGTTATAGAAGAAAGCTACTAAATAATGAGTTAAAGAAGCTATTCATTTTGAAAAAGTAAGCGAAGTTTTTACTGGGAAGCCATTAGGGCGGTTTGGTATCGCTCCCGTAATTTACTTTTGTCAATTGGTTTATCGCCATCCTGATCTAAGTCCCTACATTCTTCATATGATCGTTTTACTTGAGTCCATATGGAGTCTAATTCTACTCGAATAATTTCCAGCGCGTGTACATTATCTTCAGCACGCGCTTCTGCTTGAATCTTTTCGAAGTCGACTAAATCGTTTGTGCAATTGACGAATTTTTTCAGGGACATTTTTGTAAATTGAAGATTCAGAATAATAATAAAATTGAGTCAACAAAATTGCCTGCTAGCGATAAAACAAATTGTGGCTTAAAAGGTTTGAGTCAAATATTGTATTTATTTCCCCGGTTAATTTTTTTTTAAAATTGACGTAATGGTAACTCGGTTTTTATTTATTTGGATGATGACGTCACGGTTATTTTCTTTTTTAAAAATTGCAGCGGCAAAAAATTAAAGAGTAACACAACAAGCAAAAATATGTATTTCTTGTTGTATTGTATACTTTGACTTACTTGTTGTTGTTGGGTCTTTTTTCTTTTGTGTCACTGCGTTTATAAAGCCTTCTGTTGTTGTTGTGTCTGCTAATAATGCTGTTGTTATTGCTGCTACTGCGCCAAGGAATTTGGGTCCCGTTAGATTTTGTTCACTTTTAACTTTATAAATTTGCTTTTTTAAACACAATTTTGATTTAATAAATTTTTTAATAAAAAAACTTTATGTTTCGTTGAGAAAATGACCAAATGTTTGGGGGTTGATTTTGTGTGTGTGTTCTTTGTTGTTTGTTAACAATATTTTTTAATTTCAGGGTCACACAAATTAACTATTTTAAATACGGAATATATAGTTTTTTTTTATATTAGAGTCACAAAAACACAATTTTTTTGTAAAATTTTTTAAACTTTTTTGTAAATTTTTTGTAAAAAAAACTATCCGGTTCGTTAGGACCAAATGTTGAGGGCTGAACTTTATTTTTTTTGCCTCAAATCTTTCACGGTTCACTTAAATGTTTTTTATACAAATAAAAACACTTTTTTTATTTATTTATTTTTGTATTTTAGTTTTATTTAATATAATTTGTTTTGTTCACAGTTTTGTTTTTACTTTATGTACAATGTATAAATGTTTGTTTGTTTGTTGGGTCACAATGATTTTTTCTGTTGCTTTACTTGTTTATTGTTCTATGGTTGAAACTAGAGTGAGTTTAATGATTTTAAACATTATTTAACAAGCTAGGCTTAGTATAAGAAAAATAATGTAATGACAGAATTTAAAATTAAGTAAATAACAATTTAAGGACCGCTATGTTTTTACAGGGTGCTGTGTTATAAACGAGTCATCATTAACCCATTTTGAGCCGCTGTTCGACTAGTCGAACAGCAAAATTGTTCTTTTTCACCTCCATTTTTTATGTGTTTAAGTGTTTCCGACACACATAAAAGTAATACCATATTAAATGAAATTTAGTTGTCTTTCAGAAAAAAATATATAGCAATTATCCCCCACCCCTCTGCTCCGCTCCAGGGGGGGTTGAAAAATACCTTGCATATAGACACTTTTTGTTTGGATAAATGGAAAATATGTATAATAAATAGTCGATCATTAAGCTTTTCCCGAGTTTTAGAATCTCCAGGTATATTTAGAGACCCGTCAAGTTCGATGTTCGACTAGTCGAACAGTGGCCGTAGGCCACAACTTTATTATTGTATTTTGTCGTTGAGTATTTTATGCAAAAAAAAAAATTCTTTGAATTTCGAATTTTTGAAAATGCATGAAATTTGTTTGTTACGCGCATCAAAGCTTGCCATTTTTTTGTTGCGTGCTGTTGTTTTTATATTTTGAGTACACACTGAATTCATAAACCGTTATATTTCATCTTACTTCTGTATAGTTAGTTGGTAAAACATTATTTACACAAAAAGTAATTACTCATAAAATAGAAACTCAATAAGAATGACGTTTAAACAAATTATTACTAAATCGCTTAGGACAGCCTGCGCCAGATTTGAAGACGGGCAAAGCATTGCCTAAAGGTAATTATATTTATACATATTGGTTATGTTATTATTTTTATATATATTTTTAGGTGAAATCGATTCAAAGTTTGATAAAGTTAATAAGATTGTATGTTGTCGTTGGCAAGATAAGCGTGAGGTAACATTACTATCAAACTTCACCGGAGTTTACCCACTTACATCAACCACACGGAGACAACGACAACGAGAAGGCCAGCCTGGTGAAATCATTGTGCAGCAGCCCAATATAATCCGAAACTATAACAGTTTCATGGGCGGTGTCGATCTTCATGATAATGCAGTTTCCAATTACCGTGTTTCGATTCGGTCAAAGAAGTGGTGGTGGCCACTTTGGTTGTCCGTTCTAGAGTCATCTGTTGTGAACGCTTGGAAATTAAATTGTTTAGTAAATAAGAAGCTTGTTCGTAAATATAATTCACAGCTGACATTTCGGGTCGACCTGGCCACAAACTTGTTACTAACGCCTGACGAGAACAACGACGATGATATTGGGAAGGATGACATTACTAAAGATAAATCATTTAAGATTCGCCCGCACCCTCGTGTGTCAGGTCATCACCAAATGATAACACAACCTGAAAAACATGCCATTCGTTGCAATTTTTGTCATAAGCTACACAGAGAATGTGCTCTAAGTGTCAAGTCCATTTGCACGAAAATAAATGTTTTGCTGCTTACCATAAATTGGAGCAAGAGTAATTAAAATTACTGAAAATTTAATGACAATATATATAATAAATATTTAAAAAAAAAAACATTGCAATCGTGTTTTTGTTCCACATATGATTTTTTTTGGCCGATACCTGAAAATTATTTTTGTATGGTAGTATATATTTTTTTTGTCGCCTACGGCCGTTGTTCGACTAGTCGAACAGTCGTTTCTGGGGAAACGGTTGGAGATACAAAATTTCTGATAACGGTTTTGTATGGTAATTGGGGCCTAATTAGACCAAAAAAGTACTTTTTAGTTTACGATTCGAACATTTTTGCACTCCGGCGCAAAATGGGTTAAACAAACACTATGCTAGTTGAAAAAACAGAAAAGCCGGACACATGGCGTCTTAACATAACTAGGGTACGCTGAATCCAGTGGTGCCCGCCGTTTTTTTAGATTGGCTCTGGTTTTCTAGATATACCTTTATTTCGGAGGAGGTTGCACGACATATGTTCGCCTAACTCAAAAACGGTTTTGTTTATTAAAATTGCTAAAAAACCGAAATTCCGCAATAAAATTTCCATTAAGAAAAGTAAAACTTTTTTCTAATATGAGCAGTCGTTTTTGAAAAAAAAAAAATTAATTTGTTTATCAAAATTTCGAAATTTTTGTTTTTTAAAAATTCATAAAAAATTAAAAAATGTAGCTAGGCTTCTAATTTTTTGCAGACAAATAAAAAACGAAGCTGCACCGGAATATGTTTCAACGCCATGTGCCCAGCTTGTCTCAAAAAAAGTGTAAATTTCTTGCAGAGTGTAATCTTTCAAATAGGTAAAAATATCAAACGTGAATTCTATAAATTATTTGGCCTGAATAGAATGAATCAAGTTTGAATTAAATCAGAAGACTACGGCCCGTTATGAGCTAAGTTCAATTTAACTACAAAAACCAGGCGCAAAACTCGTTTCAGCTGTGGTAGATGCGAAAAAGCAATGTACAAAATTAAGAACTACATTTTCAAAGTCTTGAATCTAAAATAAAATAATGAAATAATAAATTCGTATAATGGCTTGTTTTATTCTAAAAAAACTCATCCTTTTCGGGAGAAAATATTTTTAAGAAACAGACACCAAAATGCATTTTTTTAAATAAAATGTCACACTTTTTTGTAGAAAAGAAAACACCATTAAATAATAAGCATACGTTCAATAAAAAATACTTTTATATACTTTTTATTTAATTGGGGGTCTTAGTTTATCTAATTGTGGTCAGACCAAGAGGAGAACTTAGTGGTAAAAAGTTACCGAGAATCCTAGGGTTAAGAAGCTTTTAGTTTGAAAATTCCACATTCCATGTTTATGATAATTTTTTAACAAAGTATATATACAAAAGTGCTTAAGGATATCTCTTAAATGGTGTTCCAACCAGTGTTACCGTCGGATATTTTCAATAAGTACTAAAAAAAGAGGATATCTACAAAAAAAGTGGCACCAAAAAGTGGATTTTTTAAAAAAGGGGCACATCTTTTAAAATAAAAATAAGTACAGCACATTATGTATTTTTTACGCTTTTTTTCTATTTATTATAATTTTAAATAACATTTTATAAATGTTATTGATCGTATTACAATGGACATACTACATACTTACTTACAAATTTTGTTGTAAAAACTCAAATAAATATTTTGTAAAAATTTTTCTCGAGAAGTAATTTTTAAACTCGTTAAACTCGTTTTCTGCCAAACATGTTTTTTGGATTACAACATTTTTGCAGCAAATAGAAGATGTTTATGTAATGTGTTTTATATATACATACATTTAGTAATACATTTCTTGTAAATTTTTCTTCTGAATACAGTTTCTTTGATTCTTTGATCAAAACTTTAGAAGTTTTTTTTCCCATTCCCCCAGATTCTTATGTTTTTTGGAATGCTTAAGACGAATAAACCAATTATTGTAATATCGGAAGATGTTTTGTGCCACAATTAAAAACAAAATCCATAGTTTTATAATTTTATTCTACAGTCAACCTAATTACAAAAGTTTTAAGCTATAATCGGATAAGAACTAGAAATCATATAACGAAAAAACGAAAATATCACTTTTTCAAATTCTTTATATTTAATCTACTTAATTTAAGTGCTAGTGTTTAAATTTCTTTATTACAAGATATTTAGTTTTTATCCAATTTCGTCTATTAATGCTTCAAATTTTTGTAGTAAGGTTTATAGAACAAAACTATAAAACTGGATTTTGTTATTAATTGTGGTACAAAACATCTTCCGAAATTACAATTATTGGTATATCTGATATATGTGACGTGATAGGAGAAACCTGTGCTCATATTCATCTTAAGCATTCCAAAAAATGTAAGAATCAGTTGGAATGGTTAACTTCAATGTCGTCCTGTGTTATTTATTAATAGTCAGTTTCATACATATTTTTTTACAATTACTTGTTCTTAAAACGACTTCTATACTTTCGTAAAATGTCTTCACTTGGAACCCAATCTTTAAGGCTAGCATCTAACAAAACAAAACTTTTAGGCTATTTATTACTTTATTTTTGATTATAGCTAACTTAGAAAAAAAACGCTCAGCAGAAGCACTACTGTGAGGTAATGTAAAAATATGAGAGATCAAGTTGTACAAGTTTACATTGTATATGGGCAGTTACAGCGGAAAGTCTACTTTTTATAACGTAACGTCAGAAGTAATTTAAATTGTTTCTCAAAAAATTGTATATGTTAGGTTACTTTTTTATATTTTGGTGAAAAGCGCAACTAGCTCTACATTTAGTAACAAAAGGGATAATGGTTGAACAACATGTTCCTAAAATACAACCTATTTGCATTCTGGCGTTACATTAAAAAAAGTAGATTTTTCGCTGAAAATGACCATATGTACATTAAAACGAGCAAAGATTTTTAAATTTGATAACTTGAAAATAAATCTATATAAGTCCAAAGTAAACTAAAAAAGGTTTTATACAAAACGTCTTGCTCAGTCCTATTCAGTTTCATAATGCAACTCAAAATCCACTTCCGTTTTTTTTAACGTCACGCCAGCACATGTCACGCCAGCACATGTTTTTGCTGCAATTTTTTTCTGAATATAGTGCTCCTTCATTACTTTGTATACATAAAAACCTTTTTTACAAATTTGACTTCTTCACTTATTTTATTTACATTTTGTGGTACACATATCATGACACGTCAAAATGGAAATGCCCATATATTCATCAAATCTATTTTTCAATGTAGGAATAGGAATTTCACGCCAAAAATCTTTAGCATTCGAAATTTAAAATACCTATATTAAAGAAAGAAAAAAAGTATCTTTTCCTAACGTCAAAAGTATCAAAAAAGTGGCAAGAATTACAAAAAGTATCACATTTGGGTGCATTTTGTAAAAGTGGCCAAATAGTATCCAAGCAGTCGAAAAAGTGGCAAATTGCTACTTTAGTGGCACCAACGGTAACGCTGGTTCCAACATTATTTTAAAACTATTCCATTAGGAATATAATTAGGAAAATCCGTATATTTGCAATGAGCATTTTTAAATGCAATTTTCTCAAAATGCCTTCGATATAACAACGGTATCAAAAACCTTTAAAATTTCATATGATGTATGTGCTTCATAGCTCCCAAACTAAAATCTTCTTGCCCAGAATTTCTATATCTCTAATTTTCTTACGATCTTATTTAATTAATTATGTATTTACGTATTTTAATTTAAATAGTTTTAATTAGTATTGTGATTATTTTGTTGAACTATTTATGATTTTTAATCCAAATTTTGATATTTTAATAATAAAAAATTATCAATAAATTTTAATTAATTTTCATGTTGTAAAATTCCTTCATCATAAAAATAATTTCATGAAAAATTTAATTTGATGAACTTAAGCCTAATTAAAAATATTAAAAATTTGGATTAAAACCCATAGCCAGTTCAAAAAAATAACCACAATACTAATTATTGTTAAAGCTAAGGCACGAGCTCTATGTTTACATTTGTCCTCCAAGTTGTGCTGAGAAAAGTTGTCGTTTTCCTTTCTAAATATATTGCAAAAATAAATTACAAATTTGTTCCATTTCTTACCCACAGTTATAATTGAGTGTGAGATAATACGCTTTTTTGCATCTGCGTTAAGTACTTTTGTATGCAAGCAAATATTTTTCTATTAACTTTTTTTGTGTTTGCGTACAATTTGTGTTGTATTGTGATTTTTGGTTATATTGTGATGGATATCAAATCTTTTTGTTTTATTTAAAAACTTTTTTTTGGCTCAAAATTTTTAACAACAGCTGACTTAAATTATTGAAAATCATTGTTGTTAACGCTTATTGGAATTCAAAGGAAATTTAATGTAGAAAATTGCTGCAACAGCGGTGTATAGCGCTTTTTACTACAAACTTCGCATTCAGTATTTAACACGCTAAATACACATTAGTGTTGAATGTAAAACGTAGCGATTATTTGGTTCCATGGTAATTAAGAAAAATGTTTCACTTTACTTTCAGGCGCGGATTAAGGGGGGGGGAATAAGGAAATTCCCCCCCCCCCCCCTAAATTATAAAAATATGTTTTGTTTATTTCGATTACTTATTATTATAACTTATTTCGAACTTCCAATAATAATATTTTAGACCTAATAGTTGTTTATTAGATATTTCCAATGAAACATCTAGTTTACTGTATTCAAATACTTATTATTCTACATTCAATCCCAGCAGGTGCTATCTATGTATATCAAAAGAGAAAACGTTTGAGTTGAAAATGCGTGCGGTTGAATTTTTAATAAGCCTTAGTATATGCAATATTTATGTATATATGTGTTATATGAATTAAAACTCTTTTCGATAATTTTTGACGAAAGCACGGATTTGTCGGGAAAAAGCCAGATTTCCTTATCTTTAAGATATTTCAACATACAACAAAAAGTTGTTAGGGAAGAATTTATTGGCTTTGTTGTAAACGCATTTCAGGAGGCTTCAAATGCTGGGTACAGACAGTTTTTGTTGTTGATGAAATCTCGAATGAATGAAAAATGAATGAAAATGAATTCAATTTGCTAGATTGCGTAAATGCATTGCATAGTGTGTACCCAGGAAAAGGATATTGATAATGACGTTGATATGTCAACTGATGCGAAGGTAATATGATCAATAGTTCTTAAAGCTTTGACAAATTTTGGTGTCGTCTGATGTCAGCAGAAAATGGACCTATTAAAAAATTCTGGAAACCGCAACAAATGCGAAACAAACGCTTGGCTATTCCCATAAATCAAACAACTCAATTTCTAAAAGAAATAAAATGCCATTAATACAAAAAGTTGTATCATTTGTTAAAGAAACGACAAATTTTTTAATCATCCCAAGCGAAACGCAGTTTTAGCAAACTATTTGGGAGCCAAGCCCTCTATCCTATGCGAGACAAGATGGGTCACTTCGCAACAAGTGTTCATCATGTAGTAGAAGCTCCGGAAAATATATCTTAGTAGAAAGGTAGTATCTCTACCTTTTGATTAAGGAACTCACTTAGTACTTTTGAATTTATTTGCGAATATACATATTAAGTGTGACACTTATTGCAACACAGCCGCTTAGTATCATTTTACAAAAGCACGATATAGATCTTCAAAAAGGATCAAGACTTTAATCATGTGCCTGGAAGAGAAAAGAAATAAAGCCGAAGAACAATTTATAGCGATTTTGAAAAAGTTAAAGTTATTTGCGTTCAAATCGAGGTTGCAATCGAAAAGACAAGATTTGAACTTAATAATCACATCCAAAATGTTAAGGTTTCCTACCGAGTTGTAGGTTAAATTCCTCTTATTGAAATTATTTATGAAGATCTCAAAACACCTTTCCCAATAGATATCCTAAATGTATTGAACATACCAAAAGTTCTACCTCAAAGTGTAATCAAGTCATATACATATACAAGACTTTTAAAACCACAACTAGCTGATGAGCTGATTATGTTTGATAAAACATCTAAACGTGAGCCTGAACTGTTGCTTTGGCAACAAACATGAAAAATATCTGAAAATTTACCAGATAACGTTGTAGATGCTTTAATAAACTGTGATAAAGGTATCTACCCAAATCTATGAAAAATATTTAAAATTTTCGTTTTAATGCTCGTAAGTAATGCTACGAGCGAGAGGTAATTTTCTACCCTTCGTCGAATAAAAACAAGGCTCAGATCAACAATGACAGATGATGACTGTTCTATTTAAATTTGTCTCACAAGGAAATCATAAGTTGCTTATTTAAAAAGATTAATTTATTTTAATTTATCATTTTTTTTTTATGGTTGCGTGCTCGTTGACTGCAGACGTGTTTTTTTTTATCTCGGCATTCGTTTTTTTTAACATAAATAAATATTTATAATATCATAACATTATTTTTCAAAAAAATAATATGTATAATATTAGCGAATGGACGCTTTATAATAATTTTTTATTAGTGAACATAAACGTCAATAATAAATATATTGGTTATGGCGAGCAGCTAGAAATCTAAAAAGGCCAGTAATATCAAAGCCATCATTAAGAAACTTGAATGGTAGTTGGGTAAGAAACGATATTGAGAAAGGAAATCTGTTTGTTAGTCACCTGAAAAACGTATTAACCCCAAATATATATTACGATATAACAGTCGAGTTACCGCCTGTTAATGTTAGAGCAGCTATTCCCCTAAGATTTGAGATAAGAGAAATAGAAAAGGCTATTTATGACTTGAACACTAAGAAGGCACTTGGTATTGATAAGATCAGTAATAAAATGCTTTTGGAGCTACCCGCGTAGCAAAAAAAATTATACTTTTTATTTTTAATGCTATTTTACGCCTTGAATACTATCCTCAAAAACGGAATGTTTCTTTAGTTTTCATGGTACCAAAGCCTGGTAAAGATCATACAAAGATTTAGTCATATAGGCCTATTAGCTAATTATCAAATATGTCGAAGTTACTAGTTTCAAAACTAACACCGATTTTAAGTGAAAATAGTTGTATTCCAAACCATCAATTCGGGTTTAGAAGAAAACACAGCACAATGGAACCATTTCATCGAATAGTAAATGTCATAAGAAAAGCATTTGAACAAAAAAAATTTTGCTCAGCACTGTTCATCGATGTTTCGCAAGCTTTTGATAAAGTCTGACATGAAGGCTTATAACATAAATTGAAGCAAAATTTACCAGCAAACACACACAAGCTGTTAGATAGCTACTTAGTCGGTCGCCAATTTATTGCTAAAGAAGGAAATTTCTTAAGTTCACCTCAGCCAATTGGTGCTGGAGTCCCACAGGGCAGCATCCTGGACCCTCTATTATACTTAATTTATACTTCGGACATGCCAACACACAACTACACCCAAACGTCAACATTTGCAGACGATACAGCTTTTTTAAGCGTGCACGAAAACCGTTAGGAACCATCTCGCTACTTACAGAGGCAAAATTAACTCAAATGAAACTCAAAGCCATTCAAATTCATTGGCTTATTAGAAGAAATTCTGTCCTTAGTTTCGATTGCAAGCTTCTACTCTACAACTCTATCTTAAAACCTATTTAGTGCTACGGTATCCAACTATGGGACACTGCCTCGGCCTCTAATATCGAAAAAATTCAAAGGCGCCAAAATAAACTTCTTCGAATAATCACAGCCGCTCCCTGGTAGTTTAAAAACTCAAACATTTATTAGGATCTCAATGTGCCGCTAGTTAAAACTATGATTTCAAATTATGCAGTAAGATATTTAAAAAGGCTTGAACAACACCCAAATCCACTAGCTCGAAATATATTAAATCATGGCGGCCACACTCGCTTAAGAAGAAGAGAAACTGCAGCACTTACCCTATCAGATGGGCGATAAACACCTACATGTGTGAACAGAAACCGTGATAACGAAATTTGATGTCTGGCACTGGCAGGACACAAAGCAAAGTATTAGGATAAGATTTGATTAATTATTGTTAGTTCATATTCACTATATGCATATTCAATAAATAAATATTGAAAAAAAAAATTTAATTTATATTGAACTGATCTTATATTTTATTTTACCTTATTGTTTAATTTTTTTTTTTTTGTTAATATAAAATGCTCATATTGTTTTTAATAAACTTTTAAAAACAAATTTTTTACTTGGATGGTGGATCATAAAAAATTCCCCCCCCCCCCCCTAGGCCTCAAGCTGGATCCGTGCCTGTTTACTTTATAACGGTGCGTGTAACCTGATAAATATAAGCAGTTAAGAATCTTAATCCTATTAAATGTGAGTCTGATTCGGCATCTCGTCTCTGGAAATGGTTAGGCAAAAAATTATCCAAACAAAACGAGAGTATTAATAGGTCTGTCTGCGTACTTTTCCAGTAGCAAATACTCAGTAAATTTTTTTGGGAGAGTAAGACCAATTTTACTCTGTCTGCTGAAAATATCTCAAAAAGTACGCAGACAGAATCCAGTGAAATCTTGCAAGAAAACAGCTGATCGGTGTGTAGGCAATTGAAATTACAAAGCAAAATTTAGCAAAATAGCGACTTTTGGGAATTTAAAATCCGGGAAACAAAAATACCCAAATAATGGGATTTACCGAATGAAATCAAAAAGTTAGCGTCGAATTTAGGAATTTAAAAGGGGAAGTATAAATATTTAATATTTTTAACAAAAATACAAAAAATAGTTAAAAAAAAAATTAACTTTTTGGAACAAAATGAGCGATGCGTGCAAAAAATCGTTCGTTCCGTTCCCGAGATTTCTGGGTTCGATTTTTTGCAGAATATATACAGTTTGGCTGAGTTCCAAAACATCAATATACTTTGCAGCACAAGTCAAAAATGTATATTCAAGTTTAATAATGCACAGCTTTTGTATTATGTTCTCATTAAATACTTTTTTGGTGCACATTGGGACAAATAGAATTGTAATAACCTACACGGTTGCATTGTAGCATGCATTTAAAAAAGATAGTTGCTTTGCAACCGACGTATTGGAACTCAGCCTTTATACCGTGCAAAAGCTTGTGTTCCAAGGGATAAATCAGTAAAGCTTTGTACTGACCATTTTGGATGCACCCAAATATCTCGGGAACTAACCGAACGATTTTTTGCACGCATTGCTTATTTTGTTCCTAAATGTGTATTTTTTTTATTTGTGCTAACGATTTTTTGTATTTTTATTAAAAATATTAGTTATTTTTACTTCCCAATTTTAAATTCCCAAATTCGACGCTAACTTTTTTTTACTTTTGGAAATCCCCCTAAATTCCTAAATTCGACGCTAACTTTTTGCTGTTATTCTGCAAAAGACCATAATTTGGGTATTTTGTTTTCCCGGTTTTTATATTACCAAATTCGACGCTATTTCGTCGACGCTATCTTGGCACACGTAATAAAAACAGCTGTTCAAACTAGTTGCAAAATCTTGCAAGAGGAAATTTCTCCAGTAACATTTTGTAAGTTCTCTAACTTCCAACTGTCAAAAAATTCTCTTTTTGGCTCTCTCGCTGCAAGAGATTTGGAGTACACAGACAACATTTTGTAATATTTTGCAACATTTTTCACAAAATGATGCAAAATATGTGTACGCAGACAGACCTAATATGAAAATCTCTCAATTCAGCCCTCTTTTAAGAAAAGGTGAAGATCGTATCAAGGAAAAAATAATATCATCCGTTAAGGAAGCTGAAAATCGTCACTTAAATGAGATCGATAAGAGATTTTGTGAGCTAAGAGAAGAATTAAGTGATGTTACTGAGCGTGTCGCAAAACTCGAAACAGTGACGGGCGAAATAATAGAACTTAAGAATGAAATAAAAAAATTAAAAATTCAACCACAGAAGCATTCTAATTCCATCCTTGCTTCTGACTTGCGTATAAACTGTGTTCCCTATAATGTTGATGAAGACTTGCATGGTATTTTTGATGCAATATGTAAAACCATCAAAATTCCAACACCTCCTTTACAATCAATAAACCGGGTACAAAATAGGAATAATAAAAATAATGTAAATTCTCCCGACGGTGTAATCATTGCCAAACTGTTGACACCGTTTGATAAAAATTTTGTGCTTAAAGGCTGGTTCACCCACAAGTTTCTGAAACATTTTTGGTTCGCACAAAATTTTTTTTTATGTAGTTTGACGTTTCTCTCAGAGAGCGAGAGAAATTATTTTGTGCGAACGACTCTCAGTGTGAATTAAATTAATTTTAAATTTGGTCCGAACCATTTTAGAAAAAGTTGCCACGCCATGTGAAATTTGTACAAGAGACATGCCATACTGCTTGGAATTTGTATTAAAAATTCAGTATGGTAAACTAAAAAATGTAAACAAAGAGCAAAAAAGAAATAAACATAAATATAAAGAAAAAGAGGAATTGGCGGCAAAAATTAAAAAAACTTGGTAAAACAATTTAAAATTTAAAAATATTATATTAGGTAAGTTGTAATATTAAAGCAATTTAGTTTATAATTTCTTAATTTTCTTTGTCCTTTAGATACAAATTTAAGATGGAGTTGTCAGAAGATGTTGTCTTAAATTTAATTTATGAAATAAAAAAAGCCAGGAAGGGAATGTTTGTATGATTTGAGTAACAGCTTTTATAAGAACAATCATATCAAACAATATAATAAATCCATCGCAGAAAAAGATGTTTTTATTCTTACCAAATAATTCACCACAAATGCTGTTTTTTTTTTGTTATAAATATTAGTTTTTTTATTTCTTTATTTTGACACAAATATAATTAGTTTTCCTAAATTTATGCACATATGTATTTACGGCATTTTCAATTATATATGGCAGCACTGTTTTTACGAACCAAGTTTCTGAAATGGGTGAACCATGGTGTATAAAACTCTCAGTATACAATTAATTTCTCCGAACCAAAAATGTTTCCGAAACTTGTGGGTGAACCAGCCTTAAGTCACTTAATGAATATAAAAGAGGAAAGCAGAATTTAAAATTGAGTATCCTTGGTTTTGAACCTGATGAAGCAAATGAAAACAACATCTATTTTTACGTGCATGAACACTTAACTAACGGAAACTTTAAAATACTTCGTCAGGCAGTCTCTTTTAAAAGCAAAATCGTCTACACTCTGCCTACTCCTTTCGAGGACTTGTCTACGTTAAACGATATATTACCGATCAGCCGACTTATATTGAAAGCTTGGACGCTCTGGACAGTTTTTTTTTCGTTCTAGTGATTATTTCAATTCGTTTACTCAACATGATAATGTGCCGGATGGCAATGTTGCTATCTAGATTTTTTCATCAACACTACGTTGGAGTCACTAATTTCAGTATTTTTATTTTATTTTTTTAACTTTATATAGCTTTTTTTTCTTTTCTATTAATTATCTTTTTTTTCTTTTAATCTTTCAATTGATAAATCAGATTGCGTTGCTGTTAGGGTTGGTTTTTATTTAAAACTTTATTTAAATTTTTATTTTGATAAACAATCTTGTTAGCATAAGACAAAATTCCAAAGATGCGACGTTTAATATGGTTAAAATCATAAGGAGCATATAGACGACATGTTTTTGTCATCTGACATGTCAAATTTTCAAGTCACATGTAATTGTGCATGTCTTTCAAAATCGCTGTTTTACACAAGCTTTATAATATTCGGTCACAAACGTACATGTAATTTGCTTCTGACATTGTCTCTGTTTTTTTCGCATTGTTATTGCAGAAACCAAAGTAGTGCTCGGTTTCAAAATAGCTTGCTGCCGCCATGAAAAGTTTTATTTGCGCCGTAAAATAGTTCAGCCATCTTAACAATTTTTTCTTTTAATTTATTAATTTATTAATTAATTTAATCTTTTAATTCGAAGATACCAATTTAGGATTTTGTAATAAAACGATTTTTATATATACAGTGTAAATTCGATAATCCGGACTCCACTAATCCGGAATATTCGGTAATCCGGACAGAATTTTGCAGCTCATTGCGTATTCTATAATCCGGATTGATTGCAACTATGTAGTCCGGATTGAATAACACCCGTTTTAATTTATTTTTTTTATTCAAATCAAAGCATGCTTTGAAAAATACAGTCATTGCGTTTTCTATAATCCGGATTGATTGCAACTCCATACTCCGGATTAAATAACACCCATTTTTATTTATTTTTTTATTCAAATCACAGCATGCTTTGTAAAATGCAGTTAGATTAGTGTGATATGAGTATGTTTGCACATGCGTTTTTTTTGCTATGGATTATTATAATTTTTAATAAATACATACATGCGGTAATCCGGATAATTCGCTACTCCGGATTTGGGTCTGCAATCAATTATCCGGATTATCGAATTTTTACTGTATATTCACATAAATTCTATTCAATGGTAAGATGATCAAACATATCTCGGTATTGTAAAAAATTAACTTCAGCCGGCTAATGATTCCGTCAATAGTGGACGCCGCTGCCGGTTTCTTCCCGGCATAGCTTTCTGATGTCAGATGGTTTGTCGGAAGAAAATAGAGCACGCTCTAATTGAAATTTTGTCAGATGACTTTGCGTCTGACTTTTACAGAAGCAAAGTTAAAAAGGTAACGCACGACATGTATGTATTTTGCAGTGGGAAATTTGACATTTCAGATGACAAAAACATGTCGTATACGGGCGCCTTTAGCAAGACAAAAGCAAGGTGTACAAATCTGCCATATAAACGCACAAAGTTTATTGTGTAAAATTGATGTATTACGATTTATTTTCGAAAATTCAAGTGTTGACGTTGTGTGTGTTTCTGAGACCTGGCTTACCGAATCAATTCCAGATAGTCTGATAAGCCTTCATGGCTATAAAGTATTTAGGTTTAATAGGAGCAGGTGTGGTGCAGGTGGAGTGGCAATATTTGTAAAAAATTGTATCACATGCAAATTTTGTTTTAAGGCAAAACAAACCGACATAATTGAATATATTTTTACCGAAATGTCATCATTTGGAAGGAAATTACTAGTTGGATGCGTTTATAGACCCAAATTGAACATACCTTTTGACAATTTCATTGAAACTTTGGAGATTCTGACCATGCCGTACAAAGATGTAGTGATATTAGGTGACTTCAATTCAAATCTTCTCAAAGAATCGACCCTTAGGGAAAGTATGGAATCAATAGGACTTTCGCCTACCAATCTTTCAATGCCAACACATTTTACAACTCTTAATAGTACATTGATTGATACTATATTTGTGGGTAACCCATCTAAAGTCACTTTATATGATCAAATCTCTGCTTCGTGTTTTTCCAAACATAATTTGATGTTTTTAGTGTATAATTTCTCGCTACAACAGAAGGATCAGGTTTATACACAGAAAAAAATATCTCAAGAAAATTTTTAACAACACAGTTTGTTAAAAATAAAATTTTAGGTCAACATACTTTTTGTTGGATTCAAAGAAAAAAATTATCAAATTTACACTTTGCAAAATAGCACACAATAAAACATATTTAATAATGAAATAATTAAATATTTCTTCATATTTAATAAAAAAAAAATTTGAATCAAACTAAAGACAGTATTTTAACAACTCTTGTCCATTTTTAAATAGCTCATAATTCTCATTTGTTTTACAGTTTTATTTGCCAAAGTCTTTGGAATAGGCTTCCTGATGATCTGGCCTAAGCAGCCAGTAAAATGCGCATAGGAACTTACTTATCCCCGCATAATAAATTTTAGTGTTTTTATAAAAATTAAAAATTTATGACATCATTATTAATAAATAAAAAAATAAAGATTCGATTAACATTTTGTTTGATTTATTCAACATTTTCAACAATTTATTTTAACAAATCAAGTAAACATTTTGTTAAACAAAATTATTTTGGGCAACAACTTTTTTTATTGACTCAATTAACTTGGTTGTTGACTAAGAATTTAACAGTTATACACACAAACCTTTTTTCCAATACCGCAAAAACCGTCATCGCAGAAAATTCAAAAATTTTTGTAATCAAATATGCGATTTTCGTATTCAAATATGAAAACTATTTTTTTCTGTGTAGTTACCAGGATTTTAAAAACGTAAACTACGACTTCCTATATGAAAGTTTCTATTCTTTTGATTGGAATAGCATTTACTTTATGACTTCTGTTGAGGATCAGCTAGCATTTTTGGAAAACAATATTCTATCCCTATATGATGAAACTGTGCCTTTAATAAGGAAAAAAATTACAGGTAAGAACAAACCGTGGTTCACCAAAAACATTGAGCAATCCATACAACGCAGGGATTTAGCTTACTCTAGATGGAAACATTTTAGAACAGCAGGACTTATGGATGATTTCCGCTCTGCCGGAAGGGATGTCAATAATCAAATAAGATTGGCTAAATCCAACTATTATACTAAACGTTTTAGTTCTGCCATTGACTCTAGAAACCATTCGAGACATTGGTATCGGGAAAGCTGTTAAAACTAATAGCTGTACCAGCGATACTGATGAACTCAATCATATATTCACCAATATACCATCGGTTCCTACAAATAATGTGATACCAAACATCACTCCTTTTAATAATAACTCGAGTTCTAGAGAAAATTCTTTCCAGTTTTCTTGTGTAGGCCAGGTTAAGGTTTTGTCTTTCTTTTCACTGGTTAAATCCAATGCCGTGGGCTTCGACATCATACATCCTTATTTTATTAAAATTCTCTTACCATTACTACTGCCATTCATAACTCACCTTTTTAATTCAATTATAACTTCTAGTTCCTTTCCTACAAAATGGAAACACGCAAAGGTTATTCCATTACCAAAGTCTAGCACGGAATATCGTCCAATAGCGATTCTAAGTTTTCTTTCAAAAATTTTGGGAAAGATTTTGCATTTGAAAATGAGTGCCTACATACATGAAAATCGTTTAAAGTCCGACAAACAATCGGGGTTTCGTCCCAACCACAGCTGTGTTACTGCACTGGTTGACGTGTCTGAGAATATAAGACGCGAACTCGATAATGGTAAAACTAATTTCTTGATACTTCTCGACCATTCCAAGCCATTTGACACTGTAAACCATGAAACATTATGCATGAAATTGAGAAATTTTTTCAACTTTTCATCCTCATCAACTAAATTAATAGCGTCATATCTTACTGATAGAAGTCAATCCGTACACGTTAATAACACTTTTTCAAATCCAATAACACTCACAAAAGGTGTGCCACAGGGATCGATTCTAGGACCCCTCCTTTTTTCAGTGTATGCTAATGATTTACCACAGCAACTTACTTATTGTAAAATACATATGTATGCGGATGATGTTCAGTTGTACTTAAGTAGTCCTGCAAACTCTTTTAGGGAAAATGTCGATAAACTTCATTATGATCTGAACAAAATACATTGCTGGGCAGTTGCAAATGGCCTTTGTCTTAATCCACAAAAGTCGAAATGCTTAGTAATTCATAAAAAATCCATTACACCACTTATTGAAGATGACATTTTGATAAATAATCAAAAAATCGACATGGTGCAAAGAGTTAAAAATTTAGGGATAGTGTTCAACAACAACTTAACCTGGTCAAGCCACATAAATACTCTCGTAGTTCAAACGTATGTCAAACTTCGAACGCTGTGGGGAACACAACACTTTACGCCACTAAGAATAAGGCGGCTTCTTGCAAAGGCTTATCTGATTCCTAGTCTTGCTTACGGTTGTGAACTTTTTGCTAACTGTGATTCCATCAGTAAGAAAAAATTAGAAGTTTTGTACAACAATATTATAAGATATGTTTATGGATTGAGGAAGAGTGATGGAGTCTCTGCATTTTCAAAAAATCTTTATGGAGTATCCTTCCAAAGCCTTCTTTAAATTAGAGTCCTTATTTTTCTGCACAAAGTTGTATTTACAAAAAAACCACAATACATTTACAATTTTATACACTTTGCTAGATCCACCAGGGGCAAGAACATGATTATACCAAGATTTAAATGTCTTGTTTCGGAATGGCAATTTTTCATAAACGTCTTTTGGAATGATTTGCCAAACAACCAACAAACAAATAGCAACGCAACTCTTTTTAGGAAATGTCTATTTTAAACTTTTGCTTAGCTTAAATTAAAAACTTTCTTGATAAATTTATTATATCTGTACTTTCTGTTTAATTTTTTATATATTGTATTAAATTTTTTATTATACCCTCCACCACAATTAGTTGTGAACTAGACGCAAAAATGCATAATTTACCCTAGGCCCCATATATGCCCTACTCCCGGAAAACAGTTTAGTCTCCTAAAACCATAATTAATAACAAATCGTCACAGTTTAAGATAATAATAATAAAAAGACATCATACAGATATTACTCCTTAAACATTCGAACTGTCGGTGGAGGGTATCAAAGATTCGGCACAGCCGAATATAGCACTCTAACTTGTTTTTAATATAACTTGTAATATTACTTTCATTATATTTATTTTTTTTTTTTAATTAATTGTTTAATGTCAGCTATTAAAATCTTTTATATGGCAATCCTTATAAACCAACATAATGCTGGGGCCTGATTCTGGCAGTCGTGATCGAGTAGTTTCTCGATTCGAAAGAAATTTAATATCAAATTATTTCAGTCAATACTGAACGAATCGGAATAGTTTTTTCAGTGTTGTAAAGCATTAATTTGAGTTTCACAATACTGAAAAAATAGTTTCGATTCGTTCAGTATCGACTGAAATAAAATTGCTTTCGAATCGAGAAAGTACTCGATCACGACTGCCAGAATTAGGCCCCTGTACTTTAATTATAAGAATTGTTCTTGTTGTGCAGGAAATCGATAAATAAATAAATAGAAAATTAAAAAAATGCCACATGTAGAACGAAAAAGAAAGAGATTTATTTAATTTCTTATATTACACCCCTTTTATATTTTTTGGAAGTATCTTATTGTAGTGGCAGCCCATGATTGAGTACGTATGTATATGTCAAAGATTGAAGAAAAATGTTTTGTTAAAAAAGTACCAATAATAGGTACAATTTCCACTCCTAAAATGTAAAAATTTCGCAAAAGTACCTAATTTGTAATTTTTTGGTAGCAAAAAAGTTCCAAAATACAGTTTTTACCCGTTTACTACTCAAAAATCCGCTAATTTTTTAATGAACAACGATAAGTGTATCTCTTTTAGTTTAGGAGATATGAGGTAAATAAATTCACCCGTTTTTACCCTTTTCCCTTTCATTCACTTATGAAATTAGTTTCTTGAGAGTCGCAATACACTAAGTTTTTTTCACTAACACACAATTTTTATACTTTTGTGCAATCGGGAGTTTCTTCAACTTGTCGTTGATAGTACACACAGAAAACAAATTGGTTGGCAAACGGTTGCAGCAATAAAATATTGATCAAGTAACACAATTTATTATTGCAACTATTAAAAATGTCTAGTTCTAAAGCTACGGTCAGACTTATCAAATATTTGACGAAAAAAACGGGACCAACAACCAAACTAAAAAATCATTTCGCTAAATATCAATATTTATTTTGATTAAAATACCACATCTTACAAAAAACTGTTTTTTGCTATGTCTAGTAGAATAATTAGTTTATTTTGTAATATTAAGACCATTTTAAATCTCACTTACTACTAACAAAAGAAGGGGTTACGCTTATTTGATCAAATATTTAATAAGTGTGACCGTAGCTTTACTGATATTTAATTCTCTTGATTATTAAAACGTTATTCTAACTGAAATATGATTCCTTCAATTCTTTTATTAGTTATGATGAGTAATTTAATTGAGTTCTTAAAATTAGAACAAATGGTTAGAATCACAACCGAATTTAATACAGGGCAATACTGAATATTGGTCATTGCAATTAATAATTTGCTTTCGTCCATAAACCTTGTAATATAAATGTTAATTCATTTATTGCAGCTAATTATTGATTGTTGGAATAGTTTCAATTTTTTTTTTCTTTTTCATTATTTATTTATTGAATCTTCATATATTAAATATGAACTAACAATAATTAATCAAATCTTAACCTAATACGTTATTTTATGTCCTGCCAGTGCCAGACAAAAATTTTCTTCATCACGGGTTCTGTTCACTTATATAGTTGTTTATCGCTCATCTAATTGGATAAGTGCTGCAGTGTCTCTTCTTCTTTCGTGCTAGTGGGTTCGGATGTAATTCGAGCCTTTTTAAATATTTTACTGCATATTTCGTAATCATAGTTTTGACTAATGGAACATTGAGATCCTTGTGAATATTTGAGTTTTTTACATACCAAGGGGCAGCTGTGATTATTCTAATAATTTTATTTTGGCGCCTTTGAATTTTTTCTATATTAGAGGCCGAGGCAGTGCCCCATAACTGAATACCATAGCACCAGATTGGCTTTAAGATGGAGTTGTAAAGAAGAAGTTTGCAGTCGAGACTAAGGACAGAGTTTCTACCAATAAGCCAATGAATTTGAATGGCTTTTAGTTTCATTTGAGTTAATTTTGCCTCTATATGGCATTTCCACGTTAATCGCCGATCCAGATGTATACCGAGATATTTTACATGCGAATGTTGAGGAATTATTTGATTATTGATTGTAATATGGGGGCAAGATTCCCGGCGCAAGGTGAATGTTATATGCACGCATTTTTGCTCATTGACCATTATCCTCCATTGTCTTAACCATATTTCTAGTTGAAATATATGATGCTGTAAGTAACGAGATGCTTCATAACGGTTTTCGTGTAGTTGCTTGTTGGCATGTCCGAAGTATAAATTAAGTATAATAGAGGGCCCAGGATGCTGCCTTGTGGGACTCCTGCGCCAATGGGCTGAGGTGAACTTAAGAAATTTCCTTCTTTAATAATAAATTGACGACCGACTAAGTAGCTTTCTAGCAGCTTGTGTGTGTTTGCTGGTAAATTTTGCTTCAATTTATGTAATAAGCCTTCATGCCAGACTTTATCAAAAGCTTGCGAAACATCGATGAAGAGTGCTGAGCAATATTTTTTTTCTTCAAATGCTTTTCTTATGACATTAACTATTCGATGAGTCTGTTCGATTGTGCTGTGTTTTCTTCTAAATCCGAACTGATGGTTTGGAATACATCTATTTTCACTTAAAACCGGTGTTAATTTTGAAACTAATAATTTCTCAAACAGCTTTGACATATTTGATAATAAGCTAATAGGACTATATGACTCAGCTTTTGTATGATCTTTACCTGGCTTTGGTATCATGGTAACTAAGGAAACCTTCCATTTTTGAGGATAGTATTCAAGGCGTTGAATAGCATTAAAAATAAAAAGAATAATTTTCTTTGCTGTGCGAGGTAGCTCTAAAAGCATTTTATTACTGATTTTATCAATACCAGGTGCCTTCATAGTGTTTAAGTCACAAATAGCCTGTTCGATTTCTCTTATCTCAAATCTGAGGGGGATAGCTGCTCTAGCAGCAACAGGTGGTAACTCTACCGCAATATTGTGAGATATATTTGGTGTAAATACGTTTTTCAAGTGACTAACAAACAGATTTCCTTTTTCAATATCGTTTCTTGCCCAACTACCATTCAAGTTTCTTAATGGTGGCTTTGATATAACTGGCCTTTTTAGATTTCTAGCTGCACGCCATAATGAGTAGTCAGATTGTGGAGTTGCATCAAGTTCCTTAAGATATTTTTCTAGAGAAGCCGTTTTCTGAGTCTGCAGTAACTTTCTTAGCCTTTTTGTGTACTCTTTTAATAAATTCTTAAGTTGCGGGGATCTGTACAGTTGCCACTCTCTTCGAACTCTCCTTTTTTCAGTCAAGAGCCGCTCGACATCTGAAGAATATATTTTAATAGTTTTTGTTTTTTTTGGGGCAAAATTGGAATGTTGAACAGCTAGTTTCAGAAAACTGTCAAAATTGTCAATAGAGCGATCTACGTACTCCGGAGTACTGAGCGGAATATTTTCTGTGCAATGGGCACTGAGAAATTTTTTATATTTTAACCAATTTATTTGTGTGGCTGACGTCGCTAAGTAACATGACGGAGATACAATTCTATTTGGGTTCGATATAGTAACAATTGTAGGTGTGTGGTCGGATGATAATTCTAAGGAAGCTTCAACATGAATCGTTTCTGTGGGGATGTTTTTAACCACTCCAAAGTCGATAACATCTGGAATTTTTTGCTGATCAGTAGGCCAATATGTTGGTTGTCCGCTCGCGACCACGTTTAAACCCATTTTAGAGATTGTGTTAAACAAAACACGACCTTTTGGTGTTATAAGTCGTGACCCCCAGAAGGTATGTTTAGCGTTATAATCGCCAGCGGCGAGGAAACAGGGTCCTAATGATTTAAAATATTTATAATATTGGCTTTCTGATATGGCAAATCTAGGTGGAGAGTATAAAGAAGAAATTACTAAGTTTCGATTTAGCTCTTCAACACAAATAGTCGTTGCTTGCAGATAATCTTCACAATGATCAAACATTAAGTAGTGTTTGATTCGGGCTTTTATCAAAATGGCAGAGCCTCCACAAGCTCTATCTCGAGGGTCCTTAGTATCATATAGTATATAACCATTGATTTTAAACGTATTTCTTGAGGTCAAGTGAGTTTCAGAAACCAACATGACATCAATTTGTTTATTTTTTAGAAAGTATTCTAATTCATTTTTATGTTGGCGGATGCCGTTTGCGTTCCAAAAACAGATTTTTAAACAGTTCATGGCTTGTTAAGTACAGCTTGCAATAACATCGATTGCATTCTTAGAATTTCCTGCATCATATTACCCATTGTGTTCGTAAAATTATTAACTGTTTGCACTAATGTTTCCATGGTTTTTTCAAGACGACTTAAATTAGAAACTGGGGTTTCTTCATTAATTGGCGAAGCACCTTGCATTGGCACATGGTTTGATTTTAGAATGTTAGCGTAGGAGGTTCTGTTATTACTAGGCTGTGGAGCCTGAATGTCATTAGTGTTTAGCTGATTTGTTACCTGCATTTGAGGGGAATTAGTTTTCGGTCCAACCGACTGCTTGGCATCCTCTATAATTGGCTGTGTGATTACCGCCACAATTGCTACATTTTTTAACGTTGGGGTCATTTTTAGATTTATCGCAAATGACTGTACCATGTAATTCTCCACATACTACGCAAACAGGGGGTAAGTAGCAGTATGCCTTAGTATGACCATACTCCTGGCAGTTCAAACACTGAACGGGTCCATTTCTTTTGTGCTTCTCCTATATTGTGATTTTTCTGTACAGTATATATTTTAAACTGTAAATAGGGTGCGTTTCGTTTTTTCTTAGCTTAACGTCGCCGGGCTCCAACTCCACTCGAAATAGTGGTTGGGGATTTTTTTTCCCTATTTTTAATATTTACTACATGTTTTATTTTGAAGCCTTTTTCTTCCAAGAAAGTTTTTATTTCTGCTGGGTCCACACATAAGGCAATTCCCTTAATCACTACCTGAAGGCCTTTGCTGCGTTCGCGTTCGAGTAATAGGTTTAGCCGTTAAGTAATTGCTATCATCGATTCTTTTTTTTGTTTCCACGTTTGTTTCGTCAACACTCACTGTAACATAAGCATTTCTTTCATTATGTTTTATTGTTTTTGCATCATTCGCATTCATAAGAGTTTTTTTTTATATATTACTGTTTGTTTAATTGTGCTCTTCCTTTTATTTGTTGTTTAAAAACCCCGAGAATAAAAAAAAAGAATAAAGAAAAACAAGAAATGTTTTTGCTTTAAAATGTATGTATGTATATGTATGTGTGTGCATACATATATTTTTGTTATTTGTAATTTTTAATATTTGTATTATAAATTTTATGTTCACTAATTTAAAAATTATTGTAAAGCGTCCATTCATTCGCTGATCTTATATTATTTTTTAAAAAAAATAATATGATATTATAAATATACAATTATTTATGTTAAAAAAAAAACCGTATGCCGAGTTAAAAGAAAAAAACACGTCTGCAATTAACGAGCACGCAAAATGAACTGAATAGTTTCAATTCGAGTACAACAAATGAAAATACAATTATTCAAAACATTTGATAAATTAAAATAATTTTTAATTTTATATTTAAAAAATATATTTGAGGTCAAAAACGGAAAATGTGCAAAAACGTTATAAATAGGGGTAAGTAATTTACGTATTCTTATAAGTATGTACATATACACGTACATATGTGTGTATGTATTATTTTTTTTATACCCTTCAAATTATATTGGACTACTTGATCCATTTTGATCCTGGGCTGGCCCAATGTAATGCAAGTATGGACCATGCCATTGTTAAAAAGAGTTTGCAGTGAAACGACATGTCTTCGTTTTTCAATGAAATGTTTTCATTTTGAAACGATAGGATATCGTTAAATAGACCATGTTTTTCCCAGACATTTGGGTTACCTTTGGACTAGTCCTTGCCCCTTATGGGCTACATTTGACATGTGTGTATGGACTAGTCTCATTATTTTCAGGGTAAATACAAACATGCATACATACATACATACATACATATGTACCCAGCTAGCATTTTTAATCGAAAGGATCTACTGGAAATCTCATGAAGAGCGTTTTTGACGAGCGCAATTTTTAATCGTAGAAAATTCCTCGCACGTGAAAATTTGTTACACAAGTTGATTCCTCTGTGAAATACTTCTACAACACAACGGAAGACGCTTATATTAATCGTAGACGGATTTGTTTGAGATTTGTGTAAATATTATCTAATGAGTCTTTTAGAAAGCACATGAAGAATCTTATGAGACTTTTGTAGGAATGCCCTTACAACTCGTGGAATGCTTAGAAAAGCTGAGCCACCTAAACAAGGGCATTAAGCTGCTTTTTAATGAAGAAACTTTTAACTTTCATACAATTTATACTAAAGAAACCTTAAGATCAGGAATTAAACACCATCCTGTTGGAAAATCTTATTTTGCAGATCCTTACGTCGGGGTTTTTTAAATAAAATTGTATTGACAATAAATAAATTTTCATGTTTTAAAAACGCTCCTTTTAAGGTAGCTCAGTTATATGTTATACTGTTATATGACTTATAAAGAGAGTTGCAAAAGGTCCATTTAAGATTAAAAGACAAGCGTGTCAGAAAATGTATAAAAAACTAATAAATAAACAATTTTAATGTTTTTATTATTGTTACTCGGCAGATAATCATAAGAATTTTCTTTTAGGAGTTGAATATTAAATACTGTCGTCTAACAAACATCCTATGCTAGCTGGGTAATATCTTAAAAATACATACATATGTACGTATTGTTTACATTTTGCTCCGCGTGTACAGTGTTCCCAGAAATTCAAACATTAGTTATCGTTTTTCTAGAAAAAAAAATTGTATGCGTATTAAACTTTTTTATTAAAATAAATAAAAAGACAAAAATGTTTAATTTTTCGTGCAATTATTAAACTTTTATTTTAACAAACATTGAAATGTTACTTTATTTTATACGCTTAAAGTAGGGTAAAGGCTACAATAAATATTTCAAATTTATGAAATTCTAATTAAACGTTTAATAGGCTTTTAAGCATTTATAAATACTCTTTATTCGACTTTTGCTTATTAATGACTTATGAAGCTGCAATGATGCGCTTATGAATTAGACTGTAAGTATGTAATTTTTAAAATACAGTAAGGGAGCATATAGACGACATGTTTTTGTCATCTGACATGTCAAATTTTCAAATCACATGTAATTGTGCATGTCTGTCAAAATCGGTGTTTTACATAAGCTTTATAATATTCGGTCACAAACGTACATGTGATTTGCTTCAGACATTGTCTCTGTTTTTTTTCGCATTGTTATTGCAGAAACCAAAGATGTGCTCGGTTTCAAAATAGCTTGCTGCCGCCATGAAAAGTTTTATTTGCGCCGTAAAATAGTTCAGCCATCTTAACATTTTTTTCTTTTAATTCGAAGATACCAATTTAGGATTTTGTAATAAAACGATTTTTATATATATATTCACATAAATTCTATTCAATGGTAAGATGATCAAACATATCTCGGTATTGTAAAAAATTAACTTCAGCCGGCTAATGATTCCGTCAATAGTGGACGCCGCTGCCGGTTTCTTCCCGGCATAGCTTTCTGATGTCAGATGGTTTGTCAAAAGAAAATAGAGCACGCTCTAATTGAAATTTTGTCAGATGACTTTGCGTCTGACTTTTACAGAAGCAAAGTTAAAAAGGTAACACACGACATGTATGTATTTTGCAGTGGGAAATTTGACATGTCAGATGACAAAAACATGTCGTGTACGGTCGCCTTAAAGGCGCATATAGACGACATGTTTTTATCATCTGACATGTCAAATTTTCAAGTCACATGTAATTGTGCATGTCTGTCAAAATCGGTGTTTTACATAAGCTTTATAATATTCGGTCACAAACGTACATGTGATTTGCTTCAAACATTGTCTCTGTTTTTTTTCGCATTGTTATTGCAGAAACCAAAGATGTGCTCGGTTTCAAAATAGCTTGCTGCCGCCATGAAAAGTTTTATTTGCGCCGTAAAATAGTTCAGCCATCTTAACATTTTTTTCTTTTAATTCGAAGATACCAATTTAGGATTTTGTAATAAAACGATTTTTATATATATATTCACATAAATTCTTTTCAATGGTAAGATGATCAAACATATCTCGGTATTGTAAAAAATTAACTTCAGCCGGCTAATGATTCCGTCAATAGTGGACGCCGCTACCGGTTTCTTCCCGGCACACAGTGAGACAGCCCTTTAGTAACCGCGGCAAAAAATGGTTTTTGGCGTGTCGTCCAATTTGGATGAAATTTTCACAGTATATTAACAGATATATTAGTAACAATTCCATGAAATTTCAGCCTCATAGCTTTATTTTTTTTTGGTCTAGAGCAAGTCAAAATTGAGGGATGGCAACGCGCTTGAAATATGTTAGTTCAATATGTAATATTCAAAAGAATAAAAAAATACATAATTTTTTTTTTTAATTTTTTTAATTAATTTAGTTGTTGTGAATGAGTAGATGAAAAAATAAATTAAAAAAAAAAACACAAAAAAAAATTTCTTAACAACAGAATTGTGGTGTAAAAATTGAAAATTTTGCATTTTCAATGGACTAGGAAATATAGAGCAGCCCCTCGCCCTAGGTGCACCCTTATATCAAATGAAAGATTGAAGTCTCAGCTTTCATTTGAAGTTAAGAACATATAGCAAAAGTTTGCAAAAGAACTTTAAAAATACAAAAAACTAAAAAATCCGCAACGCGCACATTCTGTCGCTATACGTAATAACTGTAAAATCATATTAAATTGTTGTTGTTTTTAATATTATTGATCAACAAATGGTAATTGCAATATATATTTATATTTAATTCACAATCTATTTGAGAGTGCAAGTTTATACAAGTTTATATAAAGTGTTAAAAACAAAATTTACAAGGTCATGGATAATTCAACAATTTCTTATAGTGCAATTTCTGATATTTGGATCGATAGCAATAAAGATATTGATGTTGTTGTTGGTGTCATATCAACCAAATTCAATGAAATGTCAGACTTAATTATTAAAAAATTTCGTGATTCTTTAATAAAATATTTCATACCAAAATTAAAATCCAAATGGAACAAATCTGGGCGCAAAAAAAGTAAATTTCTGGCTGATAATGAAGAATGGATTGCACAGCTTTACACCATATGTGAAGAAACTTTGGATGATGAACAACCAAGCACTTCGCTATATTGCCAATAGGTTTGTTTGCAATTTTTTTTTGAAAGTATTTTTTTAAATTTTTTTTAAAATTAACTTTTTTTTTGCTACAGGAATGTTATCCGAAGGAGCGCAAGAAGCAATGAATAAGGAGTATAGAAACTGTAGGCTATTCCATTCTCGTAAAAATTCAAGTATTTCTACGAATGAAGATGTAATGCACTATTTGCAAATATCATCAGATCCTTATATTAATTCATTTAGAATGAGAATGAAATTGAAAAAATTAGAATACCATGATAATGTTAAAAAATTATTGATAGAATGAAAAAAAAAATTGTTCTTTTTTATTGCATTTCAATGGGAGGTGGGCGTAATAGTGGGCGTGTTATTGTAATTTTTGCATGAAACATTTTAAATGATATAAATTACAGTAATATCAAATTTGAAGGTTGTACCTAAAATATTTTAGAAAATATGGCACTTTTTATGTTGAGGTTGTATGGGTGGTGGGGGTAAAAGTGGGCCAAAGTTCAAAATTTTTTTCCGATAATATATGTAACAATATAACATTCAAGTATACCAAAATTTAAAGTTATACTTAAAGTATTACGGACAATACGGCATTTTACAAATTTCGATTGTATGGGAGGTGGGCGGATTTTCTTAATTTTTTTTAAAAAAAACTGGAATTGTCTCAAAATTAACCTGTGCAAAATTTCAGAGCTCTACAATGACTCCTTGTATTTAATGCCGGCGTTGTCTCACTGTGCGGCATAGCTTTCTGATGTCAGATGGTTTGTCAAAAGAAAATAGAGCACGCTCTAATTGAAATTTTGTCAGATGACTTTGCGTCTGACTTTTACAGAAGCAAAGTTAAAAAGGTAACACACGACATGTATGTATTTTGCAGTGGGAAATTTGACATGTCAGATGACAAAAACATGTCGTGTACGGTCGCCTTAAAGGCGCATATAGACGACATGTTTTTGTCATCTGACATGTCAAATTTTCAAGTCACATGTAATTGTGCATGTCTGTCAAAATCGGTGTTTTACATAAGCTTTATAATATTCGGTCACAAACGTACATGTGATTTGCTTCAGACATTGTCTCTGTTTTTTTTCGCATTGTTATTGCAGAAACCAAAGATGTGCTCGGTTTCAAAATAGCTTGCTGCCGCCATGAAAAGTTTTATTTGCGCCGTAAAATAGTTCAGCCATCTTAACATTTTTTTCTTTTAATTCGAAGATACCAATTTAGGATTTTGTAATAAAACGATTTTTATATATATATTCACATAAATTCTTTTCAATGGTAAGATGATCAAACATATCTGGGTATTTTAAAAAATTAACTTCAGCCGGCTAATGATTCCGTCAATAGTGGACGCCGCTGCCGGTTTCTTCCCGGCATAGCTTTCTGATGTCAGATGGTTTGTCAAAAGAAAATAGAGCACGCTCTAATTGAAATTTTGTCAGATGACTTTGCGTCTGACTTTTACAGAAGCAAAGTTAAAAAGGTAACACACGACATGTATGTATTTTGCAGTGGGAAATTTGACATGTCAGATGACAAAAACATGTCGTGTACGGTCGCCTTAAAGGCGCATATAGACGACATGTTTTTGTCATCTGACATGTCAAATTTTCAAGTCACATGTAATTGTGCATGTCTGTCAAAATCGCTGTTTTACATAAGCTTTATAATATTCGGTCACAAACGTACATGTAATTTGCTTCTGACATTGTCTCTGTTTTTTTCACATTGTTATTGCAGAAACCAAAGTAGTGCTCGGTTTCAAAATAGCTTGCTGCCGCCATGAAAAGTTTTATTTGCGCCGTAAAATAGTTCAGCCATCTTAACATTTTTTTCTTTTAATTCAAAGATACCAATTTAGGATTTTATAATAAAACGGTTTTTATATATATATTTACATAAAGTCTATTCAATGGTAAGATGATCAAACATATCTCGGTATTGTAAAAAATTAACTTCAGCCGGCTAATGATTCCGTCAATAGTGGACGCCGCTGCCGGTTTCTTGCCGGCATAGCTTTCTGATGTCAGATGGTTTGTCAGAAGAAAATAGAGCACGCTCTAATTGAAATTTTGTCAGATGACTTTGCGTCTGACTTTTACAGAAGCAAAGTTAAAAAGGTAACACACGACATGTATGTGTTTTGCAGTGGAAAATTTGAAATGTCAGATGACAAAAACATGTCGTGTACGGTCGCCTTAAGCGAACTTTAAAATTAATATAATGTTTGGATGTTATCAAAACAAATTAATTTTTGTAAAAATTAATATAGGAGTAAAGGCGTTTAAACTAAGGCGATTGTATCAAAAAGTTCGTATAAAGTTCCTGAAAATAAAAATGTTCCTCAGAACAACTTCGCACTACTAGATCCTTAGTGCTTTCTTTCACTATTAATTAAGCTGCTATTGTATTAGCATTGAGTCGGTTAGTCTAAATAAGTTTTGTTTGGCTTAAAATTCTCTAATATTTGATTTCTGTACATTTTGCGTAACGATTCAAAAGAAAAGAAAAATGTCAGGATTATACATGGTACCTGAAGTCATCAAAAGATACGAAAAATGTATATTTTGTATCCTAATGGCAACACTGGTACATTAGTGTGACCGCAAGTTATATGGACAATTTTTTTTTCGTTTTTTCACTTGGGAAACCCCTTAGATTGATTCCAAATTAGAAAAAAACAATATATATAAAATTTTAGATCGTTTGCATAGTTATTAGGCGTGCCTTGAGCCCACAAAGTTTGCTAAAAATGCTATTTTTCTCACTATGGGTGGCTTTAAGTGTTTATAACTTCAGTAATATTTATTTTAGAGAAAACCCTTATTCACAAATATTCTAGGGCTATATCTTATGAACAATGTTGCTCTGTATTAGTTTTCTTTAACATTAATATTTAATCCAGAAAAAACCAAATTAAAAAATAACACCGAAATTTTCACAAATCTTCGCATTCTTTGCCTGGTGATTACACTACGTGGCAAATTTTCAACAAAGTCGTGACCAAATGAATCTGGCAACTAATCTTTATGTAAAACTTTCCCCTGAATCCGAATATGAAGTCAGAATTGTCAAAAGTGGAACAGTTTTTGAGATATTCCAAAAGAACCGTTATTTGTGTTTTTAAAAAAGATGATGTGACTGAAATGCAAATATCTTTAAAAATTTTAAACGGACTATGTTTTTCTTTCTTTTTATTGAGAGGTTATAAAATTACTAAAATAAGAATGGGTTGCTAGAGAAGTTTGGTCAAGAAATGACAGAGTTACAGGGGACAAAATTTCAAGCTTCATTAAAAATTTTATGATTCTGTTCAATTTTGCTCTTTTAAAGTTTTTCTTTTTAATCTAATGATTTAAAAATCCTAATGTTTTATTGCATGCGACATTAGATTAATTAAATTAATTAAAGTGGGTTAATTCAATTAATCTTCTGTAACCTTGTAATTTTTGCACCGATCTGGATCCTATTGGACACAAATTGAATAGGCTAATGTCGTAAGTCATAAAACTTAAAAAAATTTTATTTTTTGGTTTAAAAAACAATAACTTGAAAAGAGCAAAATTGAACAAAATCATAAAATTTTAATGAAGTTTGAAGTTTTGTCCACTAGTTAGTTAGTTAGTTAATTGTTCTTTATTTTGAATTCATTTTAAGTAATCAAAATTGAACATACGACTATGACATGACGTCGTCTGTCGGAAAAGGTTGTTATATATTTTACAAATATTGTTTTATGTTACATAAAAATTTTCTGTTACGATAGTTTTTTTTAAAGTTTTGGAATCTTTTTTGTTCTAATATAGGGCATTTGGCTATAAAATGCAGAATGTTTTCGGTTTCGTTTAGATTACATAAGGAGCATATACAAGGTCAGTTTTGCTGAATCCTTGTTCTATTCAACTCAATTAATCACATCTAGCTTTGAATATATAACTTAATTCTGTCATATTTGTGATTTCCAAATAGGATTGCGGCTCTATGTACTTTTGTCCACAATAACTCTGCCATTTAATGACTCATCTCCACAAACGACTCATGGTTATTTAAGAAATTTTATAACCTCTCAATAAAAAGAAAGAAATACATAGTCCGTTAAAAATTTTTCAAGATATTGCATTTCAGTCACATCATATTTTTTAAAAACACAAATAACGGTTATTTTGGAATATCTCAAAAACTGTTCCACTTTTGACAATTCTGACTTCATATTCGGATTCAGGCAACATTTTTGGCGAGTAATTTCCTTACGTTACAGCTATTACACACCAAAAATTAAACAGTAACAGTTTAGTGAGAAAACATGTTTGTTTCAACTTATGGTATTTTTGTTTCAGTTCTCACATTTCAATCGAAAAATTTTTCAACGCGGGAGTTACAGAACATTGGCACAAAACACCAAAGTTGCCAAAAACGGAGAAAATTTCGATCCGAATCGAAACGCAGAATAGGGGTCATTGTATTATTGATGGAAACCCGAATACTTTTTTCTTGTCCTAAATAAAAAAAATGTAATTCATGATCTGTTTTACAGTCAAATCCCGATAATTCGTACCCCGATAAATCGTAGTTCCCGGTAATTCGTAATAAACTGTCGGTCCCTTAAAAAGTCTCGTTAATTCGTAAAATTTCCATACATTTTGGTCCCCTCGTTAATTCGTAATTTTTTTTCAAATAAAATCTTTTTTACCTCTTATAAATCGTTATTGTTTGCTAAAGCTACGGTCACACTTATTAAATATTTGATCAAATAAGCGTAACCCCTACTTTTGTTAATAATTAGAGAGATTTAAAATATTCTTTATATTACAAAATAAACTAATTATACTACTAGACATAGCAAAAAACTGTTTTTTGTAAGATGTGGTATTTTAATCAAAATAAATATTGATATTAAGTGAAATGATTTTTTAGTTTGGTTGTTGGTCCCGTTTTTTTCGTCAAATATTTGATAAGTCTGACCGTAGCTTAACTAACATTTATAATTCGTAATAAAAACAACAGAAACATGGAAAGAATGATTTATTGTTCACCGCTATTTTTTTGCGTTGGTTTTTGCTTTTGCTTGTATATGTGTTTATTTTCTTAAGATCAGTTTGTTACATAAATAATAAAGAATAATGTCAAAGCGCACGCATAAAACTCTGTCGGTGTTACAAATATAACAAATTTTTGCAGCCATTGACAATGGCGAAAAAAAATAGACGTTGATAAGCGATTTTAAATTGCTCTATCAACTCCTACTTCAATCCCTCAAAAAAGAGAATTTGTGTATTTATTTTATTTATTTTGTAATTTATTTTTAACAATTTGTTTATGTTTTTTTTTATCGTTTTAGTAAATAAATTGAAAAACCCCGTTAATTCGTATTTATTGTATTTTAACCTTAAATCGAACCAATCATAACCCCTATAATTCGTAAGAAATGGCCGGTCCCTTGCGATTACGAATTATCGGAAGTCCACTGTATTTAACATAAACAAACATAAATTAATAAAATCACATTATTTTTACCGTAATATATAAAATTTTCCCAACTCTTAGAATAATGTATGGGTACTCAAATATTCCTGCAATTCTTTAAATTCCTTTTTACTCTCTCGTTGCAAGTTTCTGCTAGTAAAGTTAATGAACACACCTTATGATTCCACAAGGTCTTGTTGCATTTGTTTGGCATATGCATGTGTATTCAACATCAAATGAAAATGTCACAAGTGTATTAAATAGCTAAAAACTATTTAGAAATATTTGTGGAAAACATTAACAGTCGTATTCATAATGAAAATTTGGCATGAAAGTTTATTTATAATACAATGACTAACGATTTGCTAAACTCTTAACGAGCTGCCAAACGTTTGCCAACTTGTGAAAAACAGATGTTTAATGTTAAACAATTTGGTTGGTTTTATTTAAATTGCTGTTTTATTTTATTATACCCTCCACCACAGGTGGAAAAGGGTAGATAAAAGTTTTTCATTCCGTTTTTAGTTTCCACAATATTGATATTAGACCCTATAAAGTATACATATTCGTCCGTCTGTCCGTCTTACGATCAATTTATGAAGACTCCAGACATGATAGCGGCTAGCTTGTTTTGCATTTATGGCACATATAGTCCACCATTTCTTGCTACTAAAATTCAGCAAGATCGGCCCATAAATGGCTGAGATATGATATATATTTTTTCCAAAAATCCCTTCTTGTTGTTATATATTTTCTAACTTTATTCTGTATATCTGGAGAACGGCAAGAGCCAAAGTTTCCAAATTAGGTACAAATATTTAGATTATCAATATACAGCATTTCATAAAATGTGGGCGGGATTGGAGAAGTGGGCGTGGTACCTCCCGTACAAAAAATATCAAAAATTTTATAAAAACCTGAATTTTTGGACTGTCATAAGAACTATGGTTACGCCTTATATATCAAAAGATCGGAAATCTTTAGTAGAAAATATTTTCTGAAAATTTCGGAAAAATCGGTTTAGATGCAACAAAGTTACTACCAAAATTAATTTGTTTTTAAAATACTTACTTTCGCGAACCATAGATCTTCCCGAGTCCAAGTTTATGTAAATCTGTCAAATCGGTAAAAAAAAATACTCCTAAAATGGGCTTAAAAACATAAAATTTTTTTTATTAAAACAAAAATTTTAGGGCTATCATATGTCCTACGGATATATCAAAAGTTCAGAAATCTTTAGTAGAAAATATTTTCTAAAAAACTCATAAAAATCTTATCAGCTTCAACAAAGTTATGAAAAATACCCATTTTCGGGAACCATAGGTCATCCTGAGTCCTAGTTTTGTCACCAAAGTAAATGGTAAATTTATTTCTAAAGACGTCGGTACATAAATCTGGTAAATCGGTAAAAAAAAAATGGCTAAATACTGAAATCCCAAAAATTACTCTTTTTTTATTTATTTTATAATTAAATTTGTTTAAATAGATATACATACATATATATATGTAAGTATATATACATGTATACCTATAACCCAATTTAATGATAATATTATTCTTATGCATGTAAGTATACAAATCTGCCAAATCGGTTAAAAATAGTTAAGTTATCAGCAAAATACTAAAAAAACAATACTAAAAAACATTAAAATTTATATAAAAACTAAAATTTTAGAGCTGTAACATGACATATTCATACGTCTTATAGTTTTTTCACACCTAAATTTAAAACCTGATTTTAACATTAAAACTATTAACAGCTGATTTTGCGTTCACATTACAAGTTTTATTAAATCAGGTTTTAACTCATAGTTTGCCTAATAATTTTGTGCAAAATAAAATTTGTTTCCCGTAAAAAAAACTAAATTTGTTTAAGAAATTAATGAAGTGAATGCTTGAAAATCAAACAATTTTATATAAAAAATTAATTTTAGAATATTTCATCGGTTTGACATTTTTTATTTTTTTAAATTTATTTATTTTTATTGAACGCCATGCCATCCCAGCTAGCATTTGGGTGATAATTTTGTGTTAATATTACCTAAATGAGTCTTCTTAGATCCAATTTGATGAGATGATAAGAGATTGAAAGAGTTACCTAAATTGCAAAAGGACCGCACTAACAAAATTAGACATATTGTGTTTTTCATTGATTCTGATGTATTCCATCAACACAAATGTACGCAAAATTTAAAAATGCTGGAATCTTTCCACAAAAATTTGCGATTTTCTAAACAAAAAACAAACGACCCAATATACAAAAGATTTAATGATTAACGCTAAAACGCCAAACTATCCGTGTGCATAATATGCACCATTGTCAATTTTACCAACGGTAGGTTTTACAGGAAAAATAGAAGAAAACTAAATTATAAACAGTTTAAAGCAATTTATCGTTTTAACTAGTTTTTTGCTTCTCCTGTAAAATTTTTAAAATGTTAGATAGGCTATTTTGCGTTTTAGGTAACGATAAGATCGTCTTTATGTCAAAATAATGATTTTTTAACATATTCAAATATCAAAAATTTCAAATATTTTGTATTTTTGTTAATTCTTCTTAACAAATTAAAAGAGAAAAATAGAAAAAAGCTAAATAGCTAAAAAAAGCCCAAATATTACTGTCAATTAATAAAAATAATTGTAAGTGCGAATGGTTTATTATTTCATTTACGAGAACCCGATAACGTTTTTTTTGTTCAAAATAAAATTTGTTCAAATAATCGATGGGCACTTTTATCAGAGAAAAAAAATTCAAAACATGACAATTCAAAAATTATTGAAAATATAATTAAAAGCTACATATGCATATAAGTTACGATTATACAAACTACCATTAAAATGCTCAAAAAAGAATCAGAAAATTGCATCACGAATAATTCTTTTAGGTGATACATCTCACAACAAGAGTATAATTTATGATCGAAAAATGAGCTCATATGCGGTTATGTGAAGCTGATTCCGAAAAGATTCGATTGTGATAAAAAATGCTAGCTGGGATTACACATTAGCAGCAGTTTTCAATCTTTTTAACTTGGTAGCACTGAATTTAGTACAACTAAAACATGGTTGTGTTTCATAAAATCTACTTAAAACCAAATCAAAAAAGGGTTTACAGATCGTTTTAACAAAATTATTTTGTATAATAAAACCAGGTTTAATGATTGGTTTTATAGTTTAAACCAAAATTTGTGTTAAAACCTCTAGTGTGAAAACACTATTAGATATCAAAATATCAGAAATCTTGCTGAAAAACTCGGAAATATCGGTAAAAAAAGTAATGCCAAAAAAATAATTTTTTTTTAAATACCTTTTTTCGGGATCTATAGATCTTCCCGACTCCAAGTTTTATCGCCAAAGTAAATTTATTCTTAAAGATATCGGTATAAAAATTTTGTCAAATCGCCTACAAAATGGCCGAGTTATGACCAAATACTGAAATTCGATCAAAACTAAACTTACTATATATTAATTCTACTTTTTATATACAGTAGTTTTGACTTAACTGCCTTTTGTTTACGTGCACTTTTGACTTAACTGCACAAAATTGATAATTTTTGGAATTATTCTTTATAATTCCATACAAATTCCTTTTTTAAGTTCACTTTCTATACCTGCACATTTAAGATAAATGCACAAAATTTTTGGCATTTTAAAATTATTTTCATACAAAAAATTTAAGTTAGCTGCACTTTGACTTAACTGCCCAAATTACATATTTTCTGGAATTATTCTTTAAAATCCTTGTTTACGTGCATTTTGTATACCTGCATATTTTTCCTTTTTTTGGGCAGCTTTAAAATATTTTCATACAAAACATCAAAGTTAGCTGCACACATGAAAAAAATATGGTGGCCACTTTTTCACATAAATATCCAATTTAAGCTGTTTATAGGGTTTTTTCCCGGGATTTCCCGTCCCGGGAATTCCCGGGAATTTCCATTATTTTATTTCCCGTTTTCCCGGGATTTTTCTTGCGGGATCCCGGGAAATAAAAAGTTCCTCATAATTTGAGAAAATAGCTATTTATACTTTGAAATTTAATTTTCTATTCTCTAATAATTAGCATCTGTGAATTGGTTGTGGATTAGATCAATTACAAGAAGTACATGTATTAAATCAATGTCTCCTTATGCAATAAATCTACTAAAAGCAGAATGGGCAGTGCAACAGTTGATAATTATTACATTTAGTGAAGAGTTAATAAAGTACATTAATTCAAAATAAGATGCAGGCAGTTAAGTTTCATTGTCCATGAACAAGTCTTTAAAATAGGAGATGCCTAAACATATCGCTTCTTTATTGCAACATAGTCATATGTACAAAAACAAACGATCTTGGCAAAATGCGATTAAAGTTTTCAAAATGTACCGATTTAAAGAAAATATATCTTATAACTTCGGTTCAGTTTGAGATATAATACGAGAAGGTATGAAGGAAAACTTTGCTAAAGTTACTGAAAATTTTGAGATATGACTATGATGCAATGAAGGAGCGATATGTTTATTAGTTGATAAACACAAATTTTCAATTTCAATTTAAATTTGTGTTGGTTTATATACCCGTGAAGTGCGGGGAAACCGAAATAAAATAACATTTTGGAAACTCGTGTAAGATACTACAACATACAACTTGAAAAACATATTGTCCTAAAGGTTACAAATGGACCTATTGAAATGAAAAGGTTTGGAAGAAGCAGTCCGGTTGATGCTATTTTTGCATCAACCTTGACATACATTTTACTGATATAGACGTTGTTTATAAAAAGGAAAAATTGCTTGTGAATCCGAAGCATGCTACAACGGTGCACTTTTAACTATTTGTCCAACCTCGGTAAAAAATGAACGAAATTTTTCGGAAACATGATTTTTAGTAAATAAAATCAGGAATATACTTTTTGACGACTTACTAAGCCTTTGTATACCTAGATAGTAAGGGAATTGTCCAGAATGATAATGGAACCTCGATATTATACCACAACTATCGACGGGCCAATACATAAAAAAAATTCAATGCAATTTAAATCAACTAGATATGAGATACAATACAAGCATTTCAGAAAAAGACCTAAAATTAGCACAAAAATCTAATACCAAAAAATTTTGGTGGTTATCAAAATAAAGTTTTTCTATTTCTTATTTTACCCTTTTGACTATAACCTTTGAAAATCTGTGATATGTAAATCTGTGATATGTAAATAATGTTTTTTGTATTTTTTCATTATATTCTACACTAAAAATTATAATAAAACCTTATAAGTATGTATATTAGTATTTTTGTAAAAAGCAAATTATTACCTTGTCATATTATAATACTAGAGAGCTCGTTCTAGAGACATTGTATAAATTAAATTAATTTGTTACTGTTAACTAGTGTTTATAATAGTTTAAATTTAAGTATTTGAATAAAGAAATAAACGATTAAAAAAAAAACGGTGCACTTTTAACTATTTGTCCAACCTAGGTAAAAAATGAACGAAATTTTTCGGAAACATGATAATTAGTAAATAAAATCAGGAATATACTTTTTGACGACTTACAAAGCGCTTTGAGTGTATCAGAAAGTTATTTCCTAAGCCATTAAAAAATGTTATATATTTCCTTAAAGTATTTTATCTATTTTATTAATTAACTTATAGATTTCATATCTTGAGTACCTCAATTTTTATTTTGTTTTTATTATTGTTTTATGAATTATCCAGAGCATAATAATACTGAATAAAAGCATAATAATAGGGAATAAAGGCATGAGGTAATAATAATTCAAGTTCCTATTTCAATCTTCAATTAATTTTTTAGTATTTAACCATTTCATTTACTTTCTTTGTAAACAAGTTCCCTTACGTTTTTTTTATAAAAGTTTTTTTTTCATTAATTAATACCAAAATTTTCTTTGTATTATTTATATGGAGCGGGATCCCGGGATCCCGGGAAATTTAAGAAAATTTCCCGCTCTCCCGGGAATCGAAAAAGTCCGGGAAAAAAAAACTCTAGCTGTTTATAAAAATATAAATCGCGATTATTTTGTCATTGAGTTCCCGTTTAACTGTATTAATAAAAAGATTTTTTATTCCACTTTTAAATCAAAAACTTTACTTTAGCTGCAATTTTGTGCAGGTAACCACAATTGTGTACCTGCACATTAAGGCAGGTAAATCTATTTAAGATAGCTGCACTTTTGATTTACCTGCACAAAAAATCGTGCAAAGGAGATTGTGCAGCTAAGTCAAAATTACTGTATTTAATAGCACGCAAACATGTGCAAAGAATTAAATAAACTTAAGCGATTTATATTATATAAATATACATGTATATATACATATATTTAGATACATATATATAATCTTCTGTTCTTTCGTTATTCGGCATAGCCGAATATAGTACTCTTACTTGTTTTTCTTCCTTTTTATACTTTCAGACCCCATAAAGTATGTATATATATTCTGCCTCCTTGAGTAATTCCAAGTCGATCTAGCCATGTCTGTCCGTCTGCTAAAAACACGCTCACTTTCAAAAAAGAAATGTACAAGCCTGGTGTCAAATTGCTTGTAGTTATCCTAAGTAGTTTGGGATTGAAATACAGCAAAAACGGTTCTGTAGTATCACAGCTATGAATCAAAATGTGGAACCACCACCTTCAAATATTAATAATTTTGTTACAAAAACTAACATAAATGGTGGAACAATACACGGAATGATATGAGATTTCGCAAAAGTTCGTTTTATTCGACTGGAAATTACACTGTAAAATTTCGTGAAGATCGGTGCCTATCGGACCCTACTTCAGGAAATGAGTTTAGTACGTCTAAAATCGTTATTAATAATACTATCATAACAAAATTTGGCAAGTCACGGTTTTTTAGGACTAGAAATGACACTGTGAAATTTCGTAAAGATCAGTCTATAATTTACCCTAGGCCCCATATAAAACCTACTCCCGGAAAACAGTTTAGCACGCCTAAAACCGTAATTAAAAATGCTATCATAACAAAATTAACACAGTTTTATAGGACTAGAAATGACACTGGGAAATTTCGTGAAGTTACGTCTATAATTTACCAAAGGCCCCATATAAACCCTACTCTCGGAAAACAGTTTAGTACGCCTAAAACCGTAATAATTTATGCTATCATAACAAAATTTGGCAAATCACAGTTTTATTGGACAAGAAATGACACTGTGAAATTTCATGAAGATCGGTCCATAATTTACCCTTGGCCCCATATAAGCCCTACTCTCGGAAAACAGTTTAGTGCGCTAAAAACCATAATTAATAATGCTATCAGAATAAAATTGAATACTTCATAGTTTTATAGGACCATACATTTGGTGATGGTTGGTCCATAATTTACTATAGGCTCTTTTTAAAATTAATTAAATACGCCTAAACTCGTAGCAGATATATTTATTGTGGTAAAATTTCTTCCAACTTAGTTTCATATGGCCAGAAAAAATGTTATGAACTTTGTGGTATACGGTCAATAATTTACCTTTGTAACAAACCTTCTTAGCTGGGGTATAACTCGCCGGTTATCCAGGATTCACTTTACAGTGAATTTGTAATTTGTTCGTGACCTCTTTAAAGAAAAACACTCCACCAACTATTTGACTTTGAAAAAGACACTTTATTTATTATTTATATACAAAAAAAAACTAATAAAACGGATTCTACGGTTTGACACGACACCCAGGCTACACGAACACTGGATTGGCTGTACGGTCGGCTCGCTCGACTCTGCAGACAGTGGTTGGTACGTAGTGTACGCGCCACCAAACGACAGCGAATCTGCGGGATGACCACGGGCACACTACTAAGCTCGGCTACTGATGTTGGTGTAGCACTAGATTGAAACCTGCGGGATGACCACGCAACTTTAATTAGTTATACATAAACACCACTACAAATCAAACTAAGCAAACAAGCGAAATAGATCGCTCATTTCGTACGGAATCAAATGTTTGTAGATTTCTTTGTTGATGCACCAGTTCGAATATACTGGCTGTCAGTTTCGAATTTAAATCATAAATGTAGTGTAACTCATAAGTACTAATTCATTTTGTTTTTTCTCTTCTTTGTCTTATAAATATTTACAAAATAAAACATATTCCGAATGGATAGTGAATAATCTAATAATATACAATAAAATTACTAATACAATTGGTAATAACAAAAAATATATTCACCAAAAATAATTCACATAATAAAAGAAACACAATAATCAAAAATTTAATAAATCCATTCATGGTGTGGGTGGAAACGAGGGTTCCCGACTTCCATCGTCACACATCCCCTCTTCGTCACGTGTCGTTGACTTTCTTTCACGGCGAACCTCTACCTGGACTCTACCAGCTTTGGAGAACATCACCCTATATGATGTCGAACTGCTATGGTGTATGAACTTTGCACGGTGCCCGGTGCCCGGGCTTGCGTGTCTTTACCGACATCTCCACTATGTGCTATAGGTCGTCCGGCCATGGTGTGGCCGTGGTTACTGGTCCGCCACCGCTAACGTCTGGGGCCGTGGTTACCGTCCTATTGCATGGGCTGTCGGGTACCCGGGTCGCGAGTGCGACTAATGGCCCTGGGGAAACGACTGTGCTTGGCTCTTAGTGGTTGCCGACGTCTGGTGAAGGTGTCGTACCGATACTGGTGGGACTGGATAGGTTTACTGAAGCTAACGACCAGGTGGTATAAATGAACAGGCACGAGGAGGTGGGCACCGATTGGTCTGAGGAACTATCTGATAGGCGTCGGGCGGTCCATTCCCTCATAAAGGTCTCGTTTTCTTCGCGTTCGTGAGGGATTTCGGGTGTGATTGCGATCATTGACCCTGTGGATGAACTTTCCGCCTGGCGTCTGCTGGGAGTCTCCACTGCGCTGATGGGCTGCCACATGTCGCATCTAGACCACCAGAACAGGCAGGTTATTGTCCGTTGAAAACCGGCGTGACCCCCAAAACTGCGGCATCTGGAGTCCTAGATATCAATCGTACCCCAGGTCTGCCTCTAGATGGGGAGCTGGATTCCGGTGGAATTTGTCCCATGACGTGGATAACCCATGGTGGCTCCCCAAATTTTTTGACTCAGTAACACTGAGTCACCGATCCCCGGCTTCCATCGTCGCCGCCTTAGGTTGTAGTACGTTTTCTGATTCTGTGAGTCTTGGTTAAGGTTACGTCGTAGCATCTCAAAAATCTCGTCTAACTCTGTCCGTCGTTCTTCTGGGCTGGCTGGCTTGGCCCCTGCTCCCCTGGTGACCTAATCGTACAGGGTATATGGCAGCCGAGTCTCTCGACCTTGGGTAAAGAACGCCGGCGAATAGCCCGTGGTTTCTGAAACACTGGAGTTGATGGCCAATAGAAATGACACTGTGAAATTTCGTAAAGATCAGTCTATAATTTACCCTAGGCCCCATATAAAACCTACTCCCGGAAAACAGTTTAGCACGCCTAAAACCGTAATTAAAAATGCTATCATAACAAAATTAACACAGTTTTATAGGACTAGAAATGACACTGGGAAATTTCGTGAAGTTACGTCTATAATTTACCAAAGGCCCCATATAAACCCTACTCTCGGAAAACAGTTTAGTACGCCTAAAACCGTAATAATTTATGCTATCATAACAAAATTTGGCAAATCACAGTTTTATTGGACAAGAAATGACACTGTGAAATTTCATGAAGATCGGTCCATAATTTACCCTTGGCCCCATATAAGCCCTACTCTCGGAAAACAGTTTAGTGCGCTTAAAACCATAATTAATAATGCTATCAGAATAAAATTGAATACTTCATAGTTTTATAGGACCATACATTTGGTGATGGTTGGTCCATAATTTACTATAGGCTCTTTTTAAAATTAATTAAATACGCCTAAACTCGTAGCAGATATATTTATTGTGGTAAAATTTCTTCCAACTTAGTTTCATATGGCCAGAAAAAATGTTATGAACTTTGTGGTATACGGTCAATAATTTACCTTTGTAACAAACCTTCTTAGCTGGGGTATAACTCGCCGGTTATCCAGGATTCACTTTACAGTGAATTTGTAATTTGTTCGTGACCTCTTTAAAGAAAAACACTCCACCAACTATTTGACTTTGAAAAAGACACTTTATTTATTATTTATATACAAAAAAAAACTAATAAAACGGATTCTACGGTTTGACACGACACCCAGGCTACACGAACACTGGATTGGCTGTACGGTCGGCTCGCTCGACTCTGCAGACAGTGGTTGGTACGTAGTGTACGCGCCACCAAACGACAGCGAATCTGCGGGATGACCACGGGCACACTACTAAGCTCGGCTACTGATGTTGGTGTAGCACTAGATTGAAACCTGCGGGATGACCACGCAACTTTAATTAGTTATACATAAACACCACTACAAATCAAACTAAGCAAACAAGCGAAATAGATCGCTCATTTCGTACGGAATCAAATGTTTGTAGATTTCTTTGTTGATGCACCAGTTCGAATATACTGGCTGTCAGTTTCGAATTTAAATCATAAATGTAGTGTAACTCATAAGTACTAATTCATTTTGTTTTTTCTCTTCTTTGTCTTATAAATATTTACAAAATAAAACATATTCCGAATGGATAGTGAATAATCTAATAATATACAATAAAATTACTAATACAATTGGTAATAACAAAAAATATATTCACCAAAAATAATTCACATAATAAAAGAAACACAATAATCAAAAATTTAATAAATCCATTCATGGTGTGGGTGGAAACGAGGGTTCCCGACTTCCATCGTCACACATCCCCTCTTCGTCACGTGTCGTTGACTTTCTTTCACGGCGAACCTCTACCTGGACTCTACCAGCTTTGGAGAACATCACCCTATATGATGTCGAACTGCTATGGTGTATGAACTTTGCACGGTGCCCGGTGCCCGGGCTTGCGTGTCTTTACCGACATCTCCACTATGTGCTATAGGTCGTCCGGCCATGGTGTGGCCGTGGTTACTGGTCCGCCACCGCTAACGTCTGGGGCCGTGGTTACCGTCCTATTGCATGGGCTGTCGGGTACCCGGGTCGCGACTAATGGCCCTGGGGAAACGACTGTGCTTGGCTCATAGTGGTTGCCGACGTCTGGTGAAGGTGTCGTACCGATACTGGTGGGACTGGATAGGTTTACTGAAGCTAACGACCAGGTGGTATAAATGAACAGGCACGAGGAGGTGGGCACCGATTGGTCTGAGGAACTATCTGATAGGCGTCGGGCGGTCCATTCCCTCATAAAGGTCTCGTTTTCTTCGCGTTCGTGAGGGATTTCGGGTGTGATTGCGATCATTGACCCTGTGGATGAACTTTCCGCCTGGCGTCTGCTGGGAGTCTCCACTGCGCTGATGGGCTGCCACATGTCGCATCTAGACCACCAGAACAGGCAGGTTATTGTCCGTTGAAAACCGGCGTGACCCCCAAAACTGCGGCATCTGGAGTCCTAGATATCAATCGTACCCCAGGTCTGCCTCTAGATGGGGAGCTGGATTCCGGTGGAATTTGTCCCATGACGTGGATAACCCATGGTGGCTCCCCAAATTTTTTGACTCAGTAACACTGAGTCACCGATCCCCGGCTTCCATCGTCGCCGCCTTAGGTTGTAGTACGTTTTCTGATTCTGTGAGTCTTGGTTAAGGTTACGTCGTAGCATCTCAAAAATCTCGTCTAACTCTGTCCGTCGTTCGTCTGGGCTGGCTGGCTTGGCCCCTGCTCCCCTGGTGACCTAATCGTACAGGGTATATGGCAGCCGAGTCTCTCGACCTTGGGTAAAGAACGCCGGCGAATAGCCCGTGGTTTCTGAAACACTGGAGTTGATGGCCAATATGATTTCTTGGATTTTGGTCAACATTTCACCCGCCAGCTTCTGTTGACTCACCTTAAATTGTTGACAGGACTGGCAATGTCTTACGTGCTTTCTTACATCTCGGGACATTCCTGGCCAGTAGTATCGACTCGCAACCATTAGGGTCGTGTTCCGCATTTCAGATGCCCGGCTAGGTGATTATTGTGGTTTTCCGCTAGGACGGGCGTCCTATGTTGAGAGGCCACACATAACTTCCACGGCGTACTGTCCTCGTCGTTCATCTTTCGTGGCAAGTTCCGGTGGAGCCGGTTGTTGATAAGTGCGTAATCCACGTGCTTATCCGGGTGCACCTCCCGAACCAGCCTGTCGAGCCATTTGCATTGGATGGGGGGGGGGGGGGGCTGGCCTCACACGCTCTGTCTGTTGTTCGTGGACCACAATTACCTTTCCGCATGTTGCGGGACTATGCACGGGCTGGGGGCCACAGGAACTCCTGTCCCAAGACGACCTCTTCACTCGCATTGGGCATCACGAGGTAATGACACTTCCTCGTTCAATTTCCAAATACTGTCGGTAGCTCTATGGATCTTGAGAACTGGCAACCGGTTACATTGGCTAGCATTATGTCGAGTTCTTCCTGGTGATACGTCGGATGATGTTTTGAAATTTCGGCTTGGGCCGGTGTTCACCACAGCTTTAATGGTAATGTTGTTTATTAAAATCATGGCCGTAAACTGCGTCTCTTCGCGTTGTAGGTGGGTCACGTTGGTAGAGGATTTAATTTTTGTTGCAGGAAGGCGGACCATCCTCAATTGTGTCGATGCCCGTTGGCATTTCCCATTGAGCTTCGGCCTTAGGGCATCGAATGCATAGGGCCCCTGTTTTCCCTAATTGTGACAGCGGGTTGTCTGCCTGTTCCCGAACCTTCTTGTGGGAGTTGCTATATGCTCCGGGGCAGGTGAGGTTGCCTCTGGTATACTCTTCATATCCTCTGCCATACGGATCAACTCTGCGAGTGACCCAAAATCGTTTCGCCTAATGTACCATTTGTATTTCGCTGTTTAAATTTCTAACACATACTTCTTGAATCGCTCCTCCGGTTGTTGCACCCTGGCTCTTATCTCATCATCCAGCCGCTCAAAGTACCGGGTAGGGAGGAAGAAGGACAAAAAATCTTTTCTGAAAGCAGACCATACTTCCCAGGGCACGTGTTGTTTCGATACCAAGCTAGATCTCGTTCACACAAAAATGCTTGCATAACTCCAACATGAACTTATAAATTTCTGCCAATTCCTCCACCCGTTCAATGAAAGCCGGAGGTTCGCTGCAACCATTGTAGAATGGACCCCACTTTTGTACCTGGTCCATAAGGTGACTTCTACTGTTTGTCAAATTCGCATTTGGGATTGTAGTATTTCTTGCACTGCTACCAGGCACCGTCAGCATAGTTGAAACCTCAAATTGTTTTCCCCTGTCCCGTTTTTTTCCGTTTCGCGACTCACGCGATTACCGAATTTAACCAATAGTGTTTCTTTAAAGAGGTCCCTGCTTGGGCGCCAACTGTAACGAACCTTCTTAGCTGGGGTATAACTCGCCGGTTATCCAGGGTTCACTTTACAGTTACAGTTTATTTTCGTGACCTCTTTAAAGAAAAACACTCCACCAACTGTTTGATTTTAGAAAACACACTATATTTATTGTTTATATACAAAAAAAACTAATAAAACGGATTCTACGGTTTGACACGACACCCTGCGGGATGACCACGGACTCGTTGCATTGGGTTGCTCGTAGACGTATGCCAGCGGGATGACCACGTGCACACAACTACGCTCGGCGTTCGACGCTGGGATTAGCCTTAATTGGAAAACCTGCGGGATAACCACATTCATCCCACACAAACGTCACACACTAATTGAGGCCTGGTGAAGCCACCAAACACACACGGCTCTGCGGGATAACCACGGAAACGCTGTGTCGAATAACTCGTATTCGTACACCTGCGTGATGACCACGGGCACACTACTACGCTCGGCTACTGATTGAAACCTGCGGGATGACCACGGAACTTCAATTCGATCTACACAAACACCACTACAAACCAAACTAAACAAACTACCAAAAATTCACAGCGGGATAACCACCGTAAATTACCACTTACCAACCACTGTGTTCAAAACCGACTTACACGATTTTACTTTTTGTTCTGCTTTTATACTTTTCTGCTTTCATTAGTACACGGTGGCTGCATCTGCTCATCTGTTTGGTCGATTACGACAACCGCATGCAGTATATATTACCGCTACGTGCCGATAGGGGATCTCATGCACCAGTTGGAATATACTGGCTGTCAATAGATGTCGCCATAAAATGCCGTTTGTAAATTCAGATTTAAATCATATATGTAATGCTAATCATAAGTACTAATTCATTTCGTTTTTTCTTTTCTTTGTCTTATTAATATTTACAAAATAAAACATATGGGCATTTCCCCAGAATGCTCTACCAGGATGAAAAAATAATATGTTGATAATCATCGTCTTTTATTGTTTATTTTTATAAAAAAGTCTATGTTTTTATAAAAGAATGGTTTTAAAGCATATCTAAGCTTTTTACTTAAGGAAATTGCGCTGGAAACTGGAAAATTTTATATTTTCTACTTCTAAAGACATTTTTATTCGCGACCTGTACATAAGCTAATTAAACAAAAACCAAGAGAGATATTTTATTTGGTAAATACTGTATGAAGACCTACATTAATACACTTTTAAAATAAATTCATCACTTTTGAATATTCCGTTCCATTACGCCGATTCTTACATTTCACTACTGCCAGCCAAAGTTTACTTCTATTTTGCGTACGTTCGTGACTACATGTTTATAACTATCATTATGAAAATATAAACTCGATGAAATTAATCTTTTGCACTAAGCATAGAGCTACCCAAATGCTATCGAATCGCAAAAAAAATGCTACGAAAAGTTGTGTTTTCTATATTATTTGTACATAAAACCGTACGAACTTACGTTCGTGACCCCTGGAAATGTCCATATTCAGAATGTGAACAGATAGTGAACAATCTAAAAACTATACATATAAAATAGGTGCGTGAGTGACTCATTCATCATGACCCTAGAAACTTGAAATTTGGACTAGCGATTGGATTTTTCGAAATTCTAAAGTTTAAGGGGTTAAAAAGGTAAAAACGGGAAAAATTCGGTAACCTTATATATCCAAAACTAAAAGAGATGCAAAATAAATGTAATCTTGTCGTTCTTCTTAAGAAAAATAAGCGTACAAGTGACTGGTACTTTTTTTAAATTCGGCCCTTTTAGGGGGTAAACGGGTAAAATCTGAGTTAAAGTACTTTTTTGCCACCCCATCTATCTTTTGAACCAATAAACATAGAAACAAAGTTAATACCATATTCGAAATTTATCAAAAAATACGTATACGAATTTGGTAATTTTTCGAAATTCGAACATTTAAGGGGTGGAAATCGTAACTATTTTTGGTACTTTTTTTTACAAAACATGTTCCTCCATTCATTGACATATTCGTACTAAAAAAGGATATACGGGAAATTTGATATTTTTCTTTACCTTTTTGGTTCAACTAAAGTAGCAGGTTAAATGCTAGAATTTAAACAAGTTTAATAAACCTAGAAAAATTAACTTTGGCATAAAAATATGTCCACGAAGAAAAAGGAGACGCTAACGAAGTAGCGAGTATACGCTAGTATACAATAAAATTACTAATACAATGAGTAATTACCTAAAATGTATTCACCAAAAATTACTCACCTAATAAAAAAAATACAATAATCAAAAACCTAATAAATCCATTCGTGGTACGGGTAGAAACGAGGGTTCCCGACTTACATCGTCACACCTTAGATCCAATATTTATCAGCCTTCTGAAATTCACTATAAACGCTAAAACTAATTTCACCGCTGTATTGAAATTTATGTCTTTAATACCAGAAATCACTCTGCAGAATTTTAGGATGATTGGTTCATAACCTGGCTAGTTAAAATTGCTAAAAAAAAAAACATAAAACTTTCTGCTTGTCGGTCAATAATTTAATATATGTATGTCTAAACCGCAACCAATTTTAATGCTGATTTATGATTTTATAAAGATAAATTAATAATAAATAGATATTATGTAGATATTACTCCTGAAATAATTGAACTGTAGGTGGAGGGTATCAAAGATTCGGCACAGCCGAATATAGCACTCAAACTTGTATTTTTTTAATTTTAAAAACGTGTTTTAGCTATTTCGAAAAATCTTGAGAACTGTTCCTCAAAACGTAAACTAAAGTTTAAATATATATGTTCCTTTTCTTTCAGTCCATTTCTTTACTGTGCTGTTCGGATGAAAATTCACTGAGTAACAGGACTTTACTTCTGAAAAAAAATTAGTTTCTTTTGGTTTTTTCAAAATTCATCATATTAAATCGCTCAATTTAGACAAAAAAAAGTTTTTTACCTTTAATTAAATTTTGGAACAAAATTACTAAGCGTTTAATCGTTATTATCGGACAAGAAATTAAAAAATAACGACATATTTCGTAAAGCATTGTACAATGAATACGGTTACCATGCAATGAACTCAAAGCATTGTCTACACAGAAAAAAAAAATTTCCAATTAAAGCAAAAGATATGTCGAATCGAAACGTTTTTTGTTTAAAATAGGACATACATACAAATAAATTTGCATATTCAAGCAAATAATTTTGCTGAATAAAACAAAAAACTACACACTTATCTTGCTTATCTTGGCTAAAGGCTCAGTTAGCTGAGAGTAACAGTTACGTTGCAAATAAGCTGCTTCATTTACTTGTATATAAAGTAATTAGAACGATTATAACGGGTGGTTAAATTTTAAGGGTCGATGATAAATGTGAACCACACCTTAACGTCAAGTTTTTTTCTGCATTTAATTTGACATTTCTCAATTTCAGACTCACTCAATTTGACAATGGAAAGATGCACAATCGAAAATCATCTTCAGTGATGAGGCACATTTTCACCTCAGTGGATTCGTCAATAAGCAGAATTGCCGCATTATAAACCAAGAGTGATTGTCGCAAAATCAATGCACTCACAAAGAGTGACTGTTTGGTGCTGTTTGGGACTGTGATAAATAAAAAGAAGGTTCTCTACTTTTTAGTTTACTGAATCAAACTGATTGCTTTATTTACAATTCGAAGTCTCTTATATACTAAAACTTACTGGAAGTAATAACTTCCCCTAAGAGCAACTCTCTAACGTTCACTCAATAACTTATTATCTACTTACAAATAATATTGAAATTCTCTCAATAACTTATTATCTACTTACAAATAATATGAAAATTCTTTACATTCCCTTTTATCTTTTATTCTATGTTCCATTGCATTTCACTCACTCTATTTCTGACATTCCACAATAGAGTGGAATATACTTTTTGACGACTTACTAAGCCTTTGTATACCTAGATAGTAAGGGAATTGTCCAGAATGATAATGGAACCTCGATATTATACCACAACTATCGACGGGCCAATACATAAAAAAAATTCAATGCAATTTAAATCAACTAGATATGAGATACAATACAAGCATTTCAGAAAAAGACCTAAAATTAGCACAAAAATCTAATACCAAAAAATTTTGGTGGTTATCAAAATAAAGTTTTTCTATTTCTTATTTTACCCTTTTGACTATAACCTTTGAAAATCTGTGATATGTAAATCTGTGATATGTAAATAATGTTTTTTGTATTTTTTCATTATATTCTACACTAAAAATTATAATAAAACCTTATAAGTATGTATATTAGTATTTTTGTAAAAAGCAAATTATTACCTTGTCATATTATAATACTAGAGAGCTCGTTCTAGAGACATTGTATAAATTAAATTAATTTGTTACTGTTAACTAGTGTTTATAATAGTTTAAATTTAAGTATTTGAATAAAGAAATAAACGATTAAAAAAAAACGGTGCACTTTTAACTATTTGTCCAACCTAGGTAAAAAATGAACGAAATTTTTCGGAAACATGATAATTAGTAAATAAAATCAGGAATATACTTTTTGACGACTTACAAAGCGCTTTGAGTGTATCAGAAAGTTATTTCCTAAGCCATTAAAAAATGTTATATATTTCCTTAAAGTATTTTATCTATTTTATTAATTAACTTATAGATTTCATATCTTGAGTACCTCAATTTTTATTTTGTTTTTATTATTGTTTTATGAATTATCCAGAGCATAATAATACTGAATAAAAGCATAATAATAGGGAATAAAGGCATGAGGTAATAATAATTCAAGTTCCTATTTCAATCTTCAATTAATTTTTTAGTATTTAACCATTTCATTTACTTTCTTTGTAAACAAGTTCCCTTACGTTTTTTTTATAAAAGTTTTTTTTTCATTAATTAATACCAAAATTTTCTTTGTATTATTTATATGGAGCGGGATCCCGGGATCCCGGGAAATTTAAGAAAATTTCCCGCTCTCCCGGGAATCGAAAAAGTCCGGGAAAAAAAAAACTCTAGCTGTTTATAAAAATATAAATCGCGATTATTTTGTTTTTTTTTTCATAAATTTTAATGTTCTTTGTGAATTCTCATTGTTTTTGTTAATGTTCCTTTTATATTAAAAATACATACACACATGAATAAAATGATCTGTTGTTTTAAATAAAATTTTAATAAAATAAAACATTATGTACGTTGTTTTCGGTTAATTAAGCCCCGTTCAATTGAGTTTCCCGTTTTATTGCACTAAAAATCATGGAACGAAATCATTCAGTAAACTGTCAATGTAAAAATACCCGTTTAGTTGAGTTCTTAATTTTTTCACAAAATAAGACCGCATTGCGAAAAACAAAAGCAAATGTTTCGGTTAATTGTGTCCTAATTAAGCGATTTTCGTTTTCATTGCGTCGCCGAATCATTGAGTTCCCGTTTAACTGTATTAATAAAAAGATTTTTTATTCCACTTTTAAATCAAAAACTTTACTTTAGCTGCAATTTTGTGCACTTTTGATTTACCTGCACAAAAAATCGTGCAAAGGAGATTGTGCAGCTAAGTCAAAATTACTGTATTTAATAGCACGCAAACATGTGCAAAGAATTAAATAAACTTAAGCGATTTATATTATATAAATATACATGTATATATACATATATTTAGATACATATATATAATCTTCTGTTCTTTCGTTATTCGGCATAGCCGAATATAGTACTCTTACTTGTTTTTCTTCCTTTTTATACTTTCAGACCCCATAAAGTATGTATATATATTCTGCCTCCTTGAGTAATTCCAAGTCGATCTAGCCATGTCTGTCCGTCTGCTAAAAACACGCTCACTTTCAAAAAAGAAATGTACAAGCCTGGTGTCAAATTGCTTGTAGTTATCCTAAGTAGTTTGGGATTGAAATACAGCAAAAACGGTTCTGTAGTATCACAGCTATGAATCAAAATGTGGAACCACCACCTTCAAATATTAATAATTTTGTTACAAAAACTAACATAAATGGTGGAACAATACACGGAATGATATGAGATTTCGCAAAAGTTCGTTTTATTCGACTGGAAATTACACTGTAAAATTTCGTGAAGATCGGTGCCTATCGGACCCTACTTCAGGAAATGAGTTTAGTACGTCTAAAATCGTTATTAATAATACTATCATAACAAAATTTGGCAAGTCACGGTTTTTTAGGACTAGAAATGACACTGTGAAATTTCGTAAAGATCAGTCTATAATTTACCCTAGGCCCCATATAAAACCTACTCCCGGAAAACAGTTTAGCACGCCTAAAACCGTAATTAAAAATGCTATCATAACAAAATTAACACAGTTTTATAGGACTAGAAATGACACTGGGAAATTTCGTGAAGTTACGTCTATAATTTACCAAAGGCCCCATATAAACCCTACTCTCGGAAAACAGTTTAGTACGCCTAAAACCGTAATAATTTATGCTATCATAACAAAATTTGGCAAATCACAGTTTTATTGGACAAGAAATGACACTGTGAAATTTCATGAAGATCGGTCCATAATTTACCCTTGGCCCCATATAAGCCCTACTCTCGGAAAACAGTTTAGTGCGCTAAAAACCATAATTAATAATGCTATCAGAATAAAATTGAATACTTCATAGTTTTATAGGACCATACATTTGGTGATGGTTGGTCCATAATTTACTATAGGCTCTTTTTAAAATTAATTAAATACGCCTAAACTCGTAGCAGATATATTTATTGTGGTAAAATTTCTTCCAACTTAGTTTCATATGGCCAGAAAAAATGTTATGAACTTTGTGGTATACGGTCAATAATTTACCTTTGTAACAAACCTTCTTAGCTGGGGTATAACTCGCCGGTTATCCAGGATTCACTTTACAGTGAATTTGTAATTTGTTCGTGACCTCTTTAAAGAAAAACACTCCACCAACTATTTGACTTTGAAAAAGACACTTTATTTATTATTTATATACAAAAAAAAACTAATAAAACGGATTCTACGGTTTGACACGACACCCAGGCTACACGAACACTGGATTGGCTGTACGGTCGGCTCGCTCGACTCTGCAGACAGTGGTTGGTACGTAGTGTACGCGCCACCAAACGACAGCGAATCTGCGGGATGACCACGGGCACACTACTAAGCTCGGCTACTGATGTTGGTGTAGCACTAGATTGAAACCTGCGGGATGACCACGCAACTTTAATTAGTTATACATAAACACCACTACAAATCAAACTAAGCAAACAAGCGAAATAGATCGCTCATTTCGTACGGAATCAAATGTTTGTAGATTTCTTTGTTGATGCACCAGTTCGAATATACTGGCTGTCAGTTTCGAATTTAAATCATAAATGTAGTGTAACTCATAAGTACTAATTCATTTTGTTTTTTCTCTTCTTTGTCTTATAAATATTTACAAAATAAAACATATTCCGAATGGATAGTGAATAATCTAATAATATACAATAAAATTACTAATACAATTGGTAATAACAAAAAATATATTCACCAAAAATAATTCACATAATAAAAGAAACACAATAATCAAAAATTTAATAAATCCATTCATGGTGTGGGTGGAAACGAGGGTTCCCGACTTCCATCGTCACACATCCCCTCTTCGTCACGTGTCGTTGACTTTCTTTCACGGCGAACCTCTACCTGGACTCTACCAGCTTTGGAGAACATCACCCTATATGATGTCGAACTGCTATGGTGTATGAACTTTGCACGGTGCCCGGTGCCCGGGCTTGCGTGTCTTTACCGACATCTCCACTATGTGCTATAGGTCGTCCGGCCATGGTGTGGCCGTGGTTACTGGTCCGCCACCGCTAACGTCTGGGGCCGTGGTTACCGTCCTATTGCATGGGCTGTCGGGTACCCGGGTCGCGAGTGCGACTAATGGCCCTGGGGAAACGACTGTGCTTGGCTCTTAGTGGTTGCCGACGTCTGGTGAAGGTGTCGTACCGATACTGGTGGGACTGGATAGGTTTACTGAAGCTAACGACCAGGTGGTATAAATGAACAGGCACGAGGAGGTGGGCACCGATTGGTCTGAGGAACTATCTGATAGGCGTCGGGCGGTCCATTCCCTCATAAAGGTCTCGTTTTCTTCGCGTTCGTGAGGGATTTCGGGTGTGATTGCGATCATTGACCCTGTGGATGAACTTTCCGCCTGGCGTCTGCTGGGAGTCTCCACTGCGCTGATGGGCTGCCACATGTCGCATCTAGACCACCAGAACAGGCAGGTTATTGTCCGTTGAAAACCGGCGTGACCCCCAAAACTGCGGCATCTGGAGTCCTAGATATCAATCGTACCCCAGGTCTGCCTCTAGATGGGGAGCTGGATTCCGGTGGAATTTGTCCCATGACGTGGATAACCCATGGTGGCTCCCCAAATTTTTTGACTCAGTAACACTGAGTCACCGATCCCCGGCTTCCATCGTCGCCGCCTTAGGTTGTAGTACGTTTTCTGATTCTGTGAGTCTTGGTTAAGGTTACGTCGTAGCATCTCAAAAATCTCGTCTAACTCTGTCCGTCGTTCTTCTGGGCTGGCTGGCTTGGCCCCTGCTCCCCTGGTGACCTAATCGTACAGGGTATATGGCAGCCGAGTCTCTCGACCTTGGGTAAAGAACGCCGGCGAATAGCCCGTGGTTTCTGAAACACTGGAGTTGATGGCCAATAGAAATGACACTGTGAAATTTCGTAAAGATCAGTCTATAATTTACCCTAGGCCCCATATAAAACCTACTCCCGGAAAACAGTTTAGCACGCCTAAAACCGTAATTAAAAATGCTATCATAACAAAATTAACACAGTTTTATAGGACTAGAAATGACACTGGGAAATTTCGTGAAGTTACGTCTATAATTTACCAAAGGCCCCATATAAACCCTACTCTCGGAAAACAGTTTAGTACGCCTAAAACCGTAATAATTTATGCTATCATAACAAAATTTGGCAAATCACAGTTTTATTGGACAAGAAATGACACTGTGAAATTTCATGAAGATCGGTCCATAATTTACCCTTGGCCCCATATAAGCCCTACTCTCGGAAAACAGTTTAGTGCGCTTAAAACCATAATTAATAATGCTATCAGAATAAAATTGAATACTTCATAGTTTTATAGGACCATACATTTGGTGATGGTTGGTCCATAATTTACTATAGGCTCTTTTTAAAATTAATTAAATACGCCTAAACTCGTAGCAGATATATTTATTGTGGTAAAATTTCTTCCAACTTAGTTTCATATGGCCAGAAAAAATGTTATGAACTTTGTGGTATACGGTCAATAATTTACCTTTGTAACAAACCTTCTTAGCTGGGGTATAACTCGCCGGTTATCCAGGATTCACTTTACAGTGAATTTGTAATTTGTTCGTGACCTCTTTAAAGAAAAACACTCCACCAACCATTTGACTTTGAAAAAGACACTTTATTTATTATTTATATACAAAAAAAACTAATAAAACGGATTCTACGGTTTGACACGACACCCAGGCTACACGAACACTGGATTGGCTGTACGGTCGGCTCGCTCGACTCTGCAGACAGTGGTTGGTACGTAGTGTACGCGCCACCAAACGACAGCGAATCTGCGGGATGACCACGGGCACACTACTAAGCTCGGCTACTGATGTTGGTGTAGCACTAGATTGAAACCTGCGGGATGACCACGCAACTTTAATTAGTTATACATAAACACCACTACAAATCAAACTAAGCAAACAAGCGAAATAGATCGCTCATTTCGTACGGAATCAAATGTTTGTAGATTTCTTTGTTGATGCACCAGTTCGAATATACTGGCTGTCAGTTTCGAATTTAAATCATAAATGTAGTGTAACTCATAAGTACTAATTCATTTTGTTTTTTCTCTTCTTTGTCTTATAAATATTTACAAAATAAAACATATTCCGAATGGATAGTGAATAATCTAATAATATACAATAAAATTACTAATACAATTGGTAATAACAAAAAATATATTCACCAAAAATAATTCACATAATAAAAGAAACACAATAATCAAAAATTTAATAAATCCATTCATGGTGTGGGTGGAAACGAGGGTTCCCGACTTCCATCGTCACACATCCCCTCTTCGTCACGTGTCGTTGACTTTCTTTCACGGCGAACCTCTACCTGGACTCTACCAGCTTTGGAGAACATCACCCTATATGATGTCGAACTGCTATGGTGTATGAACTTTGCACGGTGCCCGGTGCCCGGGCTTGCGTGTCTTTACCGACATCTCCACTATGTGCTATAGGTCGTCCGGCCATGGTGTGGCCGTGGTTACTGGTCCGCCACCGCTAACGTCTGGGGCCGTGGTTACCGTCCTATTGCATGGGCTGTCGGGTACCCGGGTCGCGAGTGCGACTAATGGCCCTGGGGAAACGACTGTGCTTGGCTCATAGTGGTTGCCGACGTCTGGTGAAGGTGTCGTACCGATACTGGTGGGACTGGATAGGTTTACTGAAGCTAACGACCAGGTGGTATAAATGAACAGGCACGAGGAGGTGGGCACCGATTGGTCTGAGGAACTATCTGATAGGCGTCGGGCGGTCCATTCCCTCATAAAGGTCTCGTTTTCTTCGCGTTCGTGAGGGATTTCGGGTGTGATTGCGATCATTGACCCTGTGGATGAACTTTCCGCCTGGCGTCTGCTGGGAGTCTCCACTGCGCTGATGGGCTGCCACATGTCGCATCTAGACCACCAGAACAGGCAGGTTATTGTCCGTTGAAAACCGGCGTGACCCCCAAAACTGCGGCATCTGGAGTCCTAGATATCAATCGTACCCCAGGTCTGCCTCTAGATGGGGAGCTGGATTCCGGTGGAATTTGTCCCATGACGTGGATAACCCATGGTGGCTCCCCAAATTTTTTGACTCAGTAACACTGAGTCACCGATCCCCGGCTTCCATCGTCGCCGCCTTAGGTTGTAGTACGTTTTCTGATTCTGTGAGTCTTGGTTAAGGTTACGTCGTAGCATCTCAAAAATCTCGTCTAACTCTGTCCGTCGTTCGTCTGGGCTGGCTGGCTTGGCCCCTGCTCCCCTGGTGACCTATTCGTACAGGGTATATGGCAGCCGAGTCTCTCGACCTTGGGTAAAGAACGCCGGCGAATAGCCCGTGGTTTCTGAAACACTGGAGTTGATGGCCAATATGATTTCTTGGATTTTGGTCAACATTTCACCCGCCAGCTTCTGTTGACTCACCTTAAATTGTTGACAGGACTGGCAATGTCTTACGTGCTTTCTTACATCTCGGGACATTCCTGGCCAGTAGTATCGACTCGCAACCATTAGGGTCGTGTTCCGCATTTCAGATGCCCGGCTAGGTGATTATTGTGGTTTTCCGCTAGGACGGGCGTCCTATGTTGAGAGGCCACACATAACTTCCACGGCGTACTGTCCTCGTCGTTCATCTTTCGTGGCAAGTTCCGGTGGAGCCGGTTGTTGATAAGTGCGTAATCCACGTGCTTATCCGGGTGCACCTCCCGAACCAGCCTGTCGAGCCATTTGCATTGGATGGGGGGGGGGGGGGGGCTGGCCTCACACGCTCTGTCTGTTGTTCGTGGACCACAATTACCTTTCCGCATGTTGCGGGACTATGCACGGGCTGGGGGCCACAGGAACTCCTGTCCCAAGACGACCTCTTCACTCGCATTGGGCATCACGAGGTAATGACACTTCCTCGTTCAATTTCCAAATACTGTCGGTAGCTCTATGGATCTTGAGAACTGGCAACCGGTTACATTGGCTAGCATTATGTCGAGTTCTTCCTGGTGATACGTCGGATGATGTTTTGAAATTTCGGCTTGGGCCGGTGTTCACCACAGCTTTAATGGTAATGTTGTTTATTAAAATCATGGCCGTAAACTGCGTCTCTTCGCGTTGTAGGTGGGTCACGTTGGTAGAGGATTTAATTTTTGTTGCAGGAAGGCGGACCATCCTCAATTGTGTCGATGCCCGTTGGCATTTCCCATTGAGCTTCGGCCTTAGGGCATCGAATGCATAGGGCCCCTGTTTTCCCTAATTGTGACAGCGGGTTGTCTGCCTGTTCCCGAACCTTCTTGTGGGAGTTGCTATATGCTCCGGGGCAGGTGAGGTTGCCTCTGGTATACTCTTCATATCCTCTGCCATACGGATCAACTCTGCGAGTGACCCAAAATCGTTTCGCCTAATGTACCATTTGTATTTCGCTGTTTAAATTTCTAACACATACTTCTTGAATCGCTCCTCCGGTTGTTGCACCCTGGCTCTTATCTCATCATCCAGCCGCTCAAAGTACCGGGTAGGGAGGAAGAAGGACAAAAAATCTTTTCTGAAAGCAGACCATACTTCCCAGGGCACGTGTTGTTTCGATACCAAGCTAGATCTCGTTCACACAAAAATGCTTGCATAACTCCAACATGAACTTATAAATTTCTGCCAATTCCTCCACCCGTTCAATGAAAGCCGGAGGTTCGCTGCAACCATTGTAGAATGGACCCCACTTTTGTACCTGGTCCATAAGGTGACTTCTACTGTTTGTCAAATTCGCATTTGGGATTGTAGTATTTCTTGCACTGCTACCAGGCACCGTCAGCATAGTTGAAACCTCAAATTGTTTTCCCCTGTCCCGTTTTTTTCCGTTTCGCGACTCACGCGATTACCGAATTTAACCAATAGTGTTTCTTTAAAGAGGTCCCTGCTTGGGCGCCAACTGTAACGAACCTTCTTAGCTGGGGTATAACTCGCCGGTTATCCAGGGTTCACTTTACAGTTACAGTTTATTTTCGTGACCTCTTTAAAGAAAAACACTCCACCAACTGTTTGATTTTAGAAAACACACTATATTTATTGTTTATATACAAAAAAAACTAATAAAACGGATTCTACGGTTTGACACGACACCCTGCGGGATGACCACGGACTCGTTGCATTGGGTTGCTCGTAGACGTATGCCAGCGGGATGACCACGTGCACACAACTACGCTCGGCGTTCGACGCTGGGATTAGCCTTAATTGGAAAACCTGCGGGATAACCACATTCATCCCACACAAACGTCACACACTAATTGAGGCCTGGTGAAGCCACCAAACACACACGGCTCTGCGGGATAACCACGGAAACGCTGTGTCGAATAACTCGTATTCGTACACCTGCGTGATGACCACGGGCACACTACTACGCTCGGCTACTGATTTTGGTGTAGCACTAGATTGAAACCTGCGGGATGACCACGGAACTTCAATTCGATCTACACAAACACCACTACAAACCAAACTAAACAAACTACCAAAAATTCACAGCGGGATAACCACCGTAAATTACCACTTACCAACCACTGTGTTCAAAACCGACTTACACGATTTTACTTTTTGTTCTGCTTTTATACTTTTCTGCTTTCATTAGTACACGGTGGCTGCATCTGCTCATCTGTTTGGTCGATTACGACAACCGCATGCAGTATATATTACCGCTACGTGCCGATAGGGGATCTCATGCACCAGTTGGAATATACTGGCTGTCAATAGATGTCGCCATAAAATGCCGTTTGTAAATTCAGATTTAAATCATATATGTAATGCTAATCATAAGTACTAATTCATTTCGTTTTTTCTTTTCTTTGTCTTATTAATATTTACAAAATAAAACATATGGGCATTTCCCCAGAATGCTCTACCAGGATGAAAAAATAATATGTTGATAATCATCGTCTTTTATTGTTTATTTTTATAAAAAAGTCTATGTTTTTATAAAAGAATGGTTTTAAAGCATATCTAAGCTTTTTACTTAAGGAAATTGCGCTGGAAACTGGAAAATTTTATATTTTCTACTTCTAAAGACATTTTTATTCGCGACCTGTACATAAGCTAATTAAACAAAAACCAAGAGAGATATTTTATTTGGTAAATACTGTATGAAGACCTACATTAATACACTTTTAAAATAAATTCATCACTTTTGAATATTCCGTTCCATTACGCCGATTCTTACATTTCACTACTGCCAGCCAAAGTTTACTTCTATTTTGCGTACGTTCGTGACTACATGTTTATAACTATCATTATGAAAATATAAACTCGATGAAATTAATCTTTTGCACTAAGCATAGAGCTACCCAAATGCTATCGAATCGCAAAAAAAATGCTACGAAAAGTTGTGTTTTCTATATTATTTGTACATAAAACCGTACGAACTTACGTTCGTGACCCCTGGAAATGTCCATATTCAGAATGTGAACAGATAGTGAACAATCTAAAAACTATACATATAAAATAGGTGCGTGAGTGACTCATTCATCATGACCCTAGAAACTTGAAATTTGGACTAGCGATTGGATTTTTCGAAATTCTAAAGTTTAAGGGGTTAAAAAGGTAAAAACGGGAAAAATTCGGTAACCTTATATATCCAAAACTAAAAGAGATGCAAAATAAATGTAATCTTGTCGTTCTTCTTAAGAAAAATAAGCGTACAAGTGACTGGTACTTTTTTTAAATTCGGCCCTTTTAGGGGGTAAACGGGTAAAATCTGAGTTAAAGTACTTTTTTGCCACCCCATCTATCTTTTGAACCAATAAACATAGAAACAAAGTTAATACCATATTCGAAATTTATCAAAAAATACGTATACGAATTTGGTAATTTTTCGAAATTCGAACATTTAAGGGGTGGAAATCGTAACTATTTTTGGTACTTTTTTTTACAAAACATGTTCCTCCATTCATTGACATATTCGTACTAAAAAAGGATATACGGGAAATTTGATATTTTTCTTTACCTTTTTGGTTCAACTAAAGTAGCAGGTTAAATGCTAGAATTTAAACAAGTTTAATAAACCTAGAAAAATTAACTTTGGCATAAAAATATGTCCACGAAGAAAAAGGAGACGCTAACGAAGTAGCGAGTATACGCTAGTATACAATAAAATTACTAATACAATGAGTAATTACCTAAAATGTATTCACCAAAAATTACTCACCTAATAAAAAAAATACAATAATCAAAAACCTAATAAATCCATTCGTGGTACGGGTAGAAACGAGGGTTCCCGACTTACATCGTCACACCTTAGATCCAATATTTATCAGCCTTCTGAAATTCACTATAAACGCTAAAACTAATTTCACCGCTGTATTGAAATTTATGTCTTTAATACCAGAAATCACTCTGCAGAATTTTAGGATGATTGGTTCATAACCTGGCTAGTTAAAATTGCTAAAAAAAAAAACATAAAACTTTCTGCTTGTCGGTCAATAATTTAATATATGTATGTCTAAACCGCAACCAATTTTAATGCTGATTTATGATTTTATAAAGATAAATTAATAATAAATAGATATTATGTAGATATTACTCCTGAAATAATTGAACTGTAGGTGGAGGGTATCAAAGATTCGGCACAGCCGAATATAGCACTCAAACTTGTATTTTTTTAATTTTAAAAACGTGTTTTAGCTATTTCGAAAAATCTTGAGAACTGTTCCTCAAAACGTAAACTAAAGTTTAAATATATATGTTCCTTTTCTTTCAGTCCATTTCTTTACTGTGCTGTTCGGATGAAAATTCACTGAGTAACAGGACTTTACTTCTGAAAAAAAATTAGTTTCTTTTGGTTTTTTCAAAATTCATCATATTAAATCGCTCAATTTAGACAAAAAAAAGTTTTTTACCTTTAATTAAATTTTGGAACAAAATTACTAAGCGTTTAATCGTTATTATCGGACAAGAAATTAAAAAATAACGACATATTTCGTAAAGCATTGTACAATGAATACGGTTACCATGCAATGAACTCAAAGCATTGTCTACACAGAAAAAAAAATTTTCCAATTAAAGCAAAAGATATGTCGAATCGAAACGTTTTTTGTTTAAAATAGGACATACATACAAATAAATTTGCATATTCAAGCAAATAATTTTGCTGAATAAAACAAAAAACTACACACTTATCTTGCTTATCTTGGCTAAAGGCTCAGTTAGCTGAGAGTAACAGTTACGTTGCAAATAAGCTGCTTCATTTACTTGTATATAAAGTAATTAGAACGATTATAACGGGTGGTTAAATTTTAAGGGTCGATGATAAATGTGAACCACACCTTAACGTCAAGTTTTTTTCTGCATTTAATTTGACATTTCTCAATTTCAGACTCACTCAATTTGACAATGGAAAGATGCACAATCGAGCAACGCGTTAAAGTTATTTAACAGTGGATGATCAATTTTCGAAGAAAATCATCTTCAGTGATGAGGCACATTTTCACCTCAGTGGATTCGTCAATAAGCAGAATTGCCGCATTATAAACCAAGAGTGATTGTCGCAAAATCAATGCACTCACAAAGAGTGACTGTTTGGTGCTGTTTGGGACTGTGATAAATAAAAAGAAGGTTCTCTACTTTTTAGTTTACTGAATCAAACTGATTGCTTTATTTACAATTCGAAGTCTCTTATATACTAAAACTTACTGGAAGTAATAACTTCCCCTAAGAGCAACTCTCTAACGTTCACTCAATAACTTATTATCTACTTACAAATAATATTGAAATTCTCTCAATAACTTATTATCTACTTACAAATAATATGAAAATTCTTTACATTCCCTTTTATCTTTTATTCTATGTTCCATTGCATTTCACTCACTCTATTTCTGACATTCCACAATAGAGTGCCGCTTCTACTAATTCATAATTTAATATTTGTGTACTTGACCTTGTCATACTTAGTCTGCATTCATACTACGTAGTATTTTTACGTGTGACGAATCAGATCAGTTTTCCAAGTGACACATATTACTCATTAATATCAAGTACGTAGAGGCGAGTGTTTTGTTAATGCAATTGAAACACCATGTGTGGTTCATTGGCTGTATGTGCATACTACAGTGTGCATACACTACATTCTAAAATGAGGCCGGTCAGGCAGTTACTGTGAATGGTTTTCGCTATCGTGAGATGATAACGAACTTTTTATGGCCCGAATTGGAAGATATGGATGTGGACGATATGTGATTTTAACAGGACGGTGCCACTTGCCACACAGCTAACGAAACAATGGCTCTTTTGCGCGACAAATTCAATGGCCATGTTATCTCACGTGGTGGCGATGTCAATTGGCCGCCAAGAAGATGTGATTTGACACCGTTGGACTTCTTTCTTTGGGGTTATTTAAAAGAAAAGGTGTACATCGATAAGCCAGCAACAGTTCAAGAGCTATAGGATGAGATAATTCGGCACATTAACGGCATAGGACCTCAATTTTGCCTCAGCGTCATCGAAAATTTGGACAATCGGATGGAGGTGTGCCGCCGGCGGCCATTTGGCCGATATTTTGTTCCAAACATAATTCAACCGTGCAAATATTATCATTATAAAAATAAATGACAATAATTTCATAAAAAATTTGTGTTTTATTCAAAATCAACGTCGGCCTTTAACATTTAAATACCCTTTAGTTAGCAAGATGTTACGGCTTGTCTCAATCTGTAAGAAATGAGATATATATATATGGTCTAACTTTTTTACGGTAAGGTTAAGTTACTGTTACTGTCAGCTAACTGGGCCGTAAAAACGAAGAAATCTCAACTAAAACCGGCAGCAAAACTACTGACCCGATATAGTTCTTGTCATCATTGTACTTCATATAAAAAAAAAAATAAATAATATTTGATATATTTTACTAATAATTTAAAAAAAAATAGAATACGGGAGTTTTTTTTTCACTCTTTTTTTACCAACCTTGAAAGGTTTTTTTTTTATCTACATTCATAAAATTATTATAGTAACTTATTGTGGGTTATTAAATTAGTTTTTTGTACTGTTGAAATTTAATAAAAATATTATTATTATTTTATGAAAAACTTTATTTTTTACCATTAATGTTTGTTATTTAAAAAATACACTACAAAAAAGTAATGTTTTTCCTTACTTTTATTTATTTTATTTTATATATTTTTTTAAAGTGACATCTATTAAATTTTACGGAACATGCTGTTTAATAAATAAAATATTTAAAAATTAATGAAAAATTCATTTATTTAAATGAAATGCAAATAACCCTTTTAATTGTTGTTGTTCTTTTTTACTACAAATCTCGTCACGCTTTTTATACCCTCCACCACAATTAGTTGTGAAGAGGGTATACTAAGTTTGTCATTCCGTGTGAAACTTTTTTATTATTCATCTCAGACCCCATAAAGTATATATATTCTGGCTGCTTGAGTAATTCTAAGTCGATTTAGCCATGTCCGTCTGTCCGTCTGTCCGTCTGTTGAAAACACGCTCACTTTCGAAAAACTCAAAAGAAATAAACAAACTAGGTGTCAAATTGCTTGTAGTTATCCTAAGCAGTTTGGGATTGAATTTCAGCAAAATCGGTTCAGTAGGACCAGAGCTATGAATCAAAATGTGGAACCACCACCTTCAAAAACTTGATAATTTTGTTACAAAAACTAACATAAATGATGCAAAAATGCACGGAATGATATAAGATTTTGCACAAGTCCGTTTTATTCGACTAGAAATGACACTGTAAAATATCGCGAAGGTCGGTCCATAATTTACCCTAAGCCCCATATAAACACTACTCCCGGGAAACAGTTTAGTACGCCTAAAACCGTAAAAAATAATGCAATCATAACAAATTTTGGCTCGTCACAATTTTATAGGACTATAAATGATACTGTAAAATTTCGTGAAGATCGGTACATAATTTAACCTAGGCCCCATATATGCCCTACTCCCGTAAAACAGTTTAGTCTCCTAAAACCATAATTAATAACAAATCGTCACAGTTTAAGATAATAATAATAAAAAGACATCATACAGATATTACTCCTTAAACATTCGGACTGTCGGTGGAGGGTATCAAAGATTCGGCACAGCCGAATATAGCACTCTAACTTGTTTGTTGGGGTGTAAGTGGGGCTGGTTACCTGTGGTTTTGGTACGGCTGGAGGTATACGGGCCAGAATCCCCTGGTTGAGGCAGGTCAGGAACACGATGCGAAGACAGATAAAAACCACCCTTATTGGTGGTGTTTGGCGGCACTTTTTGTGGCTCTTTTGCCGTTTCAATTTATCAATTAAAAAACTGACACTTTTTCTCTCTTATCTTAATTTAGTTTCTTTTTATTTTCTTTTATTTTTGTTTTACAATTTTTATTTATTTAACACTTTTATTTTTAATTTTCTACAATGGCCGGCGTCTGGCTGGTTGAAGTTTTATTTAGTGAGTAAAAAACACTCTTAGGGTGACGTTAACAAACAGCTGGGCTACATACCATGGGGTGTTGCCAGATGCCACCACCATATGTAGTCCGGTTGCACACGATTAAAATACTGGGAAACATCAATGCCCGGTTTACACCAGCCAGACGCCAACATGTTTTTTATCATATTTCGTATTGTTGTTCTTTTTTAGGGCGTACAAAAATAGACCTTGCTGTTTTACATATTCAGTAATTTTGACTTAGCTGCACAAACGCCTTGCAACGATGGTGCAACTAATTACTAATGAAAAAAAGGGTATACTATAATAAAGAAAAACAATATATTTCATTATTTTATACATCTATATAAAAAATAAAAAAAAATTCAATTAACAGATGAAAACTTAAAGTAGAAATAACAAATGTAGCTAATACGTATAACTAGTGGCTTTAAATTCAATAATGGTACATAGTACATATTTCGTATGAGCAAAAAGAGGGGGGAAAAAAATATATTACAAAGTATAACAAAAGGTTGACAATAAAGAAAGATGAGATCCGTTGTTTTAAAGTTCGTAGTTCGTAAATCTATAAAGTGGCTTCAAATGCATAAGGAACCACAGACGAATCCGTGTCCTCAGAAAGCCACTAGTCGGAGTTGTCCGCATCCGCCTCCCCAAAGTAGGCGAACCCGAAGACCGTGTCTTGGACCAAAAGACCGCCTGGCTTGCCTGATGCTGGACCGACAAGAATGCGACCGGTGACATCTGCACCCAAGGTAATGAAATACGGGAGACTTTTGTTCCACCGACGGTCGGCCGACCCATCATCTGCCTCGGCGCGATAGTATCGCCGAACGTCTACACTTGGGCTACAATCATACGACCGGTCTTCTACTGCCAGCTCGACCTCGAAATATTTACGCTCTGGCCCATGAAGTATTTTCACCTTTGTTCGGCCTCCCGAAATTACGCACTGCAGTTCTTCCGCTTCGCACAAAGTGATGGACGATCTTGAAGCCCAGGGGTCTATCAGCGCCCGAGTTCTTATGGGCTTTTGGCCTCGCTTTGCGACCACTGAGAGTTGGACCGTCATTTGGACCCAAATTTTGCCTTCTGGCGTTGGGTGTAGCCAGCTATGGTGGGCTTGCTTGCAATGCCTGCAGCGGTCTAGACTCCTGCACTGGCTGCTGGAGTGCGACTGGGCCAAACAATTATAGCACAAAGCATATTGGTCGACGAGCCTAAGCTTTCGTTCTACCGGCACAGTGACAAACTTGGTGCATTGCCGAATTGCGTGAAGCTTGCTATCTAGGGGGCACTTATAGTTGTCGTTGAACAACACTCCGGCCATGACGATCTGAAACAACGTAAACATTAAAATTAAAGGTAAATTTGAAAAACGTTTTATTGGCGCTCGTGAGGTAAAAGAACTAATTTGTGGATCGGCCGAGTTATTACGCCATTTTGCGTTTTTAGGTCGGCTACTCGCACCTTGCCATCATTGCCACGATAGATTTTAACAATACGCCCTAAACGCCACTCAGTGGGACCACCTGGTTCTCCTTTTAGAACCACAAGGTCGTCTTCTTTAAGGTCTAACTGCGGGTGCTGCCATTTATGTCGTTTGTGCAACTTCTTTAAATATTCTAGCTTCCACCGACGACAGAATTCCTGCTGCAAGGCCTTTAATTTACGCCACCGATTAACAAGACTTAGGGGTGACGCCAGTTCTTCAGGTTCAGCAGGAGTAAGCATGGACGTCCCTATCAAAAAATGGGCTGGCGTAAGTGCAGAAACGTCTTCAGCACTTTCGGACATTGGGCCAAGAGGGCGTGAATTGAGACACGCCTCTATCTTCGCCAGAATGGTAGAGAACTCCTCAAATGTAAATTTTAACTGTCCAGTGGACTTTTTTAAATGCATTTTCATGCTCTTCACCCCTGCCTCCCATAATCCTCCCATATGAGGTGCTGCAGCAGGGATAAAGTGCCACGCCATGTGCTGGTGACCATATTTCTCGACAGCCGTGTCACGAACCTCTTTCACGTGGTTGGCAAAGTCTGCATCGATTTCTTTAGCGGCGCCAACGAAGTTTCTGCCGTTGTCAGAGTACATACAACTTGGGCAACCCCGACGAGCGACGAAACGAGCCATAGCCGCTAGAAAGGCGGGGGTAGACAGATCGCTAACAGCTTCAAGATGAATCGCCTTGGTAGAGAAACAGACGAAAAGGCACACGTAGCCTTTAGAGATTCTGCAGTATCTGCCGGTGAAGCTTTTAATCTCGAACGGCCCAGCAAAATCAACGCCAGTATTCGTAAAAGGGCGGCAAAGGGTAGTTCTTTCTTGGGGCAAAGCAGCCATTATTTGATTTTGCAGCTTTTTTCGATAGAGAACGCAGACTTTGCAGTTACGAACCACTGTCTTTATTAGATTTTTTGCCCGAATGATCCAGCACTCTTGCCGGACTACGTTAAGGACTAGACGGGGGCCTCCATGCAAGACTAAGGTATGAACGAATTCTACATACAGCCGAGCCAATCTACTGCCATATGCCAAGATGATAGGGTGCCTTTCGTTGTAGGACAGACAAGTGCTAGAGCTAAGACGACTATTTGAACGAATAATATTGTTTTCGCCAACAAATGGGGTAAGTGTCAACAGGGGGCTACGTGAATCAATTTTTTTACTCGCTTTAAGACAGCTGAACTCCCCTGAGAAGTGAATTTGTTGAGAGAGATAAAATAAGCGATTTCTCACGAACTTCAACTCATTAGCCGAAATCTTTAACGAACCATAGTCGACCTTTTCGCGCCTTTTTTTACTCGCCAGGGCCACAAATCGAAACATGTAGGCGATTACATGATACGCTTTAGATAAACTAGAAAACCTGTCTAGAATATCTTCTTTATCAGCAGATCTAGCAACAAAAACTTGAGTTATTTTTGACTCTTCTGCCGTCTCGAACTCTGTAGCTCCTACGGGCCACGAAGACTGCTCCAAGTTAAGCCACTCAGGTCCGTGCCACCAGAGCCTATTTTCTATTAAATCCGCAGGGATCAGCCCCCGGGTTGCTAGATCGGCAGGATTATCACCTGAAGACACGTGACACCAATTTTTATTCCCGACTTTTTCTAATATGGTAGCCACTCTATTTGCCACAAATGTTTTCCAGCTGCAAGGTGGTTTTCTCAACCAGGCTAAAACAATTGTGGAATCGGACCACAAATAAAGGGGGAATTTGCCCATGTTAAAAGTCGCAACCTCACTGTCTACCAAATTTGCCAAAAGAACTGCTCCACATAACTCCAAACGAGGCAAAGACGGCTTCTTTATTGGGGCCACTTTTGTTTTACATGTGAGCAAACTTGACAAAACTTTATTTTCGAGCTGTACCCTTATATATACTGTAGCTGCATACGCCAACTCAGACGAGTCACAGAACCCGTGAAATTGAATAGTACAGCCAGGCGAATATTGAACCCAACGTGGCAACTTAATTTTTTCAATATCCGCATAATTTGCAACAAAATTCTGCCATTTTTGCAGAGCCACTGGTTTGATAGCCTCGTCCCACTCGATCTTATCAAGCCACATTTGCTGCATTATAATTTTTGCTGCAACTACCACCGGAGCCAACCAACCTGCAGGATCGTATAGCCGAGCAATGGTAGAAAGAACCTGTCTTTTTGTGTAAGAGGTTTTTAGTGTTATCTTTTCACCAACAAAGAAAAACACATCTTCAGCCGCATTCCAGCGAATCCCTAACGTTTTTGTTGTGCTTTTTTCATCGAGCGACACAAATGAAGAATTAAGCAGATGATCATGGGGCAAATTTTTTAAAATTTCTTCAGAATTCGAGGTCCATTTTCTTAACTCAAGTCCCCCCATGTCCAGAATACCAATTAATTGGTCTCGTGCCACCAAAGCATCAGCAATTGAATGAGCACCAACTAGGGCATCGTCCACATACATATTTTCTCGCAATATTCTAGCGCCTAACGGAAAACGTCGCTCTTCATCATTTGCCAACTGTAGAATTGTTCTTAGGGCCAAATAAGGGGCACAATTTACGCCAAAAGTCACCGTTTTCAGTTGGTAATCAGCAATTTCTGCACTATCACTGCTACGAAAAACTATTTTCTGGAAGGGCCTATGTGTGGGAGTCACGAAAATCTGCCGGTACATTTTTGAAATGTCCGCATTAAATACAAACTGAAAAAATCGCCATCTCAGAATCAGATTAACTATTTCAGCTTGCAAAATAGGGCCAGTGAACAACAAATCGTTTAAACTTCTGCCATTTGCGGAAGGGCTCGAGGCATTAAAAACCACTCGCAATTTAGTCGTTGTACTCTCTGGCTTAAAAACGCCATGATGGGGTAAATAATAACCCGGGTCACCTCTAGCATTTTCTGCTTTTTCCATGTGCCCTAGAGCTATATATTCTTTTAGGACCTCATCGTACTGGGCCTTACGCTCAGCGTTGCGCATTAAAGATTTTTCATTTCTCAGAAATTGACAAACAGCTATATGCCTATTGGGACCAAGCGACAGCAAACTATTTTTAAAGGGCAGACTAACAGTGTATCTCCCTTCAGAGTTTCTCGTGGTAGTAGAACTATAAATCTCCTCACATTTTTTATCCTCATCTGATAAAACACGCCTTTGAGAAATCTCTTCTAACTCCCAAAACTTCGACAATTGGTCATCAATCGCTAGTTTTGTCATATGAGACACTCTAAGTATTCGAGGGGAAACTCTAGCAGGCGTTGGACCTGTAACTATCCAACCAAAAATGGTTTCTTGAGCCACTAACGATTCAAAAACACCATGCCTTACTCCGCCACGAAGAATAGAAGGATACAAATCACCTCCTAACAACAGATCTATCTCACTGCTTTCATAAAACTTCGGATCAGCATAACATAATTTGGGCAACTCAATCTCTTTCTGGGGCAAAAATGAATGTGTTGGAATACTACCCGTTACTCGAGGGACCACCAGGGCCTGTATATTTAGAGCCACGTTCTGGTCGAAAAGAGAAATAATAGTAAAAACTGCCATTTTAGAAGACGTACTAATTATATCTCCGCCTAAACCTGAGACTTCTGCAGAAACTGGATTAGTTGGCAGCTTCAATAATTTTTGTATCTTTTCGGAAACAAAACTTTCATCCGAACATGGATCTATCAGGGCACGAACCTTGTAACAGGAGCCAAAACTTATAATGTTAACCCAGGCTGTGGCTAACATAACCTTTTTTGCCACAGAGGTATGATGCGATAGAACTACACCAGAAGGGCCGGCAACACTAGTGGACTGTATTTGACTTTGATTATTTTGACTCTGAGCTTGAGAATTAGTGTTTGACTGGTTTTGATTATTATTGTTGCCATTTCTTACTATATCTTTATGTATAAGTGTATGATGTTTTTTATTGCATTTAGAACAACCATTAGGACTACTGCAATCTCCATACAAATGCCCCATAGTAAGACAATTAAAACAAAAACGAAATCTTTTTAACGTTGAAACACGATTCTTGTAATCCATGCTCAAAAACTTATTGCAAACACTAATCTTATGCCTTTCTTTACATAATTTACATGAGCTCGAGTCAACTTTTGTATGATGAGCCTTAAACTGCTTAACTTTCGTAGAAATATTGTTATTATGTGAAGGGCCTGCTTGGGAACCACTGGCAGCTACATTGTTCGCTACTATAATGTCAGAAACACTCTCAAGGGCATGAAATCTATCAGTCAAAAAATTATTTAATTCTTCCCATTTGGGAACCTATGTTTTATTTTTTACTGACTGCTCCCACAGATGTAAAGTATTTTCTGAGAGCCGAGACGAACATTGAAACACAAAAATTGGGTCCCATGAGGCAATATCTACATTGTATAATTTAAGCACCGAAATACAATTATTAATCTCCCTTTGGAGCCTTTTTATTTCCGCAGCCGTTTCTCTCTGGCATGGAGCCAAATTAAATAAATTCTTAAGCTGACTATTTATTAAAACCCTTTTATTCTCATATTGGGATTTTAAATTACCCCACGCAATTTCAAAATTTTCTGCCGTGAGGGCAATATTTCTATTTATATCCCGGGCCTCACTATCCGTTTTTTGAAATAAATAAAACAATTTTTCTACAGGGCTAAGTCTCGAATTATTTATGTAGATTGCCGTAAACATGTCCCTGAAGGTGGGCCACGATACGTAATCTCCATGAAAAACGCCAGTATCACAAGGTGGGACAGGTATAGAACACAGGTTGGGAAACACTGTTTTATTTTGTTGCCTTTCTTCTTCTAACACCTGTCTAGCATTTGCCAAAATATTCAAACATTTTATATATGTTCTTCGCACCAGAGGAAATTTTGTTTTTACCGCTACTAATTCTTTTTTCTCCTCTAAAGTGTCCCCGGAACACTCGTCATAAATTTTTTTAAATTTTTCCCAATTTTTCTCTAACTCGCTTTTTTCGAATTCGAACGCAACACTGGTATACGTTGCAAAATCTTCTTTTTTCAACATAACCTCCATGTTCGTTATCTCATCTGCTGCCCGTATAAATTTTTCAAATATAGACATTTTTCTAATTTTAAATTGAGCTACCGAACAACAAATATTCGAGTTGTTTTAAGAGCAACAAAATAAAAGCCAAAATTCCCAGCAAAATTAATTGAAAAAAAATTCACGCGCTGGCAACACTTTTTCTTTTATTTATCAAAAATAAAACAAATATAAGCAAATTTTATCATTAATACGATTTCTGTATGACGTGCTAAATTCCCAATTTTTCATATTTGATAAATACACTGAAATTTATTGTTGAGGGAAAGCTAGCTTCTATGCGCATTTCACTGGTTGCTTAGGCCAGCTCATCAGGAAACCTTTTCCTAAGATTTTAGAAAAGCTAAAAATATTATACGAATAAAACCCTAAAGCGAATAAGAATTTTAAACACTCAAAGTCTTACTTGTAAGTAACAATATCAAAGCTTAAACAAAACACCAACAATAAACAGTGAGTTTATCTTTTCTTACATCCCCCTAAAATTTGTTGTTGTACTTTTCCCTTTATTTATAACCAGAGCAAATTCAAGTCAATTTTATTGGGATATATTAAAAAATTAACAACAACTCGACGAGTAAAGGGTAGAACCGGCGAGTAAAAAAAGATGGCTCTTAAAATTCTGCGGCTTAAAATTGGCGCAACGTAACCTCACTTTTTCGACACAATATGGCGCGACACAATATAATGCATGCAATTCAAATTCCACAGAGTACGTACCTCTATTCACTTCCCGGGAGAAGGACCAAAATGTTGGGGTGTAAGTGGGGCTGGTTACCTGTGGTTTTGGTACGGCTTGAGGTATACGGGCCAGAATCCCCTGGTTGAGGCAGGTCAGGAACACGATGCGAAGACAGATAAAAACCACCCTTATTGGTGGTGTTTGGCGGCACTTTTTGTGGCTCTTTTGCCGTTTCAATTTATCAATTAAAAAACTGACACTTTTTCTCTCTTATCTTAATTTAGTTTCTTTTTATTTTCTTTTATTTTTGTTTTACAATTTTTATTTATTTAACACTTTTATTTTTAATTTTCTACAATGGCCGGCGTCTGGCTGGTTGAAGTTTTATTTAGTGAGTAAAAAACACTCTTAGGGTGACGTTAACAAACAGCTGGGCTACATACCATGGGGTGTTGCCAGATGCCACCACCATATGTAGTCCGGTTGCACACGATTAAAATACTGGGAAACATCAATGCCCGGTTTACACCAGCCAGACGCCAACATGTTTTTTATCATATTTCGTATTGTTGTTCTTTTTTAGGGCGTACAAAAATAGACCTTGCTGTTTTACATATTCAGTAATTTTGACTTAGCTGCACAAACTCCTTTGCACGATTTTTTGTGCAGGTAAATCAAAAATGCAGTTATCTTAAATGCATTTACCTGCCTTGATGTGCAGGTACACAATTATGGTTACCTGCACAAAAGTGCTGGTAAAGTAAAGTGTTTGATTTAAAAGTAGAATAAAAAAATTATTTTATAAATACATAAATTTATATTTTATTAAAATTTTATTTCAAATAACCTACAGTGAGCGTCAAAATAAAGTGTACAGCTTGTTTTCCAATATAAAAAGTGTTATGTTAGTTATAAAAAGTTAAGTTTCTACTTTGCCAAATTTGATCAGACTTCAAGCTTGCTGTGAAAAATACGTTACTCCAAAATTTGACAAAATCAAGTTGGACAAAGAAAAACGTGATAAAAGATAGAAATAAGAAATTTAAAGCAAAATATACAGTATCTATTTTTTTATTGTACTGTTTTTGTTGTTTTTGAAGTATTTAAAATTTTTAATTTTAAATTATAATAACATTCTCCAAAGTTTTGTAAATGATAATAAACTTCTAAAAATTTGAATTCTTTTTTTTACTAAAATAGCACTTTTTGTATTGGAAAAACAATTGTACAAAGTTGTTCTGGGAATCGAAAACGCAAGAATTTTAAACAAAAACATTGAGAATTCACAAAGAACATAACAATTTATGAAAAAATAAACAAAATAATTGCGATTTATATTTTTATAAACAGCTTAAATTGGATATTTATGTGAAAAAGTGGCCACCATATTTTTTTCATGTGTGCAGCTAACTTTGATGTTTTGTATGAAAATATTTTTAAGCTGCCCAAAAATATGAAAAATGTGCAGGTATACAAAATGCACGTAAACAAGGATTTTGAAGAATAATTCCAGAAAAAATTTATTTTGGGCAGTTAAGTCAAAGTGCAGCTAACTTGAATTTTTTGTATGAAAATAATTTTAAAATGCCAGAAATTTTGTGCATTTATCTTAAATGTGCAGGTATAGAAAGTGCACTTAAAAAAGGAATATGTATGGAATTATAAAGAATAATTCCAAAAATTATCAATTTTGTGCAGTTAAGTCAAAAGTGCACGTAAACAAAAGGCAGTTAAGTCAAAACTACTGTATTTCGTTGCGTACGATCAAATAAAAGTTTGCAAAAAGACGACCATATTAAAGAGCGTTAAAAATTTCATACAAAATTATTAAAACTTGAAACCAGTAAAGCGTATATCATACTTTTAAATAGTTTTCAAAATTTTTGTTGATAAAATAAAAATCAAACAAAAATATTAATTGAAACAATAAAAAAATTTGTAGATATTAAAAATTTTCAAACAAACGCTTGTTTGAAAATATTTTAGCAATAATTTTTTCTGTGTACAGAATAGTTGTGGAGTTTATAAATTCTAAATCTTTCAGTGTTGCATTGCAAGATCTTAGTTTTAATTCTGCTGGTGATTCAGATATTGAACTAATCAGTCATATCGCACTGAATGATTTAGTATATCGTGTCCTTAACTTGTCCAAAGATAACTCGGAATTACTCGCTTCACGTTTGACAGAAAGGACAATTTTTGACACAGAGATACACATTTCGTACTATCGCAATTGCTCCAAGTTATATGGAACTCTCTTCAGAAAAGTATAACTGGGTTTTAAGGAAATAACAGAAGCTGAAACGATAGTCAACTAATTTAAAATATTAAACAAATTAAATAAATCAGTATTAATTGAAGTCTTAATAACTTTCTTGTAATTACAGGAGTACACATGTCATTGAAACTATATATTCACTTACTCAAAATTTAGAAATCAGCGCATGATCGTTGACTACTGCTGAATGCAAATTCGTAAAACGTTATCGCAACACAAAAGGAGAGGAAAAAATTTTACATTTTCGACCAAAAATAGAACAATGTGAGCTAATTAAATTGTCTCAGCACTTAATCCTTACCCGATCAACACAACAAAGAAATAACAATTTTTATATTGGACGTTTAAATTTGGATGCTGCTACTTATTACATTGCAATGTTTTTATTTTTGTCTTAATAAGAGTTTTGAAAAAAATACAGGGTGTCTGGTGGCAAATTTATATTTTTAAATACGATTATTGCAAAAGTTGTAAACGGTGCGGAGGAAGGGTGGCGCCGTTGAAATTTTCGATTGTGCGGATTTGTCAGTCACGATGTCGCAGTGGTTGAGTGAGCATCGCGCGTTCGCTGTGAAGACATTTTTTAAGTGTGCTCGTCGACAATTTTGTTCAAAGTTCGGTATTCGGCGAATACGTGATGGACCGAGTGTAAATTTAATTCGTTCGTGGGTGCAGAGATTCCGCGCAATTGCTTCGGCTATAAATGTCCCACGGCCAGGGCCCAGTCGATCTTCAAGGACTCCCGAAAACATTGAACTGCTGAAAGCAACTTACGTGAAAATCCGCGACTTTCAATACGGAAAAGAGCAGCCTCACTGCGACTTCCAAGAGCCATTATTCATGAAATTTTGAAAAAAGGATCTGAAGTTCCATCCTTTTAAAATTCAAATCGTTCAAGAACTGAAAGAAAAAACGATGTTGGAGCGTTTTGGCACTGTAAATCCCATATGAAGCTAAGATGGCACAAATTTTACCGCAATAAATAGTATATCTGCTACGCTTTTAGGCTTATTGAATTTTTTAGAGTAGGGTTTATATGGGGCCTATGGTAAATGATGGACCGATCTTCACGAAATTTAACAGTATAATTTCCCTTCGTATCAAACAAATTTCTGCAAAATCCTATATCATTGCGTGCATTATTTCACCATTTATGTACGTTTTTTTAACCAAATTTTCAATTTCGATTCATAGTTCTGATCCTACTTAACCGATTTTTCTGGATTTCAATCCTTTACAGCTTAGGATAACAACAAGCAATTTGACTCCAAGTTTGTTCTTTTCTTTTTAGTTTTCTAAAGTGAGCGTGTTTTTTAAACAGACGGACATAGCAAAATCGGCTTAGAATTACTCAAGGAGCCAGAATATTTATACTTTATGGGGTCTGAGATGAATAATAAAAAATTTTCACACGGAATGACAATATTATGGTGTTTTCTTTTCTACAAAAAATGTGACATTTTATTCTAAAAAAACGCAATTTGATGTCTGTTTCCTAAAAATTTTGCTCCCGAAAAGGATGAGTTTTTTAGAATAAAACAAGCCACCCTTTTCGGGAGCAAAATTTTTAAAAAACAGACACCAAATTGCATTTTTTTTAAATAAAATGTCACATTTTTTTGTAGAAAAGAAAACACCATTAGTAAACCCTCATTTACCTCTTGTGGTGGTGGAGGGTATGAAACGGGAATATCAATCGAAGTTAGGTTTTTGTCAACGTTATTTTGTGTATGTTCATGAATCTTACCAGAAACCTGCTTCCAATTATTGTTTGATGAGCAGAGTTGGTCGTCACTATCATGGACTATCAGATGCATTACGATATTAGTGATAGCTCATTTTGGGAATGAATTTGTTTTTCTAAATTTTGACCTTCTTATAACTTTTTATATAATTTTTACTGTTAATAGGCATGTAATTGTTACAAAAACTAATATTTAGTTCAGAATAATACATTTCATGAAAGTTTATAGCCTTTTTAATTATTGTTATATTGTACTTTTCTATATTTCCGAAAAACTTTTTGAAAATCGAAATGCCATTACACTACATTGCAAATTTCGGACCATAGTACACAAATTTAAACGCCATATGGCAAATATTCTTAAGTATTTCATAAATCTTTTTAGATATAAAATTTTCTTTTTCAATTTATATATACTTGTTAAAAATACCAATATTAAAAAAAATGCTTGCATTGCTTGTAGGAACTTTGTTTGTTATAATGGTTTTACAATGTGATGATAGGATAAGTGGCTCCAAAGAAAATGTATACACTATGACCAGAATTCTTTCCAGAAGAACTTCTGGTCTCAATATTTGCCATATTAATGCTCAAAGCTTGAACAACAAAATGGATGAATTTCGATATATTTTTGAACAATCTGGTATTGACATTTTGTGTATTTCAGAATCTTGGTTTCATTCTGAAATTCAAGATAGTATTTATGGGTTAAATGGTTATCGTCTTTTCCGAGCCGATAGGTGCTCAAATGGTGGAGGTGCGGCTATCTATGCAAAAACATCAATAAACTGTAAACTTAAATGTAAGTCTCTTTCAGATGAGAAAATCGAGTATCTGTTTCTCGAAATAATTAATAACAATAACCAGAATCTTTTAATTGGTTCCATTTATAAACCTAATAAAGATACCGATTTTAACCCACTACTGAGCAAGCTGACATCGCTTACTCTTGGTTATACTGACGTTATTATAACTGGAGACTTCAATGAAAATATATTGGCTGACCGAAATTTGATGATGGATATGAATGCCATTGGCTTGAAGCTGGTTAATTGTTCTTTAGCAACCCACTTTACACGGACTTCAAGTACTCTACTCGACCTTTATTTCATTAATAATCTTTCAAAACTGCTGCTCTTTGATCAGCTCTCCGCGTCCCTGTTCTCGAAACATGACATTATTTTTTTATCTTATGACTATAACATTAAATCTCAAGAACAGACACGGGAAATAACGTTTAGAGACTTTAAGAACATTGATCTTCAATCATTAGAAACTGAATTGTCGACCATTTCTTGGAACCAAATCTTCCTTATGCCAACCGTAGATGAGCAATTAAATTTCTTGCAGAATAATATTCTTTATTTATATGAAAAATACGTTCCAATAAAGACAAGTAAAATACGTAATGGTAAACCATGGTTCTCAAATGAGATTAAAACCTTGATCACAGAAAGAAACATAGCCTATGAGAGATGGAAGCGATTTAGAACTTTTGACCTTCATAATGCTTTTAAAGACGCTAGGAGAAAAGTAAATTCAAAAATAAGATCTTCAAAATCAATATTTTATAAGGAAAAATTCGAATCGGCTGTTTGAAGAAGAAGTGGAGGGAAATTCGGAATATGGGAATTGTTAATGGTAATGCTAAAGATGATAACGCGATTGATATTAACAAACTGAATTATGAATTTACCAATATTCCAATGCCAGAAGTAGATCCTAACTTTTATTACAATTCTTCTAATACCAAGGATGGCAGAAATCATAATCCCAATGGTGCACTGTGCTTTAGTTTCATACATTTCACACAAGAAGAAGTTCTAGGTTCTATTTTGAGTATAAAATCCCATTCTGTAGGATACGATGGAATTCACCCGAAGTTCATAAAGTTAATAATTACTTATACTCTTTTACATATAACGCATTTTTTCAACTTCATTGTTACAACGTCTACTTTTCCATCAGCGTGGAAGCACGCAAAGATTATTCCTATACCAAAAGCTGATAGCACATATCGACCGATAGCTATATTACGCTTTTTATCTAAAGCCTTTGAACGTTTAATCCATACTCAAATGAACCACTTTTTACATGAAAATTCTTTGCTTACCGACAAGCAATCTGGTTTCAGACCTAAACACAGTTGCATTTCTGCCTTAATCGAAGTCTCAGAGGAGCTTAGAGCAAATGTGGATAACAGTATGGTATCGTTTCTAATTTTACTTGATCATTCTAAAGCATTTGACACAGTAGACCATTTAATTCTTTGTCAAAAACTTAGGCACATGTTCTATTTTTCGGAAACCGCCGTAAAGATGATTTATTCTTATTTGTGTGACAGAAGCCAATCTGTGTATCATGGGACTGATGAGTCTTATAGTTGCTCAACTCCGAGAGGTGTACCACAGGGCTCCATACTTGGTCCACTATTATATGTATTATATTCTTATGACTTACCTTCTCGACTCAGTTTTTGTGGGATACATATGTATGCAGATGATGTACAACTTTTTATTAGTTGTGAACCGTCTGATATCAATAATTGCATTAACCGGATCAATAATGACCTAGATAGTGTTAAAGAATGGGCTTCAGCCAATGGACTCTCCATAAATGCAAGGAAATCAAAAGCTATGATAATTGGAAAAACCGAATCGTTGCCAACCTGTTCTGATCGGAGAATCTATAATCACAATAGATGAAACTGCCAAAAATTTCAATAGGAAACTAGACTGGTCTAATCACATAAATGTTATATATGGCAAAACATATGCGATGTTAAGAAACCTTTGGATGTCGCAACATTATACACCTTTTGATATTCGAATGTTACTAGCTAAAACATATTTATTGCCAACGCTCTTGTACGGTTGTGAACTATTCGCTAACTGTGATACATTAAATATGAAAAGGCTTAATGTAACGTACAATAATATTGCCAGATATGTTTTTGGCCGCAGTAGGCGAAGCAGAATCTCACAGTACTCTATACAAATATGTAATATACCATTTGATAGCCTGTTAAAGCTTCGAACACTATTATTTTTTCATAAGGTGATTTACGCCAAACAGCCTAAATACCTATACAATAGAATAATCTTCTCAAGGTCTGACCGAGGAAACAAAGTAAATACCTTTCGCATTAGAAAAGATATATCGAAAAGACATTTTTTCTACACTGCTATCAATCTTTGGCGCCAACTTCCTTCTAATATTCAAATCATTAGCAATGCAAAGCATTTCAAAACTGCAATATTAAATCGTTTAGGATAACAACATTTATATAGCTTTTACATACATCATGTTTTAACTTTTATTTATTTAATTTAAAAATCATAATTTTTTAATATCATTTAATATTTTTCAATTCTATCTAATTTAAATTTCTTTTATTTCTTAAAATTAGTATTAAGTGATTTTATTTTTTTTTTTTACCAACAAAAATCATATTGTGCCACTATCTCCCCAGTACTATTAGATAAGACTAGTTCTTGTTGTACTGTATTGATGAAATAAATAAAATAAATAAATAAATAAAAAAAAAATAAATAAAAATTTCGGAAAATTTTAAAAAATTACCTCCTTCATGTATTCGCGTTTAGTTATATGTTGTACACTTAAACGTCTAAACCCTAGGGTACAATGAATATATACGAAATGTGTAATTTTGATGTCATCACATAACACAGAATGACCATTGTGGCTTTGTAGTGACGTCAAATTTACATCAGAAACACAATCGCATGTGGCTTTTCACATTCCGTGTACTCTAGGCTTGAGTACCGAATCTACGTTTTATGCACATGTAACATTTTATTCATCACAAGCAGCTCTAAATAAAGAACTTTAATCATTACAGCAATGTATGTCCAGCTTCAAAGTAAACAATAAATGGAAATAAATAAGTTCAATATGTGTGTTAATGAATCTTTCAATTTAAAAACAACATCAAATAATATTTTGCGATCAATAATAATAATTGTAATCAGCTTAGCCAACTTCAATAAAGGTAAGTGTGAAACAGTTCTTAACACTGCAATTTTTAGTTAAATACAAATAAATTATGTTATAAAACACAAATAGTAAAAATAATATGCTTTTTTTGGCTAGGTTAAGAAAGGGCTATTAAAATTATTGTGTACATCACACCCACTCGGAGACCGATGAGGTTCATTGTGATTCCATTTACAACAATGAAAAACTTAATCTAACCAAAGGAGATTTAAGCTGCCTTATAAAAACGTAGTTTGGTTTTAAATGCCATTTTTTATTATTGCTTCATCCTAATTGTTATCTTTTAGTTATAAGCAGGGAAACCATAAATATGCAATTGCATGTTTTTCCTTGTGCGACCAATGAAGGCACAAACAATGTATTGATCCGTTTTAGACCTTTTAATCAATTTTGACATCGATTTGTTAGTGCATATTTTTGCATATTTTACCGTTTGCAGCATATATTGGTACATGTTCAATTTTGAAATGCCTTCAAGAGCTTTCGCAGCAAATACATTTTTGTTTGTTTTTTTTTTGAAATTCTAGTTAACAGATGAATTTTCTGTTTTAAATATGTATCTGTATACCCAACATGTTGCTCCAATTACGCCATCTACATTCTATTTTTACTCTTAACTTTTAAGACAAAGCAGGTTGTCATTAAAGATAAATGTTATGCGATGTGTATAACATCGACTCAGAATCACTTTTTAAAGTGATCTAAAGCCCTTATGACACTACATTTTTTATTCATTAATTGATATAGAATTGATAGAAAGAAACAGTAAATGTAAGAAAGAGCAAACTATATGTATGTTATGTTTGTGTTTCAGGGATGGCGTTGAGAATTTTTAATATTGTACCAACAACCTTTAAAAATTATAGTTTTTTACCCTAACTGTACTAAAAGATTTTTTTTAGTTGAAATTAATTTTAATTATGTTCATAAAAAACACCACAAAAAGGTATTATAAATCTTAGTTAAAAAAGTATCAACAAAAAAGAACAATTGAAACAACTTAGCCATCCCTGTTTTGTTTATTTTATTAAATGCTGCCAACTTTTTGTTTATGAGAAACCTAAAAACAAAAAGCGGTAAATCGCTGAATTCGCCCATAAACCGCTCATTCAGCAACACTTTTAATATTTCAAGCTTGAAATGTCAATTTTATGTTAAACAATTTTACATTTTTTTTGACATAACTTCATTTTTTATCGATAACTTTTTAAAAATTGTTGACAGTTTGCCATTTATCTTAATACAGCTGAACTCTTTGCACTTGGTAAATTTTTCTATTACATTATATTTGTACTGTTCACCAAAACTTGAACAATGCATAAAAAATGTAGTGTCATATGGGCTTAACCATGCCCATCCGTCTGTCGGGCTGAAAAATATTTTACTGCAACATAAATTATTTTCGAATCGGTTCACATTTGCCCTTAAATAGATTTAACTTCCTTTTAAATGTGAACATTAATTAATAATTTAGCGACCGTACCTAAAATTCCTGTAAGGCAAAAACCCATATGGATGTTAATTTCTAGATTATATTCGGAGCAAATATCTCTTATATGAATTTTAAACCAATATGGGCTTAAGCGATATTATTTTTAGGTTTTTTGTTTTAAATTTTGTTATTAAATTGTTGGATATTTTGCCTTCAAACGAGCAATTTTTTATTTTTTATAAACCAAATAAAACTGTTAAGCGTATAAGAATCATAAGAAACAGTTCTACTTGTAACAATATCAAAGTTTAAACAAAAACATCAGCAATAAACAGTAAGTTTATCTCTCCTTACATTCCACACTACAATTGATTGGAATTCTTCCAACATTAATTGTAGTTGTAAGTAGGTAAAGAAAAAACAAAATGCAAAAAAAAACAACTTGCAAAAGCATGTTGCCAGTTAAGTTTTTTTAAGCCGTGCACTTGCCTGATTATTATCACAAGTAATTTTTTGATATACAAAATTTTAATTTAAAAAATTTTGTTATTCGTGCTTAATTCCCAGTTTTTATTCATGATAAAAATAGGGCATATTTTTCAGTTTTACTGCATATTTAATGCGCATAAAACGCGTTTTTTAGAGCATATTTCTGGTTTCCCTGGTTATAAGCAATGTAACCGCTAATTTACTGTATTCAAGTTACAAAAAAGCCTGATAGGTCAAAGTTTCGGTTCCTTTTAGCCCCTGGTGACTATCGAAATGTAGCAGATCCCGAGCGAGGTACTTAGGATGGAGCTTTAGTCTATCTTTGTATTTGAGTGAATACTTAAATACATCTCTTGCATGGTAGGGATGTTGAGATCTCTATGGATAATGTAATTACGTATGTACATACCATGGGGCGCAGACGATTTGTCCTATACTATCTTTTTTGTATCTTCTGGATGTTTGATACGAAAGCAGTACCCTATACTTGGATGCCATATGTCTAAATTTGCTTTATGATCGACTTGTATCAGAGAACTTCATTGTTTAAGGACAAATTTGAGTTTCGTCCGAGGAGTCCATGTAGTTGAGCTGCTTTATTGCTAAATTGGTATTCCCATACAACCGAACTTGAAGTCTTATAATTATAATACAAGATAAACAATTCGTAGCCATTTCTTATGCGACACACATTAAAAGATTTTAACAATAAACATTAAAATTAAAGAATTAAATAAATAAAAGCAGTTTTTAAATGGCATTGACCAAACGGGAATAAAAATTAAAAATACATTTCCTAAACTGCGATGCATTACTAGTAAATTGAACAGTTGCTGGTACACAGAAAAAATTATTTTTCCAATTCAAACAAAAAATTTGTAGAATCAAACAATTTTTTGTCTGAAATCGGTCCTACAAACAAATTTGCATATTCAAACAATTTATTTGCATTTTGTTTACTGAAAAAAAACACTAATTTTTTCAAACAAATAATTTAACTGAATCAAACAAAAAGTTTACTGAAATTCAAAATCAAAAAAAAAAAAAGTTTTTGCACAAGCAATGACGCGCACACAAGTAAGCACTGTATGAGAAGGTGACGGCAAAGCAGAGCCGCCGACTGGCTTTGAAACACATTTTTTTGTTGGAATAATTTTTGAACGAAGTCTTATTTATACACACAACACAATGTTTTTCTTTATCACTCTCTGTTGCTGTATCCTTTCCTTTGCTAAAGAAGAAATGTAACCAAAAACGGCAGCAGACCGACTCGATATGTTTTTCGTCATCATTCTATTTGATGTATTTAACCAAACAGTTTTAAAAAATTGAATACGGGATTTTGTTTCTTATAATGTCGTGTCTGCTATTGTTTTTCTTATAGTTGCACTTTTTTAAAGCGTCCAAAAATAGACTGTGTGTGTTTTTTGTTGTTGTTCTTATATTTCACATAAAGAAGTGTTGCTTACGATCAAATAAAAAAATGCAAAAAGACGACAACATTAAAGAGCGTTAAATATTTCATACAAAATTATGAAAACTTGACACCAATAACGCGTTTATTTTATTTTTGAAGAGTTGTCCACATTTTTGTTGGTTAAATAAAAATCAAACAAAAATATTGATTGAATCAGTAAAAATATTTATAGAAATTAAAAAAATTTTCAAACAATCGGTTGTTTGAAAATAATTCGGCAATAATTTTTTCTGTGTAGTGTGTTCTAAAGACGAATACTGTGAACGAAAAACTGCCATTCAGATACTAACTTCTTGAATCTTACACTGAGTTTTCACCTGGGATAATATCTGACATAATATGTGAGAGAACATCGGCACAATGAGAGAACAATTTCTCTTTGTTAATCCTAATCTTAAACAAGGGGAACGCGTATCTTATAAGATTTCATAATCGAATGATTATCGTACAGTAAACTTGTGTCGTTTTTATCCTTTTTCTTAGTTTTTTCTTTTTTTAGTTCAAGATTTTCACTGTTTTCACTAAAAAATTAGACATTTTAACAGGAGCGGATCTAGCATATGATACAAAAAAGTAAAAAATCTGTTTTTAAAAGTTTATCAAAAACAATATGTGTATAAGGGCTATAACTTTTTCAAATTTTTTGCGAATATCAAAAACGGCATAGTATAGTCGTTTAGAACATTAGAAGTTATTAATAAAACATATGATAATATTTTCGGATTGTAATTCTGTGAACTATATGCAGTTGTAAATAAACTGAAGCTTAACAAATCTCCAGGACAGGATGGTATTCCGTATGAATTTTATAAATATGCTCCACATGGCTTTCTAAAAAACATATTGTTGGTATTTAATAATATCTTTCTTTGGGAGAAAATTCCATCTTCTTTTAAGCAATCTATCTTGATACCATTATTTAAAAAGGGCGACCAAAACGTAGCAACAAATTATAGAGGGCTATCGTTAATAGATACAATCTGCAAAATTTTTAATAACATTTTACTAAATCGCATATCGGATTGGCTTACAAAAAATAGTATTTTAAACGAGTTTCAAGCTGGGTTCAGAAAAGATTACTCTACGGTTGACAATATATTTAACCTTGTTAACATTGTTGGTTTAAACAAATTAAAAAGTAAATATACATATGGATTTTTTGTAGACTTCTCGTGTGCTTTCGACATGATCCCTAGAAATAGTCTGTTTTATAAATTATCATGCATTGGCATATCATCCAAAATTATAAGAATACTTCAATCTTTATATGATAATACTGAGAGCAGAGTTTGGGATGGATCTACTTTTTCTGAATATTTTGAAGTGGAATCTGGTGTAAAGCAAGGTTGCATTCTAAGTCCAGTACTGTTTTCATTATATATTAATGATCTTCCTGATGTTCTACCTGGTGGTTTAAATGTGGCGAACGTAAATGTTAAAGTTTTACTATATGCAGACGATATTGTCATCCTATCAGATACACCTAGTGGTCTACAAGAAATGATTGATGCTCTTCATAGATATTGCTTAATGTGGAGCTTAAAAGTTAATTTATCTAAGTCAAAAATTGTTGTATTTCGTAACAGCCCAAGAATTTCTGCTAACCTATTGTGGCAATATGGAAATAATAATATAGAAATCGTCAACAGCTATACCTACCTAGGGGTTGATATAACATATAATCTTTCTTTTAAAAAGCATCTACAAAACAAACTATCTGCTTCTAAAATTTCCATAGCATCTACCTGGTCTAAGTATATCAATCATCCAAATATATCAAAAAAGAACAAGTTAAAAATATTTGAGGCTGGTTCTAAATCCATTATGTTTTATGCTGCTCAAGTTTGGGGCTATGAGAAATACGATGATGTCGAAAAGCTTTTCCGATTTTTTATTAAAAAAATGTTGTACCTTCCTGCCACTACTCCTAACTACATGTTGTACTTAGAAACCGATTTTAACTCCTTATTTATTTCAACCATAAAAATGCATTTTTGCTATATAAAGAAAGTACTTTCTTTAAGTTCGGAAAGATTACCACGAATATTGGCCGAGAAAGTTATAGAACTGAACCTGCTCTGGGCAAAAGAGTGGTCTAATCTGCGTAACGTGCTGCAATACTCATCTCCAAACAACAGTAATCCCTTATGCTTTTATTGGAAAGATATAATTTGCCTATTGAAAGTAAAAGACAAAAATGACTTTATCTCCGCTGCTTCAAATTCACAATTTCACGATCTGTATTCACAACTTAAGTATGACATAACTCCTGTACTTACTGCAGGATTTTCTTCAAGAGCTACAAGTTTAATTATAAGGGCTAGAGGCGGTCTTTTAGATCTTAATGCTAGATGCTTCAAAAATAATACTGATGGTATATGTACAGTTTGTAACATGCATGAATCAGAAAATACGTTCCATTTTATAGGCATTTGTCCAGTATACAGAGAATTTAGAAATATATATTTTAGTCAAAACTCTCTAAGTTATAATGAAGTATTAAATATATTAAATGGCACCAATTTTACCTCACTCTATAAATATCTTGAAACATGTATTAAATATAGATATCTTATATTAAATGAATTTGATGTTTAATCTTCTTTTTATAATAAATAAACATTATGAACTTTTTCTTTGCCAATCTGGCTTACAGCAATATTGCTACGCCAAATATAGATTGTAATTTATAAATATTTGTAAAAAACATTTTATATTTAAATTATACAAATCTATTAATAAATAATAATAATAATAAAATAATATTTTCGGATTGTTAAAAAATTTCACGCAGGGATCGGGTTGAAGTTTTAAAACAACCATTTTTATCTCACGGAAATTTTAAAAAATATACACCTGATGTTTGTATATATTCCTATACGTATCACTTTAATGCTATTTTGGAATTTTTCCACTACTTTAGATATAAAAATTTTCCTACGATTTACAATTCATCGAGGTTCAAAATTTCTTGGATGGTTTTAGAAATTTGCTTCCCTTCGTGAGGTTTTTTTTGGCAAAACGACGGAACCCAGATGTTTTCATTACTAAAACATTCTTGGCCACTCCGTGGTACTATGCCAAAAATTTGTTTTTGCTCTAATGTGTATATTATATTAAAAAAAAACTCAACAATAAGGCTAAATAAAGTATAGGATCAGTTCAATATTATTTTTTGTGATTATTTATTTATTGAATCTTCATATATTAAATATGAACTAACAATAATTAATCAAATCTTATTCTAATACTTTATTTATGTCCTGCCAGTGCCAGACAAAAATTTTCTTCATCACGGGTTCTGTTCACATTTATATATGTGTTTATCGCTCATTTTAATGGGTAAGTGCTGCAGTGTCTCTTCTTCTTAAGCAAGTGTGGCCGCTATCATTTAAAATATTTCGAGCTAGTGGATTTGGGTGCGACTCTAGCTTTTTTAAATATTTTGCCGCATACTTCGTAATAATAGTCCTTACCAGTGGCACATTGAGATCCTTGTGGATATTTGAGTTTTTAACATACCAAAGGGGCAGCTGTGATTATTCGAAGAAGTTTATTTTGGCGCCTTTGAATTTTTTCGATATTTGAGGCCGAGGCAGTGCCCCAGAGTTGAATACCGTAGCACCATATTTAACATAGAGTTTTAAAGTAGTAGCTTGCAATCGAGACTAAGAACAGAATTTTTTCCAATAAGCCAGTTGATTTGAATTGCTTTTAGTTTCATTTCGGTTAATTTTGCTTCTATATGGCATTTCCGCCGATCCAGATGAATACCGAGATATTTGACATGCGATTGTTGAGGCACTAGTTGATTATTGATTTTAATAGGGGGCATGTTTCCCGACGCAAGGTGAATGTAATATGTACGCATTTTTGCTCACTGACCTTTATTCTCCATTGTTTTAACCACAGTTCTAGTTGAAATATATGATCCTGCAGGTATCGAGATGCTTCACGACTGTTCTTGTGTACGCTTAGGAAAGCTGTTTTATCTGCAAAAGTTGAGGTTAGGGTGTAATTGTTGGTTGGCATGTCCGAGGTATATATATGGTAAAAAAGTGGGCCCAGAACACTTCCCTGAGGGACTCCAGCTTCAATTGTCTGAGGTGAACTTAAAAAATCACCTTCTTTAATAATAAATTTTCGACCGACCAAGTAGCTTTCTAGCAGCTTGTGTGTGTTAACCGGTAGGTTTAGCTTCAATTTATGTAACAAGCCTACATGCCAGACCTTATCAAAAGCTTGAGAGACATCGATGAAGAGAGCGGAGCAATATTTTTTTTCTTCAAAGGCTTTTCTTATGGCGTTTACTATCCGATGGGTTTGTTCAATTGTGCTATGTTCTCTTCTGAAACCCATTGTCATTTAAATTGGGGTTAATTTTGACGCCAATAACTTCCCAAACAGCTTTGATATATTAGATAAGAAGCTGATAGGCGCGTATGACTTAACTTTGGTGTGATCTTTTCCTGGCTTTGGTATCATCGTAACTAAGGAGACCTTCCATTCTTGAGGGTAGTAATAGCATTAATATTAAAAAAATAATTTTCTTTGCTATGCTGGGTAGCTCCAGAAGCATTTTGTTGCTGATCTTATCAAAACCAGGAGCCTTCTTGGGGTTTAAATCACAAATAGCTTTTTCGTTTTCTCTTATCTCACATCTTAGGGGAACAGCTGCTCTAGCAACAACAGGTGGTAACTCGGCCGCAATATCGTGAGATATGTTTGGGGTAAATACGTTTTTTAAATGATTAACAAACAGATTTCCTTTTTCAACATCATTTCTTGCCCAAATTTCATTCAAGCTTATTAATGGTGGTTTAGAGACAACTGGCCTTTTGAGATTTGTAGCTGCACGCCATAATGAGTAGTCTGATTGTGGAGTTGCATCAAGTTCCTTAAGCTATTTTTCCAGAGAAGCTGTTTTCTGAGTCTGCAGTAACTTTCTAAGCTTCTTTGTACACTCTTTTAGTAAGTTCTTAAGTAATGGGGATCTCTGCAATTGCCACTCTCTTCGAGCCCTCCTTTTTTCAGACAAGAGACGCTCGACATCTGTGGAATATATTTTAAGATTTTTTTTTTTTTGGGGCAAGACTGGAATGTTGAACAGCTAGTTTCAGAAAACTGTACTAAGCGGAATATTTTCTTTGCAATGGGTGCTGAGGTATTTTCTATATTTTAACCAGTTAATTTGCATAGCTGTCGCCGCTAAGTGACCAGTCGGAGATACAATTCTATTGGTGTTCTTTATAGTAACAGTTGTAGGTGTGTGGTCGGAAGATAAATCTAAGGAAGTTTCAACATGAATCGTTTCTATGGGGATGTTTTTAACCACGCCGAAATCGATAACATGTGGAAATTTTTGATGTCCGCTCGCTACCACATTTAAATCCATTTTAGAAATTGTGTTAAATAAAACACGACCCTTAGGTGTTATAAGTCGTGACCCCCAATAGGTATGTTTAGCGTTATAAACGCCAGCGGACAGGAAACAAGGTTCTTAAGATTTAAAATATTGGCTTTCTAAAATTGAAAAGCTAGGTGGGGAGTATAACGATGAAATTACCAGGTTTCTATTTAATTCCTCAACCCAAATGTTCGTTAGAGCTGGCAAACAATCGATAGTACTATCGATAGTATCGAAAGTTGTCTTTCCATTGGACTATCGATAGTTTATTTTCGATAGCGATACTATCGTAGAAATTTCTTTTTAAGAAAATTATCAATAATTTTTTATTTCGATTTGGCAATAACAAGTCAGCCGTCGTTGCCGCACAGCTTAGCTAGTTGCGGCAGTTATTTAATCGGCTTAAGGATCAACCATTTTGAATAGCTTTGCTTATCCTCATGCCAAAGAAAAAATTTTTATAAATGTATGTACCAGGTTTCTCAAATTATTTTCCACCTGAATCGCCAAATAGTATATCGAAAATCGCCAACATTTAATATTTTTAGGTTTTAAAGTCGCCAAATACTAGTTTAAATAAAAAGAGTATACTAAAGTAATTTTACCTTTATTAAAGTTTTCTATATTAACTAAAATAAAAATTTTCATTTAGAAATTTATATTGAGAGCAAAAACAAAGTTGAGTTGTCTTATTGTTGTTTTAGTATATTTTCCCAAACGAAACTTTTTAACAAGGTTTCGTTTAAATTTGCTAAATTCCCATTTCATAATATTGATAAACTGAAATTTATTGTTGAAGGGATAAGCTATTCCTATGCGCATTTCACTGGTTACTTAGGCCAGATCGTCAGAAAACTTCATCCAAAAAATTTAGAAAAACTAAAGATATTATACAATAAAACTGTTAAGCGAATAAGAATTATAAACCCCAGTTTTACTTGTAACAATATCAAAGCTTAAACAAAAACAACAACAATAAAAAGTGAGTTTATCTTTTCTTACAGCCCCGACTACAATTGGTTGATGTTTTGTCAACTCTAAATGTATGTAGTTGTAAGTGGGTAAAGAAAAAACAAAAATAAAAACAAATTTCTTTATTTTATTTTGCCAGTTCAGTTTTATTTACATTTTTATTTTATTTTGAAAAATTTTGAATACATATAAATTTTTTTTACATACTAACCAGTGCACATTATTATTCTTGAAGTTTGAAAATTCAACATCATATGCAATCATAAATAAATTGAAATATGACAACTTTTTTAGTGGAACCCGAATTATTGCAAACTGTATGTATATTTTAATACATATTTGAAAAAATTTAGCTTGTGGTAAGGAAAATGACTGTTAATCTAAGAAAGATTAAACTTTATTCCAAATTTGGAAAATTGTATTTCTTTATATTTCTACATGGACAAGTACGGTAATTACTTACAAATTAAATTAAGGAATTCTACAAAAAATTCGATACTATCGATAGTTTGTCAACAAACTATCGAAAATTTCGAATGTTGCGACTATCGATAGTTTGCCAGCTCTAATGTTCGTTGCTTGGAGATAATCTTCCCGATGATCACACATTAGGTAGTGTTTGACTCGGGCTTAAATTAAAATGGCTGAACCTCAACCAGTTCTATCCCGAGGGTCCATGGTATCATATAGTACATAGCCATTGATTTTAAATGTATTTCTTGAGATCAAGTGAGTTTCAGAAACCATCATCAAATTTTTGAACAGTTCATGGCTTCTTAAGTACAGCTTGCAATAACATCGATTGCATTCTTAAAATTTCCTGCATCATATTACCCATTGTGTTTGTAAAATTATTAACTGTTTGCACTTATGTTTCCATAGTTTTTTCTAGACGACTTAAATTAGAAACTGGAGTTTCATCATTTCTTGGCGAAGCACCTTGCATTGGCACATGGTTTGATTTAAAGACGTTAGCATAAGAGGTTCTGTTATTACTAGGCTGCGGAGCCTGAATGCCATTAGTGTTTACTAGATTTGGTACCTGGATTTGTGGGGGATTAGTTTTCGGTCCAGCCGACTGCTTGACGATAGCATATACAGGGCATCCTCTATAATTGGCAGTGCGATTACCACCACAGTTGCTACATTTTTTTACATTGAGGTCCTTTTTAGACTTATCGCACTGGACTGTACAATGTAATTCTCCACATACGACGCAAACAGGGGGTAAATAGCAGTATGCCTTAGTATGGCCAAATTCTTGGCAATTAAGACATTGAACGGGACCATTTCTTTTGTGCGGCTCCTGTATAGTTATAATTCTGTAGAGAATATATTTTAAATTATAAATAGGATGGGTTTCATTTTATTTAAGCTTAATGTCGCCAGGTTCTAACTCCACCCGAAATAATGGTTGGGGACTTTTTTCCCTATTTTTAATATTTGTAACTTTTTTTATTTTAAAACCCTTCGCTTTAAAAAAGTTTTAATTTCATCTGGGTCCAGGCATGAGTCTATGCCCTTGAATACTACCTGAAGACCTTTGCTGCTCTTCAGTTGATATGTGTAAAAGCTTTTTTTAAGGGCTTCGAATTTGTTAGTTAATTTACGAAAATCATTCTCATGATTTACCTGTATTTTTGTCTCGTTTATATTTCCACGCTTGATTGCAGCTACGTAAAACGAATTTTCACCTATTACCGAGATCACGCTCTTTATTAACTCACTTGAGTTTTGCTCCCTTAGATATATCGGGGGTGGCTTATAAGATGTTATGACGTTTGGTGCTTCCGAGGATTCATCCTCCAGAATTGCAAAACGATTTTGAGAGTTTATTTTATCAAAAGATGGTACTTTTGAGGCCGAAGCAACTGCTGCAGAGGAAGGGGTGCGACCCCGTTTAAGCACTGCTTTGTACCTGTCCATACCAACTTGTACTTGAGGATTTTGACCACTTTTTACTTGAGATGTTTGCATTGCATCTGTGTTAGAGTTCATGGTACCATTTGTTACTTAGATTGTGTTTGCCGTTGTGGCAACACTTGCAAGTGAGAGGTTTATATTTTTTAACGTATCACCATCAACCGTCTTTGTAAAAACAGAGGGCGAAATGGAACGTGTTCGAACAATTGGTTTAGCCGTTAGGTAGTTACTGTTGTTTTCTTTTGTTTTATTTATTACATCATTTCCTTCGTTAGCATGCACTGTCACATAAACAATTCTTTCATTTAGTTTTATTGTTGTTTCATTGTTTTTATTCATGCAATAAATTGTTTTTGTTTTTCACCGTTTAACTGTGCTTTTAATATTTTTGTTACTTATTGTATTTTACAACAACAACAAAATAAGAAATTTAAACTAAAATGTTTTTGCTCAGAATATGTATGTATACCAAGAATGATATAAAAAGAGATTACGCCATGCGCATGTTTTCCCGTTAGATGACGTAGCTTAACCCAAGCTAGGGTTACCTATTCTATGTATTTCCAAAATATTTAGGGCTATGTGTGTATTCTTGACTATTTTCATGAGATTGAGGTGTTTTTTTTTTTTTATTAATTTGTTTTTTATTTTTTAACTTCAATATTTTATTATCACTTTGTGTATCTTCTTCAGGAAAATATTTTGGTTTTGATTTTTGATACAATTTTATAAAATTGAGAACCAAAAATTGAACTGACAACTTACATACATATATGAAAATTAACTCCACATGATCAAAAAAAATTCTTTAACTTAAATAATGAGATTAAACCTTATACATAATGCACTGTATATAAAAAAAGAAAGAAATAAAATCAAGTAAACTAAGACAAAAACCTAATTCTATATTTTTAGTTCCTGATTTTGGCGTTTGTATGTATATTAAATGTATGTATATTTGCCTTATTCACAAGAAATATTTTATGTTTAATATAGGCTTGTTTGACAAATTTCCTACAGTTATCCGTCAATTAAGCTCTTAATAAACATTAAATGTTTTTTTATGAGTAAGGCCGATCCAATGTGGGTTTTAATAATTTCCGACATTCCTAACATGTACATATGTTTTTGATAATTTTCTATATTCAAATTAAAAATATTTAATTTAGTTTACACAATCTCTTGCAATTGTAATGAGAGCATTGTGGTTTTTCTTTATCTAAAGGGCATTATTTATTCATGTAGAGTCTCGAAATATTGAAGTTAAAAAATAAAAAACATATTAAAAAAAATATCTAAAACTCAAGAAGAGTCATGAAAAATCAAAAATTAGAAAACTTTTAATTATATTATTAATATTAAAGATCAATATACTCTGGATTTATTCCTAAATTTGTTCGAAACAATTTATATGTTATGTGAGACTTGGTAACCCTGCAACAAAAATCATTTTGACAATTCTCCAAAAATTAATTTATCATATTTCGTAATAGATCAAGAATATTGTGTTTCAATCTATTAAATATTGTGTAAAAAAATAATTATTATTATAATAGCCGTGTGTGGAGGCTGTTTAAAAGCTTTAAGTGTAAAAAATTCTTGTTTAAAAATTTGAAGCAAATTGTAAACATGAAGTGAAGAGAAATTGTGTTCAAAACTAATTTTGTGCGTGTTTTTAATATATCTTATCTTAGATGTGTCCTTTTACACTTTTCCAAAAAAACAATGAGCAACAAAGAAAGCTTTGGATACCATTTTGCAAACCGAAGGACACCATAAAGATACTTAGGGAGAGAATTTGCTCATTACATTTTAAGTCGGACGATTTTGGCAAAGAAATTTGAAATTTGAAATGGGTAAGTTAGAAGTATATTGGTTTGCGCAGGTCTTTATTTAATAATTGTGTACAGGATGTAGTAATAGAGCAACTTTAAAATTGAAACCGGGAGCAGTTCCGACTATAGATGCCACTGATATCGCTACTGAAACGGAAATAATACCATGTGAAGAGAAAGCGAAAAGAGCCAATTGTGACACAAATGAAGACAGTTCGCAACTTTACATGAACAATTTAGAAGTTGAAATGTATGTACATATCGCACTTGATCCACAAAAGGGTATTAAATTTTCATTTAAGGTCAAAAACTGTTTGTACTTACATTTGAAAGTCCGAATACATAACGGTAATCAAATTTTTCTTGAACGAAATGCTAAAAATGCAAAAAAGCCAATCTGAGACTACTATCAAACATTTGAATCAGAGAAAAATTTTTCTCATAAAATTATTTATTGGAAAAATTAAGAAATTGTCCCACTGTCATGTTTAAATGTCAGACTGTTTCGTGACGTCATTTGACCCACCTGCGCAGAACATTCAATTTTTGAGTTCGTGTTGTCGTAATCTTTCTTCTATCATTCTTGTATGTATACATACAAGTGACAAATTAAAACGCTGTGTTCTATTTTGAAATTGATATAAAACTAATTTTACTTTATTTTCCAGTTACTTATTCTACTTAATTCTATTACAAATATAATTTTATGAAATATGATTATAAACATAAATTTATGAAATATGAATTCTTAATTAAACAATAAAAGACAGAATATGAAACCTTTGTTGTATTTATTGTGGTTTGTATTCTTTGTGCCGTCTTAAGGAATGTTAATATGAGATTCGTGAGATTCGTGTATGTCACTCCTCCCCTCTTTAGAAGGCACAATGTCCTCATTGTTTTTTTCATTATTTTTTTCAAATCTCTTGCCTTTACAATTTTAAGCAAATAGAAAAATAATTAAGAATAATATTAGAAAAATTGAAATTAGAAGACCAATTAAATAGTTTACATTTTTTTTATTTACATATTCAATGTGCTTTTTTAAGATTGGCAGAGATAAATTTAGCTTTACAATGTTTTCAATATTCTTAACACTAGGTAATATGATGGATTTTTCGTTAACTTGTAGCACTTCTACTTCAAAATCTCTTATTTTAATTTTACAATTATATAAATTTATTATATTATTGTTTTTAATTGTTACATTTAATTCGTTACAATTTTGTTGTATTTGTGTTAATTCTAAATTTTTTGTTACAATAATATTTGGTTCAACAAATCCTATAAAGGATTCAATGTTCTTTTTGAATTGACACTCGGTCTTATTATTATTTAAAAGGTTTCTTATGCAGTTATTTTTAGTATATTCAATTTTATTATTTTTAAATTCAAATATCATATTATTTTTCCTAACATAATCACTATCATTTAACACTAATTCTTCCTTATTTTTATCTGGCATTGGTATAATTTTAATTTTTTTGACAGAATCGAATGCCGTAGGTATTGAGAGGACAAAGAAAATAATTTCTTTATCTAACGAAACCGTAGCTCTAATATTTTCGAACTCTAAGTCGGTGAGAGTAGTAATGGTGGGTAAGTCTATAAATTTTGGATTTATTATTCCCTTTCGTGCCAGTTGCATGGCTAATTGGATATCTTGAACATGTTCCAAATTCAATTTTACCGTGTCGAGGAAAAGATCAGACAGAACTTTTTCTGTTAATTTATTTTGAAGTTTAAGGGTTTCAGTTTCAAATTTTGATATTAATTTTGTTTCGTTGTTAATAAGGTCAATGATTTCGTTAAACTCGTTAGTCGAAATTGTAGTTTTCCTAAAATCCTCTATTACGAGCTGTACTTCGGCTCTATCTTGGTTGTCCATAGTACCAAACAAGAACCTTAGTCCATTTCCTACAAAATTGGCAAGACCTCTTTTGTGTCTGTTAAAAAACATTTTCTTCTCTTTGTTTGCTTACGAAAGATAATTCCTGATCATATTAGTTTGATAGCATTTGTTTTTGTTAAATTTTTCCAGAAGCATATCATAGGTCAAGTCCAAATAAGTTTTATTAATGGTTAGTACATGGTATTTAAAGTTAGTAGGTTGATTGCCGACTCCCTGTTCTATTATCGTATAACCCATGTCATTGTCTATTGAGTTTATTTCAATTCCTTGGCTGTTGACTGTAGCATTCAAAATTAACTTTGTAGAAATTATAATTCCAAGGGCCTTAATGCCCCTCAATTGCCTTTGTTTCCTAATTATATTTAATTCTGAAATTGTAAATAATTCTGTTTAAATTCGCTGTTGCGGATTTATTGTAAGCTTAATTTATTTTAACAAGTTGGTTACTTCTTCTTTCTTTTGAACTGATTTTTATATTTCCTAACATTTCTATTTCTTAACTTAACTATAAAGTGTTCACCGTCGTCTTCTGTTCTCAGCCGTTCTGCTTTTTTAAAAGGGTTATCAATTTTGTTAATCTTTTCCTCTTAATTTCTGCACTAACAAAATTTGTATCTACTGGTTTTTCCGTTCTAAATCTATTTATTTTATTTATTCTTTTCTCTTTTTCCATCTGTGGGTTGGTTTTAGGTTTTAGTTTGTTAAAGAAAATATTATAAGGTGGTGGAATGAACTATATTATGATTATAAGTAAATAATGTTTGTTCTATTTTCAAGTAATCGAATTCCTTATCGTTTGCCGTGTTTATGATTCTCAATTTCTCATTCAATGTTTTGTGTAATCTCTCTATATCTCCTATTCCGGTTTTGCCTGTAGTGATTTCTAATTTAATTTTTAACTCCTCACACCATTTTTTTATATTTATGTTATTCATTCCCTGGTCTTGATCTATCTTTAAAACCTTTGGAGGGCCCATAGTGTTAAATACTTTCAAAAGAGCCTTTTTAGTTTCAATCCAATTCAATGATTTAACTGGTTCAATTGTCGCGAATTTTGAATACAAATATATACAAGTTAAATAGTATTCTTTATCCCATTGCCAAAAGTCTGTTACATATTTTTCTCTTGTTTCGTATACAGGAGGTGTAATTTTAAATGGCAATTTAAAATCTATATGGTCTACTTTACAACGATTACAAAGTTCACACTCGTTTATTATACGGGATATTTCTTTTATATAGTTTGGGAAATAATATTTCATTTTAAATAGTGTTACTATTTTCTCTATACCTTGATGCAATCCGTTTAAATGGATTTCTAAAATTTTTGTTTTAAAATCCGGGTAGTTACATAAATTTTCTAAAATTCTGGTCGATCTTAAGACTCTATTTCTTCTGTTTAAAATAATTTGGACATAAATTCTTTGGAATTCGATAAAATCATTATCATTTGGCATATAAAGAGTTATATTTTTATTTAGTAAATAAGTTTTAATTATTTCTTTTATTGATTCGGTATCTAGATCCTTGTATATAATTGAGGTAACATTATTGGAAAAAATCTTTTTTGTAAAGATTTTGTTTTGATTTCCTCTGATAAGTTTGATTTGATTTTTAAATATATTTAAGGGCTTTTCAGTTATGGATATATATGCGGAATTATCTTCGTCAGCCGAGTGAGTTGTTGCGGCTACAGAAGAAATTTCCTCTGTTTCATCTACTTCATCAGTAACATCGTTATTTTCTTCAATCTCTTCATTGAAATAACAGTTTTCTCTCCTTATACTAGAAAGTGCATCTGCAACATGATTTTCCCTTCCAGGAATATGTTTTATCTCAAAATCGAATTCATTTAGTTTTATTTTCCACCTTTGTAGTTTTTGGTTTGGCTCTTTAAGATTTTGTAACCATTGTAATGGTTTGTGATCGCTATTGATCAAGAATCTTCTGCCATATAAATAAGGGCGAAAATATTTAGTCGCCCACACAATGGCAAGCAACTCTTTTTCCGTAGCTGAATAATTTAATTCATGCTCATTAAGAGTTCGGCTCGCAAAACAGATTGAGTGTCTGTTCTGACTCAGAACAGCGCCCAGGGCGATATTAGAAGCGTCTGTTGTTAAAGTAAATTGCTTCTCATAGTCTGGGAAAGCTAAGATTGGCTCATTAGTAATTAAAAGTTTAATTGTGTCTACTGCACTAATAAAGCCCTTGTCTGACGATTTTATTTTATTGCCCTTCTTAAGGCATTGAGTTAAGGGTTTTGTTATTTTGGAAAAATTTTGGATAAATTTTCGATAAGACCCAGCCAATCCCAAGAATTGTTTAATTTCCCTTTCATTCTTAGGAATTGCATATTCCAGGATAGCTTTTACCTTATTGGGGTTTGGCTTTATATTATCAGGTATGATAATATGTCCCAAAAAGGTTGTTTCCCTCTTTAAAAATTCGCTTTTGTCAAGCTGTATTTTCAAGTTGGCATCTGAGAGCCTTTCAAACACCTTTTCTATTGAGCTAATGTGCTCTTGCAGAGAAGTGCTGAAAATAATTATATCGTCCAAGTAGACTAAACAATCTTTTCCTACAAGATCTCCCAAAATTGTATTCATCAATCGTTGGAAGGTTGAGGGGGCGTTTTTAAGGCCGAATGGCATTCTTAGGAATTCGTAATGCCCGTTTTGGGTGGAAAATGCTGTTTTTTTTCTATCAGAATGTTCCATTTCGATTTGATGGAACCCTTTAGTAAGATCTAGGGTAGTAAAATATAAGCATCTACCCAGTTTATCTAAAATATCGTCCATAATTGGTATCGGATATTTATCGTTAATGGTTACATCGTTTAACTTACGATAATCAATTACAATACGCCATTTTTGTCTATTAGAAGCATCTAGTTTTTTGGGTACAACCCAGATCGGTGCTGAATATGGCGATTGACTATGGCATATAATATTTTGGTCTAACATTTCCTGAATTTGTTTATTAACCTCTTCTCTGTGGACTTGAGGGTAACGATAAGTTCTACAATATATTGGATCTTCGTGGACAGTATTGATTTTATGCTTGACAACATTAGTGAAGGTTAACTTATCTCCTTCTCTATAAAAAATATTGTTGTACTTTTTTAATAATCTTTCTAAGTTTGTGAATTCCTCTCTACTGAGGTGTTCTAATTTAAATATTGATTCATTGTACTTGCTATTAATGCAATTCACCAATTTATGATTATTAATTTGCGGAATATTAGTTACTTCATTTTCAATTTGAGGTTTCTTTATTTGATCGAACCTTACATCAGAACTAACATTTTTATTAACCGAATAACTTTTAATATCTTCCTTTTCCTTTTGATTTTCATTCAAAAAGAAGTATTTAATATTGTTGAATCTTACGAACCCCATGGGGATATTTATTAAAGCATTTAATTTTTTTAAACTGTCAAATCCGAAAAGGCCATCATAATTATTGCCAAAATCGAAAACAAAAAATAAAAGTGTAGCACTTTTTATAGGACTAAAAATTTCCTGTGTTTGATCAAGAATTATATTTCCGGTAGCAGTTTTAACGCAAATGGGATTTACTTTTGTCAGGGGGTTTGGAAATCTTTTAGGTTTTAAAAAGCTGATTGACGATCCCGTATCAATCAGAAATCTATAATTTTTATTATTAATTCTCATTGCGATGGAGGGAAGTGATTGGAGGCAATGGAGTGAAAATTTTCCACTTCCATTGGAACTGGCACTCCGAATCTTCGCAACCTAGACTGGTTAGAATCTTGCTCCCTCATTCGTTTTGGATTTCGATAATTGCCATCAGGGTTCTGAAAATTATTTTGATAATTACGACTTTGGAATCTATTTTGAAAATTTTGGGAAGGGGTTTGGAAATCGTTCCTGGGATGTGGTTGAAAATTATTTTGTGGATTTAGGAATCTATTTTGAAAATTTTGGGAAGGGTTTTGGAAATTGTTCCTAGGATGTGGTTGCAAATTATTTTGTGGATTTTGGAAAGATGGTTGAAAATTACGAAATTCATTTATCTGTGGGCGTACATTATTCCTTTCCTTTGGTTATTGGATTTAAAGTAATTGTGGGTGTTATTTTCAATTTCATTATTTTCCCTGAGGATCTTAATCCCTGATCTAAAATCGGTCACTAAGTTGGCGTTAAGTAAAGCCACTAGATGAATGGGTAATTCTTTTTTTAAAACATTCAAAGCATTAAAGTTCACTTCATTTCTAAAAAATAATTTTCTTTCCTCCGTTTCACTACATAATTCGATTGTATCCTTTATTCTACAAACTAACTTATTGATTTCATCACAAAATATTTTACAATTACCTTTAAATTTAATGTTGTTAATACTTAGAATTAATTGCGGTATTGGTTGATGTTCTCCAAATTCGTCAATTAAAATTAACTTCAATGTTGCCCAATCAGTCGGCTGCTCTCTCCTTACTACGTCCAAAGCTTCGTCATTCAGAGTCCTCAAAATAGTGTTAAAGAAAAGAACCCGATCATCCCGGGGCATTGCTGTGATATTAGGTATTATACTTTCGATACTTCTTATAAATACTCCCAGTTTATCTTTTTCCCCAGGATGCACCATTCTTAGGTTCTGTATGATAAAGTTCCTCTGTTGTTCTATGTTGACGTTATTATTCATGTTGTTGTTGTTGTTGTTATTCATATTGTTTTCGTTATTTATATTTAAATTCTCGAGATTGTTGATAATCTCATCCATTAACAAATTCGTAAAATTTTCAAATAAAAATTGTATCACTTATGTAGGTTTTCTTTGAACACAACCAGTTTTTTTTTGTTTTTATTTAATACTGTTTTTCCTTTCTTTTAATATATTTTCATTTATTATTAATATAATTTTCTTTTAATTTCCACACGGACTTAACTTTTTATTAAGTATTTAAAACTATTATTTTTTTTTTTTGTCCTTTAATTAATTAATTATTACACTATGTGATTTATTTTTATAATTTACTTTATTATTTTTTACTAGTAAACGACGGGTAAGTTCGTTCAAGGATCTTTTTCGCAGATCCTACCGACTGCGCCAGTGACAAATTAAAACGCTGTGTTCTATTTTGGAGTTGATATAAAACTAATTTTACTTTATTTTCCAGTTACTTATTCTACTTAATTCTATTACAAATATAATTTTATGAAATATGATTATAAACATAAATTTATGAAATATGAATTCTTAATTAAACAATAAAAGACAGAATATGAAACCTTTGTTGTATTTATTGTGGTTTGTATTCTTTGTGCCGTCTTAAGGAATGTTAATATGAGATTCGTGTATGTCACTTACACATGTATGAACATTAGTACGTATATATTTTTACTATTTTTCTTTATATAATATTTTTTTTTCGTTTTAGTTGTTCACTTTTATGTTAAATAATTTAAATAACAAAATATATAAATATATAATTTATTTTTAAGCGTCCATTCGCTGTTTGTATTACAAAATCAAATGTGATTAATTAAAAATTCAAATCGTATGCGGAGTCTGTATCACAACAAAGCACAAACCGAACATATAAATTTAAATAAATTAATCTTTTTAAATAAGCAATTTATGATTTCCTTGTGAGGCAAATTTAGATAGTTCAGTCTATATTCTTTGACATGTGCCATGTCTTATTCGACGAAGGGTAGGAAATGACTTCTCGCTCGTAGTATTACTGACGAGCATTGAAACGAAAATTTGAAATATTTTTCTTAGATTTGGGTAGATACCTTCATCACAGTTTAGTAAAGCTTCTACAACGTTATCTGATAGATTTTCAGATATTTTCCATGTTTGTTGCCAATGCAACAGTTTAGGCTCAAGTTTAACACACATTATCAGCTCATCAGCTAGTTGTGGCTTTAAAAGTCTTGTATATGTTTATACTTGATTACACTTTGAGGTAGAACTTTAGGTATGTTTAATACATTTAGGATATCTATTGGGAAAGGTGTTTTGAGATCTTCTAAAATAAATTCAATAAGAGGAATTTAACCTACAACTCGGTAGGAATCTTCAACATTTTGGATGTGATTATTTAGTTCAAATCTTGTGTTTTCGATTGCAACCTCGATTTGAACGCAAATAACTTTAACTTTTTCAAAATCGCTATAAATTGTTCTTCAGCTTTATTTCTTTTCTCTTCCAGGCACATGATTAAAGTCTTGATCCTTTTTGAAGATCTATATCGTGCTTTTGTAAAATAATACTAAGCGGCTGTGTTACAATAAGTATCACACTTAATATGTATATAAGTGCAAATAAATTCAAAAGTACTAAGTGAGTTCCTTAATATAAGGCTTTGATAAAATATATCTTCCTTTCCACTCAGATATTTTTTCCAAAGCTATATGATGTACACTTGTTGCAAAGTATAAATTTGAGTCGTGGCGGTCCACCCATCTTGTGTCGCATAATGTAGAGAGTTTGGCTCCTAAATATTTTGCTAATACTGCGTTTCGCTTAGGATGATTATATTTAAAAAATCTTGTCGTTTCTTTAACAAATTATACAATTTTTTGTATTAATGGCACTTTATTTCTTTTAGAAATTGAGTTGCTTGATATATTGGAATAGCAAGGCGTTTGTTTTGGCATTTGTCTGAAATCAGAGGACACCCATCTGTTCCCACTCCTACACAATTTTTTAGGCCAAGACCAAAATTTGTCAAAGCTTTAAGAACTATTGATCATAGTACCTTCGCATCAGTTGACATATCAACGTCATTATCAATATCCTTTTCCTGGGTGCACAATATGCAATGCATTTACGCAATCTAGCAAATTGAATTCACTTTCGTTCATTTTTCATTCATTCGAGATTTCATCAACAACAAAAACTGTCTGTACCCAGCATTTGTAGCCTCCTAAAATACGTTTACAACAAAGCCAATAAATTCTTCCCTAACAACTTATTGTTGTATGTTGAAATATCTTAAAGATAAGGAAATCTGGCTTTTTCCCGACAAATCCGTGCTTTCGTCAAAAATTATCGAAAAGAGTTTTAATTCATATAACACATATATACATAAATATTGCATATACTAAGGCTTATTAAAAATTCAACCGCACGCATTTTCAACTCAAACGTTTTCTCTTTTGATATACATAGATAGCACCTGCTGGGATTGAATGTAGAATAATAAGTATTTGAATACAGTAAACTAGATGTTTCATTGGAAGTATCTAATAAATAACTATTATGATTAAGAGTTGGATACTTATTGTAAATTTCGTTAGAGATTCAATAAAAAAAACAAAAAAAACTTGCTGGGATTTCCAAAAATTGTGCACATTTAAAAAAAATATTATTATTGGGAATTCTTATATTATCGAAATAAACAAAACACCTGATTTTAATGAATGCGTCTTATTATTGTTTTATATGTAAGTATGTGTATCTTCGACAGCTCATCTTATAAGATAGTTGTTATCAGCAGGGTTTAAAAAACTGCATTCGAAACCAAAAACTGTCGAACAAAAAACAAAAATACGTGTACAACTTTTTGCTTTTTGAGTTGGTTTCACAGCGACTGTTTACATTTAATGAATCAGAAGTAAAAGCAACAATTTTGTTTGGCTAATGACAAGTGGAAAATATGTCAGTTTTTCTACGATTTCTTATAACAACTGTCTCATTTATTATAATATTAATACTAACACTATTTAAGAGTCCACACGTAAGGTAATGCTCTCTGTTGCTGATACAAAAATCTTATATCTTATCCCAGGTGGCGACCCTGTGTTAGACAAAAAAGTCTTAAGTCAAAAAAACGCATGTTGGGTTTTTGACTGGCTTTAATTAAATTTTTTTTCTCTTATGTTTGGTTTAAATCACTTAAGTCTAGCACAACAGCTTTTAATCGTTATCATCTGCTCTTAGGAAAAAAGTCTATGAAATACCCAAATAAATATTTTTCTATTTAACTTAACGAAAAACTACAGTTTCTGACTTACGAGATTTTTGCCAAACGCCAAAAAGATGTCAATTCATATCCGATAAGTAAGGCAATGTTTAATGCTCTGAAATTTCGAAAGAAGAAGAGTTAAAGTACACAGAATTTTTAATTTGTTTAAAGGCCCAGATTTATTTTATAAAAACGAAAAAAGTTGTTCTCACTTGGTAAAAAAAAATTTAATGATTTTGTACACAGAAAAAAATAATTTTCATATTTGAATACGAAAATCGCATATTTGATTACAAAAATTTTTGAATTTTCTGCGATGACGATGTTTGCGGTATTGATAAAAAAGTTTGTATGTGTAGTTGTTAAATTTTTAGTCAACAACCAAGTTTATTGAGTCAATAAAAAAAGTTGTTGCCCAAAATAATTTTTTTCAACAAAATGTTTACTTGATTTGTTAAAATAAATTGTTGAAAATGTTGAATAAATCAAACAAAATGCTAATCGAATCTTTATTTTTTTATTTATTAATGATGATGTCATAAATTTTCAATTTTTATATTTTTATAAAAACACTAAAATTTATTATGCGGGGATAAGTAAGTCCCTATGCGCATTTCACTGGTTGCTAAGGCCAGATCATCAGGAAACCTTTTCCAAAGACTTTGGCAAAACTAAATATATTATTCAAATAAAAATGTAAAACAAATGAGAATTATGAGCTATTTAAAAATGGACAAGAGTTTTTAAAATACTGTATTTACTTTGATTCAAATATTTTTTTTATTGAATATGAAGAAATATTTAATTATTCCATTATTAAATATGTTTTATTGAGTGCTATTTTGCAAAGTGTAAATTTGATTTGAAAATGTCTAGAGATTATATAATGTTCTTTTGACTACAAAGGCAAACACCCATAGAAAGGAAACGTGTTTCCTCATTGAAATCTTTTTTATAAAAATTTGAAATAGGCTTTCAAACGATTCTGTAAATTCTTATTCAAAAGAAATATTTTGTAATAATTTAAAGGTGGCGTTTGTAAATTTACTTCAACTGTAATTTGAATCCAAATTTTAATATTTTTAATCAGGCTACAGTTCATCAAATTTAATTTTTCATTAAATTATTTTTATGAAGAAAGGAATTTTACAACATGAAAATTAACTAAATAATATATAAATCAATTACAATTTTAATTAATTTTCATGTTGTAAAATTCCTTTCTTCATTTTTTTATTTTTTATTTATTATTTAAGGTCTACGGACCTTACAGACTAATTATAAAAAATTTTTCCATAATATACAAAGTAATAATAAAAAAAAAAAGGATTTAGACATCCATTTAATTAATTACACTGATTTAGGTGCATAATAATATAACGTTTAATGACATTAACATTAACAGAAAAGTCAATAAGAAAATAAAAATCATTATAGTGTTTACACAATTTTTTTAGAGGATCATAATTAGCATAATTGGTTTGTAAAACTTGTAGATATATTGGAATGTAGAAACGAGTTGATCGATGAGGTACATTAAAATTTATGTTGCTGAGTAGGAAGTCTGAACAGACTGCACCATTTATTAGGTTGAATAAAAATGAAACGCTAAGCATAGTTCTTCTGCTCTCCAACGTTGGTAATTTTATAAATGCAAGCCTTGTAGTATAAGGAGGAATAATGACGTTAGGATTCCATGTTGAATTACCCAAGCAAAAAAGAAGGAATTGTTTTTGGACTGATTTAATATGTTTTTCAGATAATCCGCACTCGGATCCCAAATAACAGATCCATATTCCAAAATTGGTCTGACTAAAGATGTATATAACCGCTTAGTAATGATTGGTTCAGTAAACTCCTTAGCCCATCGTTTTATAAAAGCTAACATACCTCGAGTTTTGTTTACCATCATATATATGTGTTTCTTGAGATTTAATTTAGGATCTAAAAGTATTCCAAGATCTGAGAATTCCTTAACCATCAAGTTGATGTCCACCCAGTGAAAAGTTAAATAAAGCGTTATCGTTTCTTGAAAAAAACATAATTTTTACATTTGTTTAAATTGAGCTCCATTAAATTAAGCACGCACCATTGAAATAGTTCATCCAAATCATGTTGCAGCAAATTTTTGTCAATGTTATTGTCATAACTATGAAATATCTTCACATCATCAGCATACATTAAGACGTTACAATATTTAATTACGCACGGCAAGTCATTGATGAATAAGGAAAATACAATTGGACCAATATGGCTTCCTTGGGGCACTCCGGAACTTACGTTAATGTTTTTTGATGTAGTGTTATTAAAAACAACATTTTGTTTTCGGTTTGTAAGATATGATTTAATCCAATTTAAGCTCCCTATTGTAAAGCCCATAGCATGAAGCTTTATCAGAAGTAATTTATGATTGACTTTATCAAAAGCTTTACTAAAGTCCGTGTAGATACAATCTGTAAATTTCCTTTTAATAAATCCACGATGTACTATAGTAGTCAGCTGCATGAGATTAGCAATTGGTGAACGACCTTTTCTAAAACCATGTTGACAGGAAGATAGTAGGGACGAGATTTGATGAACGAGATTGTCGGTAACACACTTTTCAAAAAGTTTAGGGATTGCACTTAACTTTGCTATGCTCTATAGTTTGTGACACATGACTTACTGCCAGATTTAAATAGCGGAATAATGAATGAGTCTTTCTACAACTGAGGAAAGTAACCATATTTTAAGGATAAATTAAATATTATGCTTAATGGAGTAGCTATTGCATGTGCGCAATTCTTCAGAACACAACTGGGAACACCATCAGGACCCATGTGGTATGAGGACTTAACAGATATTAAAGTGTCTAAAATCTGGTAGGTGTGGATTGGATAGAAGTGTATCATTTGGTGGCATGCAATTGGATGTGGGTATTCATATAAATCATATTGGAAATCAGAGTAAGTGGTGGAAAAAAAATCAGCAAACAAGTTACTTATTATCTGATCGTCACTAGATTCGTTAGCTCCGTACTTCATTGTTTTTGGGAAGCCACCAGATTTCTTTTTAGAATTAACAAATTTATAAAAAGATTTCTGGTCACAGTTAAAATTTTGTTTCATATTAGATATATAGTTTTTGTACAGCTTTGTGTTTAATAAGTAATATTCAGCACGTGAAATCGCAAATCTGCTATAATCAGACAGCAAGCCGGTTATTTTATATTTTTTAAAGCGTTTATTTTTATGTTTTTAAGTCTGGATGATTCTTTTGTGCACCACGGAGGACCAGATTTTGTACGCATTGCTAATTTGGGAACACATTCATTAAAAAAATTTGATAAAGTTTCATAAAATTTTGCTATCGTGGAATCAAAAGCTGCTGGCGTATAACAAGGAATTGATAGAAGATCGTGCCAATTCGTATTATATAAAAGATGCTTTAAGTCATCGTAGTTACATTTTTTGAAACAGAAAACCTTTTCGTGTTGATTTGTTGAGTAGGAGTTACTTTTAAATGGAACATTAAGGCTGATATCTAGAGTAGGATGAAAGCGGTCCTCGGGTGCAGTAATTGGATCTGCGCGCCGCAAGGAACAATCGGCTGGATCATTTACAAAAACCAGATCTAGTAATTTACCATACGAATTGTAAACTCCATTTACTTGAAAAAGGCATAGATCATATAAGCTATTCAAAAATTCGAACACCCAGTCAGCGGCTTTTATAGGAGTATACATGTAAGAGTCAGGTAAAAATTTCCATGTAACATTTGGTAAGTTAAAATCACCAAAAGCAAGAATGGGGTCACCTGGGGCTGCTAGTGATACTACTGATTTAATCAACGAAGCGTGCTCTGTGTAAATAAGTTGGTTATTATTTTGACTAGGTGGGATGTAGGAACAAGTCATACATATTTTGCTGTTATGGAGTTTTATACGTATGGCAATAAATTCGATGCCTTTAGGAATATTGCAGTTTATTTCTTCAGATGAAAACATGTTAGAAATAGCTATTAGTACACCTCCTCCAATTGTAGCAGTATCTCTATCGAGTCTATAAATATTAAAGTTACTGCAAAAATTTCGTTGTTGAGCATATTTTTATTTAACCAAGTTTCAGTGAATATAATTACGTGGTGGTTAAATGTAAAACTATCTATGTAGAGTTTGGACAATTTGGTGTTTAACCCAAAAACGTTTTGGTAGGTAATGAACAGTTGGTTATCGTAGTCAGTTATCAGTTTTTTGGATTTGATGACAGAATTGAGGGAATCCGGGCAATATTATTTATACTCTGGCTTGCTTTTGGTATATATTCCCTTACCAATGTATTATCGGGCCAGAAACGAGGATCAATTATTTTATTGTATATATCTGATGAAACTGTTATCTTGAAAGACGTAATGCTTCTTGGTTGATAATAAGAAAATTTATGAGTTAAAATTTCATCGCTAGAATTCAGCTTGGTTTTAATAAGTAGTTTAAATCTTCTACAGTCGTTTCAGCAGCAAAACGGGATACAAATTCATGTTTTTTTGGTGGTATAACTCGAAGTTTACGAGGAGCGTTTTCGGTATTGTTTGATATAGGATTGTGTAATTTCGTTACATCAGAAAATGAAAGTTTCTCAGCAGTTTTGTTTTCAGTTATCTTGGAAGTAGACGGGTTAACATCGATATGGTTATTAACAGCATTACCAGAATTAAAAGGCTTTATATTAACGTTATCAGTCTTACTTGCAATTCTAGCTGACTTACGTCTAGGAGACAATTGCGATGGAGAATGTTGTTGCAAGGACGATTGCTGCGAAGGTATTTGTGGAGGATGTTCATAGGTTTCTAGTGATATAAAACGATCAAACAAATTTCCATATTCAGATATACGCTGAGAAAGATTGGACATTTCTTTTTGAAAACCAAGAAAAATGGATTTTCTTTCTTGGAAGAATTTGTAAAAATCCACTCCAACTTTTTTACTTTTCTTGAGGTCAAGTGAGTTTTAGAAACCAACATGACATCAATTTGTTTATTTTTTGACCTCAAGAAATACGTTTAAAATCAATGGTTATATACTATATGATACTAAGGACCCTCGAGATAGAGCTTGTGGAGGCTCTGCCATTTTGATAAAAGCCCGAATCAAACACTACTTAATGTTTGATCATTGTGAAGATTATCTGCAAGCAACGACTATTTGTGTTGAAGAGCTTAATCGAAACTTAGTAATTTCTTCTTTATACTCTCCTAGATTTGCCATATCAGAAAGCCAATATTATAAATATTTTAAATCATTAGGACCCTGTTTCCTCGCCGCTGGCGATTATAACGCTAAACATACCTTCTGGGGGTCACGACTTATAACACCAAAAGGTCGTGTTTTGTTTAACACAAACTCTAAAATGGGTTTAAACGTGTTCGCGAGCGGACAACCAACATATTGGCCTACTGATCAGCAAAAAATTCCAGATGTTATCGACTTTGGAGTGGTTAAAAACATCCCCACAGAAACGATTCATGTTGAAGCTTCCTTAGAATTATCATCCGACCACACACCTACAATTGTTACTATATCGAACCCAAATAGAATTGTATCTCCGTCATGTTACTTAGCGACGTCAGCCACACAAATAAATTGGTTAAAATATACAAAATTTCTCAGTGCCCATTGCACAGAAAATATTCCGCTCAGTACACCGGAGTACGTAGATCGCTCTATTGACAATTTTGACAGTTTTCTGAAACTAGCTGTTCAACATTCCAATTTTGCCCCAAAAAAAAACAAAAACTATTAAAATATATTCTTCAGATGTCGAGCGGCTCTTGACTGAAAAAAGGAGAGTTCGAAGAGAGTGGCAACTGTACAGATCCCCGCAACTTAAGAATTTATTAAAAGAGTACACAAAAAGGCTAAGAAAGTTACTGCAGACTCAGAAAACGGCTTCTCTAGAAAAATATCTTAAGGAACTTGATGCAACTCCACAATCTGACTACTCATTATTGCGTGCAGCTAGAAATCTAAAAAGGCCAGTTATATCTAAGCCACCATTAAGAAACTTGAATGGTAGTTGGGCAAGAAACGATATTGAAAAAGGAAATCTGTTTGTTATTCACTTGAAAAACGTATTTACACCAAATATATCTCACAATATTGCGGTCGAGTTACCACCTGTTGCTGCTAGAGCAGCTATCCCCCTCAGATTTAAGATAAGAGAAATCGAACAGGCTTTTTGTGACTTAAACACTAAGAAGGCACCTGGTATTGATAAAATCAGTAATAAAATGCTTTTAGAGCTACCTCGCACAGCAAAGAAAATTATTCTTTTTTTTTTTAATGCTATTCTGCGCCTTGAATACTATCCTCAAAAATGGAAGGTTTCCTTAGTTACCATGATACCAAAGCCAGGTAAAGATCATACAAAAGTTGAGTCATATAGGCCTATTAGCTTATTATCAAATATGTCAAAGCTGTTTGAGAAATTATTAGTTTCAAAATTAACACCGGTTTTAAGTGAAAATAGATGTATTCCAAACGATCAGTTCGGATTTAGAAGAAAACACAGCACAATCGAACAGACTCATCGAATAGTAAATGTCATAAGAAAAGCATTTGAAGAAAAAAAATATTGCTCAGCACTCTTCATCGATGTTTCGCAAGCTTTTGATAAAGTCTGGCATGAAGGCTTATTACATAAATTGAAGCAAAATTTACCAGCAAACACACACAAGCTGCTAGAAAGCTACTTAGTTGGTCGTCAATTTATTATTAAAGAAGGAAATTTCTTTCCGGGAATCTTGCCCCCATATAACAATCAATAATCAAATAAATCCTCAACATTCGCATGTAAAATATCTCGGTATACATCTGGATCTGCGATTAACGTGGAAATGCCATATAGAGGCAAAATTAACTCAAATGAAACTAAAAGCCATTCAAATTCATTGGCTTATTGGTAGAAACTCTGTCCTTAGTCTCGACTGCAAACTTCTTCTTTACAACTCCATCTTAAAGCCAATCTGGTGCTATGGTATTCAGTAATGGGGCACTGCCTCGGCCTCTAATATAGAAAAAATTCAAAGGCGCCAAAATAAAATTCTTCGAATAATCACAGCTGCCCCTTGGTATGTAAAAAACTCAAATATTCACAAGGATCTCAATGTTCCATTAGTCAAAACTATCATTACGAAATATGCAGTAAAATACTTAAAAAGGCTCGAATTGCATCCGAACCCACTAGCACGAAATATTTTAAATGATAGCGGCCACTCTCGCTTAAGAAGAAGAGACACTGCAGCACTTATCCAATTAGATGAGCGATAAACACCTAGATAAGTGAACAGAACCCGTGATGAAGAAAATTTTTGTCTGGCACTGGCAGGACATAAAATAACGTATTAGGTTAAGATTTGATTAATTATTGTTAGTTCATATTTAATATATGAAGATTCAATAAATAAATAATAAAAAAAAAAACAAAAACTTTTTTACAGTTGTTACAACGCCAGTGCAAACCATCATGCTTTTGAATAGCTTCAGCAGCAAGTGTTGGTATGCCGCTACATTTGAAATGAATTAGACCATGGCACAACCAGAATGACAGCATTCTTTCATCAGGATTAGTGATAGCGCATTTCTTATTTAGGCAGTCCATTATAGTTAGCGTAGTAAAGGTTGGTCAAGCAGGAAAATAAAAATTAAATATGGCAAATTTTGATTTATGTGTTTATTTTTGATATTTTTTGTTTGCTGGGTTATGGATCTATTGTTGATTATTATTTTGTGGCTATTGAGTATTATTATTTGTTGTTTTAAGTTTGCGGTTTTTGTTTTTTGTTTGGCTTGAGTGTTTTTGTTGGATATATTGTTAATTTTTGTATTTTTCACAAATGATATTGTTTTTATTGTTGCTGAAGTTTAAAATTTTAAATTATGAGTTTGCAGTATACTTTTCAAGAGACAAAACACAAGCAGAAAAGAGATAATTTTTGTTTATGCAATTCTCCGAAAATTTGTTTGTATCAAAAATCAAATTGTTCCGTAGCACGTGATGAAGTATGTTATTTCAGCCAGTTATTATTTAATTATAGACAATAGCTTCTTCAGCTTAAATTATAATGACTAAAAAGTTTAAACTTACGAGCTAAAAATATCCAATTTAATTATTGCGTGTGCTGAGGCTTGCGCGAAAAATAATTTAATGAAAAATTAAGTTGGATGAACTTAAGCCTGATTAAAAAAAAATATATATGTATCATCTGTTTACTGCGATTCTCCTTCTAATGTCACAGATCGGAAGTTCTTATTATTCCAATGTTTTTGCACATTGAAAAAAGATAACCAAAAAGTAATTTTGCTATAACTTCCTTAAAAATCCTACAAAATACATAGTTGAAATTTTGCTCATGTGAGCTTTTGAACATGAAAATCTTAAGGTGCTATTAACTACTTTTTGCCACAGAAGATGAATGCAGTTATAAACTTATTTAATTGACCTCAGAAAATTTTTTGTGGCCAAACCAATTAAATTAAATAATTTTTTGCACCGAAGCGTGAGTTTCCAGGATCCCAGGAAATTGAAAAATAATTCCCCCTTTCCCGGGAAATGAAAAAGTCCGGGAAAAGAAAACTCTAGTCACAGCTGACTCAAAATCTAGCTAATTTTCTTTTAAAAGTTTAATATGATTTTTCTACAGAGTGTCCACAGAAAGAGTCAGTATTCACTGGCTCTGCATAAATTTCAACTAGCTCATTTTGAGTTTGTTTCTGGATACAAAATAAAAAAAATTAACGTATTTTTGCTTTTTCAAAGCAAGCACAGAATGATTTTAACCTACTTACACCAAAGAACCAGAGAGATAGAGAATATCACACTACTTGACAAAATTTCAACAAAGTCGTGACCAAATGAATCGGATAGCTATGAATCCGAATATTTTTTTTCTTTTCATTATTTATTTATTGAATCTTCGTATATGAGGGGTATAGAAACAAACACTGCAATCTCCACATTTATAGTTTTCGTAATAAATAGTAAAACCACTAGCTCAAAGTATATTCATATTTATGTATTGTATGTTATGCTATTCAGTCAATAGGAATATGATGAAGATATGACGCAAATTTCAACCAATCGATATAGCGGTTTGCTGGCAATTATAATAATAAAATTGGAGATAGCTGTGTTTTTTGTAATCAAATCTAGTCAGCTGCCAGTGGCAGACAAAAAATTCTCATCACGGGTTCTGTTTACTTATATAGGTATTTATCGCTCATCTAATTGGATAAGTGCTTCAGTGTCTCTTCTTCTTAAGCGAGTGTGGCCGCCATGATTTAATATATTTCGAGCTAGTGGATTTGGGTGTTGTGAATATATTTTAATATTTTTTGTTTTTTGGGCCAGTACTGGAATGTTGAACAGCTAGCTTTAGATAACTGTCAGAATTTACAATAGAGCGATCCACATTCTCCGGTGTACTAAGCGGAATATTTTCTTTTGTTGTTTATGTTGAGCCAACTTATAAAAATCTGGCTGATGTATGTACCACCTTAAAATGTTGGTCCTTAAGTATACCGATTACCGAGAATTACTTTCTGAGTCGATCTAACGATGTCCGTCCGGCTGGCTGTCCATGCAACCTTGTGCGCAAAACACAGGTCGCAATTTTGAGGATAATTTAATGAAATTCGGTACATAGGTTCGAATTGGCACAAGAGCAATTGGCCCATAATTTCATATAGCTTCTTTTTGGAATAGGGTCTTTGTGCCCACTATCAAACCAATTTTAATGAAATTTAAAACATATGTATATAGATCAATATTTATATGGACACGTCAGTTCTCCTGCATATCTCTTTTTAACAGACGGATAGAGCGGTTTCTTTACACTTTATTATTCGTTGTTATTGATTTATGCAAAATTCTAAACGAAAAAGGGGTAATTATTGGACCCCTTTGCAAGCCCTTGACGATGATGATGGCGATAATGACGATGCTGTGGAGCAGGGCGCGTCTGGAGGTGGGACTATCTCACCTTAGGTTTATATTCCTCCAAACAAAGTGTTGGCTCAAACAGGTGATTTCATACACAAGTTTTTGTCAAAGAAAGGTATTTCTAGTTACCGTTTAAAGAGAATTTCTATTGGATCACAGATATTTTGTGAAAGTATGCTTACATATGAAGCCGTAACAACTCTATTAAAAATAGAAAACTGTCAATTTTTTACGCACGAAGCAAAAAGTGATCGATCATTCAAAGTAATTTTATTTGGTCTTGAAAATAAATCTGAAGTAGAGCTTAAAAATGAATTAATTGCAAGAGGCTTAAAATGCACTGAAGTTAAACGTGTTGATAAAAAATTGCATAATTACATTGATACTATATATGTGGTACATTTTGTGAATGGCTCTGTTAAGCTTAATGAACTTAAATCAAACCACAAATGTCTCTTTCGTACAATGATAAGATGGGAGTACCAAAGAAAAATAGGGTTGTACAATGTTATAACTGCCAAATGCTTGGACATGGTGAGAAAGGCTGCAATGTAAAAACAAAATGTGCGTATTGTGCTGGAAAGCACAAAACAAGTGATTGTGATACTCAAAATATTCCAAAATGTGCCAACTGCGGTGGAAGGCAGAACTCATTTGATCTCAATTGTGCTAATATAGAATTATACTTACAACTAAGAGACAAATTGAAAAATAAAAATTTTAATAAATTTAGTTCTCCACGGTTTATTGAGATCAATACAAATGATCGGTCTCAATTCCCAAGTTTTCCAAAATACCAAGTACACAGTAATGTTCATGGCAATTACAACAATAATAGAACAGTTATAAAAGATTATGAATTGCCTAGTAAGAACACTCAATGTAATAATTTATTCTCTGAGCCAGAGGTAACTCAACTAACGTTAGAGATGATTTCGAAGTTAAGAGATTGTAAGTCTAAAGCTACGGTCACACTTGTCAAATATTTGAGGGAAAAAACGGGACCAACAAGCAAACTAAATAATCATTTCCTTTAATTTAAATATTTATTTTGATTATAATGCCACATCTTGCAAAAAAAGTTTTTTGCTATGTCAAGTAGTATAATTAGTTTATTTTTTCATTTCAAGAAAATATTTAATCTCACTAAATATTAGCAAAAGTAGTGGTTACGCTTATTTGGTCAAATATTTAATAAGTGTGACCATAGCTTAAGGAAGAGCAATTAAATATTTATATTCTTATATTACAAAATAATGAATAATGGCTTAAAAATAATATTTTGGAATGCAATAAGCATTTGTGGTAAAATTATTGAGTTCTTTAATTTTTTAGTTACTAATAGTATTGATATATGAAACATGGTTGTATAATAAATCAAATTTTACATGTCCACTATTTAATATTGTTCGTCTTGATCGCCAAAACGGCAGGGGCGGGGGAGTTGCAATTGTTTTCAGAAAAACTATTAGTTTTCGACAGATGCAGAATTTAAGGACAAAGGATATAGAGAATGTGGCAATTGAGATAAATTTGGAAGGGGGCAATAGTTTAAAATTGTACTCCGTTTATTTTCCTGGTGGTCGCAACAGCCGGGAACTAGTATCTGGTTATAAAAATGACTTGAGAAAATTTCTTAGCATGCAGGGCAAATTTGTAATATGTGGCGATCTGAATAGTAAACACCGTTACTGGGGATGCCCAAGGGCAAATTCACCTTATAATTCACCTTTGTGGATTGTCAATAAAAAGTCTGATAATTCCAATCGGGAAAAATGGCGTATAGTCATCGATTATAAGGGCTTAAATAGCGTTACAATAGACGATAAACTCCCGATACCCGATATAAGTTCAATGTTTTATAAGTTGGGTCGAGCTCAATACTTTTCTGTTATTGACTTAGCAAAGGGCTTTCATCAAATTTTAATGGATGAAAGAGATATAGAAAAAACTGCTTTCTCTACACCTTTTGGTCATTATGAGTACATCAGAATGCCACGTTTCAGAGGATGATGAACTTTGTTTTGAGAGAGTACATGAATAAAAAATGCATTATCTACATGGATGACATATCAGTGTTTTCAACTTCAGTTGACGAACATTTCGATTGTTTAAACAAGATTGCAAATTGACCGAGTACGTTCTTAAAGTACAACTTGATAAGCGCACATTAATAACTCAGCAGGCAGAATTTTTGGGGCATATCATAACTACTGATGGCATTAAGCCAAACCCCGACAAGATTAGGGCAATAAATGAGGTAACTCTACCCAGGGCAGTAAAACAGATTAAGTCATTTCTGGGATTAACCGGCTACTACCGGAAATTTATTAAGAATTATTCTTTTATAGCATCACCTATAATAAAATATTTAAAGAAAGATACAAAAATTGACCAAACCAATCTGAAATATATTGAAGCATTTGAGAAACTCAAAAGCTTAATAACGTCTTATCCTGTTTTAGCATATCCTGACTTTAACAAAAAATTTATTGTGACTACAGACGCCAGTAATAATGCGTTAGGTGCAGAACTTAGTAGTCTTGGGCTTAATCGTTCATTTAAGTGACCGGTCATTATCGTTCAATCCAAAACAATGAACTAGTTCGTTCATTTCGTTCACTCGTTCATTTCAGGTCACTTGGTTTGTTGGGTCAGTTGATCTTTTGTGTCAGTTAATCTTTTGTTTTTTTTTTTTTTCATTATTTATTTATTAAATCTTCATATATTAAATATGAACTAATAATAATTAATCAAATCTTATTCTAATACTAATTTCTTCATCACGGGTTTTGTTCACATATGTAGGTGTTTATCGCTCATCTAATTGGATAAGTACTGCAGTGTCTCTTCTTCTTAAGCAAGAGTGGCCGCTATCATTTAAAATATTTCGAGCAAGTGGGTTCGGATGCAATTCGAGCCTTTTTAAGTATTTTACTGCATATTTCGTAATCATAGTTTTAACTAATGAAACATTAAGATCCTTGTGAATATTTGAGTTTTTAACATACCAAATTGCAGCTGTGATTATTCGAAGTAGTTTATTTTGGCGCCTTTGAATTTTTTCGATATTAGAGGCCGAGGCAGTGCCCCGTAACTGAATACCATAGCACCAGATTGGCTTTAAGATGGAGTTGTAAAGTAGAAGTTTGCAGTCGAGATTAAGGACAGAGTTTCTTCCAATAAGCCGATGAATTTGGATGGTTTTTAGTTTCATTTGAATTAATTTTGCCTCTACATGGCTTTTCCACGTTAAACGGCGATCTTTTTTTTTTTTTTTTTTTTTTTTTATTTTTTTAATTTCCTAATCCAATCCCGCGAAGCTATATGCTTGTCTGCAGGAAAGAGACCAGAGTCTCAGGCGGGAATCGAACCCGCAACCCCAGTTTGATAGACTAGCGCGCTACCAGCTAGCCTACCGGGGCACTCAAATGTATACCGAGATATTTAACATCCGAATTTGGAGGTATTATATGATTATTGATTTTAATAGGGGAGCATGATTCCCGACGCAAGGTGAATGTTATATGTACGCATTTTTGTTCATTGACCTTTATCCTCCATTGTTTTAACCAAATTTCTAGTTGAAATATATTATCCTGTAAGTAACGTGATGCTTCATGAGGGTTTTCGTGCACGCTTAGAAAGGCTGTGACATCCGCAAATGTTGAAGTTTTTATGTAATTGTTTGTTGGCATGTCCGAAGTATAAATTAAGGCTAATAGACTCCAGCCCCAACTGGCTTTCCTTCTTTAATAATAAATTGACGACTGACTAATTAGCTTTCTAATAGCTTGAGTGTGTTTGCTGGTATATTTTGTTTCAATTTATGTAATAAGCCCTCATGCCAGACTTTATCAAAAGCTTGAGAAACATCAATGAAGAGAGCGGAACAATATTTTCTTTCTTCAAAGGCTTTTCTTATTGTGTTTACTATACGATGGGTTTGTTCAATTGTGCTGTGTTCTCTTCTAAAGCCGAATTGGTGGTAAGGAATACATCTGTTTTTATTTAGAATTGGGGTTCATTTTGACGCTAACAGCTTTTCAAACAGCTTTGATATATTTGAAAGTAAGCTTATAGGCCTATATGACTCAACTTTTGTGTGATCCTTTCCCGGTTTAGGTATCATGTTGACTAAGGAAACCTTCCACTTTTGAGGATAGTATTCAAGTCGTAAAATAGCATTAAAAATTAAAAGAATAATTCTCCTTGCTATGCTGGGTAGCTCCAAAAGCATTTTGTTGCTGATCTTATCAAAACCAGGAGCCTTCTTGGGGCTTAGAGACAACTGGCCTTTTGAGATTTCTAGCTGCACGCCATAGTGAGTAGTCTGATTGTGGAGTTGCATCAAGTTCCTTAAGATATTTTTCCAGAGAAGCCGTTTTCTGAGTCTGCAGTAACTTTCTCAGCCTTTTTGTACAGTCTTTTAGTAAGTTGTTAATTTGAGGAGATCTGTGCAATTGCCACTCTCTTCGAGCCCTCCTTTTTTCAGACAAGAGGCGCTCGACATCTGTGGAATATATTTTAATATTTTTTTTTTTTTTTGGGGTCAATACTGGAATGTTGAACAGCTAGTTTCAGAAAACTGTCAAAATTGGCAACAGAGCGATCTACATACTCCGGTGTACTAAGCGGAATATTTTCTGTGCAATGGGTGCTGAGGTATTTTCTATATTTTAACCAGTTAATTTGCGTAGCTGTAGTCGCTAAGTGACCAGTCGGAGATACAATTCTATTGGGGTTCATTATAGTAACAATTGTAGGTGTATGGTCAGAAGATAATTCTAAGGAAGCTTTAACATGAATCGTTTCTATGGGGATGTTTTTAACCACGCCAAAATCGATGACATCTGGAATTTTTTGCGGATCAGCATGCCAATATGTTGGTTGTCCGCTTGCGACAACATTTAAATTCATTTTAGAGATTGTAGTAAACAAAACACGACCCTTTGGTGTTATTAGTCGTGACCCCCAGAAGGTATGCTTAGCGTTATAATCGCCAGCAGCTAGGAAACAGGACCCTAATGACTTATAATATTTGCTTTCTGATATTGCAAATCTAGGTGGTGAATATAAGGATGAAAATACTGTTTCGATTAGCTCTTCAACAAAATGTTCGTTGCTTGGAGATAATCTTCACGATGACCACACATTGGGTAGTGTTTAATTCGGTTTTTTATTAAAATGGCAGAACCTCCACAAGCTCTATCTCGAGGGTCCTTGGTATCATATAGTATATAACCATTGATTTTAAACGTATTTCTTGAGGTCAAATGAGTTTCAGAAACCATCATGACATCAATTTGTTTATTTTTAAGAAAGTATTCTAGTTCATTTTTATGTTGGCGAATGCCGTTTGCGTTCCAAAAACAAATTTTTAAACAGTTCATGGCTTGTTAAGTACAGCTTGCAATAACATCGATTGCATTCTAAGAATTTCCTGCATCATTTTACCCATTGTCATTGTAAAACTATTTACTGTTTGCACTAATGTTTCCATTATTTTTTCTAGACGACTTAAATTAGAAACTGGAGTTTCATCATTACTTGACGAAGCACCTTGCATTGGCACATGATTTGACTTTAGGACGTTTGCATAAGAGGTTCTGTTATTACTAGGCTGCGGAGCCTGAATGTTATTAGTGTTTAACTGATTTGGTACCTGCTTTTGAGGGGGATTAGTTTTTGGTATTAGTTAGTTTGGTTTTATTAGTTTTGCTTGACGATAGTTTATACAGGGCACACAGTTGCTACATATTTTTACGTTGGTGTCGGTTTAAGACTTATCGCAAAGAACTGTACCATGTAATTCACCACATACTACACAAACAGGGGGTAAGTAGCAGTATGCCTTAGTATGGCCAAATTCTTGGCAGTTCAGACATTGAACGAGACCACCTCTTTTTTGCGGCTCCTCTATAGTTATTTCTGTACAAAATATATTTTAAATTATAGATGGGATACGTTTCATTTTTTTAAGCTTAACGTCGCCGGGCTCTCTCTATTTTTAATATTTACAACATGTTTTATTTTGAAGCCTTTTTCTTCTAGGAATGTTTTTATTTCATCTGGGTCCACACATGAGTCAATTCCCTTTATCAGTATCTGAAGACCTTTACTGCTCTTCAATTGGTATGTTAAAAGCTTTTTTTAATGCTTCAAATTTATTAATTATTTTGCGATAATCGTTCTCATGATTTTCTTGTATTTTTGTTTCGTTTATACTACCACGCTTGATTGTAGCTACGTAAAACGAATTTTCACCTATGACAAAAATCAAACTCTATATAAGCCCATTTGAATTTTGCTCCCTAAGATATATCGGGGGAGGCTTGGACGATTTTATCACGTTTGGTGCTTCCGAGGATTCATCCTCCAGAATTGCAAAACGACTTTGAGAGTTTATTTTATCAAAAGATGGTACTTTTGAGACCGAAGCAACTGCTGCAGAGGAAGGGTTACGACCCCGTTTAAGCACTGTTATGTACCTGTCCATACCAACTTGTACTTAAGGCTTTTGACCACTTTTTACTTGAGATGTTTGCATTGCATCTGTGTTAGAGTTCATGGTACCATTTGTTACTAAGATTGTGTTTGCATATATATATTTTGTGGCATATATATATTTTTACTATTTATCTTTATTTAATTTTTCGTGTTAATTGTTCACTTTTATGTTAAATAATTTAAATAAAAAATATCATTTATTTTCTAGCGTCCATTCGCTTAATATTTATATTCCAAAATATAATTTAATTAATTTAAATCGTATGCGAAGTTGAAAATACACGTCCGTTTCAGAACAAAGCACAAACTGCGATCGTTTGTGGTTTTCAATCATTCATTCAAAATTGATCGGCAATGTGTTAAAAGAAACAAGTATAGCATACTTGTGTGATGTTACACGAAGCTTATGGTAACTTTATTTAAAAAGAAAGAACAAAATGTTTTGCGAGGGCTTATTCACAGTAAGAAGTTGTGATAAGTCCGAAGTTTTTCTATATATGTCGTTACCTATCTACAGCAAATGTTGAGCGCAATTTTTCAAAATTTTAAACAAAAATATTGTAAGAAAATCACTTAATATTTAATATGTATGTGGTATTTTAAGAACTAAAGACTTTTAAAAATAAACAAGAAATAAAAATAACAGCGATTGCACAAACTTTAAGCTATTAAAAGGATATTAAAAAACAATGAACAAATAGCAGATGTAATTATTATTATTCATATGTGTTATTTTTTCAAAAGATATGAAACATGAATTTTATTTTTTGTTTTTATTTTATAAAAAGTAGAAGTAAAAAACCTTTATAAAAAAAATTACTTAAAAACTTTTACTGCCTGTTTTTAGAACTTATAACGTCATTCATCAATTTATATGATTTAAAAGCATGGGGCTTGTCAATACACAATTTTTTTAAATATGAAAGCTTGTCGAGAGATTTCAGTACTCGTATTTACTTCGTTTGAAAATTTTAATGGTTAAAACCAATCACATCCCCTGTCAATTTCACCAAGTTCAGTTATAATTAACTATCAACTATAACTATCAAAAACATATTGTCAACTGGATGTTGAAGTAAAAGTTAGCCATAACTGAACTTGGTGAAACTGGCCGCAAGTTATTTAATTTACTTGTTTTTCAACGCAGGTAAAACTCGCGACAAGCTTTAAATCATATAGATTGTATAACGACGTTATAAGTTGATAGTAAAAGTTCTTAAGTAAAATTATATTTTTTTCTTTTTAGAGCATTTAAACAAAAGATTGTTTTTTAAATATTTTTTTACTTTTAATTTATTCCAAAACTCCCATGCGTATTTTCAGTAAGTCCTTTCAGTTGATATCCATATTAAGGGCAAGCATTAAAAACTTAGTCCGTCGTATTGGATTTAGAGATTTAGTAACTTAATTTTTCGACTTATTCTCAGCAAGCCCTCCCATTTGATACTCATATTGTAGGAATGCATTAAAAATAATAAGTCCGCCATCTTGGGTGTTTTACCATGTTGGATTTAGAATAACTTTACACAGTTACCCATGCGTTGTCATCCAAACTGAACGTGTTTACATAACGTCAGCTATATCGGTTCTAGGTATCTGCTTTAAAATTGTGTTGCAAGATTTCACCCAGAAACATACATGGCAAGTTAAATAAAAGTTTTAAAATTCATATGTAGTTTCTTATAAACTAATTTTTTTATTAAAAATGGGTCTTCCATACTAATTTCGTGGTCTTAAACTTGACTAAGCTTTAATAAATAAAGCTGCCGAATATTGAGTTGGGATATTCATTTACAGGTCTTATTTAAAAAAATAAGATTTATTTTGACCTTTTTGTAAAATTGATTATCCAAAATTGCCAAAGCCTTTTTTGCGTTTTCGACAATATAAAATATATTTTAAAAATATTTTCTATATATCCTAAAATTGCTAAAATTTGCCAAAAATGGGAAAAAATCGCCATGATAGATGTTTTGTTTAATTAAAGTAAAATAATTGGTAAAAAAAGGGACACTAGTCTAATTAAAGCAGCAAAACGTTTTAACGTGCTTAATGTTTTCTTTTTTCCCTAAAATAATTTATAAATTTTCACAATTTCATTATTAATATGTTTAAAATAATCATCTGATAATAATTTAATTTTGAATACTTTAAAAAAATATAAATTTGTTTGTTGGGTTTTTCTTAATCATCTGTCATCTTATCCATCTCAAATGTAATAACACTTTGCTTAAAACCGTTTAAAAACCCAAGTGTGAACATAGCATTATCAAATAGCCAACAAAATCGCCATATATTTTATAAGCCGCCAAAAAATCGCCATGTCGCCAAATTGAAAATTAGGTCGCAAAGAAACTTGACAGCCCTGATCGTTTTATAAAAATGAGAAAATGAAATAAGTATATTATACTGGCATCGCAGATACACCACAATAGTATTGTTGTTTCTTTTCAACCAGTTGTTTGGTAAACAAGTGACCGACTGACAAAAAAGACCCAAGTGAATCATTGAAGGAAATTGAACGTTGAAACTGAACGGCCGTTCGTGTTCATCTGACTGATCCGTTTACTGACTGATCCGTTCAATTGAACTAGTTCGTTCATGACCGACACAACTCTAGTACTTAGCCAAGAAAGTAGACCTGTTTGCTACGCAAGTCGTACATTGAACCATGAAAGGAATTACTCAACCATAGAAAAAGAACTTTATGCCATTGTGTGGTCTTAAAAATACACTAGTCGGCATAAGTATTTTGACGAAATAAAAATCGTGCATTATAACGTTTAATATTTAAGCGGCTTGTTAAAAATTTTTATTTATTTTTTCCATTTTTTTTATAACTTATATTTACAAACTTAAAAATAAGCAAATAAATATTTTTTCATAAAAACTTAAAAAGATGTAAATTAATTTGTAATTTTGTGTGTTGGCTTAAGTATTTTGACAAGAATGCAATACCAAGGTAACAGTGTTTAAACTTAACCAAAGAAAATAAAATATGAAGAAGTTAGTAAAATATATATCCTCCTTTGGCTTCAATAACTTTTTGAAGGCGTCTTGGTACTGAATCCACTAAATTTTTAAGAATCTCTGGAGATATCTCTTCCCATAGGGAAGTGACCAAAGAAATGGTATCCTCTCTGGTTTTATTTAACGAAAATGTTCTTTTGCGTTTCAAAGGAGACCAGACGTTTTCTATAATATTTAAATCTGGACTTTGAGGTGGCCAGTCTAATGTATTAACACCAACATCCTTCAAAAACTTAGTAATCATCCGGGCTTTGTGGCACGGGGCATTATCCTGTTGCAGGATAAATGATTCCCCAATAAGCTTTTCACCAGAAGGAAAGGCATTTTCATTAAGCGTAATCAAATATTGGTTTTGGTTCATCGAGCCGGTGACAGGAACCAAGTCACCCAGCCCATTATACGCAACACATCCCCAGAACATGACAGAGCCTCCACCATGGCTCACTTTTTGACAAGCTGGTCGTTTCTTTTGACGTACTACCTTTTGACGTTTCTTTTGACGTACTACCTTTGGCAATCTTACAAAAAATGTGTTTTTGGATGAGTTATACTCAAAGGAGCTTTCATCTGTCCATAGAACGCTTCTCCAGAACTCCTTTGGCTTGTGCAGATGTTCCTTTGCTAAGGCCAGTCTTTTAAGCTTGTTTGACTTTGTTATGTACGGCACATCCTTAGCTTTAATTGTCTTAATATCTGCTTCCTTTAAACGTCGTCTAACGGTGCGCTCACTGATTGGGTTCTTGGCCGTCAAATTCCATTGATCTGCAGCAGATTGATGCTTCAGAAAACAATTTTTTTTAAATTCTCGTAGAAGGCCTCGGTCTTCAGTGTGCGTTGTTTTACGTTTTGCCCCTGATCTCGTTAAGTTTTTTACGTCGTTAAACTTTTTAAACTTATTAATTTGACAGTGCACAGTTTGACGCGACACATTGAACTCTTTTGCAATGTCTTTTACTGCCGTTCCAGCGTTAAACTTTGCTACTATCGAAGATCTTGTAACCAAACTCAACTCTGCCGTTTTACCCATGGTTTTTAACGCCTTTTAATAAATTTTTATTTTTAATAAAACTTAAATACAAAAGTTGTTCTGCTTTAACGTGATCAAAAATGCAAACAAAAAGCCACAAAGACACCGTCAAAATACTTATGCCAAGCAAAAATTTGTTGTCTCCATACGTTATCATCAGCAGAAAGAGAATGCAAAAGGAAACAATAATAAAATTTCGCATGGAAAGAGCTAAAACTAGAATCTTTGTTTTGTGCATCAATTTCGCACCGTTATTTGACGACACTAAGCTAAGCTAGGTTCAACAGTCAGAAAAATGTTTAGTCAAAATACTTATGCCGACTAGTGTATTTTAGAAGATATGTATACAGTACCATTAAAATGGCTTTATACAATGAAGGAGCCAAACGCAAAAATGTCTAGATGGAGAATTCAGTTAAGCGAATATGATTTTGATATCGATTTCGTAAAAGGAAAAAATAATAGAGTAGCAGATTTCTTGAGCCGAATTGAACAGAAAGACAAATCAGAGGAGAAACAGGTTTTTGAATAGTGACGAGGAGGTTAGAACGGTGCATAGTGGTGAAGAAGACTTCAAAGATCACTTTAAGATTAGCGAAGGAATAGTTAACAAATATAACCCAGGTACGTATAATAAAAACAAAAGAAAGAACCGTAGAAAGGTTATTTGGGAAGTATTTGATTTTGTATGTAGATGAATCTGACTTGTCGAATGAAAGTCATTTAGAAAATCTCTTTAAAGAAAATATATTTAATGGTTCTATAGGGATATATTGCGAAAATAGAAACCAATGGATTTTATAAATAGATTCTTAAACTTTAAAGAAATTTCCGATAGAATGGATAAAAGAAAAAGACATGTAATAAAAGAAATAAATAAGGGAAGAAAACCAGTACCCGATATAGATAAAGAAAAAATGTATATGAAAAATCCGAAAGCGGAAAGACAGAAAACTGACAAAAGATATACAAAATATAATCGAAGTAATCCTAACAAGATTGATGTTGCACGAATAAAGCGACCATTAAAATCTTTTCCATAAATTCCAGGTAATTTTGACGATGATGCTTATTGTGGTAATGTCGACGATTGGCAAAGCCGAAATAATAATAAATAAGATAGAAACTGAGGCAGGATATATGATAGTGAAAAGTCAGTCCGTAACCCTAATCCAAGGTTATTCAAAGCTTATACATGTAATTGACTTGAAGGAGATAGAAGATACAGTCAGGAAAATCAGAGCTAGCATTTCAGGTAGCATGAAGGTGAAGCAGGGATGGATGACTTCGAACAAAAAAGAGATATTGAAGAGTTGGTACATTCATGGTTGACGATAGAAAAGCATGGCAACAGAGAAAGAAGAGCGTTGATCGACGCGGAAGGAAGACTTATTAAATGGGTATTTGGAAATTTGGACGACCAAGATAAACAAGATATTGATAACCACTTTAAAACGGTAGATTTCAACCAACATAATATTATAAACAATATGAATAAACAAATAGCAATAAATAATGATATACAGAAATATATGTTAAACGTTAAACTGATTTTGGAATCCAACAAAGAATTGTTTAATGAAACACACAGCAAAGAATTAGAAAACAAATTATAACTTGTAAAGTATAACCATTTAACTTTGTTAATAAACAAGATAAAATTGAAAGAATTCATAATAACATAATGAGTTCCAAGCACCAAATAATGAATAGATTTTTTTTCCTAATAAAGAAATTGATTTTTACCAAATTAATAGTGATAAGTTAAGTTATATTAAATGTTCTTTGGGAAAACTGTCAAAGGATGTTTAATTGTTTGTAATATCAATTCCAATATTTTTGAAAAATGACGAAAACACAATATTTGTTGTACCAATACCAAACATAGCTTTTATGTAGATTAATCTAAATTTTTCTAGAGTTGTAAGCATAAAAAATGAAATATTTTACTTAAATTCTGAAAAAGATATAAATAATTTGGAAAAAAATAATAAATGTATTAAAAATATTATAAATGATTCATATGATGAATGTACAAAAAGAAATTTTACTCAGGAATTGATACAAGAATTGGATTTTGGAAACCTTTTATTAATAAATATGTATTCCACCTTGAAAAGTACTTGTAAGAATATGAATATAAACTCACTGGAAACTACTTAATAAATTTTCAAAATTGTGAAATAGAAATAAATGAATATAAAATCAAAAGATTGAAAGTAAAATGGATATAATTATTCCTTATCAACAAAAGTTAGTAATGTTACTGAATTAATGAAAATTCCCAAGTTTGACAACTTAGAGGAAATTAAAGCAATTATATATGAAGATTATAATGCGTATCATACTTATATACTTTACTCATTACTTTAATGTGTTGCTTGTGTTTTGGTGGCTTTGAGGTTCAGAAAGGTTTTACTTCGAAGAGACCCGAATCATAAGGAGGGGCGAGTCATATATGACTGTGACTTACCCGTCACCGAAGAGACTGGCAATAGTATAAACATTTGGCCATCCACTTAATGTTATGCTTAGTTTGCTAATTTTGACCACACAACGAGATTCGTTGTTTTGTGGATAACAAAGTTTATTAAAATTTGTAACCTAAACCGTTTTCTGAGATTCAGCATAAAATGAATCTCAGAACTAAGAACCAAACAAAGAAATAAAACGGACATACAAATATTTGTTTATATTTAGTTATTTGTTTATATTTAAGATAGATTTAATTTAAGCATAACTTATGGTTTGTAAAAAATAAAGAATCAGATTTGTACAAAACCTCAAGCTCGTTGGATGTACCAACGGAATTATTAAATTATTAAAAGAAAATAATAATAAAACTCACACACACACACACACAACCGATCAATAGTTACTTAGACCTTTATTCCGTGGTAGTGAAACAGACCAGAGTCTCTGGTGATAATCAAATCTACAACCCTTATGCTAATAGACTAGCTCACTACCCACAAACCTACCGAGGCATGTATACAAAAGGTCACTAGAAAGCCGATGCAGCATAATAATAGTAGATAAGGCTACTATCCTAAACACACACAAGAAAAAAACTAAAAAGCTAAAAATAATTATTCCACGATCAGGGGCCTAATTCTGACAGTCGTGATCGAGAATCAGGCCCCAGTTCTAGATATCTTCCCCCATTTGTCGATCGCATAAACATACATATGACTAGAAAAATTCTAAGTAAATCGTCAATAAGATTACGTATAAGCAACAAAATTATCATATCTCACAAAATGTTTAAGATCATAAATAAATAATTTAAAAGGTTTTTTAATTCCTGCTTAATTCCCAATTTGTATTCTTGATAAAAACACTGAAATTTATTGTTGATGGAATAAGCTATTCTTATGCGCATTTCACTGGTTGATTAGGCCAGATCAACAGGAAACTTCATCCATAAAGATCTTAGAAAAACTAAAGATATTAAACCAAATAAAACTGTTAAGCGTATAAGAATCATAAGCAACAGTTCTACTTGTAACAATATCAAAGTTTAAACAAAAACATTAACAATAAACAGTGAGTATATCTCTCCTTACATTCCCCACTACAATTGATTGGAATTCTTCCAATATTAATTGTAGTTGTAAGTAGGTTAAGAAAAAAAGAAAAGGCAAAAAACAACTTGCAAAAGCATGTTGCCAGTTTAGTTTTTTTAGGTCGTGCACTTGCCAGTTTATTATCAAAAGTAATTTTTGGAAACACAAAATTTTAATTTAAAAGATTTTGTTATTCGTGCTTAATTCCCAATTTTTATTCTTGATAAAAGCACTCAAATTTATTGTTGATGGGATAAGCTATTCCTATTACTTTTTATGATCCTAAATAAATATCCAAGACGGACACGTACACGAAGAAATTTCGCACCTTCTCCTAAATAAACAACTTGTAAATCGTCAATACGAATACGCACAAGTAAAATTATCATCCCTCACAAAATTTTTCAAATCCTAAATAAATATTCAAGACGGACGGAGAAATAAAAACTTTTTTTCTTATACAATTATAATTACTTAATCAAATCCAGGGATTGATCATATTTTGTAGGGAGTTAATTACAAGATATTTATACCACTTCTTAATAGAAAATATCACATACTCCCATCCAGGCATGCTCCCAAATTTGTAAAACTAAAATGTGTTTTGCTTTTATTTGTATTTGTATTTTGTATTTATTAATTTGAATTAATTTGAAGATACAATATCTTATAAATTACAGTATTAGAATCAGACAAGTTAAACAGAACATTGCGAATAAATAACTTAATTCTACTTAAAACTAAATTATATTACAAATTTGAGAATCAAAAGGCTTTGAACAATATTAAAATCATAAAAAACAAAAAATAAGCATTTAATAATAATTAAGACAAAAAAAATTAAAACAAAAAAAATTACGAAAAATGTTTAAACAACAATTCCATAAAATGTATTGCGTTGCTTGTGCGTTGAGTATCCCTATGTAGTCGGTTCCAGAGACGAATGGTAAAAATAAAAAAATGACGCTCAGAAGCATGGTCGCGGTGACGGATTTGTATAATGTAGTTTCCTCTATTCGACCTTGCAAACTGTAAACGTTCAAAAAGATAATTTGGTTCTTTCGTCATAACAATCTTGTGAAAAAGTATAAGATTTTTGAATTTAAGGTAATTACTAAAGGGAATTTTTAATACACGACAAGAGAACAGGGACACACGATCAAATTTTCCAAGGCTAAAAATGTAACGTATAATGTTATTGAAAGTCGTGCAGAGTTTACTGTTATCCTTCGTGTCACATTTAGTAAAGAGCTCGGAAGCGTATAATAGAGTCGGTAATAAATACGTTTTTGCCAGAAGTAATCTTACTCTTGGCGGAGTGAAATATTGTGTGGCCCAAAGACTTCGTATCATACCATAAATTCTGCCGCAAGATTGGTTAATATCATTGGTCCCGGTAAGATTTCTGTTAAATGTAACACCAAGGCTTTTCACTGTATCAACTACATCAATTTGTTCTCCGCCAAGAAAAATATTTATATCATCCTCTATTACCACCGAATTTTTCGATATAATTATGCACTTCGATTTCATCGGATTAAGCCTCAAACCATTTGCCGAGGCCCAAGTAATTATTTTTCCTAGGTCATAGTTTAATTCTTGAACTTTAGAGGCAATAGTATCCTTAGAACTACTGAGATACAACTGTACATCATCAGCATACATTTGAATCTTAGAAAAGTTTATCAGTAGTGGAAAATCATTTGCATATAAGGAGTATAGCAGGACCAAGAATGGAACCCTGTGAAATACCCCTTGAGACCAGTAATGGTTGCGAAACAGGTCCATCATTGGCAACAGATTGAAATTTATTAGACAAGTAGGACGACATTAATTTAACAGAGGGCGAATAAAAGTTAAAAAATTTAGCTAGCTTAAGGCAAAAAACTGAATGGTGCACTGTGTTAAAAGCTTTTGAGTGGTCTAGTAAGACCAGAAACGATATCTTCCCACTATCTAGTTTGCCTCGAATATCTTCTACTACGTCTGTTAAGGGTTTGACACAGCCACGTTGGGGCCTAAATCCAGATTGACGATTAGTCAGAAGGTTGTTTTCATTAACAAACTGATAAATTTGTTTATGTACCTAATGTTCAAAGACTTTGGATAAGTAAGGCAAAATTGCAATTGGACGGTATTCACTATCCGATTTTGGTACGGGAACAATTTTGGCATATTTCCAGTTGATGGGATAAGTGCTGTTAGTAATGATAGTACTGAAAAGATACGTATTAGTTTGAATTATCCAAGGCAAAACTATTTTCACGAACCTTGGATTTATGTCATCCAAGCCAACTGCATTAGACTTGCCCGCAAAAAAACCTGCGGCAACGTCCGAGGCATTAAAGCATTGGAAATTAAATTGATCATCCATTGAATCTGAAGGTAGGTATCGATCATAGAAGTCCAATTGTACACTTGGAAGAGGAATATTTACAAAGTTATTATTTAGTAAATCAACGTCAGCATCTACTGTATGCCGATTTGATCTACCAATACCAATGTCATGGATCTGTTTCCATGTCTTCTTACTGTCAGCTGCTGCGTTAAATTTATCAGTATAATAAGTAGACTTGTCCCGCCTTATTTTTGAGACAACAGCTTTTCTAGCCATACGATATTCTTGTTTGAGCTCTGAAGTCTTGTAACGCTTCCACCTATTGTAAAGACTATCACGACGATTAATTAAAAATTTTGTTCCTTCCGTGAACCATGGCCGTACCCTGCCTTTGATAACTTTGTTTCTGACGGGAACATGTTTGTTGTAAAGCTGTAAAACATGCTGTATAATAAAGGTCAATTGTTCATCTACCGATAGTAAAAATAAAATGTTATCCCAAGCGATATTATCAAGGTCATATTTTAGGGCTAAAAAATCAGTATTCTTAAAGTCCAGAAAAATTAACTTTTTGGGTATATCTTTATTAGCAAAGTCATAGGAAATAAAAATAAGATCATGATGTGAAAAAGCAGGAGCTGCCAGTTGTTCATAACTTAAGACTATTTGTGGTTGTGAAATGTGTGGGTCTAGTTGTATTAACTGGATACAAATCAAATATTGACAAAGCGTTAGTAACATCCGTTATGTTGTCAATCAAATTGCTATTAAAATCGCCAGCTATTACAATTTTAGAGTACGAAACCGAAAGGAGTTTTAATTCAGTGATAAAAGTGTCAAATTTCATATACTTATCCGGTCTATATACGCAATCAAGCATCATTCTCTCACCATGATAATTAACATCAATTAACACATATTCAACTTCATCAGTTTCATTATATGAACTAATAAGTTTGCTTGAAATGTTATCCCTAATATAGATTGCAATACTTCCGGCATGAGTACATCTATCAGATCGAAAGATACGGTATCCTTTTAATTCATATATATCGTCATTAATTTCCCTTATAAACCATGTTTCTGAGACACATACAGCATCGATGCCTGAATTACAATTAAAAACCGAAATTCATCAAGCTTAGGTAACAGACTCTGAGCATTGATGTGACAAATAGTAAGACCCTGTTTTTTAGCCAAGATACGAACCATATTATAGTTGCTATCTCTAGAACCAAGGTTATCAATAGCTAAATTTATCATATTAATAACCTAACGCAACGCAATAAATTTTAAAAAAATATTGTAAACTAAAAAATATATAGAAAAAAGTATTTATTTTTATAGAAAATAAAAGAAAAATGCAAGAATTATTGTTTTTAAAATAATAAAAATATAAAACAAATTTAAAAATATATAAGTGAAAAAATATGGCATCACAGTTAGTGGAGTTACTGATATGTTTCCAAGCATTATTCCCGAAAAAGATTATCTAGTTCTTCAATAAAATCGATCAGTATTGGATCATCTGAATCCGTTTTCTTCACAAACACCATGCCACGCAAAGTAAAAGTTGATTTTATTTGTCGCTCTTTTCTCATGCTTAGCGCTTTTTTAATATGCGATAATTATGTGGTGTAAGATATTCATTTAAATAAAACGGTTCACTACTATCGAAGCCTGCTTGATTTAGACATAAAGTCGTTTTTTTATCGCGACAGTATTTAGATATTGTTTTTAATAGAAAGTTTATATCAAAAGGGGAATTTAATTTTATCATCAGTGGGATGATAAGGTTTATTATCCTTGTAGATTTTTTTAAGTCTATAAATATTTTCAATTTGAGGTGTAGGTATTTCAAGGCTATTACAGATATCTTCAAAGATGGTATTCAAGTTTTCATTAGCAAGGTAGGGTACACCAGCAATTCGTATACTGCTGGCCACAACAGAGTTTTCTTGTTTAAGTATTTTTCTCTTAAATTCAATTATTTCTTCTTTCATATGAAGAGCTTCTGAGCTCTTCAACTCTAATTGAGTTAATTTTTCACTTATTGTATTAAGTTCAAGTTTTACATTATCAATTTTATTCTCAATAACAGTAAGAATTCTCTCTTCACTTTCTTTTATTAATGTTTTTATAAAATCAAAGTGTTTTTCTTCACTATCTTTTATAGAACTTTTAATAACTTCAGCTGTTATATATTGACTTTCTCTTATTAGTTCTCGAAAGAACCCTTTATCATTATTTGACAAACGAGGTACTTTAGGATAATTTTCAAATTGTTCAACAGAAGAGTCTTCTCTTAAATTTTGTTGAGATTCTCTTGCTCTTTTAGCAGTGGATTCACTTCTTGTTTCCATATTTTTAGTTATAGGTACTTGTTGATGTTTTTATTTTAATGGGTTAGCAAATTATTGGTTTGTGTGTATGTTGAATTATTTGGCATCAAAAAATTTTTTTGCACATGCAAAACACATATCGTTTGCTTAAATGCAAAACAATGTAGGTATTATTGGAAAATTTTAAATTGACTTGTGTTGTTGATAACGATTCACGTTACAAATTTGTATAAAATGTTAAACTTCTACCTTAAAAAATAACCAACTTATTTACAAAATTAAAAATTACGTATCATCTGATATATAGTTTTTTTTTAACAACGTAATGTATAATCACACTCAAGAAAAAAATTATCAGATAATTTAATTCTTTTTATAAGAACACATTAATATTGTTACGAAAGTAACTTTAGTTAAGATTTAAATTAATTTATTAGTTATTTTGTATTGATAAGTTATTTAGTATTTGTTAGTAATTTTATTAGTTTTAATTGTTATTGTATAAGTTATGCACACTTCTAGTGTAAAAATCAATCTACATATGTAATGTTAAAATTGTTGTGCATAATTGTACTTCAACCCCACTGTAAATACTATAATCTTCGTTATGAGTTATCTAATTTATTGTCACGCCTCAATTAATTCAGCCATATATAGTAACTATAGATAAATAAGTTTAATTAACAAAATAGCCGTTAGAGGGCGAACTTTCTAGAGCCATCTAGACGTTACTTGTAACATCTACACGTCTGGGATAGAGTATAAATAGAATAGTGAGTTGTGAATAAAAGCTTTATTTTACGGTTGTTAAAGTGACTAAGTACTAAATATAGTTGTTTAAATAATAAATAAGTGTTATAAAGTGTAAACATTGTTTAAAGTGTTGTGTTTTATTTATTTCATTTGCAATAAAGAACTCGAAACGGTTTATTATAAAGGAAATAAACCGAAAACGTTATTGAAAGGCAGTAACGTAACAATTGATGTCAGAAGTGAAATTGAATAAATAAAATAAATAAAAGTAAAAAAATAATTAAATAAAAAAAATTAATAAGAAAAAATAAAAAAAAAAACAGCAATGAAATTTGAAGAGCTTAAAGTAGAACAGCTCAAGAAAGAATTGGGCAAGTTGGATCTGCCAACTGCATATAATAAAGCAGAGCTGCAGAAGAGGCTAATATATAAATTCGAGCGACGCAATATCGACATTGTTAGCCACGAATTTGAGGACAAAGAAGAAATAGAGGTATGTACTCGTACAGTTGCTAGCGGTATGGATTTAAATACATTGTTTGCCGATATGATGGAGCAAATGAAGAAAATAGCTGGAGAAAATTCTAGAATGATAAAAGAAAACTCGAGCGAAACTTCTAGAAAAATGGATGAAACTTCTAGAAAGATTGATGAAACTTCTAGAATAATGAATGAAAATGTGGAAACAATGTTAAAGGAGAATTCAGTTACCATATTAGCCGAAATTCAAGAGAATAACTAACGAGGAACTTAAGGCTACTAATGAAAAACTTAAGAAGCTTCAAGAGACTTCCACAGTCATAAATGAAAGAGAAAATGACATGGAAATTGAATTCAACAAAAAGCTGACTGATGTTAAAATATAAGTTGATGAAAAACTACACAATCTGGGAGCAAAAGTAAATAGTCTTCAATGCCAAGAGGGACCAGTGCGGGTTATTCCAGAAACCTCGAGTAGAATAAAAGCCCCAAGTGTTGATGGTAGTGTTCTATTTGATGTGTTCAAGTTCCAGTTTGAAACAGTAGCTAACAAAAACGTATGGAACAAAAAAGAAAAGGCAATTCAGTAAATTTTGGCCTATAAAGGAACGGCAGCGGAAGTTTTGCAAAGTGTTACAAGTAGCTGTAGAAACAATTATGATGACATAATGGTTGCTTTGCAGCGTAAATATGGTGGCGACCACAAAAAGGAAATCTACAAAATGGAATTAAGGGGTAGAATGCCAAAGCCGAATGAGACGTTACAGGACTTCGCACTCGATATTGAGCGGTTGGTGCAGCTAACATACCCTGGTGAGAATCATCCATTTTTGGATTATTTTAAAACTGAAGCATTTGTAAATGGTATTAGAGATGCTGATATAAAACTTGCGTTATGTGCTTCACAAAAACAAACCTTTGCAGAAACTGTTTCATTTGCCCTGGTAAGGAAACCGCGAGAATAGTTGCAAAGCAAAGCAGAAGTCGTAGTGCCAAAGAGCAATAAAAGTATTACGACATTTGGCTACATCGATGGCAAAAAGTGCATTTTGACTATCGACACTGGTACAAGGTTTTCGTTAATAAGACCTGACTTGGTTAAGGGAGCTGTCGAACCCATAAGCGGGGTGAGCTTGCGAACAGCCACAGGAGAGCCTGCTACTGTCTATGGCTAAACACGTGCGGTGTTAAGAATTGCCAATATTGTCAATTTTCATGAGTTTATTGTGGCCGACATTGTAGACGGAGTACTGATTGGCGCGGATTTTTTGAGAAGTCATAATCGTAATATTGTAAAGTTTATGATAGTTAATTTATAAACACACTTTTCTTAGCTACTGTAATTGTTAGCGCATAACTCTCTATCGAGTGTAGAACGTTAAGTGTAGCTTCATAATATTCTGTAGTATGTATGTACATACTAACTACTTAATATGTGTTTATATCAAAACTGCAGCAATACTCTCAACTACAGTAAAACCGGTTTTGTTATATACTCACATATAGGTAATATGAATTTACTTTATTAATATTCTGAACATTAGCTTTATGTTAAGATTAATTATGTATATTAAATCACTTGGTTTTTGATGATTAAACAATAAAGACACAACAATAATATAAGTCTGAATATGGGAAAACAAATCATGTATTTGTATGATTATGAAAAACCCCTGGATGTTTGGTATGAAAGTGGGGCTCGTGTGGGACAGCCTCTCGCATGTACTCGTCAGGAATCTTCAGCTCACAGAAAAGTTGAAAAACGAGAAACAGTGGTTGCTCAAGGAAGACAGCTAAGCAGATTGGAAGCCAGACACTGTACGGAGGCAGATAGAAGGGAATGCGTCAGTGAGGGCCGCTCGTTGCAGTTAGAGCCCAGTAAAGACTGCATAACGGCGAAAAATTTTTAACCCGTATTGGCCAAGGTAATGAGGGCCAAGAGTATAGGTGGAGGACAAGTTTTTAAAAGAAACTGTCCAAAGCGTATGGCAGCCAGGAGCACAGTAAGCAAAGGTTGTGCGTCGCTTCCGCAGTGCAATTGTAATGCACTACCTATACCAGAAGATAAACGGGTATCTTCGTTAGAGCGGGGAAATCCTTACGACCATAGAAAGTCCATGCGTGGCCGTAGTAAGTTGTCCAGATACGATCGAGCGGCAAATTCTGAAGGATTTAAGGTGGCCAGTTAGTTTTGCTTTTTAATCCCCAACGAAAGAAAGGATTATCTTCCAAATTACATACACATTGGGATGGACCATTTAAGGGGATAAAGAAATTAAATGATGTGGTATTCCGAATACAGAAATATAAAAGTCCAAGAGCCAAAATGAAAGTTGATCATTTAGAACGATTAGCCCCTTATGGAAGAGGTGATTCTGAGCCTATTCGGGACGAACAGGCTTAAGTGGGGGGCAGTGTTACGAAATTAACTTTAGTAAAGATTTAGATTAATTTATTAGTTATTTTGTATTGATCAGGTATTTAGTATTTGTTAGTAATTTTATTAGTTTTAATGGTTATTGTATAAGTTATGCACACTTCTAGTGTAAAAACCAATGTACAAATGTAATGTTGAAATTGTTGTGCATAATTGTACTTCAACCCCACTGTAAATACTAGAATCTTCGTTATTAGTTATCTAATTTATTGGCATGCCTAAAAGTATGCCTTAGTTTATGATGCCTAAAAACTCAATTAATTCAGCCATATATACAGCGTGGCCATTTTGGCATTTTTGCAGCTAGATTTAGCATTTTTTGTCTGATTTTACTGCAAATTTTTCATTTAACAGTTGGCATTTTTTTTTAGCATTTTTCAACTAAATATTTAGAATTTTTTAGCATTATTTAATTTATGGATATTCAAGTAATAATTTTTTGAAAATCTACCACACTTTTTTGTTGAATGCACATACAAAACCCTACTCTTTTGCTATAGAAACTGTACAATCTTTTAAAATATCTTTCATATCAAATTGTTTTAAAATTTGATCAGTTGGATCCATTAAATTCATGTTAAGCTGATTTTTTCCAATAACGATTTTGAAAAATTTTTGGCAACGAAAAGTGATACCTTTACTTTTGAAATAGAAAAACAAATACGAATTACATGCCGAGATTTCACTGTAGAAGAAATTAAAACTTTGGAACATCAGTGGCAGAAACTAAATTCATATGAATTGTTAAATAAGTACTCAACAGTTGATTTCTGGATAAATGTATATGGATATAAAAAAGCATTAAATGAAAATCCATTTATAATGATATCTCGATCGATTCTTCAGAAGTTGAAGCATAATATTAATTTTGATGACGTATTTAATTAATAAAATGAAATTTTTTATTAAACATGTAATAAATTTTATTGAAATACTAAATAAAAGCCATTTATAGGTCAAGTTCCTTTGATTTTTTCTTTTATATTTTTAAGACTTTTTATGTTTACTAAATATTTTATTTATTTTAATCAGTTTGTTCTATTGATACGATGTAAGTTTATAAGGAAGAATTATGTAAAATAAATCATATATGGGTATTCCCTCAGAAAGGTCAACCAGGATGAACATTTAAAATGTTGATAATCATCGTCTTTTATTGTTTATTATTATAAAAAAGTCTATGTTGTAATGGTTTCAAAGCATATCTCAGCTGTTTTACTTGAGGAAATTGCGCTGGAAACTCGAAAATTTTATATTTTCTTTTTAAGCTACCATTTTTATATAACTATTTTGCATGCAAAAAATATGTTATGTTTGCATTCTTTCTTCATAATCTCTTCATTACAATCAATTGTAAATTGAGTATTAAGTTTTTTGTTACGGAAATTTTAAGATATTGATGGGAAAATGCATTGTGATAATAACAAAAAAAAACTTATGGAAAAATCGTACGTTTGCGACCGGTAGATAAGCCAATTAAACAAAAGCCAATAGAGATATTTTATTGTGTAAATACTAGGGTATTCATTTAATCGACCTTTTGCTTTAATCGGTTAATCGCTCGATTAATTAACCGAGGCTTTGGTTTAATCATTTAATTTTGTTTTTGATCGGTTAACCGATTAATCAAGTTTTTTTTATAAATTAAGTAATTTCAATATATAAAAATGCAATAATTGTTTATTATTTGGAGTTTATTAGTAAAAAAACAATAACATGCCAAACATAACAATTCTTGAACTTAAACGAGCAAACAAAAAAACAATTCAAAAATATGTAATATGCATTTTCTCAATTAATACACAAGGTGTGCTATCAAGTCATATCGTCATAATATCCTAAACAATTAACCCCAATTCTAAATGATAATGGGTGTATACCTAATCATCAATTCGGCTTCAGAAGAGAACATAGCACAATTGAACAAACCCATCGAATAGTAAACGCCATAAGAAAACTCTTTGAAGAAAGAAAATATTGCTCCGCTCTCTTCATCGATGTTTCTCAAGCTTTTGATAAGGTCTGGCATGTAGGCTTGTTACATAAATTGAAGCTAAACCTACCGGTAAACACACACAAGCTGCTAGAAAGCTACTTGGTCGGTCGAAAATTTATTATTAAAGAAGGTGATTTTTTAAGTTCTCCTCAGACAATTGAAGCTGGAGTCCCTCAGGGAAGTGTTCTGGGCCCACTTTTTTACCATATATATACCTCGGACATGCCAACAAATAATTGCACCCTAACCTCAACTTTTGCTGATGATACAGCTTTTCTAAGCGTACACGAGAACAGTCGAGAAGCATCTCGATACCTGCAGGATCATATATTTCAACTAGAACCAGGGCTGCCAGATAAATTTGTGACAAAATCGTCAATTTCCTGAGAAAAAATAAAAAAATCGTCTTTCTAGTTTTGAAATATCGTCAAAAAATCGGACAACTCAAAATTTTGTTTTTTTTAAACAATTTTTGTTCGATTTTTACCCAGCTAGAATTTAAAATCGTGGAATAGCTACTGCAAGTCTCATGAAGAGCGCATTTTTAAATTGTAGGAGATTCCTCACACAGAAGAAACTGTAACACAAGCTGATTCCTCTGTGAGATTCTTCCATAAAACAGCGAAAGACGCTTACTTTAATCATTATTGGAAAAGTCTGAGATGTGGGTGAAGATTATCTAACGAGTCTAACAAAAAGCATGTCAAAAATCGTATAATACTCATGTAGATATTATCTTACAGTAGATATTATCTTACAACTCGTGATATGCTGAAAATATGATTAATACACAGAGCCGCAAAAGGTTCATTCGATGATGGTTTGACAAAAGATAAACAAAGTTTAACTTTGTCGTTTTGCACTCTGGAAATAACCATTTAAAGATTTTCTGAATACTTGCATGTTAAACATTCCAAGATTAAAAAACGAAAGTGCCAGAATATGTATAAAAAGTAATGATAAAAAAGAAATTTTTTTATTGTTTCTCGTCAGATCATTATCAGAAGACCGCTCCACGAGTGGCTGAGTTATTAGCACATGTCCACAATTGCTTTTAATTTTGACCCATAAATTTCTAATTTTTACCTACGTATAAGCCTAAACTTTTTGATGTCTTCTTATAATTTTAGTAGAATATTGATAGTGAAAATTAACAAAATCGGTTCATAAGTGACCTTTTTTTTCTTTATAAGGAGTATTATATCTTAAAAAAAGAGCCAGTTGATCCTTTATTTCACTTGGTACTCATTCTCGAATTTAAGGATTTGGTACGATTTGTAATACAGTTGTAAAGGGTGTATAAGATTCGATGCAGACGTATATTGCACTTTACCTTGTTGTTTTATTTAAATTGGCTCGACTCAAAATGTCCTCTACATTGGCAGAAAACTGCGGTAACGGTTTAATGTTTTGATCCCATTAAGAAATGCATTAAAAAATCACGCCCATCGTGAATAAAACTGAAAAGCAAAAGCATAATGCAAAAATTTAACAGTTTTTTTCCTATGAAATTTTGCCTTTCCCTATAAATTTTTTAGAGAAAAGAAAACTTAAAAATTTAAGCTGTCTTGTTTACAAATTTTTTTTGTGCGGCTTATATCTTAACATAGGTATTAAAACATTTAAAATATTCTTTTTTTGGTGACTGAAAAAATCGTCACTTTTTAGGAAAAAATCAGCAAATCGGCACTTTGCTAATATCGAAACAAAAAATCGTCAAAATGACGATAAATCGTCAAATCTGGCAGCCCTGACTAGAACTGTGGTTAAAACAATAGAGAATAAAGGTCAATGAGCAAAAATGCGTACATATAACATTCACCTTGCGTCGGAAAACTTGCCTCCCTATTAAAATCAATAATCAACTAGTGCCTCAACAATCGCATGTCAAATATCTCGGTATTCATCTAGATCGTCATTTGACATGGAAATGCCATATATAAGCAAAATTAACCCAAATGAAACTGACAGCAATTCAAATTAACTGGCTTATTGGAAGAAATTCTGTTCTTAGTATCGATTGCAAACTACTACTTTACAACTCTATTTTAAAGCCAATATCGTGCTACGGTATTCAACTATGGGGCACTGCCTCGGCTTCAAATATCGAAAAAATTCAAAGGCGCCAAAATTAACTTCTTCGAATAATCACAGCTGCCCCTTGGTATGTTAAAAACTCAAATATCCACAAGGATCTCAATGTGCCACTGGTAAGGACTATTATTACGAAGTATGCGGTAAAATATTTAAAAAGGCTAGAGTTGCACCCTAATCCACTAGCTCGAAATATTTTAAATGATAGTGGCCACACTCGCTTAAGAAGAAGAGACACTGCAACACTTACCATATAAGATGAGCGATAAATACCTACATATGTGAACAGAACCCGTGATGAAGAAAATTTTTGTCTGACACTGGCAGGACATAAAATAAATTATTAGGATAAGATTTGATTAATTATTGTTAGTTCATATTTAATATATGAAGATTCAATAAATAAATAATGAAAAAAAAATTGTTAAAAATAAATAAAAATAAAAATGTTAATACTGTGTTCATTCGTCATAACTGTATAGTAGAAATCTAAATTACACAGTACAACAGCCAATCTGGGGGGTGAGAAATTCCAAGTCAGGGTGATGGTCAGGGCTGCCAGATAAATTTGTGAGGAAATCGTCAATTTCCTGAGAAAAAATAAAAAAATCGTCGTTTACGTTTCGAAAAATCGTCAAAAAATCAGACAACTTAAATTTAGTTTTTTTTTAAAACAATTTTTGCTCGACTTTTGTAAAAAAAACATTCAAACAAAAACATAATTACTTCATACCCACCTATAAATTTCAATCGTGTAAGAGATACTGGGAGTCTCATGAAGAGCGTCTTTGATCGTCGATGACCGCATTTTTTAATCGTATAAGATTCCTCACACGGGAAAAACTGGAAAAACGACTGAGATTCCGTATAATTGTTGAAAATATGTTTTATACAGAGAGTCGTAAAAGGTTCTTTCGATGATGGTTTGACGAAAGATAAACAAAGTGTTACATTAATAATCATAATCATTTAAAGATTTTCTTAAGACTTGCATATTACAGCCATACCTAAACAAAACCGGCACGCGTTTTTTAGTTTTTGAATAGAGCGGCCTCAACGCTTTGCAATTGGAAAAACCGATTTTGACAGCTCGTTAAATAGTGAAGTTTGCCGCTTTTGTTAATTAATAATAGCAATTTAGCTATTTTTTGGTCAATCTAGCGTTTTTATCTCTATTTTTATTTATAATTTGTGGGTTTTATTAAATAAGAAAGCTATCACTACTGTTCGTGACACATATCAGCGTAAAAGCTAAGCGAAAGAAAACGTTCCGCCTTCCGCTCTTGTTAAGGTACGACTGAAAAAAATCGTCACTTTTTAGAACAAAATCAGCAAATCGGCACTTTGCTAATTCCGGAACGAAAAATCGTCAAAATGACGATAAATCGTCAAATCTGGCAGCCCTGGTGATGGTACTAGGTCAGTATAGTAAAACCCTCAAAGGGTTTGGCGTTCGTATGTGTCAGTTTTTTTTTTATGACATTTAAAATTTTTTCCTTATCTTGATGTTTTTTTGTTTAACATAACTCGAGAACCACTTTTCCGATTTTGCTAAAACAAACTCAAAAAAATTTAGAATTACAATTTCTTTAATCCGTTCATATAACGTTTTTCTTTATAATCAACAGTTTTGCCGGTAAAAATAAATTTGTGGAGAAAAGTAAATATTTTTTTGCCTAAAAATAGGCTTTATTTATTTAAATAAATTTTTATTTGTGGTAGAGAAAACTCTACCACACGGCATCAACATCTCAATTTACATAAAAATGGATTTAGCCGGTTTGCATATTAAGCCGACGATATATATTTCTTCTAATTATTTTAAGACATAGGACTTTATGACTACCTTGTGAATCCCCCAAATATGTAGGTATTTATAAAAAAATAAACTGAGATAATTTTATTGGTTATTCCAATAGTTAAAGGAGATCTTATAAAATAATCTTTTAGAAAAGTAATTTGGTTTAAATGTTTAGGATTAAACCGATCTTTTTTTTTAATTTTGACAAAACTTGACTTGGAAAAAATTCTTTTACTTATCGTAAATTTAATTTCTCAGTCCTTTTCCAGGATTTCTCTAAACATATAAAATACTCCATTATGCCATTAGAGTTTTTTAAAATTTTTAACACTTCTAATTGTTTCGGTTAATTTTGTTTAAAGACTGATATGTGAAGATATGTATGAGAAACGTGAAACAAAAAAAGGTGTTGACAATCAAACATTTAACCCATTGTCACCATATTCCTGCTGATCGATGATGAAGATAAAAAAACATTGTAATTTTAGTCACCGGTCGGCAGAAAATGTTGTATATGTATAAAGCCTAGTACTCTGTTCAAATTTGTGAAAAATGTTGAGCAACATTGATTATTCCACACGAAAATTTTGGCATTTATCAATGTTACCAATCTTGCGAGTTTGTACAATTTGACGATTTTATTCCTTCAAAGTATGCTACATTGTTTCGTGTATGTAAACAAACGCCACTGTATTTTACTAAAATTGTTTTTTTTTTAATAAAAAATTTAATAAAAAACAAGTTAGAGTGCTATATTCGGCTGTGCCGAATCTTTGATACCCTCCACCGACAGTTCGAATGTTTAAGAAGTAATATCTGTATGATGTCTTTTTATTATTATTATCTTAAACTGTGACGATTTGTTATTAATTATGGTTTTAGGAGACTAAACTGTTTTCCGGGAGTAGGGCATATATGGGGCCTAGGGTAAATTATGTACCGATCTTCACGAAATTTCACAGTATCATTTATAGTCCTATAAAATTGTGACGAGCCAAAATTTGTTATGATTGCATTATTTTTTACGGTTTTAGGCGTACTAAACTGTTTTCCGGGAGTAGTGGTTATTATGGACCGACCTTCGCGATATTTTACAGTGTCATTTCTAGTCGAATAAAACGGACTTGTGCAAAATCTTATATCATTCCGTGCATTTTTGCATCATTTATGTTAGTTTTTGTAACAAAATTATCAAGTTTTTGAAGGTGGTGGTTCCACATTTTGATTCATAGCTCTGGTCCTACTGAACCGATTTTGCTGAAATTCAATCCCAAACTGCTTAGGATAACTACAAGCAATTTGACACCTAGTTTGTTTATTTCTTTTGAGTTTTTCGAAAGTGAGCGTGTTTTCAACAGACGGACAGACGGACAGACTCAAGCAGCCAGAATATATATACTTTATGGGGTCTGAGATGAATAATAAAAAATTTCACACGGAATGACAAACTTAGTATACCCTCTTCACAACTAATTGTGGTGGAGGGTATAAAAAGTAAATATGGATAAAAAACTGTTACCGATTGTGTTATTTTTATTTTTTTATTTCTTTTTTAATATTAAGTTCCTATTTTTTGCTTTTGCTTAAAATTCCACGTGAAATAAAGGCAGCTTACATTATTTCGCAGTTGTAAAAAAAATGTTGCCAGAAACATTTCGGAACTCTTTCACAAAATAAACAGAGTACAACTCCATCAACATTATTTCGTTGATGTTCCGCACAAGTTTTTTTCATATTTTTTGGCAGTTTAAGATTTTTGTTAGCATTTTTTAGCATTATTTTAAAGCCGATTTAGCTGTAAAATATTTTTGGATATGGCCACACTGCATATATAGTAACTATAGATAAAGTTTAATTAACAAAATAGCCGTTAGAGGGCGAACTTTCTGGAGCCATCTATACGTTACTAGAGTATAAATAGAATCGCAAGGGATGGCATGGGATCAGCGTTACCGTTGTGATACTAAAGTATCAATTTGACCCTTTTTCGACGGTCTTGATACCTTTTATGACCCTTTTTTTAAATTATACTTTGTATTATTTTCACCTATTTTGTGACACTTTTTGACCCTTTTTGGAAATAACACTCACATTTAGTTTTTTGTCGACACTGCGGAACAGTAGTGCTCAACAAATGTTTTCGAAATAAGCATTGCTTGATATGGAACAGACTCAAAGTAGAAACTTACAATTCCAGGCTTTCTTCTCCTAATGTGTTTAAAGCGGAGATGGAGGAATGGACTTCAAGTGAAGATTTAATAGCAAAATATAGAACGCGTATTCCTAAAAAGTAGTTAGCATTCCTAAAAAGTTTGTGTTGAAAGATTTTTTCAGACTTATAAATTAGATTTTCGATAGTAAAGTGGTTTCTTAAAAAAAAAAATATGACATTTTATTTAAAAATGCAATTTGCTGTTCGTTTCTTAAAATTGTTTTGCTCTCTTTAAGAGTAGCATGTTTTATTCTTACAAAATTCACCCTTAATAATGGCAAAAGGTATTGAACTTTTCGACCTTTTTTGAATCAACAGTTTTGAGATTGCCCTGTAAAATAGGTGTGTTCGGTTTATGTATGGGGCTATTTTTAAAACGGCGACGATTGCCTCAAAAAGAAACAAAGCTATGCTAAAATTTAAAAACTCGGAAAAGTTTGCAAAAATAGCGCCATAAAATTGAAAAAAGTCCCTAAATCTAACAGGAAAGAAAACATTCGGTAAAAATTGCTAAATTGGCAGAAATTCCCAAATATTTGGTAACAGCGGTATGATAGCAAAGTCTTAAATTTATTACAATTCGCAAAAGCTTTAAAGAATCAGAAAACTTACCAGAAAAAATCACTTCATCGCGAACATGGCTACAATTCGCGAACGATTGCAAAATTTAAAACAAACCCTAAAATTTATTTGAAATCGATAAATGGGTGAAAAAAAAGTATGTATCGGAAAATAACATTAAAAAATTAGCTATAATGATAAAGAACCAACTTTTTGTCAGGTGTTAAAAACTAGATTGGGCATTCCATAAAAAAATTATGTTTTTTGAGCACTTCCTACCTGAAATAAATATTTTTTGGTCTTATTATGTTCATTAAATGAAAAATACTGCTTATAAAAAACTTGACCCTTTTTTATTGAAATACCCTTTTTTTGACCCCTTTTTCTGGAAAATCCCCTTTTTGTGACCCTTTTCGAAAATTTTCAACGGTAACCCTGCATGGGATCATTTTAAGTTTAAACTTTGTGAAGATAAGAGCGCATCACGCGGAGAAAATTATAGTGAGTTGTGAATAAAAGCTGTATATTACGTTTGTTAAAGTGACTGAGTACTAAATATATTTGTGTAATAATAAATAAGTGTTATAAGGTGTAAACAGTGTTTAAAGTGTTGTGTTTTATTTATTTTATTAAAGCTGCAATAAAGAACTCGAAACGGTTTATTATAAAGGAAATAAACCGAATTGAAAGGCAGTAACGTAACAATATTTTTAAACGTCAAATCTGGGTAATCTGTTTTTTAACTGTTCCCATGGTGTTATTGGAATTAGTGATCAGACTCAAAATTATTGCACAAGAAAAAAAAAATTCTGTAAAATTCTCAGAACCGAGTCCATACACAGTGAGCGTCAAATAAAGTAAACAGCATTATTTCCAAGATAAAAAGTGTTATATTAGTTATAAAAAGTTAAATTTCTACTTTGTCAAATTTGATTAGACTTCAAGTTTGCTGTCATCTGTGAAAAATACGTTGCTCCAAAATTTGACGAAAGCAATAAAAGGTAGAAATAAGGAATTCAACGGAAAACATACTGTATCTTAAGTGAAGCGTGATAAGGTTGGCTTTTGTAATACGTCCTTAAACAGCTGACACAGACCAATAGTCGCTCGATATCAACTCAACTAAGCATCGGGGAGCATTTGGACAGACAAATTAAAAAAAACATAAGCAGCAAACACTGCCTGAAGAAAATTCTGCAGGACGATTGGATAAAAATGTCTACTGAGCTAACTTTAAAATGGGTGGAATGGATGCCAAAAAGACTAGAAGCCGTCCTAAAAGCAAAAAGAAATCAAACAAAGTATAACCCACCTCACTTTTCTTAGTACTTAAAAACTGTACACTTTTTTGACGCATTAAAAACGGAGTAAATTTCTTTTTTATTGCACTGTTTTTGTTGTTTTTGAAGTACAGCAGTTTTCCTGTTTAACGAACCTTCGACTCTTCGAACATCGCATTAAACGAACACACAAGTTTGCTCCATTGAGTGCCTTATATAGCGAACAAAAAATATTTTTTGCGCTCAATTTAGCGAACAAATAAGATTCATATTTTTAGTTTAAACAAGCATGATGTGAACAAATTTCTAACTCAAAACAAAGTCAGTAGCAAAAGCTATGCTATGTAAAGGCCTCGTTACTCTTACGTAAACGTTTTCTTTACCAAGCTTATGTGTAAATAGGTACTTACACGTAAACGTAACGTTGCGTTGCGGATGAACCTGATAAAATTAAAATTTCTCTCCGTTTTTACGTATCAGCTGTTAAGAATTTTTTTGTTTTCAAGCAGTGTTGTCAACAAAACTTATTAACCAGCGGTTTACTTTTAAATTTTATTACTGAGATTCTCATCAAAACATTAATTTAAATTTTGTGCCATGAAATCCAATGCTATGGGTTTTTGTTCGAACTGAAATCAGTGTCGGCTTTAGGTGCCACTGAAACCAATGTTATCGGGTTTTTATTGAAAATAAACCAAGTAGCTTACAGCTCTTGTTTTTTTATATTGTTGTTAGAAGCTTAATTTTTTATTTTATTTTATTCAACAGTTAGATTATTTCCAAAGATGGAAGTAAATAAAATTGATAAATAGCTAAATATTTTTTTTTTTAAGGTTTTAGGTTTTCTTTAGTAATTTTATTTATTTATTAGTTTAAAAAACAAATATTTTTGTATTTTTAACAAATTCGCTTTATATTTTTACACAATAATAAAATTACACAAATAAAAACAACAAATGCATGTTATACAACGATGGCATTTATTTCATATGAACACTTGTATGTTTACTGTATTTTCACTTCTTATTTTCTTTTCTATCATTTTCATTTATTAAAAATACAAATTTTTACAATATTTTAACGCAAAAATTATAATTTACAAAATGATTAAACAAAAATTGCATTTAAAGCTGTAAACACATGAGCAATAAAACAGCTGATTCAATTATCGGTTTTATTATAAAATAAATATTTGCGTGCACTTTAGAGAATGCAAATAGAAAAATATGTATATGAGCGCATAAATCCGAATATTCGCCTTAACCTATTTATATTAATTATAAATATTTTTTAGTTTTATTTGACCTTTCTTTTTTTATAATTATTTCAATTGTTTAGGCTTAAAGTCTTTTTTTAAAAAATATATTATATAAATTTATTTTTCTCAATATTTCCCTAACCTTTTGGTAAGCATCTTTAGGAAATTAAATTACACATATTGGTTTTTTTAAATGACGTAAAATATTTTAAGGTTCAACTCCTCCTCAGGCGCAATAAAAACTAGATAAATAATTTTTATTTTATTATTTTTCAAAGCAATTTTAGTGCTGTATATGTAAATATATATACATATATAAAGTATTTTACTTTTTTGTACAAAAGCGCCACTATCAACAAGAATGTTAGCAACATGTTTTGGGACAAGACTGTGAGCAAAATCAAAACAAATTCTAATTTACATACATACATACATATGTACGTTTACGTATTTTTATTAACTACCAACATTTTTAAGTCGATCGCAACGTTTAAGTATCCGCAACACTTACGTAAGAGTAACGAGGCCTTAAGGTTTTGTTTATGTACTATTTTTGTTGATGTACTATGTGTATGTATACATAAGTACATATTCTGAGCAAAAACATTTTAGTTTAAATTTCTTATTTTTTGTTGTTGTAAAACACAATAAATAACAAAAATATTAAAAGCACAGTAAAACGGTGAAAAACAAAAACAATTGATTGCATGAATAAAAACAATGAAACAACAACAAAACTAAATGAAATAAATGTTTATGTGACAGTGCATGCTAACGAAGGCAATGATGTAATAAATAAAACAAAAGAAAACAACAGTAACTACCTAACGGCTAAACCAATTGTTCGAACACGTTCCGTTTCGCCCTCTGTTTTTACAAAGACGGTTGATGCTGATACGTTAAAAAATATAAACCTCTCACTTGCAAGTGTTGCCACAACGACAAACACAATGTTAGTAACAAATGGTACCATGAACTCTAACACAGATGCAATGCAAACATCTCAAGTAAAAAGTGGTCATCAGCCTCAAGAACAAGTTGGTATGGACTGGTACATAACAGTGCTTAAACAGGGTCGCAGCCCTACCTCTGCAGCAGTTGCTTCGGCCTCAAAAGTACCTTCTTTTCATAGAATAAATTCTCAAAATCGTTTTGCAATTCTTGAGGACAAATCCTCAGAAGCACCAAACGTGATAAAATCATCCAAGCCTCCCCCGATATATCTTGGGGAGCAAAACTCAAATGAGCTTATAAAGAGTTTGATCTCGGTGATAGGTGAAAATTCATTTAACGTAGCTGAAATCAAGAGTGGAAATATACACGAAACAAAAATACAGGTAAATCATGAGAATGATTTTCGTAAATTAACTAACAAATTCGAAGCCCTTAAAAAAAGCTTTTACACATATCAACTGAAGAGCAGCAAAGGTCCTCAGGTAGTATTCAACGGCATAGACTCATGCCTGGACCCAGATGAAATTAAAACTTTTTTGGAAGCGAAGGGTTTTAAAATAAAAAAAGTTACAAATATTTAAAATAGGGAAAAAATCCCCAACCATTATTTCGGGTGGAGTTAGAACCTGGCGACATTAAGCTTAAATAAAATGAAACGCATCCTATTTATAATTAAAAATATATTCTCTACAGAAGACTAATAACACCAAAGGGTCGAGTTTTATTTAATACAATCTCTTAAATGAATTTAAATGTTGTCGCAAGCGGACAACCAACATATTGGCCTGCTGATCCGCAAAAAATTCCAGATGTCATCGATTTTGACGACAAAAACATCCCCACAGAAACGATTCACGATGAAACTTCCTTAGAATTATCCTCTGATCACACACCTACAATTGTTACTTTACCAATAGAATTGTATCTCCCTCTGGTTACATAGCGATATCAGCTACACAAATAATTTGGTTAAAATATAAAAAATATCTCAGTACCCATTGCACAGAAAATATTCCGCTTAGCACACCGGAGAATGTGGATATCTCTATTGTCAATTTTGACAGTTACCTTAAACTAGCTGTTCAACATTCCAGCAAAACCCTCAAAAAAAACCAATAATAATAAAATATATTCTGCAGATGTCGAACGACTCTTGAATGAAAAAAGGAGAATGGGAAGAGAGTGGCAATTGCACAGATCTCCTCAACTTAAGAAATTATTAAAAGAGTGTACAATATGGCTAAGAAAATTACTGCAGTCTCAGAAAACGGCTTCCGTGGAAAAATATCTTAAGGACCTGGACGTAACTCCACAATCAGACTACTCATTATGGCGTTCAGCTAGAAATCTTAAAAGGCCAGTTATCTCGAAGCCACCATTAAGAAACCTGAATGGAAGTTGGGCAAGAAATAATAATGAAAAAGGAAACCTGTTTGTAAATTTTTTGAAAAACGTATTTACCCCAAATATATCTGGCGAAATAGCGGACGAGTTACCGCCTGTTAATGTTAGAGCAGCTATCCCCCTAAGATTTGAGATAAGAGAAATAGAAAAGGCTATTTGTGAATTAAACACCACGAAGGCACCTGGTATTGATAAGATCAGTAACAAAATGCTTTGGAAATACCTCCCATAGCAAGAAAATTATTCTTTATATTTTTAATGCTTTTTTACGCCTTGCATATTACCCTCAAGAATGGAAGGTATTTAATGCGTACATATTACATTTACCTTGCGTCGAGAAACATGCCCCCTATTAAAACCAATAGAAAATGAATTTGAACCTATTTTTTATTAAAACTATTTTAGGTTTTATGGTACCAGTGTAATAAATTTTACCTTTTTTATTTTTTAATATACGGGTCTGTTCTGAAAATCGCGTGATTTCAAATCACGTGCTTTTAAAATCACACGTGTTTTTTAGTGGTGTTCTTAAAGTCATGCCGTTTTTTTGTGTGTCTCGGTGTGCTTTCGGCAATTAAAAATCACACCGAAACACACCAAAATATCACACACGTGATTAAAAAAGGCACATATGATTTGAAATCACGTGATTTGAGTTAAAGTGATTTTCAGAACAGGCCTGATATTATACAGGTTTTAAACAATTTTTTTAAATAAACTATAAATTATCAAAAAGTAATTTCAATTTTTGGGAATACAAAATTTTAATTTCAAAAGATTTTGTTATTCGTGCTTAATTCCCAGTTTTTATTATTGATAAAAACACTTGAAATTTTTTGTTGATGGGATAAGCTATTCCTATGCGCATTTCACTGGTTGCTTAGGCCAGATCATCAGGAAACTTCATCCATAAAGGTTTTAGAAAAACTAAAGATATTAAACCAAATAAAACTGTAAAACGTATAAGACTTATAGCAACAGTTCTACTTGTAATAATATCAAAGTTTAAGCAAAACACATCAACAATAAACAGTGGGTTTATCTCATCTTACATTCCCCACTACAATTAGTTGAAATTCTCTCAAAATTAATTGTAGTTGTAAGTAGGTTAAGAAAAACAAAATAAAAAACAAACAACAACTTACAAAAGATGTTGTCAATTAAGTGTTTTTTTTCAGGCCGTGCACTTGCCTGTTTATTATCAAAAAGTAATTTAAATTTTTGGGAATACAAAATTTTAATTTCAAAAGATTTTGTTATTCGTGCTTAATTCCCAGTTTTTATTATTGATAAAAACACTTGAAATTTATTGTTGATGGGATAAGCTATTCCTATGCGCATCCATAAAGGTTTTTTTCTAAAACCTTTATGGATGAAGTTTCCTGATGATCTGGCCTAAGCAACCAGTGAAATGCGGATAGGAATAGCTTATCCCATCAACAATAAATTTCAAGTGTTTTTATCAATAATAAAAACTGGGAATTAAGCACGAATAACAAAATCTTTTGAAATTAAACTATAAATAATACAGTTCTAGTCATTTATTTATTCACAACATTGGTACTAGACAAGTATAGCATATAACGAACTTTTCATTTTAACGAACAGGCCTGACAAAGTACTGGTTCGTTAAACCGGAAAACTACTGTATTGAAAATTTTTAATTTTATATTGTAATAAAATTGTCCAAAGTTTTGTAAATGATAGTAAGCTTCTAAAAATTTAAATACTTTTTTTTTACTAAAATAAAACTTTTTATATTGGAAAACAAGCTGTTTACTTTATTTTGACGCTCACAGTACGAATGTAATACAAAGCCTATAATAAGTGTAACTATCAGCTTCTTCCACATACGACTGTTAGAAATTTTGAAGCCTATCCTATTGTACTCCAAAACAAGTCCTTAGTTTTTTGTTTCCATCAGACTGACATTATTTTTATGATAGTATACCTTATGAGATAATATATGTGTGTATGTATAACCTTTTTAATAAATTTCCAACTTCCCTATAATGGATCTGTATGGAACCACACAATTTCTTCATTATACAACAAATTTAAATGTAATACAAGAGAAATATTTTTTTCCACGGTTATTTGAAATAACCTTGTCTTGGCCCTTCATCAATATCCTTAAAAAAGACAATTATTATATTATTTTTAGAATAAATGGCTTTTTTATATTTTTATTAAGTAGTGGAATATAGACTGTTTAACTATATTTTGTTAATTCTTCAGCTTTATGAAATTCTAATAATATCTTTTTTGGAGAAATACTACTTTTTGTTTACTGAATACGGGGGCTGCTATCACTATACTTAATTGGACTACCCTTTCCTTCTTACACTTTTTTTCAGAAATCAACTATTTAAAATTTACTTTTTGCTTCGTACATAGCGTTGTAAATATGCGATACAGAAGTTCTTTTGAAATAATTCTTTATATGGGGACAAATATGTAAGTATGTATATGAGTCAAATTTTATTTGAAAAATTTGTTCATTGTAATTAAAAATTCATTAAGATAATTCATTTTAAGGAGATTAAAATACTTTCAAATTTGAATGAAAACGATGCCTTTTTAAAATTCAATTTATATCTAAATTCAATGAAATACATTTTTTAGTTTAAACCACTACTTATGAGTAATTAAATTCAATAAAAAATTATACATAATAGGTATGTCATAATATCTATAATAATAATAATTCTCCACATTATTAAATGCAGTACTTCCTGCGCATCAGAAAAGCAAACTTGTTTTACCATGTGACTATCATATATATATTCTATTTTTCCGGTATTTTAACACAAATATTTAATATTGTTACGTTTTTCCTTTAATAAACGCGTTTGAGTTCTTTTAATTGCAAATACGAATAAAAAAACACACATATTTAACTTAACAAACTTTATTGAAATTAATTATTTTGTTCACAATTGTTAGTTACGAACAGAAGCGTTTCTCAAAACAAAACTGAACTAATTATACATGACTCACCTCTTTTTATATTTCGTAATTGTTTCTAGATTTTTCCTGAACCTTCCCGTAATAACTATTTATTATGTTCTAAAACCATTTCTAGAAATGACTGGGGAATTCATATAGGAATTATTTAAAAATAACAGTTGTGTTGAAAATTATGCATGACAATTTTAAGTAACTAATATGACATAAAACTATAACTTACAAGATAACTTATAACTATGACAAAAAATAATTCTTAGATAATTTAACTTTCGTAACACTGCCCTCCACGTAAGCCTGTTCGTCCCGAATAGGCTCAGATTCTCCTTTTCCATAATGGGCTAGTCGTTCTAGATGTACCACTTTCATTTTTGATCTTGGGCTATCCGATACACCACGTCACGTCATTCAATTTCTTTATAACTTTATATGGGCCATCCCAATGAGTCTGCAGCTTTGGAGATAGTCCTTTCTTCTGTTGCGGATTAAAAAGTAAAACCAACTGGCCTTCTTTGAAGCCTACCGAATTTGCGCTCGATCATATCTGGCTTTCATCTTGTCACTGCACATCTTAATCCGTCTTCGCACGAACTCATGAAGCTCATTGAGGTCATCTTTCCTGTGAGGTAAAGCCTTCATTGTTTACATCAGTTGGTCCGGGCTTAACGCCAAATTCTAGATCTCCAGGTAGTCTGAGCTCCGTTCCAAAGACAATTTTGGCAGGTGAACGAGAGGTTGAATGTGTACATCCCAGTTTTACTGATGTGTGCTTACTACTTTACGCAAGTGTTCCTCTAGTGTGCGGTTAAATCTTTCAACCATGCCATCAGATTGTAGGATGCAAAGGAGTTGTTCTAGTTTTCCTTATTCCGTACAACTCCCACACTTTTTTGAACACAGCAGATTCAAAATTTCTGCCTTGGTCAGAGTGTAATTCTATTGGAACTCCGTACCGGCACACCCAGTTATTCAAAAATACGTCTACAACGGTTTTGGCTTCTTGATTTGGGATGGCATACACCTCTGGCCATTTACTAAAGTAATCGATAACTACTAACACATAACGGTTACCGGAATCACTCACAGGAAAAGGTCCACCTATATCCATTGCGATTCTCTCAAATGGGGCACCCGAATTGTACATTTGAAGCGGTCCCCACATCCACAGCCACAGCTTGTTGGCACCCAACCCAGTAGAAACGTTGTTTTAATTTTCTAGTGTTTTTTTATGCCAAGATGGCCACCACTAGGCCCGTTATGGAATTCATTTAAAACTTCATGTACTTTTGACGACGGCACCACAATGAGGTTCCGAACTGACTTTCCATCGGTACTTTCCCATGCACGGTACAGGCAGCCATTTATCAACTTAAGGCTGTTCCATAGGGCCCAGAATGCTTTTGTTAGAGGATTTTCAGATGATATTTCGTTTCGATTCGGCCTTCTGTTTTCTTCTTTCGCCTTAATATTTTTTTTTTAAATAGGGTCAGTTTTCTGTGCCATTGACCAGTCTTCATTGGACTCTAAATGCAGTAGGCGAACTTCACAGTTGTATTCCTTTCTTTCAGCCTTTACACAATGCTTGCATTCCAGGTTGCAGGGTCGTCTTGACAGAGGATCCGCATTGCCATGTTTTCCCCCTTTTCTGTGCTCACTGGTAAAATCATAACTTTGTAGGCGCTCAATCCAGCGAGCTATCTGACCTTCCGGATTCTTGAATTGCAGCAACCACCTGAGTGCAGAATGGTCTGTTCTTAACTCAAAATGTTGACCATACAAATACTTGAGAAAATGTTTTACTCACTCTAGTACTGCCAGGAGCTCTCTTCGTATCACTCGTATACTCTACGCCATTTACAACTTGGGAAAGCACACCTCCAATTCCGTATCCGCTCGCATCGGTATCAAGCACAAATTTCTCTCCAGTAATGGGTTATGCCAAAATTGGTGCTGAGCACAATAATTCCTTCAGTTTATGAAATGCTGCTTCCTGCGCTTCACCCCAGATGTATTTTTGCGCTTTTTTAGTCGATTCGTGTAAACTTGCAGCAATATTTGCAAAGTTTGGTACAAAGCGCCTGTAGTATGTACATAAGCCTAGAAAACTGCGTAATTCATGTAGATTTTTCGGACGAGGTCAATCCATTACAGCTTTTATTTTATCATCATCCGTTGAGATGCCTTTGGAGGTTACACGATGTCTCAGGTATTTTACTTCCTTCTGGAACAGTGAACATTTCTAAGCATTTAGTTTGAGTCCTACCATTGATATACGTTTCATCACCTCTTCTAGGTTTTTCAGGTGTTCATCAAATGTTTTCCCCATTACAATAATGTCGTCAAGGTACACCATACTTCCAGATTATGCAGTTTTTTATCGAACACCGTGACTTGTGTTTTTACATCAAACAATTCTATTTCCATATCGTCTACTCTTTCGTTTATAACAGTAGTAATCTCTTGAAGCTTCTCATGTTTTTCTTTAGTAGCCTGAAGTTTCTCGTTTGTCACCCTTGAATTTTCTTAAATTTCGGCTAAGATGGCGCTTGAATTTTCCTTTACCATTTTCTCCATTCTCCTTGAATTTTCTTCCATTTTTCTAGATGTTTCAGCCGAGTTTTCTTTCACCATTTTCTAGATATTTTAAGAATTTTCTTCCATTTTTCTAGATGTTTCAGCCGACTTTTTCTCCTTCATAGCAACAAACATTGTGCTGAGATCCATGTTGCTTGTTACTGCACGGGTAGCAACTTCTATTTCTTCTTTTTCATCAAATTCATAAGCTCCCATGTCAATAATGCGTCGCTTAAATTCGTGGATTAATCTTTTCTGCAGCTCAGCTTTATTTCCTGCAGTAGGCAGATCCAACTTGCCCAACTCTTTCTTGAGCTGTTTAACTTTTAACTCATCGAATTTCATTGTTGTTTGTATATTTTTTTTACCCTTTTTTTTATTTGTTTATTTATTTTATTTCTTTTTTATTGCAATTTAACTTCTGACACCAATTGTTACGTTTTTCCTTTAATAAACGCGTTTGAGTTCTTTTAATTGCAAATCCGAATAAAAACCACTTTTTTAACTTAACAAACTTTATTGAAATTAATTATTTTGTTCACAATTGTTAGTTACGAACAGAACCGTTTCTCTAAATAAACTTACTAATTATGCATGAGTCACCCCTTTTTATATTTCATATTACTTCTAGATTTTTCTGAACCTTCCCGTAATAACTATTTATTACATATGTTCTAAAACCATTTCTAGAAATGACTGGAAATTCATATAGGAATTGTTTTAAAATAATAGTTGCGTTGAAAATTATACATGACAATTTTAAGTAACTAATATGACATAAAACTATAACTTACGAGATAACTTATAACTATTAAGCTTCGTACAGACGATGGTCAGATCTTACAATATTGGTAAGCAGCGTTGCTTAAATTGCATTAAAATTGGCTAAAATGTCTTACAACTGTGTGAACACTGTAAGCTCATTTGTATTTGCAGGAGTGCAAAATTAATGCATCTGACAATCGCACTATTGTCAGAAAAATATTGCTGTTGGCAACGCCTGCTTACAATTTGTAAGATCTGACCATCGTCTGTACGAAGCTTTACTATAAATAATTCTTGGTTTACATGGTTTAATTTAAGGACGTTAGCATACGAGGTTCTGTTATTACTAGGCTGCGGAGCCTAAATGCCATTAGTGTTTACTAGATTTTGTACCTGCATTTGTGGAGGATTAGTTTTTGGTCCAACCGACTGCTTGACGATAGTATATACAGGGCATCCTCTATAATTGGCAGTGTGATTTCCGCCACAGTTGCTACATTTTTTTTACATTGGGGTCATTTCTAGACTTATCGCACTGGACTGTACATTGTAATTCTCCACATACGACGCAAACAGGGGTTAAATAGCAGTATGCCTTAGTATGGCCAAATTCTTGGCAATTAAGACATTGAACGGGACCATTTCTTTTGTGCGGCTCCTGTATAGTTATAATTCTGTAGAGAATATATTTTAAATTATAAATAGGATGCGTTTCATTTTTTTTAAGCTTAGTGTCGCCAGGTTCTGATTCTACCCGAAATAATGGTTGGGGATTTTTTCCCTGTTTTTAATATTTGTAACGTTTTTTATTTTAAAACCCTTCTCTTCCAAAAAAGTTTTAATTTCATCTGGGTCCACGCATGAGTCTTTAGTTGATATGTGTAAAAGCTTTTTTTAAAGGCTTCGAATTTGTTAGTAAATTTACGAAAATCATTCTCATGATTTACCTGTATTTTTGTCTCGTTTATATTTCCACGCTTGATTGCAGCTACGTAAAACGAATTTTCACCTATTACCGAGATCACGCTCTTTATTAACTCACTTGAGTTTTGCTCCCTTAGATATATCGGGGGTGGCTTAGAAGATTTTATAACGTTTGGTGCTTCCGAGGATTCATCCTCCAGAATTGCAAAACGATTTTGAGAGTTTATTTTATCAAAAGATGGTACTTTTGAAGCCGAAGCAACTGCTGCAGAGGTAGAGCTGCGACCCCGTTTAATCACTGTTATGTACCTGTCCATACCAACTTGTACTTGAGGCTTTTGACCACTTTTTACTTGAGATGTTTGCATTGCATCTGTGTTAGAGTTCATGGTACCATTTGTTAATAAGATTGTGTTTGCCGTTGTGGCAACACTTGCAAGTGAGAGGTTTATATTTTTTAACGAAAGGGATCGTGTTCGAAAAATTGGTTTAGCCGTTAGGTAGTTACTATTGTTTTCTTTTGTTTTATTTATTACAGCATTGTCTTCGTTAGCATGCACTGTCACATAAACATTTCTATCATTTAGTGTTATTGTTGTTTCATTGTTTTTATTTATGCAATAAATTGTTTTTTTACCGTATAACTGTGCTTTTAATATTTTTGTTATTTATTGTATTTTACAACAACAAAAAAATAAGAACTTTAAACTAAAATGTTTTTGCTCAGAATATGTATGTATACATACACATGTATGAACATTAGTACGTATAAATTTTTACTATTTTTCTTTATATAATGTTTTTTTTTCGTTTTAGTTGTTCACTTTTATGTTAAATAATTTAAATAACAAAATATATACAGCCCAATTATGAATAAAAATTCCCCGGGAGTTTTCTCCCTTCTCCCTTCTCCAATTTTTCCTATGTAAATTCAATTGTAAAAATGGGAAAAGGGAAAAAACTCCCGGGGAATTTTAATTCATAATTAGGCTGATAATTTATTTTTAAGCGTCCATTCGCTGTTTATATAACAAAATCAAATGTGATTAATTAAAAATTCAAATTGTTTGCGGAGTTAAGAATACACGTCTGTATCACAACAAAGCACGAACCGAATTTTTCATTTATGAAAAAAATTCAAGAATGGTTAAATATGAGCAACCACATATGAATTTCTCTGAACTCTGGAAAAAAGCCAACAAATTGTAGGGGAATGTAAGAAAAGATAAACTCACTGTTTATTGTTGGTGTTTTGTTTAAGTTTTGATATTGTTACAATTAAGACTTGGAGTTTTATTTATTTTTAATTTTTTTTAAATTTTTGGAAAAGGTTTCCTGACGATCTGGCCTAAGCAACCAGTGAAATGTGCATAGAAGCTAGCTTTACCTCAACAATAAATTTCAGTGTATTTATCAGATATGAAAAATTTAAAATTTAGCACGTCATACAGAAATTTTATTAATAATAAATTTTGTATTCCCAGAAATAGCTTTGGCAAAATATATTATATATATAGATATGATAAAATTAATGATATTAAGATTGTAAATACTCCATTCAAAACCTCTGCATTATAAGAAACCTGATTTAAAGTAATGTAAAGATAATCATAGCAAAACACTACATTCATATGTAACTTTAAACCTAATATATAAATTTAAGGTAGAAAAGCCATTAAATATCAGCGTATAATCAAATTATTTAATATAAACTTAAATATTCCTTTAAGTTAATGACCTATTTTTTAATATAGTAGACAAGTGAAAATCAAACTTTGTTTTTAAAAGTGGTTTGAAAACTGTATATAATGAATATGAGTGATAAATGGTTAAGGTTGTATATAGAATGAATAAAATTATATGATAAGTAAATAGAATTATAAGATTTGTTATTTGATTTGGGTAGAGTTGATAAAATGGAAAGGACTAGCATGGATTTTTTTGAAAAACAGTAGACAATCGCCTTGTGTGATAAGTTTAATGAGATTGAAGTAATAGGTTTGTAAATGAGATATCTATACAAAACCAAGATCAGGGGGTCGATTCTGGTTCTGTGAAACTGTGAAATGAAAAAAAAACTTATCATTTTCGTTTTCATACGCACTTCACATTATCACTTCACATTTACACAAATTGCGATTCCCGTTCTTTTAATGTGTAGTTCTGTGCCTAAGGGGAGCCACACAGAACTATAACCAATCGGCACTTTTATTAGAGAGATGCTGGGTACCTTTGGTTTGAGAAAGGTTTAAGTGCTGATTGGAATTATAATCGCTCATAAGAGTGATTATAATTGCAGAGTGAGGGGAAAAGAAATAAATGACAATTAGATGGGAATGTAGTTGATATCAATTTATATGCGTATAAATTGAGCAAAAATTGTCTAAGTGTTGGGATTAAGATTGTTACCTTGATTTCCAACTTAGCGAGTAGGCGGGTTGTTCACACTATGTGAGGGTTTATTTCCTTGTAGGGTTGTGATAATTATTATTCCGAATAATTAAAAATAGGTAGGTATAAGTTTAGATTTATAATTAAATAGATTTTATTTTTTTCCTTTTTAGGTTAAGGTTACAAATTAAGCTAAGGTTATAATAAGTAGGCAGAAGATAGATGCAAGTTGTTATCGCTGTTGCTAAGGGCCAATTGAACGAATAAAAAATGTCTAATCTAGAATTTACCAACATCTTCGGTTTGCGGATAACCGAAGCAGGTTGGAATAATTCATAATAACGAAATTCATAATTAACTCTATTTACATCCTTTTCTATCTAAACAGGCGCTAAGATACCAACGCCCCCTGTACTTTAATTTACTTAACTTATTATGAAAATTCATTAGGGAGGTACAAATTCATATATTCCAAATACGTTAATTAAATACAATAAAATTCAAGTAATAATAAGTAATAAGTAATAAATTCAATTATACAATTTCTACAATAATTCATTTAATTCAAAATAATAATTCATAATTCATTCATACGTATAATAATAAGAGTGTCTAAACTTGTTTAGACATGGCGCCGGCCCAGGCCGTTGCCTGAAGATTAGGGGTTGTATTTAACACACAACACGTTGGCCAGCGACTTAATGGCCTCGGCCAATAGTTGCCCATCTACACGGGGTTCTGGCCTACTGGCTGGTTGTGCTGCTAGTTGATGAGTGCGTTGAGTGCGTCGTTGATGCTGATGTTGTTGACGGCGATGTTGTTGTCGACGACGTTGTGGCTGCTGCTGGTTACGTTGTTGTTGCTGGCGACGTTGCGGCTGCTGCTGGTTACGTTGTCGTTGCTGGCGACGTTGTTGTTGTCTCACTATGAGGGTGGATCTGCCAGGGGTTCTGCTTGGGGTTCTTCTTGAGGCAATTGCTCTGTCAGGGGTGGTTCTCATGACCACCGTGGCTTCTTGCCGTCGCAGTTGGCTAGTTGACATATGCAGCATCGTGTGATGCTGTTGGTTGCACCGTCTGCACGCTTCCTCTGAGGTGCACGAATTAAGCGAATGGCTTCGGGCCAAGCAATTGAAGCAATAACGCAAGTTGCTGACTACTTCACGACGCCTTTCTACGGACATCCTTTGAAACCTCCTGCAGTATTTCAATCCGTGATACCCCCGGCAGATCACACAGTAAAATACCTCTAAGTCTCGAGGCTGACTCCGCTCGCCACCAGGGCTCCGTCTTGGGCTTGGCACTCGTGTGGCTGTCAATCTGCGATTAGATCTGCTACTAAAGAGAAGACACAGAAAATAAATAGATAACATTAAGTTAGTAAATTATGCAAATTTCGAATGGAATGGGAAATAGGTGTGTTGTATTAATAAAGACGGGGAATTTAGAGGCTGGATGGGAGAAATGGTGAAGTAATGTAGGTTGAGTAAATGTTATTAATATAATAAGTAAAAATTTATGTGAATAAATCGGTCATTCTGAATTATATGAGAAAGATTAGTGTAACGAAAAGGTATGAGCGCGATATGGACAAAATGTACAACGTAACATCAGTTACTCAAAAACGGCAAATAGCATAGCTTTACTATGGGTCTCGTCACCAGCCCAGAGGATGTGCGTACCTCTGCTATACGAGCGTTATTATCAGTACCACTAAAGGTCCTTTCAATCCTACCTAGACGCCATTCGTGGGGCGGTAACAAGTCGTCAATTACGACTACTAAATCGCCTACCTGCCGGTTTGGAATTGAGTTCTGCCATTTATAGCGCTTATGTAAGGATTTTAAATAATCTTCTTTCCATCGCATGGCAACCTGATGACTGATCACTTTCAACCTTTCCCATCGGTTTATGACAGACATGTTTTGGCCGGGTTGTTCGGGGAAGGCCATTAAAGGGGCACCTCTTACAAAATGCCCTGGAGTTAGGGCTGTCAAGTCTGACGGGTCTTCTGAAAGGGCAGAGATTGGTCGTGAGTTTAATACGCCTTTAATACGAGCTAGTATGGTAGAAAACTCTTCAAAGTTGAATTTGTGCGCGCCTGCGATGCGCTTGAAATGGAATTTAAAGCTCTTTACAGCGGCTTCCCATAAGCCGCCCATATGCGGAGCGTGAGGTGGTATAAACCTCCATTCAAACCCGTGGGCCAAATATTTTTGTGCTATATCTTCAGCTGCGTTTCGTAAAAATGTGGCAAATTCGCGTTCAAGAACCCTACTGGCACCAAGAAAGTTTTTTCCGTTGTCCGATGTTACCCTTCGGGGGAGGCCCCGCCTCCCGACGAAACGAGCAAATGTAGCCTGAAACGCCTTTGACGAAAGTTCAGAGCATACCTCCAAATGGACAGCTTTAGTACTAAAGCATACAAATACGCATACGTATCCTTTTACGTAAGTGGATTTGCGTAAAGGCGATATTTTCAGCTCAAATGGCCCAGCAAAGTCAACTCCTGTTGTTTCAAAAGGTGGTGATAAAGTGCACCGTTCAGGTGGTAAGGGAGCCATAATCTGAGAACAGGCTTGCTGTTTTTGAATAATGCAAATTTTACATTTTCGAATAATGCTTTTTACTCGTGGTTTAAGCCTCGATATAAAATACTCAGATTGCACGATTCTGCACATTTGGCTGCATTCAGCATGATAGAGGAATGTGTGCAAATATTGTAAATACAGTTGACAAAATTGCGAATTACCTGGTAATATTATAGGGTACCGCTCATTATATGGGAGAGTTGACTGGACCAGTCTGCCATTTGCCCTAATAATTGAATATGAGTCCAAAAATGGGTTTAAAGGTTTTAGAGGACTTTTATTTAGCACATTTTCACCGGCCTGCAGACATTTGTACTCTTCACTGTAAAAATTTTTCTGAGTCAAGGCAATCAGGCGCAATTTTGTAAATTTCATTTCCTCATGTGTTAGATTTATTAGATTCTGTGACTGAGACCTTACCCCTTTAGGTTCCTTGCATTTTTTATAAAACCTGAATAAATAACATACAACGCGTAAAGCCTTACTATAAGAAGAGAATCTACTTAGGATGTCGTCATCCTGAACTTCAGTATGCAGCGCTTGGGTTAAATTTGTAGGTACCTCTGAAGGTTTTAGGGGATTTCTTTTTGGCCATTCTGATGCGGGTTTAGTCAGCCATGCTGGTCCATGCCACCAAAGGGAATTGTGTACCAAGTCTTGAGGTCTACAGCCTCTTGTTCCTATATCGGCAGGATTATCGTGAGTAGGGACGTGTCGCCACGTCGCCACTGGTACCAAACTGTGAATCTGAGAGATTCTATTCGCGACGTAGGTTTCCCATGCAGATGGAGGCTTTGACAACCAACCTAGCGTTATGGACGAGTCTGTCCATAAATATATTTGCTTTGTCTCTAGCTTTAATGATGTCATGACATACTTAACCAGGTTTGCAAGCAAGACTGCACCTGTGAGCTCTAACCGTGGTAGTGAAATTGTCTGTATCGGGGCGACTTTGCTTTTAGCTACTACTAAATTAGAGAACGTATTGTGTTTACTGTTCTCACAACGCATGTATACCGTGGCACAGTATGCCGCTTTGGAAGCGTCTGAAAACCCGTGAATTTCTATGGTGTCAGAGGGCACATACTGCAACCATCTTGAGATAGAAATAAGTTTAACTTGGGATAGATCCTGGACTAGGCTGTTCCAGGTTTGCAGTGACTCAAAAGATACTTCGTCATCCCAATCTAGGCCTTCTAGCCATAATTGTTGGATGAGAATTTTTGCCCTTATTACTATTGGCGTGATCCATCCTGCTGGATCAAAGAGTTTTGCCACTGAAGACAGAATCTGACGTTTGGTAAGTTTTGTGGAATGTTCAAATGGTGAAAAAGTGTAATTAAATGTGTCTGTTAGGGCATTCCATTTAATACCAAGGGTTTTTGTTGAACTGGTATCGTGAAAACGAAGGAATTCTGAATTATACAGATCCTCTTTAGGTAAATGGGATAAAAGGTTTTGATCATTTGCGGTAATTTTCTTAAGAGGAAAACCCGCTGACTTTAGGGTTTCAATCAGCTGACTTTGGGCTTCTAAGGTTTCTTCTAACGTATGACCTCCGGTCAAAATGTCATCGACATAGGTCTCTGAGCGCAGTATTGATGCTGCTTTAGGGTGTGTGGATTCAGAATCAAAGGCGAGTTTCAACAGGGTCCGAATTGCGAGATATGGGGCACAGTTAACTCCGAATGTTACCGTTTTCAATTCATAGTCCTTAATCGGGCCGTTATCGTCTGGCTGAAACAAAATCCTCTGAAACGGTGTATCAGCAGGATGTAAACGTATCTGGCGATACATTTTTTCAATGTCGCCATTAAAAACATATTTATATCTTCTCCAATTGATAATTATTGAGATTAAATCGCTTTGCAGTGTAGGCCCCGTATATAAAACGTCATTTAGCGAAAATTGCGACTTTGTTTTTCTAGAGGCATTAAATACAACTCTAAGTTTTGTTGTTTTGTGATCCGGGCGCACTACACCATGGTGAGGTAAATAAAATGAACCATATTTACCGTCAGAGTTAATTTCACAAGGTGATGTTTCATCCATATGACCAAGAGTGAGGTACTCCTTGATAACAGCCTTGTATTGTGACTGAAGGTCGGGATTTTTGGCCAGTGATTTTTCCATGCTCGAGTACTGAGCCAAAGCTATGAATCGAGATGACCCTAGAAATATTTTGTCTGGAAAATCAGGTCTGAATGGTAACCGAACGACGTATCTACCATTTTCATCTCGAGTTGTTGTCTCGCTATAAAATTTTTCACAAAATTCATCTTCCACTGACCTTGAGGGAGTTATCGGAATTTCTTCCTGCTCCCAAAACTTTTTTAAAAGCGCATTTAGCTCGGAAGTTTCAGCTGTAACAACTGTCGTTGTGAACGTCTGAATCGATTTAGTTTTCATGGGACCACTCAGCACCCAGCCAAAGATCGTATTGTAGGCCGATGTTTGACCACAAATGTTTTTCTTTATACCTTCAATGTTTAAGGAGTGTTCATAATCGTTTCCCAAAATTAAATCTATCTGTGAAGATTCATTAAACGTTGGATCCGCTAGATCTAATTCAGCCAAATCGGTTGAGTAAGGTATATCAAAAGTGCATGCTGGAAGTCTTTTCGTAACTTTTGGCAGCACAATGGCTTTAATAGGGACTCTCAAGTCATACCTTCTGGCGTATAAAACAAATGTGCATTCTTTATTTGCCTTTTGCTTTTGCCCGCCAATACCGATTATTTCGAAATGAGAGTTTTCGAAGGGTAGCTGTAACCGATTACGAACTCTTTCCGTTAAAAAGGTTCTTTGAGAACCGGGATCAATTAGTGCCCTAATAGTAAAAAGTTCACCTCTGCTTTCTATTTGCATTAAGGCAGTTCGCAACAAAATATTTTCACTGCTCAAAGCGCAATTGGCTTGAAATTGTCTTGAGGTGCTAGGAACATTGTCCTGGTTATTTGTACTAGAGCTTTGCGTACTATTTTGGGTGTTGGTTCTAGAGATTTGAGTGTTATCTCGGGACGAATTTTGATTTGAACCGCTTTGACTTGTTGCAAAGTCTCTATATTGCGCGGGTTCGGCCGATTGAGGGGGAGTTTGTACTCTTTGTCTCATATGTAGTAGGGTATGATGGGATTTTTTGCATTGTAAGCATGTATGTTTGCTTTTGCAATTTGATTTAAGGTGAGACGAGGCCAAACAATTATTGCAAAATTTGTTTTTAAATACATAATCTACTCTTTGCTGTACCGTAAAGGCTCGAAATTTTGGACATATTCTCAAAGAGTGATTTCTTTGCATAATTTACAAGATAAGCTTAAGTTATCTTGCGACATGTACGTTTGTACATCAAGATTGGGTGTATCCGACAACGTGAAACAATCTTTAGAGGCTTTTATGCTATTAAGACGTTCTACCGCTTCATATCTGTCCACAAGGAATTGGGACATTTGGGTCCACTTGGGAAGCTCACGTGGTGAAGTGAGAGATTGCTCCCATAACGATAATGTTACATGTGGAAGTTTAGTAGATATAAGACGAATCAGAATAGGGTCCCAGCTCTCCACGTCGACGCCAAGCGTTCTGAGAGTTGCTAGGGAATCATTAACTGAAGATTGAATTCTTCGAATTGATTCGCTTTCTTCCGTTTTTGCTGAGGGTATATCAAATAATATCTTAATTTGGTTGTCAACCAAAACTCTTTTGTTTTCATAGCGTGTTGTAAGAGCATTCCACGCCAGTTCGAAATTTTCATTAGAAAGAGGATATCTTTTAACTATGGCCCCTGCCTCCCCTCTTGTTTTATTCCTGAGGTGATACAGTTTCGTAACTGGGGTAAGCTTAGGGTGGCTTATGTACACGGCCGTGAACATGTCACGAAACGAAGGCCATTGTTCATAGCTGCCTTTGAAAATTTCGGTATCACAAGGTGGAAGTTTAATAAACGATGTGTCGGCAACAAAGTTTTGAGTGGAAGCCCGCTGGGGTACAGAAAATGGTGCCGTTGTATTGAAGCCGTGCATATGGGAAGTGTCACTTTGAAAAGTTTTCACCAAATCTACGATTTGCGAGTTGCAATGATAATAAGCTTCAGTACACGCATCAAAATTTGTTCTAGCTATATCTTTAAACTCTGGGTCTATTACATTTTCAGAAGCTGTCATTACCTCCTGATACGATGATTCTAGCTTGGCCCATCTTGTTTCCAAGTCTTTTAACTTGACCCCGAGCACAGATTCAGTCTGTTCTTCCACATGAATCGTATTAAATTTTTGGCAAAACTGGAGTAAATGATCACAATTAAATACAAATTTATCTTTTTGAATAGGGTTAGAAGTATTTTGCCCTGTTGTATTCATCTTGAAAAATGGGATTTTTTTTAAGTTCTGGTTTGCGAATATAACCTTGTAATTGTTATGGTTAGTGTGAGGGGCTATATAATAGCACTAGATATTATTAATTATCAATCTAGTTTCAAATGTAGATGTACTTTAAACCGGCCTATTAACTTTATTACGGATCAGTGGTTACGAATTTTACTAGATATTAATACTCTTATCTAATCATAAGAAAAAATAGGGTGCCATGGGCCAGGGTTCATACTTGCTTTGTAGAGCTAAGGGCTAGAGCATACTCTAGTTATGTTGTTTACATATACTGTAAAAATTACAACAATCAATCAATTAAAAAGTGATGATATAAGACGGCAAATCTTCAGTTATTGCTGAAGGCTTCTAAATGCAAAAATGGTAACCTTGATTATTTAAGTTTTAAAAACTTTAAGTATTATAACTTTGACGTATATGATTCTATCCTAATATGTGAATAAATAGCTATTATGTATGAAATTTAAGGAGAAATTAATTGGTTTCAACAATTTGGGCTATCTGAGTATAGTACTAGACTTCAAATTCTAGTTTCAAATTCTCCTTAGATATTTACGGGGCTATGGGATTATAGCAACTCTAGTAATTTGTATGCACAAATGTGAGAAAACCCAATTTTGAGTTTAATATTAGGTATTCAATAGGGCCTAATGATATTAGGGAGTTATTTAATTTGAATACCTATTTTTTATTTATAAATTAACATAAAAAAATTGTTTTCTGATATTAAAGTACTCTATTATAAATAATTTTGAAACAAGTAACTTTTTTTTTCTGAATAAGAAGGGATCAATTATTTCTGTAAACGTTAGTACTTATTGAAACACAAAATTAGAATTATTTTTTCATCAAACTTTATTTTATTTATTGTATTAATAGAATTGGGTTTTAATTTAATTAAATTTCATTAAAAAATATTACATTTCAATTAATTTAATTCACTATCCACTTTTCCAATATCTCCAGGTTTAGTACAGAAAAATTCACAAATTCTTAGTGATTTGTATATTTAGTCCTTTTATTTGTGAAGGGCTGTAGATGTTTTCCTTTCCTTTTCCTATCTCCACAGATCAATCACTTTTGAATAAGGTTTTGAGTTAGAGTTTGGATTCAACCCTTTTTTTCTTATTTTTCTCCTTTTTTTTTTATAGAGATCTTTATTAAAAATCCGTAGAACATAAACAAACTAAATCCTGTTGTTTATGTGAAAGCTATTAATTTTTTATTCTTTTTTTTCACTTTTTAGTAAACCGTTTTTAAAGTTTATGATTCAAACAACTTTAAAAAATTTAAATTTATTTTCAATTTACTCTGTAGGTATTTAAGTTTATTAAAGTTGAAAATTTAAACAACAATATGTTGTTTGAAATTTTAGAGAACGCTATTAAATTTTTTTCTGTTTTATTTTATTTTTTATATTATTTCAAGAGTGTGCCATAAAAAGTGCAAGCGAGTGTAGGTTTGCCTTTTACTTATGGGAATTAATTTGTGTACATTCCAGGAAACTTCCCAACAACCGGTCTGTTCTTGTACTTGCATGCACAATCGACCATATGATCTCACTGGAACTAAAGTTTATGTGTATTCCAGGAAACTTCCCAACAACCGGTCTGTTCATACACTCAGAATGCACAATCGCGTTTAATCTTGAAAATTTAAATAAAACCCGTACACGTTTGTTTTATTTAAGCGCAAAACTTTAAATAGTAAAAAAAATAATTTTCATAAAAACGAATAAGCAAATACATACATATATTCTAAAGTAACTCTGGGGTTAAAATTCGCTTTATTTTTTAAATAAATAATTATTTTTCTATAAGAGGAAATTATGCCATGCTTGGGTATTACTGACCAGAAATAAATTTAACTTTTAATTTCAAATAAATTTTAACCGCAAATCAACTTTTGTTTTGTTTTAAATTAAATTAAGTTTGATTTTAATTTAACCATAAATTAAATTTTAACTATTGCAAGCTAAATTTAATTTTATGTGTACGCAATATATTTTCTTTTTTGTTTCCGTATTCTTTTGCAGCGGAGTGTATCCGTCTGTCTCTTTGTGTTAATAGGTATTCCAATATAATTATTATAAGTATATGTGAATGTGTATTTTAATGCATTTATTCTTTATTTTGTAAATATGGAATATGTATTTTATTCTTGTTTTCCACGGTATTTGTTTTCTCTTTTCCACGAATTTTAGCTCTTTTTTATTTTGAGTTACAACAAAGAACTTTTTAACAATTGCTTTTCTCTTTTATTTCAATAATTTTAGTAAAGAAGATTCCAATAATCTCTTCTTTGTTTTCCCGTATTTAATATTTATATGAGATCATAAATTAAGCGCGTAAATATGTAAGTAGGTACGTTATATTTTTTGCTTAGTTTCACACAAAAAATATGGTAAGAGAAAACAAACCCGAGTAAATTATTGTTTAAAATGTAATATGTAAATTGCAATAAAATAATTGTATAAAATGTGTGTGTGTGTGGTTGTGTGTATATGATTTATACGTTGTTAGGTTTGATTGCTAAGAGAACGTAATCAAATTTATGTTTGCAATTAAATATTTAAGGGCAAGTTTTTGTGTTTAAGCACCATGTGAAAAAATAAGGGAATTTATTTAAACTGCAAATGAGCGTGTGTATATGAGTTATTATGTGTTTGTTAAGATCTTTTAGTTTGTGCTTGTTCTCTCTTTTCAAAGTAATTTAAAAATTTTTATTTTTTGTAAATTTGCAAGGAATAATTCTCTTATGAGAAATAGTTTTAATTAAACAAATTTTCAGAGTAAATAGGTATTCTCCATGGGAACACAAGGCTAAGAAAATTATTCCGCTTTTTAAGAAATTATTACTTTAAGAGAAACCACATCTGAATTAAGCAAAATAGGTATTTTTTTTTTATGCGTGTGTGTTTTGTTTTTTCTTCTCTTTTCCACTTTTTTTTTTCCAGTAAGTATTATGTATTACCTTTTTGTTATTGTTGTGATTTTGTGCTGTCTTCTTTTTCCGTTTAACTTCTCTTAAACTTCTTAAGCGGTTGTTTGATGTTGTATTCCTCTCTTCTAATTTTAAAGGGATGTTTTTTTTTTTTTTTTGTATAGCTTTTCTCTTTGTTTTTATAATTAAATTTGCCACAATTAAATTTTTTCTTTTCTTCAAACAAGCAAATTTTAAACACACTTAATTTTCAAATAGCTCTTAATTACAACCATCAAATTTTTTCCTTTACTTAAGAGAACACATCATTTATATTATTTTTTTTCCATACATAGGTTTTAAATCACACATAGGTTTTTCTTATTTTTTTTCTCTTTTTTTATTTTTTTTTTTTTTTGCAAAAAAAACACACTTTTAATGACCAAATATAACTACGAATCACTTGTTATTTTGGTGGTTGATTTTTGCGTACACGAAACGATCTCTTTTTCCCGTTTCTTTTCTCTTGCGTACGTCTTTTTAAAAAAAAATTTGTTTCTCTTTTTTATTACTGTGCTTTAGCTATTGCTATTATACATACATACATTATTTTATGCTTGTGGACTTTATGCTTTTTTTAATATTAATTTGAGGCTATTTAACGCACTTTTTTTTTTATGAAAAATTAAAATTTTTCTTTGCATAAAATGTATGTATTTTTAGCACTTTTTCTTTTGATATTTAAAAAATTTTTTTTTCCTTCACACACACACACTTTTTCACGACACTACAATTTTATTTATTTTTGTTTAAAAACTTTAATAATAATTTTTTTTGCGTACTTACAGCTTCTTTCTGTTGTTTTCTTGTACTGATGACCATGAAATTTTGATTTTATTATTACCTCATTTTTTCCAAATTTTGAGTTTTTTGTTTTTCTTCTGTAGTTATGTCCACTGGTTGAACAAGTCGAAGGACCATGTAGTTCTGTGCCTAAGGGGAGCCACACAGAACTATAACCAATCGGCACTTTTATTAGAGAGATGCTGGGTACCTTTGGTTTGAGAAAGGTTTAAGTGCTGATTGGAATTATAATCGCTCATAAGAGTGATTATAATTGCAGAGTGAGGGGAAAAGAAATAAATGACAATTAGATGGGAATGTAGTTGATATCAATTTATATGCGTATAAATTGAGCAAAAATTGTCTAAGTGTTGGGATTAAGATTGTTACCTTGATTTCCAACTTAGCGAGTAGGCGGGTTGTTCACACTATGTGAGGGTTTATTTCCTTGTAGGGTTGTGATAATTATTATTCCGAATAATTAAAAATAGGTAGGTATAAGTTTAGATTTATAATTAAATAGATTTTATTTTTTTCCTTTTTAGGTTAAGGTTACAAATTAAGCTAAGGTTATAATAAGTAGGCAGAAGATAGATGCAAGTTGTTATCGCTGTTGCTAAGGGCCAATTGAACGAATAAAAAATGTCTAATCTAGAATTTACCAACATCTTCGGTTTGCGGATAACCGAAGCAGGTTGGAATAATTCATAATAACGAAATTCATAATTAACTCTATTTACATCCTTTTCTATCTAAACAGGCGCTAAGATACCAACGCCCCCTGTACTTTAATTTACTTAACTTATTATGAAAATTCATTAGGGAAGTACAAATTCATATATTCCAAATACGTTAATTAAATACAATAAAATTCAAGTAATAATAAGTAATAAGTAATAAATTCAATTATACAATTTCTACAATAATTCATTTAATTCAAAATAATAATTCATAATTCATTCATACGTATAATAATAAGAGTGTCTAAACTTGTTTAGACATAATGAAAAAGTGTTTCATTCCGTTGTAGCCGTGAAACTTTTGTAACTATATTAATAAAATTTAAAAGTCAAATGCAGATAACGAAGCTTAGGATTTTTGAACCGGCGCTAAGCCGCAAAGGAGTTTTTAACTGATTGAGCCGCATGTATTTATTTTTCCTTAAAGATTTTTAACTTCATATACACATATGTATGTATAAATGATTGTTCACATTTGTAGGTGGTAAATTAAAATTGTTATTGTGCGTTGTGTTCTTTGACGTTTATTTGAAGAAAGAAAATAACACATTTTTATGACTCCTATTGTTTTATACAATAAAAATTTTTTCAGTAAAAGAATTGTTTTTTATTTTTTTATATTCACACATACATGGAAATATTTTTAACTTAAAATAAATAATGAGTGAACCGAAAATTCCTTAATTTTCTGCGAATTTGTTACATTTGGGTTTTTTCATGAACGATATTGCATCTGAAAGAAATTGGCGCCAATGTCCTGTCCAAGTGCGGAAAAAGTAGTAAAGGAAAAAATTTTACATTAAACGCAATTCTTTAACTGAAAAAAATTTTAATTCAAAAAACAAGAGCGGTCAATAAAATGTAAAATTGATTAATTAATGAGTTGGCAAATGAGTTTTTTGGGCAAACATTTTGCCCGCACGATTTCCCCAAAATATTTATTGCAGTAAACCTTGAGTAACATAATAATTTTGGCATAAAAATTACATCTACGAAAATAATGTTGGTATTGACTTAAAGTAAAAGTTTCCTTTAAGGGTATTTAAATAAAAGCTTGTTTTTTTAAAAGGTTTTTTACTTTTAATTTATTTCTAAATATGTAAAATCAATCACATCAAATTATTTAATTTACTTGTTTTTCTACACAAGTAAATTTTGCGGCAAGTTTTTACATCGTGTAAATTGTGTAATGCCAATTGACAAGCTTTTATTTCATAGTGACTGTTCAGACTTGCAATTTTTGTTGCAGCAATTCTTGAGTTTATTGGTGAGAGGGGTGAGAAAATTTTGGAGGGGTACTCATCTCAACAATAAAATCAAGAATTACTGCAACAAAAATTGCAAATCTGTGACTCTATTAGTTGCTAGTAAAAATTTAAAGTAAAAGTAAATTTCTTTTGTTTTAGCGCATTTAAATAAAAACTTGTTTTGTAAAAAGATTTTTTACTTTAATTATATTTTTCTTTTTAGCGCATTAAAATAAAACCTTTTTTCTTCAAATTGATTTCAAACTCGCATTTGTATTTTCAGTAAGTCTTTTCATTTGATACCCATACTGTTGGAATGCATTAAAAACAATTAGTTTCCAGCTTCAGAAGTCCACCATATTGGATTTGGTGTGACGGAATTTTATTTTTCGAGTTATTCTTAGCAAGACTTTTCATTTGATACCCATATTATAGGAGTGCATTAAAAATAGCTAAACCGCCATCTTGGCTGTGCCGCTATGTTGGATATAGAATGACGTCACATAGTTAACAATGCATTGTCATCAAAACTGAACGTGTGTACAAAATTTCAGCTCAATCAATTGAAGATATCTGCTTCAAATTGAGTTTCAAGGTTTCACCCAAACATACATACATTGCAAGTTAAATAAAAGCTTTAAAATACGACCTTAAGCCCAAAAATGGTTAAATCATTAACAAATAAAAGGACAAATAAAGATTAAGTTATTAATATGTTATTATAAAACATAAAAATATAATAAGCGGCTCTAAATTTACTTTAAGCCGTCGCTAATCCTAAATTCTTCACCGCCGATGATAATAACATATCTACTTTGTCATTTAATCAAGTGTAAAATTATACAAATACACAAAAAATGTAATTAATTCAAATAATGTTACGATTATAGGTTTTAATTGAATTATCGCAAGAAAATCGGAATGAGCCAAGGTAAGAAAACGTTATGAACGTTTTTCGTCAGTAATGTTCTGTATTTTATCAAAAATTGGCATTTTATGTGAATATATAAAATTAAAAATCTGTAAATATGTATCTTTTTAGAAGATTATTATTTTTATTTTTTTAAATAATTATTTATCGTTGGCAATGTCCATATTTTCCTCTAAATAATTTATTTAAAATTATTTTTCAAGGTTAAAATGAAAGTGTAAAAATATGACATAAATGTAAAGTTTGTGACACTTATTTGCACTGTTACACAGAACAAGAATCACATTACTGTGAAAATGTGAAAACAATTTGTTTCATTCCATTTGTTCTTCTCATATGAAAACATTCGAATTTATTTATCATTTTTTCACTAAACGAGAATCAGAAACTCTATGAAAATGTGAAAAAGTTTTCATTTCAAAGTTTCACAGAACCAGAATCGATTCTGGTTCTGTGAAACTGTGAAATGAAAAAGAAACTTATCATTTTCGTTTTCATACGCACTTCACATTATCACTTCACATTTACACAAATTGCGATTCCCGTTCTTTTAATGAAAAAGTGTTTCATTCCGTTGTAGCCGTGAAACTTTTGTAACTATATTAATAAAATTTAAAAGTCAAATGCAGATAACGAAGCTTAGGATTTTTGAACCGGCGCTAAGCCGCAAAGGAGTTTTTAACTGATTGAGCCGCATGTATTTATTTTTCCTTAAAGATTTTTAACTTCATATACACATATGTATGTATAAATGATTGTTCACATTTGTAGGTGGTAAATTAAAATTGTTATTGTGCGTTGTGTTCTTTGACGTTTATTTGAAGAAAGAAAATAACACATTTTTATGACTCCTATTGTTTTATACAATAAAAATTTTTTCAGTAAAAGAATTGTTTTTTATTTTTTTATATTCACACATACATGGAAATATTTTTAACTTAAAATAAATAATGAGTGAACCGAAAATTCCTTAATTTTCTGCGAATTTGTTACATTTGGGTTTTTTCATGAACGATATTGCATCTGAAAGAAATTGGCGCCAATGTCCTGTCCAAGTGCGGAAAAAGTAGTAAAGGAAAAAATTTTACATTAAACGCAATTCTTTAACTGAAAAAAATTTTAATTCAAAAAACAAGAGCGGTCAATAAAATGTAAAATTGATTAATTAATGAGTTGGCAAATGAGTTTTTTGGGCAAACATTTTGCCCGCACGATTTCCCCAAAATATTTATTGCAGTAAACCTTGAGTAACATAATAATTTTGGCATAAAAATTACATCTACGAAAATAATGTTGGTATTGACTTAAAGTAAAAGTTTCCTTTAAGGGTATTTAAATAAAAGCTTGTTTTTTTAAAAGGTTTTTTACTTTTAATTTATTTCTAAATATGTAAAATCAATCACATCAAATTATTTAATTTACTTGTTTTTCTACACAAGTAAATTTTGCGGCAAGTTTTTACATCGTGTAAATTGTGTAATGCCAATTGACAAGCTTTTATTTCATAGTGACTGTTCAGACTTGCAATTTTTGTTGCAGCAATTCTTGAGTTTATTGGTGAGAGGGGTGAGAAAATTTTGGAGGGGTACTCATCTCAACAATAAAATCAAGAATTACTGCAACAAAAATTGCAAATCTGTGACTCTATTAGTTGCTAGTAAAAATTTAAAGTAAAAGTAAATTTCTTTTGTTTTAGCGCATTTAAATAAAAACTTGTTTTGTAAAAAGATTTTTTACTTTAATTATATTTTTCTTTTTAGCGCATTAAAATAAAACCTTTTTTCTTCAAATTGATTTCAAACTCGCATTTGTATTTTCAGTAAGTCTTTTCATTTGATACCCATACTGTTGGAATGCATTAAAAACAATTAGTTTCCAGCTTCAGAAGTCCACCATATTGGATTTGGTGTGACGGAATTTTATTTTTCGAGTTATTCTTAGCAAGACTTTTCATTTGATACCCATATTATAGGAGTGCATTAAAAATAGCTAAACCGCCATCTTGGCTGTGCCGCTATGTTGGATATAGAATGACGTCACATAGTTAACAATGCATTGTCATCAAAACTGAACGTGTGTACAAAATTTCAGCTCAATCAATTGAAGATATCTGCTTCAAATTGAGTTTCAAGGTTTCACCCAAACATACATACATTGCAAGTTAAATAAAAGCTTTAAAATACGACCTTAAGCCCAAAAATGGTTAAATCATTAACAAATAAAAGGACAAATAAAGATTAAGTTATTAATATGTTATTATAAAACATAAAAATATAATAAGCGGCTCTAAATTTACTTTAAGCCGTCGCTAATCCTAAATTCTTCACCGCCGATGATAATAACATATCTACTTTGTCATTTAATCAAGTGTAAAATTATACAAATACACAAAAAATGTAATTAATTCAAATAATGTTACGATTATAGGTTTTAATTGAATTATCGCAAGAAAATCGGAATGAGCCAAGGTAAGAAAACGTTATGAACGTTTTTCGTCAGTAATGTTCTGTATTTTATCAAAAATTGGCATTTTATGTGAATATATTAAATTAAAAATCTGTAAATATTTATCTTTTTAGAAGATTATTATTTTTATTTTTTTAAATAATTATTTATCGTTGGCAATGTCCATATTTTCCTCTAAATAATTTATTTAAAATTATTTTTCAAGGTTAAAATGAAAGTGTAAAAATATGACATAAATGTAAAGTTTGTGACACTTATTTGCACTGTTACACAGAACAAGAATCACATTACTGTGAAAATGTGAAAACAATTTGTTTCATTCCATTTGTTCTTCTCATATGAAAACATTCGAATTTATTTATCATTTTTTCACTAAACGAGAATCAGAAACTCTATGAAAATGTGAAAAAGTTTTCATTTCAAAGTTTCACCGAACCAGAATCGACCCCCAGGTGTTGAAACTATAAAGCCAAGACTAAAAGACCACTATTGTTATATAAATAAATATATGTAGTTTGCGATTATTTATGGTTTTAGCTTAATAAATAGTATGGTATTGTATGATATTCTATGTATGGTTATTAAACTAGAAAAAAAATATAAAGTGATAATAATTATAGAAAATATATTATTCAAATTCTTCACTGATAATTATGAGTATATGGAATGTTCATTTCATCATTAAGTATTCAAAAACCATATGTAATCCTCTTTTTAGATCATCTTAATTGACTTTGTAATATGATTTCCTTTTTTCAATATCATTTAATATTCTATTGGTATAGTCGACTTTAAGTTTATACTATATATTAATTTTTATTAAGTGTAATCAAAACATTAAATAAACTTTATAATATGATTATTAAAATAGAAATTTTATTGTATTAGCATGTATAAGGTATAAATATATAAATACTATATGAATTGTATCAAAAGCATGGATTGAATTAAATTCTTAACTAACCTATCATTGTAGAGTATCTAACTAAAGAAAAGTTCTACATTAAACTGACATTGTAGAGTATCAAACTGATATTGTATAGTATCAACCTACAGCAAAATTCTTCGTTAAACCGACAATGTAGAGTATCAATTTAGAAAAAAAAAACATTAAAGGTGATAAACATTGAGTAAGGCCGAGGCCACGCAATGAGCGGCTAAGCGTCAAGCGTCTGAGCGATGAGCGTCAAGTTTGAGCGGCAAGTGGCTTATTACTGAGCGTCAGTTCTAAGCGGTTAGTTGTTAAAATGCTATTGTAAAGAGTGGATTGTTTAATGTTATTACGCGAAAATCGTATTTATATGAATTTAATGCGTTTATTAAGAAAAAAAAAACAATTTGCGGCCTATTCGTCGATTTCGAGCGAAGACTTCGTTCGCTTAACTTACATTTAAAACAAAAACAAATTATAAAATATATATATATATATTAATCGAAATCGACGAACAGGCCTTGGTGTTCATCATTAACCATATAAAGGGTGGTTAAATTTCAAGGGCCGATGTTGATTTTGAATAAAACACAAACTATTTAGGAAATTATTGTAATTTTATTTTATTATGATATATTGGTATTACTCAATTATGTATGGAACAAAATATCGGCCAAATGGGCTCCGCAACCACGGCGGCACACCTCCATCCGATGGTCCAAATTTTCGATGACCCTGAGGCATAATGGAGGTTCTATGCCGTTAATGTGCCGAATTATCTCATCCTTTAGCTCTTGAATTGTTGCTGGCTTATCGACGTATACCTTTTCTTTCAAATAACCCCAAAGAAAAAAGTCCAACGGTGTCAAATCACATGATCTTGGCGGCCAATTGACATCGCGATTACGTGAGATAACACGTCCATTGAATTTGTTGCGCAAAAGAGCCATTGTTTCGTTAGCTGTGTGGCAAGTGGCACCGTCCTGCTGAAACCACATATCGTCCACATCCATATCTTCCAATTCGGGCCATAAAAAGTTCGTTATCATCTCACGATAGCGAACATCATTCACAGTAACTGCCTGACCGGCCTCATTTTGGAAAAAATACGGCCCGATGATGCCGCCAGCCCATAAACCACACCAAACAGTCACTTTTTGTGGGTGCATTAGTTTTTCGACAATCACTCTTGGATTATCATTCGCCCAAATGCGACAATGCTGCTTATTAACGAATCCACTGAGGTGAAAATGTGCCTAACGAAAAATCACGAAGTGCACGATATGCATTTTGATTTGAACGCCCATTTTCATAATAAGTCTGGATAACTTTAACACGTTGTTGGATTGTGTATCAAATTGAGTAAGTCTGAAATAGAGAAATGTCAAATAAAATTCGGAAAAAAACTTGGCGTTTAGGTGTGGTTCACATTCAACATCGGCCCTTACAATTTAACCACCCTTTATATACAAATCTACCCAAATGTGAAATCCATTGATTTGCTGTTGCAAGCAGTTAACACTAGATTGACAAAACAAAAAAATAAATTTTCGGTTATATTTTTATTTTTAAAATTTGGTAATCTGTCTTGCCATAATAGCGGTCGGCTTTGTACAGATGAAATTGTAAGCTCCACATTCACTTTTGCCATGTTTATTTTTTGACGCTCAGAAAACAACTAAAAATTAGAACAAGTTTTATTCCTGAGCGACGCCGCTCAAAAATTTCGCTCGCTTGCCGCTCATTTCGTGGCCACTTCCATAGTATTTCATATGTTTTAATTTTTTGACGCTCAACGCTCAACCGCTTGACGCTTAGCCGCTCATTGCGTGGCCTCGGCCTAACAGTTAAACTATCTGTAAATGTTTTTAGAAAATGCTTATTAAGCGTTATCAATAAATTTATATGCTAACTTAATTAACCGATCAATAGTTACTTCGACCTTTAGTCCGTTGTAGAAAAACATACCAGAGTCTCTTGTGATAATCAGATCTGCAACCTTCAAATTGAAAGACTAGCTCTCTACCCACAAACTCACCGAGGCACTCAAAGCCAAAAAGAAATTATAATTCTATTTAAGATTAGCAAAAACCAAAAATTACAACTCCTTCTATTTGTTAAATGTAAACAAAATTAATGCAGCCGGTTGCTCTTGATAAAAAAAAGTGTATAGAATCCCATTTCACATGAATAGTCGGTATCAATCACGCGCACACCCACACACACACACAACCGATCAATACCCACCTGACCAAGACTTTCGTTAATGATATTGCCAACGAATATATCTCGAACATTTAATGTGTTAATCTTTCGAGATCGACACTCAAAAACGAATTGAAAATTGTTTACATGTCGCTCAGTTTGATCCAAAAAAGCTATCGATTTCGAAGGTTCGATAAAGAATTAGAAACGAAGATTTATCAATATTAATTGCGGTTTGAAAATTCCTTTGCTAATGTTTCGATAGTGGTATCGAAAAATGTTTGCCAAAACATCTTATTCAATATTGTGAAATGTTTACAAAAGATAACTTTGACGATATCGAGAAACCTTATCTGTAGATATTGTTATCAGTCAAATTCGATATCGCTAAGTATTCGTCGTTACTATCGTTAGTAATACTTCGATATCGAATGATTATTGTTATGTTTCAATGTCATTTTGTTCCAAATCAAACAATTTTTATCGTTTTAATATTTAATTAATTTATTTAAAATTAATATTTTGTTAATATTATTTTTTCAAATTAATTATATTAAAATGTACAATGCTACATACTAATAAATGTTTATTTTAATGAAAAACATAAAATAAAAAAATTTGAATCGCCAAAGAAAATACATAAAGTAAAATTCTGTATATTTAAATTGTGTATGTTAACATATTTATATGTATGTATAATAATTTATCAGTCTTAGATTAATATAAATGCAAAAAAAAAGAATTAGTTCAACATGAATGAAGACGGTTTTTAACTCAAATAACTTCTTAAAAAATATATGCATAAATAAATGAAATTATGTTGTTTATTTTTTGTTGGTTAAGACGTCGTCAAGTTTTTGCTTTTTTGTATGGTATATCGATGTTTTCGACAGCCTGTCATGAGCATATTGGAAATGCTTCTGCGATATTTTGTCGAAGTCATCGTCACAAAGGGAAAATTTGTTTTTGAAAGAATCTAGGTACATGAATAGAATGAGAGTGTTAAATTATAAAGGTGCAAAAACATACAAATTTTCTTTTAAAACTTTCTTACTTCGAATAGCTTGTGTCAATCTGCATCCCCTTTTGCATTTTTTTGTACTTGTTCCCCTCCATGAGAATTGTTCCGCTAAAGTGTCAGCTAATATTTTTTTCCAGCATGCTCGTATAAACTTGTCGAAAGCTTTTTCACCGGACTTGCTCAGTTCTTTTATCTGAATGGGAATTGAAAAAATATTTTACATACATATACATCGCACATTTACTGAAACAACGTCATAACTCAAAAAATAGTGTTGCGAAAAAATAAGTTTAAGGTTAACGTGTAACAGATTTATAAAATAAAAAATCATTCCTCTCTTAAGAAGTGAGTATGTATATTTGCATCAATGTCTTACAAAAGACTAATTTAATATGAGGTATAACTGCCTGTTTTTAGAAAACGTAAACAACCCTACAAGAAATGAATGAGCGAGTAGTCACATTTTTCATTTTGGTGTTAAGAAAATGATGGGAAGAAATGACCGAATGTGACCGCTAACTAGATTTCGGTCATTTCCTAACATCATTTCTTAGTGCCTGTTTTAAGAAAACGTAAACAAGTGAGTGAGTGAGAAATTTAATTGAAAACAACAATAAAAAACGAAAATTTGTTTTTGTTTTCAATATAATTTCCCACTTACTCACTTGCTTTCATTTTCTAAAAACAGGTAGTTAACATTAAAATGAAAAATGTGACTACTCGCTCATTCATTTCTTGTAGGGAAGTGTGTGAGTGAGAATTTATATTGAAAGCAAAAACAAATTTTGGTTTTTTATTGTTGTTTTATATATAATTTCTCAATCACTCACTTGTTTACGTTTTCTAAAAACAGGCAGCAAATCTACATAACTTAATTGTTTTTTAACTACATAAGTATGACGTTTTTTGATTAAATTAGCTTAAGTTTATGTTTAATTCATGTTAATATATTTGTCTTACAAATTGCTTAAATATCTCTTCATCTTCTAGTTTGGATTCAAAAAGATCATATTGCTCCATGGAAGTAAAAGGTTGGTAGGGCACAATATATTCTGTACAGGAAACATCTCCATATACCTTTTTTTAATTGTTGAAACCTCAGTTCGGATAGAAATTACTTCGGATATAACCCGATCGGTTTTAGTGTTTAAAATTTTAAGGTTTTCATCAATTTTTTGCAAATATCTATATCTATAATGGCAATAAATAGTTTTATATTTGATTGAATGTGAAAGGCCTTCGAAAAGCTTAAAAAACAAGTATTATGTACCGAATCTTTTGTTGAAACTATAATAATTTATCTAAACAAAGTTATTTAAGCTATATTTACGCTACCAAGTTATCATCTGAGCTAATTATAAAAAAAAAAAAAAATAGATGACAGAAATGTCGTACCTGTTTGTTGGCTGGAATTGTTACTCTTGCTAGTGGAAGGTACCGCATCTACGCACGTCAGAATTTGGCTGTTGTTACCTACATCAATGCATGGTTGCTGGCTGAAAAGCTCCGTGTAAATAGTAATGTTGTCATTAATGATAGCAGTATTATTTTCTGTCATTTTGTTCTAAAAATGAATTAATGGAATAAGTATGTGATTAGATTCACTTTGGAAGTAACACATTTTTCCAGATATTTCTTCAATTCGATGCAATACAACTTCAGGATCATATTGTAAGCAGCTCGAAGAAAATATTCCCAAAAACGTTGAGCATATTAGATAAATGAAAAAAGGTTGCATATTAACAAGTAACTTACTATGCAAAATATAACTTTTCTTACATATTTCTATTTTATTAATTCTATATATTTTATATTGCTCTTCTTTCATAAAATAAAAAGAATTTTGAACATTTAAGCTAAAGAAAAACGAGTTGTAGCTTATACCATTTTTTGGTACTTTAGAATTGTAAACCGAGTCGTTAAGACCAATGTTCAGAAAACTTTGCTCCACAATGCGATTATAAAGTTGAGCCAGAATGCAGTCACCCTTTTTAACTAAAGTTTTAAGTTTTCCTAAAAAGTTTTCAAATGGAAAAGCACTTATTGTTTCCAAAGAACCGAATATCATTGCCTGGTCACTCAAATGTGTTAAACAATGAAAATTAAATGTCAACATTGAAGCCAAATATAACGACGGAACTTGAGATACAAAATCTCTTAACAATCTATTGGCAAGCCTATTTTTTGTTTTGCAATATTCAGGATGAAGGAGAAGTCTTATTGATATGCTTAAGATTAGGAAATGATTATATTTGTTGTCTTCCAAAATGCCTTTTAACACTATTGGCCCAATATACAATAAAAATGCTCTGAGCTCAGTAGCCTTAAATCTTTCTAAGTCATCAAGACCTCTGGGCTTTCTACAAAATTCTTTTGGAACAAATTTTCTTAATGATATGATTTTACAGCTGATATGATTTATTTCAGAACGGCTAAGAGAAAATGGGTGGCATTTTGATCTTGTCAAGGCTATAAGTAATGTTTTCATAACCCCAAGGCAAACTACATGCATATAATCAATCGGAAATTGGTTAACTATATCAATTGGCAATTTTCGATGCACAATTTTTGAGAAATATTGTGGTGCTCAGGATGCAACCGGTTTCTAAAAGCAATGTCAGTCCGATAGGTATTTTCCGATAGTTTAAAAATCAATCGTCTCTGAAAGCTTTCTCCTTTTTGGGTACATTTATTACAACAATAAAACCCGGAGTGACCTTTAATTCCTAAAAGAAAAGCACCGGCCGGGGCATCGCATATAAATGATCTTATGTTAATAGTGAATCGTGTTCCACAAAAAAACATGCCATTTGAAACTAATACTTGCATTTCTTCTACAAACTCAAGGAGATAAGAGTTTGTATCGCGTGGCTTAGAGCATCCTACATAGATGCCAGCAACAAATACGGGTTTGGTGCCGTTAACGTTGATAAGAATAGGCCATGACTGCTTTCGCGAACTTTTGAAAAGAGGAAGCCCGTCAACGTTAATATTAAGGGATATATCACAACAATTATATTCAAAATTACCTAAAAAATCGGTAAGGGCATCCTCTACTCCGTAATGAACATACTCACCGGGTTCCATACTACGTTTTATAATTTCACGAGGCGTACGTTTAAGTGACCGCACGTCTTTTGGTAGGTTAGGAATTTTTTCACTGAATAAAATTAGCAAGTCATTTGATGCCTGCCTGCTTAAATTATATTTTGAAATCCATTGAGCCAACCTTGTATTAAAATCAGTAATTCCTTCTTTCACTTCTTTTAACAATTGAATATCTGACTGGTCTGGCTCAGTATTATTTAAAACAACAATTTCAACATTTTCATTACCCCCAACGCCATCAGGAGTATCTCTTAGACGGAGGTTTCTACTTAAATTGTTACACTGAGTTATAACATGTCTACTTTCACATATATATTTTTTTTTCTATCCCCCATTTAACTCACCTTTTTAATTAAATTAAATAACGAAAACATATATATTTTTTTTTCTATCCCCCATTTAACTCACCTTTTTAATTAAATTAAATAACGAAACCTTTATTTTTTTTATCACTTTTTAAAAATTCTTATTTTCTTTATGCACACTTCACTTTATAAAGTCTAAATCACAAATAAAATGTTTTTCTGTTTTTATGTTTCAACAAAAAAAAAAAACTCCGTTACTTCTTTTCGCTAAAAATTCGATCAAAGTAGTTTTACCGAACCTTTGGTGATAATTTGAAAAATAAAAAATAGTAAAAAAATTATTTAACGGTAAACAAAATAAATGTTCGAGGATTTGTCAAAATTAAAAAATATAGCACTCATTTTTGTTTCGAGATTTTATCAAAAAAGAAAAAAACTCGAATGTTTTAGTTAATGAAAAATAACACATTTTCGAATCTTGACTGTCGGTAAAATTTCGAGAATTGTTCAAATAAAAGAACATTCGCTATATAAAATATCATCGACTATTTATCGAACATTTTTGTTTCGAAAACTCTTCGCCTTAGTGAACTTTCAATTTTTTCGAATCTCAGGTCAGGTGGGTAGTTACTTAGACCTTTAGTCCGTTGTAGTAAAACAGACTAGAGTCTCTGGTGATAATCAAATCTACAGCCATATTGAAAGACTAGCTCACAACCCACAAACCTACCAAGTCATGTATACAAAAAGTCACTAGAAATCCGATTCAGCATAATAATAATAGATAAGGCTACTATCCTAAACACACCAAAAAAAAAAAACTAAAAATAATTATTCCACGATCCGTTCTACATATCTTCCCCCATTTGTCCATCGCAAAAACATACATATGACTAGAAAAATTCTAAGTAAATCGTCAATACGATTACGCACAAGCAAAAGAATTATCATATCTCACAAAATGTTTAAGATCCTAAATAAATATTCAAGACGGACACGTACACGAAGAAATTTCGCACCTTCTCCTGAATAAACAACTTGTAAACCGTCAATATGAATACGCACAAGTAAAATTATCATCCCTCACAAAATTTTTCAAATCCTAAATAAATATTCAAGACGGACGGAGAAATAAAAACTTTTTTTCTTATACAATTATAATTACTTAATCAAATAAAGCGATGTATCATATTTTGTAGGGAGCCCATTACAAGATATTTATACCACTTCTTAATAGAAATTATCACATACTCCCATCCAGGCATGCTCCCAAATTTGTATGGAGAAGTTGGATTAGAATCCCTCTAAACGTACTACTTAGTTTACCAGCCAATAAATAATTTTTACAAAACATACACTGTCTATCGTGCTGCCTACCGGGAAAAATTGCGAGCGCTTTCACTTTTCAGGCCTTCAAGAAGGCTTCCAACTGTGTTTTTAATAAACTTTTACTTATTCCACCCTGCCTTATTTTAAAAGTTCTTAAAGAATGGTTTTTATAAAATATTTTACATATTCAAATTTTCTATTCTAAGATAAGGCCTGTCAAAATTGTTTAATTAGTTGTTATGTTGTAATATGTAGCAAGTTTAATTATTAATTTATTCACTTCGCATTATTAGCAACAACAATTACACTAGGATAAAGCTTTATTCTTAATTATTTTTAGAAAGCCTTTAAAGTAGATGCAAGAAGCCAAGGCTTTGGCCTCCAATGACACACTTTGTAAATTAGAAATACAGTTGGAACGCAACTGGAAAACTTTATATCGCCAAAAAGTCCTTCTATAAGGCCTCTTTACTACTTGATTTTTCCGCTGTTAATTGTCGGGCATATCGCGTTTTTTTTCCTTATGAGGAATTTGAATGTGAATTTTTTCAAATTTTTCATATCTGAAAAATTCACATAAGAATTTTTTTGTTTGCTCATTTTTCATGAATGAGGAAATTTATAAAATTTTTTTTCTCACCCTTATGAGGATGAAAAAGCAGTAAAATTTTTAATTTTGCACGCTCGCTCATGACTGAAAAATGAGTGAACGTTTCGGTACTCTGCTTTTTTCCGATTTGAATTGTAGTTGTAAGTGGGTAAAAATAAAAAACAAAATGAAAAAACAAATTGCTTCATTCTATTGTCTTCGTAGAAAACAAAAAAAAAAAAAAAACAAATTTGGCAGTTCAGTTTTTTGCAAGGGCACATGCAAGTATACTATCAAAGCTATTCTGGGAATACAAAATTTATTATTAATAAGATTTCTGTGTGACGTGCTAATTTTCCCAATTTTAAATTGGTCATTTCCGGTTTTGCAGATAGAAACAAAATTTTTTTTTAAAGATCAATCGATATCCCAAAAGAATCACTTAAATTTTTTTTCGTTTGAATAAATTTTAGTTCGAAAAATAATTTAAAAACCATTCTACTAGAACTATAGTTATGGCCAATAGAGTGGTTCGGTCCCCATACAATAAGTTGAGCCAGTCACCCCCTAGGATTAAAGATAAGTTGAAAAGGGTTCCAAAAAAATTTTTTTAATTTTTTGCCACGCCTCTGGATACCGCGCTTTTAGTTTTTTGTATACTGCGTCGCCATTTAAAGTCCGATCATAACATATTATATATCGTTATTCATGGCTCGTCTATGGCTTCATTTTTGCCCTTGGTGTCATTTTAATCCGACATCCGACGTACCACCCCAATGCCCTAGGTGTTGACTGGCTGAACTTTTTTTTCGAACCACCTTAATGGCCAATATAGGGGAATGCCAACAAAATTTTTTTTAATGGGTTGTAGGCTTCACAAATAATGCTTCATATATCTAAGTTTTTAGATTTAAAAAATTAAAAATAGAGAAATAATGATTATTATAATTCTTTCTTTATTTATTTAAGGTCTCACATCACACGTGCATATGGATGACACACAGCACAGTGAAGAAAACATTATTCCAAAATTGTTTTCTTCAGACATTTCTTTTGGAAATTTGGCTAAGTCCTTCTTAAAACAGACACATTCGCCAACTTTTGAACATCAAAAACTTCCAAATTTTAAAGCTTATCAGTCTGGTGGAAACAGCATCAAAGAAAATCGGCCACCTATATATAAAGACGAATCAGATAAAGAAAATATAGCATCAAATGTCAATGGACATTTTGTGAAACGATTATCTAGTAGTTATGTTACGCATAAAGTCATAGATTTAGTAAGCACAAATGTTGAAAATAATTTTTTTACGAACAATTCAAGTGAGCCTCTAAACAAGTCCGTATTGAATACACCAATGTATTTTGGAACAGATAACTCAACTGTTGTTGCAACCCAAATAGGTGCAACGGCACATATTCCATGTATTGTTCATCATATGGGTGAATGTGTGGTAAGTTATATAACGATATTATTAATTTTTTATTTTACATTCTATATAAATTAACTAAACAAAAGTATGGTACCCTGATATTGCCTTTAAATAAAAAATTCCTAATAAAAATGTTTCACTTAAATAGATACCTTAAAGAATAAGATGTTTCTTATTCAAGCAAAGAAAAAGCTCTTAAGCAAGGCGCATTGAAAGGCTGAAGTTGTCAGGTTAGCTGATCAGCTTCGGTTTTTTTTTTTTTTTTGATTCCAAAATGCATTACCTGCTTCGCTTTGTTTTCTACATTATTAAGAACGATTTTTCTAGAAGCTTAAACTAATATACCAACCAAACCAACGTTTTGATGTCATCTATGTACTTATGTAGAGTCAAAATCCCTCATTTTTTACGATATATCGATTTTGGTCGCAATTATCCGTCATAATAATATAATAAGGTGCATTTTCATTCTGTGCGTATACATATTTTTAAATCTGTTTTGCAGATTCTAGCACATTATCGTTTGAACAAAGGAGCTTGACGTACCTGATACCGTTGAATGTAACTTGTCGCGTTTATTTCATCTTTGCTTTATCTAGCAGCTTCTCTACTTTTCTTTTATGAAGGATTCTACCAGCGATCTGTCGGAAAGGACTTTAATACAAGTTAAGCTAGAACCACGGTGTTGACAGTTTTGCATGAGGTGCTTGTGTGTACGGTGCGTTACTTACGTGAAATGACAATGCAGAAAACCATTTTTATAGCTAACTAGCTTAAGCCGGAGCGCTTCGCTACTCTATTAATATAAAATAAATATATGTATTACATTAAATTTTATATTTAAACCGTTCTGTAGTTCGATTTACTAACTTTTAACACTTTAAAAAGTGTTAACTTTAACCACATATTTTGATGTTTGCATTAACCACTATGTGATTCACTATCCTATTTATAACCATGGTAAACAGTTTTATATTTCTCTCTATTCAAATTGATACATCGTGGCAACTCTGCCAAGCAATACATCATAATAGGAAAAAATACCAAAGAATAAAAAAAACAAAACAAAAACTTTAGCGTAAAACATTACTAATTTTTATTAATTTTATTTGAGTTGGTTGGCTTTAGGATAAATAAATAAGAAGCTCCACGGAAAATTGGTGTGTGACAAGAAGTGGATAAATTGAAGGCTAAATACTAAATTATTCATCGACTATATAGGTACGACGATAAATAAACACTTTTCTGTGCGGATTAAACCACACCAAAAATGCTGGTGTTAATAAACCACAATTTGTTTTGTTAAAAATAACAGCTGGCTTCAAATACCAGCCGATATCGTAAAAGGCGCCCGTACACGACATGTTTTGTCGGCGCCGTGCAATAAAGCCATAGAAAATAAAGCCATATGGCCCAATGAGTTGAGAAATAAAGCCATATGGCTTTATTACCACCACCCAAGTGCAATAACACCATAATCGTTTAGTAACCAAAGTGGAAATAACGCCATAACAGTGGCTTTAGTTAGCGAAGCCGGCCTTTGTTATACCACAGAGGAGAAAATCCTTGCGTCCAAAAGTGTTTTCCTTATTTAAATAAATTGCAATTACATAAAAAGAAAAAAATTTAAATGGGAAATAAGGCCATGTATGGCCATATGGCGTTATTTCTCATATAAATATTATAAAGCTTATGTAACAGCGATTTTGACAGACATGCACAATTACATGTGACTTGATAGTGAATCGCGGTGGCATGTCATTTATTTATTTATTTATTTATTTATTGTCTATGGATTAATCCTTACAGACATTTTAGACATTAAAAATTACACTTAAATAAAATAGACTATAACTAACATTTGATTACATTACACAAATTTTATGATCAATTAAGAAAAGCAATTATTAATCTACTTATTAACTTTGGATCCAACGAATAATCAATAAATCTATATAATTGATTGAAAGTGTTACACATTCTTCTAAGAGGGTCAGCATCACCATAATTAGCTCTAAAGAATTTAATGGATAATGGTATGAAATTTCGAGATGGTCGTTGAGGAATATTAAATGAAATCTCATTAATTAAAAATCCAGCGCAGATATCACCATTAATAATGTTCAGAATAAACGATACATTCAGCATTGTTCTACGACTTTTTAAAGTAGGGAGCTTTATCAGAGCCAGTCGAGATGTGTATGAGGGCAACATTAGTGGGTTAAAATGTAAACCGCGAAGACAGAAGAGCAGAAATTGTTTCTGTACAGATTCAATTAAATTTGAATAAGTTTGGTAAATGGGGTCCCATATAATCGATCCATATTCAAGAATCGGCCTTACAAGTGCCATATATAAGGTTTTTGTAATATACGGATCATCGAACTCTCTTGCCCAGCGTTTTATGTATCCAAGTGTTCCTCTAGCTTTATTTATCATAAACGTAATATGCGAATTAAAGCTAAGTTTAGGGTCAAGTAGTATTCCAAGGTCTAGGAAATTTTCAACTGCATCAACTTGAATACCACCTAGGAAGTAATATACTATAGCTGGATTATTTCTTGAAAAACGCATTAGTTTACACTTCTTTAAATTAAGCTCCATTAAGTTTGCTTTACACCATTCATAAAAACAACTTAGATCATCTTGTAGACGTTGGTGATCTAACACATGGTTGTAAGTTAAAAATATCTTAACATCGTCAGCATACATCAGAACATTTGAAAACTTTATAACTCCAGGTAAATCGTTTATAAAAAGCAAGAATAATACAGGTCCAAGGTGGCTGCCTTGGGGTACACCTGATGGCACATTTATTTTTCTTGAAAACGTTTTATTAAAAAGGACAGTTTGGACCCTATTCGATAAATAAGAGTAAATCCACTTTAAGGTAAGATCAGTAAATCCCATTATTTGAAGCTTCTTAACCAAAAGAGCATGATTGACTTTGTCAAAAGCTTTGCTGAAATCGGTGTAGATAACATCTGTTTGATTCCCTGCGAAAAAACCACGATTGATAGCAATTGTGAGCTGAAGAAGGTTTGTAGTGGTAGAGCAACCTTTTTTAAATCCGTGTTGATATGGAGATATTATGTTTGAGATTTGGTAATATAAATTTTCCGTTATTAATTTTTCAAAAAATTTAGGTATGATACTAAGCTTTGCAATACCACGGTAATTTTTAATATCAGATCTAGTGCCAGACTTAAACAAAGGAACAATAAACGATTCCTTCCAAATTTTCGGAAAATACCCAAATTTAATTGACGTATTGAACAATATCGTTAAAGGGATAGATAAGGCTTCAGCACACATAATCAAAATATTACTCGGGATCTTATCAGGACCATATTTGTAAGAGAATTTTAGCTTTTTAAGACCATTTGCGACAGTTTGGGTATCAAAAAACGAAATTGATATAGCTGGATTTTCTGCTATCGAAAACGGATAATTACCATTTTTATCATAGGTAGCATCTGAATAAGTGGTAGAAAAAAAATCCGCGAACAAATCACTTAAACAGGTTGCATCACATGATTCATTTTGATTAAATTTCATCACTGTAGGATAACCAGTTGTTCTTTTTTTTGAATTTATAAAATTGTAGAATGATTTCGGATCATATTTTATATTATTTTGGATTTTATTCAAGTAAAGTGCATAGCATAACTTATTTGTTCTTGTATATTCAGCTCGACTTACAGCATATCTTGAATAATCAACAGAAGATCCAGAACGTTTGAATTTTTTGTAGCATTTATTTTTATTATTTTTAGCGCGAGATAATTGCCCATTATTCCAAGGTGGGCCAGATTCAGATTTCATTCTATATTTTGGAATACATAAATCCATAAAATTAAAAAGTTTATTGTAAAGCACCTTAAATATGTGATCAATATGTGTATTTTTTTCAGAAGGAAATGCCAAAATGCTATTCCAGTCTACATTTACGATTAATTCATTTAGTGCATTGTAGTTTGTTTGTTTAAATGCAAAAACTTTTTCGTGTATGGTAGGCAGTATATAATTGTGTTCCAATGGGAGGTTTATGATTAACTCAATAGCAGGATGAAATCGATCTTCAGGAGTAGTTACAGGGATTGTGCGATTAACATTACAGTCATCTTTATCAGTTACCAAAATTAAATCAAGAATTTTCGAAAAATCATTTATTACTCCGTTTATTTGAAAAAGACCCATGTCTTGTAACATGTTAATAAAATCCTTTGAACTGTCACTAAGTTTAATCGGAACGTAATATTTATCCTCTGGGACAAATTTCCAAGATAATGAAGGTAAATTAAAGTCACCCATAACTATAAGGGTATCCAATTCATTAGAAAATTGAGCAATATGTTTAATAGCCTCAGCGTGTTGAATGTAAAGAGACTGCGGGGATGATGGAGGAATGTACGAACATGTTACTAAGAACCTTTTATGCTTTAGCTTGATTACAACAGCGATGAATTCAATATCCACAAATGAATCAATATTTACACGTTCCGCATATAAACTATTTGCAACCGCAATAAGAACTCCACCGCCATAAGTTTCACGATCACGGCGAAAAATGTTGAATTTGTTACAAAGAATTTCAGTACTGAGGAAATTATTATTTAGCCATGTTTCAGTAAATACTAGCACCTGATGATTGATGTTAAAACTTTCAACATATAAATTAGATAACTTAGTTCTAAGGCCACGGACATTTTGATAGAGTAAGGACATTACGTTGGCAGTATCATTATTTAGTTTTTTGGAACATTAATATTACGTTGAGGTAAATTGGCTACGTTATTGAATAAAGGTTTTTCTTTGTAAATATATTCTCGAACCAAAGTGTTAACGGGCCAGAAGTTTGGATCCAAAACAGAAGGAAAACAATCCGCAGAAATAGTAACCTTAAATGAAGCAATTGATCGTGGTTGTAAGAATTGAAATTGATGAATTGAAGATATCGTGTTCGAACCAAGTTTAGATTTTATGTAGTAGTCTACATCTTCCGAGGACGTACCGTAAGCTAACCGAGATATGAAAACTGATTTTCTTGGTGGAACAGCTCGTAGTGGATTATGAACAGTTTGATTACATGCAACATAATTATTCGGTATTTGCGTCATTGTGGAAAATGTATTAGCGAGACCAGTGTCAATATTGACAAGTGGTGTAACATCTGAATTCAGGGTATTGGACTCTAGAGCAGGAACATTTAAAGATGAAGATGATATAGAGACCACATTATTATTAACTCCGACAAGTGGTGTAACACCTGAATTCGGGGTATTGGGCTCTAGAGCAGGAACATTCAAAGATGAAGATGATATAGAGACCACATTATTATTATTACCTCCGACCGAAGTCGTTGGTGTTTGAATGGACGATATTGAATTTATAGCAGTTGCAGATGATTTAATAGCAGTTTTTTTCCGCTTAGGAGATGAACGATCTTGCGTAGATTCGAATTTTTCCAAATTAGAAAATTCTGTAAATAATTTACCAAATTTAGATAATTTATTTTGAACCAGTACAAAATCTTTACTGAGTTGGTCGAATTCGTTTTTATAGCTTTTAAAAAACTTGTAGAATTCCATATTTATTATTTTGCAGTTAACACAACACCATTGAAGAGACTTGGCTTGATCAGCAATCGCATCCGCATCCCGGGCCTTCAGTTTTGTACATTTAAGGTGATAATATCCTGAGCACAGCCAACAGGATATCATACGATCATCACCAGATATATTACAGTTAACATTCAAACAATCCATAGTTAGAAGTAATATATGTTAGTGTTTTTTAAAAGCGATAATTTTTAAATATTATTGTTTACTGGGTTAGACTGGATGAAAAGTAATCTAGTCGTTAATAGAGGGCGACACCGAAAAATAAATTAGCCAATACACAAACCAATACAGTTGGAATTAAGTAATGTCGGTAATAACGATCTCGTGCGTTCACAGTTGTATGTGTTGATTAGCAAATCGATCAGCTGTTAAAACAGTTGTATATTTAAGTTTTTAATAAGTGTAGACTTTTATAATTACAAACAAAATCATGAATCCAACAAAATAAATCACAAATACGAATTTGCGACAAATATATGATATCCAGGAACTATACTATATAACACCAGCACAACGGTAAACAACGAAAATAATGTCCATTGTCATAGTGTCCATGGACTTTGACATTTTTAATAGTGTCATAATGTCCATCAGAGATGTGTCATAACGTCCGTGGACGCTATGACACTTTGTAGAGTGTCATAATGTCCACAAACTCGAAAGCATAGCAGGCCTTCGGCCGGGCGAAAGGATTTTCTCCTCTATGGTATAACAAGTACCAATTTCGTTAACTAAAAATTCTCTTCACAGCCGGCCTTCGGCCGGGCGCAAGGATTTTCTTTTCTACGATATAAAAAATACCGGCTTCGCTAACTAAAGCGTCTCGGCATAGCCGGCCTTCGGCCAGGCGCAAGGATTTTCTCCTCTATTATAAAACAAGTACCGGCTTCGATAACTTTAGTTTTTATATTCCCAAATTCGACGCTATCTTGGCACACGTAATAAAAACAGCTGTTCAAACTAGTTGCGAAATCTTGCAAGAGGAAATTTCCCCAGTAACATTTTGTAAGTTCTCTAACTTCCAACTGTCAAAAAATTCTCTTTTTGGCTCTCTCGCTGCAAGAGATTTGGAGTACACAGACTACATTTTGTAATATTTTGCAACATTTTTCACAAAATGATGCAAAATATGTGTACGCAGACAGACCTATTAATATAAAGTCAGATTTATAAACACTAAATGGGAGTGGATTAACAATTAATCGTTTATATTACTTTTGTATTTTTATGTTGGCAACAACATGTTATTTTAATAGTAATTTTTGTAATAGTGATGCATACAACTAGGGATTAAACGATACGAGTAAATACAAGTATCATACAACAACCGAATTTTAAGTGAATTTCTGTTTTGTTTTCAATTAAATTTTTTTTTTTTTCATTATTTATTTATTGAATCTTCTTATATAAAATATGAACTAACTGTTTGGGTACACGGGGGTTGAATAGATAGGGTGGAAAAATTAAACCAGGTGAGGGTACTTACCGGTGCTGACAATCGCCGGTACACTTCGTTGTTGCTTCCCTAGTTGACGTGGAGTGGGAGATACGGTTATCGGTAGGTTGGTGGAAATAACTTCCTATTCTCTTTGGTTGAAGAAAATATGCGCAATGTTAATCTTCTACGCACAATCACACACGTTGTCCACTATTAAAAATATGAAGAACTTTGTTCTTCTGCGTTTTCATTCAACTGCGTGTAAGGAAATTTTCCAGAAAAACAATTTAATTTTATTTAATTTTCAACATTCGAAAAAAACACTTTTATTGATTATTCTTGTATTAATTCACAACAACACTTGTATTTGAGATTTATTTTAAATTACAATTCAAAAAAGGAACTCTTTTGGTTTTATTTATAACGAGAAACACTTTAGAGAAAATATGACCTCTACTCATCAAATTAATTGGTGGACTGACATATTAATAAAAAAAAGAAGAATAAAAACTGCTCAACAGCCTGTTGATGTTAAGAAAAATAGGAAGTTTTTTTTAAAAGGAAAAAAAAAACGGCGAGTAACAAGAACTCGCTAGTACGACCCATGTAGGGTTTTCATGCCTTGCAAAACATGTAGGGTTTCCGTGCATAAACATCCCGCCCCCCTTGTTATATCCTAAGATAACAATGAGGGTAGGTTTTCAGGCCTAAGTTCTTAACAACGGACAAGCAGTTGAGCTCTGATATATAAGATGCAAAATAATTCATGTAATACATTTCAATAATAATACAAAAAAAGTAATGAGGTAAATATAAAAAATTACGGGCAAGTATAATTCATTGTTAATATAAGTCTAACTTCATTCAAAAAAAATATGTCAATGTTGTTTGATGATATGTAAAAGGTTGTATGGTGAAAATATGTTGCTTTTTTAAACTCCAAATTTTCCTATGATGACCCAGCCTAGTACAGTGTCTTGTGCGATTGGAGAGCCAATTGATGATAGTTGTATTCCGCTGCGTATGATGCGTGGGTAGATATCTGCTCCCAGGACGAAGTTGATGGAGTTGCTCTCGAAGAAATCTGGATCAGCCAGCCTAAGGTTACGATAAGCGTCTGCGACGCTACGGTCGAGATGTTTAGCTGGTAGCTTTTGGGGCAACTCGCTGGAGACTTTGGCTCTTACGGTAAATGTCCCGTGTTCTTCGTCAAAACGGGTCCGAAACGTCAATTGACACCACTTGTCCGCATTAAAACGTTCAAACGGCAGGTGGTACCGTTCAACAATAAAGGGTGCGATGGAACTCGTAGTTGCGCACGGATTTAGAAGGCCGCGTACCTTGCTCCACTCATTGTCTAACCGAATTTGCAGTATTACTGTAGGGACAACGGTGGTGTCATCTGCTCGACTCAATTGCTCGTTTGCTCTGGTGATTTCAGACTGGTGAAGGAGAGTGTGGTGTTGTCCATTGCAGTCGTGACAGCGCTCACTGCTGCGGCAGTTTTTGAGACAATGGGAGTGGGCGAGGCAGTTTCGGCAGTACTGGTGACGTTTAACGATGTCCTTTCTGGTAGAGACGGTCATTCGCAAAAATTTGCTGCACTTTCGCAGTGGATGGCTCTTACGGCATAGACGGCAGTCTGGGTTTTTAGAACGTGGTTTCACCCGTTTGTCCCGCTCTTCGATGGGAGAAACTTCGCGGCTGCGGTGATGCATAATAACTGTAATGAGGAAAAAGTAAGGGGGGAAAATTAATTGTCATGTCTTTGACGGGAGTGGTAGTAGCACAAGTTTTACAATCGGGCGGGTTATGATGCCATTGGCAGTGCGGATTTCAGAAACTCTAACTCGACTATCGGGCCCAGTTAAGATTTTTTCAATGCGACCGAGACGCCATTGAGTCGGGGGCAAGTTGTCTTGCCGGACAACTACAAGGTCGCCGATAACAAAGTCTCGATGAGGGGATTTCCATTTATTCCGCTTATGCAGTTCGGTGAGATATTCTTCTTTCCATCTACGTGCCAAGTGATGGTGAAGAATTTTTAGCTTTTGCCAACGATTCACATAGGTGAGGGAATGGCTGGACAAGTCAGGTTCGGGGGGAGATAATAGTGGGGTTCCGATGAGAAAATGACCTGGCGTCAGGCCGCATAAGTCGTTCGGGTCCTCATTCATGGGGCTTAAGGGTCTTGAATTTAAGCACGCCTCAATTCGTGCTAGCATTGTGCTGAATTCTTCATACGTAAAACTTTGACTATGGCACAGTTTCTTAAAATGGGCCTTGAAACTTTTGACTCCTGCCTCCCAGAGACCACCCATATGGGGGGCGCCAGGGGGGATGAAGTGCCAGTTAACGGGAGTAAAACCTTCCTGAGAGAGAAGACCTTTTTGTATCTTAGACAAGAATTGTTGTTGATCGCCCTGGAGGACATTAGCAGCGCCTACAAAGGCGGTGCCATTGTCGGAGTACATATCGTGGGGGGTGCCTCGTCGCGAAAAGAACCGAGCAAAGGCGGCTAGAAAGGCTTGGGTGGATATATCGCCGGTAGCTTCGAGATGGATCGCTTTTGTTGAAAAGCATACGAAGACAAGCACGTAACCTTTAGTGACTCTACAGCCACGACCCGCATAAGATTTTATGTCAAAGGGTCCCGCGAAGTCGACGCCGGTGTGACAAAAGGGGCGTGATAAACTTGCACGTTCAGGGGGTAAAGCAGCCATGATCTGTTGACCAATTTGGCGTTTATGTCTCACGCATATTACGCATTGGGATAAAATAGTTTTTATTAACATTTTGAGTTTAGGGACGTAGTAACGTAATCTCGTCAAGCGATGTAAAAGCGCATTTTGACCATGTAGGGTGTGTTTGTGTAAATACGTGAGAAACAATCTGGTGAAGCGCGCATGGTAAGGCAATAAAATGGGGTAACGTTCGTCATAGCGCAAGGTAGGGGAGTCCGCTAAACGACCATTTATTCGCATGATTCCGTTGGAATCGAGAAAGGGGTTAAAAGTTAGAAGCGAGCTTTTTCGGGACAGTTGTTTTCTTTCATATAACTGTGAGTATTCTTCGCTGAAGTGAGATTTTCGACAGACGACTATTAGACGATTTTTAGCGGAAATTATTTCCTTGGCCGACAGCTCTTCTCGACTTATCTCTTCCGCTGTCAACTTGGCTCTTGTGCGTTTATAAAATCGAAAAATATAACCTATTACTCTTAGCGCTCGAGGTAGGTCTGAAAAGTTCTCAAGAATATCGTCTTGCTGTATTAAAGTTGTATGTGCACGAATTAGTCTAATGTCTTCTTCTGTATCAAACTCCTTTTCTCGGGATGGCCAGTCCGAAGGGGGACGTCTTAGCCAGGCAGGCCCACGCCACCACAACTCACTAGATGATAAGTCACGTACGGTAATGCCACGTGATGCTAAGTCAGCGGGGTTACTTTTCGATTCAACATGAGACCACGAATCCTTTCCTACCTTTTCGATTATAGACGAAACTCGATTTTCGACGAACGTTTTCCACTTATGAGCCGGTTTTCTCAACCACGCCAACACGATGGTGGAATCTGTCCACAAGAAAAGTTTGTAGTCTTTGAGATTAAGCTGCGCTTGAATCGAACTGATCATATTCGCCAGCAATTCTGCTCCACATAATTCCTTACGTGGTAGGGAAACAAATTTAACGGGGGCAACTTTCGATTTTGCTGCCAAAAGGTGGCTAGTGACAAAACCTTCGTTTTCAGAGCGAATATAAATGGCGGCTGCGTACGCCTTTTCCGACGCGTCGCAGAAACCGTGCAGCTCGACTTTGTAGGAAGGATCGTAATCTATGAACCGGGGAATTCTGACTTCTTCAATTTTGCTGTAGTCATCGAGAAACTCACGCCATTTGTTCATAGTAAGGGGGTTCAAATCTTCGTCCCAATCAGTGCCATCTTTCCATATTTGCTGCATAATTATTTTTGCCACGATAATCTTGGGAGATAGCCATCCAGCTGGGTCGAATAACTTGGCAATCTCAGAAAGCACACATCTTTTGGTAGTTAACTCACGATTCGGTTTAGCTTTGAGTTTGAAATAAAATTGGTCGTTACCAGCATTCCACCTGAGCCCTAAAGTTTTCGTAATACTGGACTCAGACAGTTGAAGGAATTCTTCCCCTAGCAAATGTGTTGAAGGCAGACCTTGCAGCAACATTTCGTTATTAGACGTCCATTTTCGTAGCGTAAAACCCGCTGTTTTGAGAACTGCTATTAGCTCATCGCGAAATTTTATTGCCGACGATATGGTATGGGCACCCGAAAGGACATCATCAACATACATGTGATTTCGCAAGATTTCGCATGCTTGAGGGGAAGTGGATTCGCTTTCTTTTGCGAGTTCTAGCAACGTTCTTATGGCTAGATAGGGCGCACAGTTTACACCGAAGGTGACTGTGTTCAACTCAAAGTCGTGGATTAACTCATTCGGAGTATCACGATGTAAAATTCTTTGAAAGGGGGTGTGCTTGGGGTGCACCAAGATTTGGCGGTACATTTTCTCAATGTCCGCTTTAAACACGTAGCGGAAAAATCTCCATCTTAAAAGCAAAATCATTAAATCTGACTGCAAAACTGGGCCAGGATGAAGTAGGTCATTAAGGCTTATGCCATTGGATGAGGGGCTGGAGGCATTAAATACCACGCGCAATTTTGTTGTGGTGCTGTCGGGTTTTAAGACAGCATGGTGGGGCAGATAATAAGTGCCGCAGTCACCATTTTGGGGGGTTACTTTGGTCATTTGACCTAGAGTAGAATACTCTGTTATTACCTGATCATATTCAGTTTTCAGTTGGGGGTTTTTGACTAATCTCGCCTCGTTTCGTAGAAACTGGGAGAAAGCAATTTTTCGAGAGGGGCCAACATTTAATTTCTCGGGGTAATCTTTTCTAAAGGGGAGTGACACGACGTATCGACCTTCTTTATTTCGGAAAGTAGTGGATGTGTACAAATTTTCGCAGTATGTGTCCTCCGGGGAGGACGTTTTCCTCCTCGGGATATCCTCTAGCTCCCAAAACCGCTGAAGTTGATTATTCAATTCTATGGAGCTAAAAAATGATAAAACCGCTTTCCCGCACGGGTGTGCGGGTACCTTTCCCGTAATAATCCACCCGAAAACTGTATTTTGGGCAAGCAAAGATTGTTGTGTGTCTCGTTGTAGACCGTCCAAAATAATTTTTGGGTAAACATCTGCCCCAAGCAGCAAATCTATTTCGCGACAACTGTGGCGATAAGTATCAGCCAATCGCAAATTGGAGAAATCGCTATCTTTTATTGCTGCTGAGGGATAATAGGGAAGGTGACCGGTAAGCTTATTTATTATTAAGGCATCCGAAGAAACCTCAAACGATTTGTCAAGCGGAGATCCGATTTTGACGTGACAACTTTGGGTTGAAGTTGCAGTCACGGAGTCACTTAACCCGTGGACTTGGGCTGCTGATGCACGAGTATAAAGACCAAGATGCCTTTGCAATTTTTTCGAAATAAATGTCGCCTCCGAGGCGGAGTCTATTAGCGCGCGAACCGTACACTTAAGGTCGTTATTATAAACGTCGACTAACGCTGTACCGAGTATGACAGACTGTGTGGTGGGTTCAAGTTGAGTTGAAAACGATTGCAGCGTTCTATTTGCTGCTTGGGACGAAGTAGAAGGGGTCACGTCTAAAGCGGGAAGGGGGTTGTTATTTTGATGAACGGGGGTACTTTTAACATTATTGTTATTACTTGGGGTTCTCTTCCCGTCTACGCGATGAAGCAGCGAGTGGTGTTTTCCCTTACATACTTTGCAGGTGTATTTACTTTGACAGGTCTTCGCTCCATGAGAGGTTCCCAGGCAGTTAGTGCACTTATTTTGTTTTTTCACCGTTGCGTATCTGTCTGCAACAGACATGGCCAGAAATACGGCGCAACATCTAAGAGGGTGAAATTCGGAGCACAGCGCACATTTACCCTTGTTGTCAGGGGCAATGTTGGTCTGATAGCTTTTCACCTTGGGCCCTTGGGATGAAGATTTTGCAGGTTTTGGGGCATGCGAGTTTGAAAATGTGGATCTAATATCCGCGACCGACTCTAAAGTTTGAAACCTTGATGATAAGAAGTCATCTAAGGCTCTCCACGTTGGCAAATCAGTGGTACGCGGCAAAGATTGTTCCCATAAGCTCAGTGTGGTCTCAGGTAGACACGTTGAGCAAATATATACAAAAATGACATCCCAGTTATCGACTTCGATATTTAACAAACGAAGGTTGGTAATGCAATCATTAATAGTGCGTTGTAAACGTCTGAGATCGGAACCAGTTTCCTTTGATATGGGCTTTATGTTGAAAAGCGACTTAAGTTGGGCGTTCACTAGTATTCGCTTATTTTCATAGCGGTGAACTAAATTCTGCCACGCCATATTAAATCCATCATTGGTCATAGGGCATGTTTTCAAAAGCTCTCGCGCTTCACCCTGAGTTTTCTTGACCAGATGGCACATTTTTTCTACTGGTGACAGACGCTTATTATTGCGATAAAGGGCCGTGAACATATCACGGAAAGTTGGCCACGATTTATAGTCACCATGAAAGATTTCGGTATCACATGGGGGTAAAGAAATATGTGGGGTCATATCGCGTGCGCTATCACTCGAGGGGGAGGCGGTTTGAGCGTTGGCTTGAAGAGCCTCACGGAGTTCGTGTATCTTTGCAACCACAGCTGTGTGGCTGCCGAATGTAGAGTAAAACCGTCCCTTTAGGGTTTCTAGATCTATCTCCTCTTTAATAACTTCATAGTTGTCCATCACATCTTCGTAAGATGACTCGAAACTTGACCAGAGGCGATCGATTTGTTTTTCGTGGGCCTCGAGGGTGTGTCGCGTGTGCGACTCTACTTTTAAACCGTCAAAGTAGGTTTTAAATTCGACCACACGATCAGAATACCGTATGACATTTTTTACCGATGCCATTTTTTTTTTTTTTTATTAAGTGACTATACGATTTAAAAATTTAGAAATTTGTTTGAAAAAATTTAGGGAAATTTTCGATGGTGCCTCGTAGAAGCGACCCGTAAAATTATTGAAAATTCAAAACGCAATTAATAAAAAATTTAAGTAAATTTTCAAAGGGGCTTCGTAAAAGCCAACACTAAAATTATCGATGAAAGTACACAAATTTTCTAATGGTGCTTCGTAAAAGCGACCAGTAAATAGTATTTGAAGAAGTTTGAAAGAAATTATCAAAGGTGCCTCGTAAAAGCGACCGATGAGAATATTTTAGAAAATTTGAATGAACTTTCAGAGGTGTTTCGTAAAAACGATCGCTGAAAATTATTTGGGAAGAAGTGTAAATATATTTTAAGAAATTTTCAAAGGTGCCTCGTGAAGGCGACCGAGGAAAATAATTGGGAAAAAATTTAAAATAAATTATTAAAGGTGCTTTGTAAAAGCGACCTAAAAAAAAATGGGTTGAGAAAATTTAAAGAAATTTTCAAAGGTGCTTCGTAAAAGCGACCGATAAGAAAAATAAGTTGAGAAAATTTAAAGAAATTTTCAGAGGTGCTTCGTAAAAGCGACCAATGAAAATTATTGGGAAAAATTTAAAGAAATTTTCAAAGGTGCTTCGTAAAGGCGACCGATGAAAATAAGTTGAAAACAAATTTAAAGAAATTGTTTGAAAAAAAAATTTAAAGAAATTTTCAAAGGTGCTTCGTAAAAGCGACCGATGAAAGTTTTTGAAAATTTGAATGAAAATTTAATGATTAATTTTCGGATAATATATTGTTGAAAAGTTTAAATAAATTTTCAGAGGTGCTTCGTAAAAGCGACCAATGAAAAAAACTGTTTGCAAAAATTTAAAATTTTAATAATTAATTTATAGTTAATTTATTATCGGGGGAAAAAAATTTAAAGAAATTTTCAGAGGTGCTTCGTTAGAGCGACCAATGAAAATTGTTTGCATAAAAAAATTTAAAATATTTAACAAAATTAAAGTTTCAAAGGCGCTTCGTAAAAGCGACCGATGAAAATAATTGATAAAAATTTGAAGAACTTTTCAAAGGTGCTTCGTAAAAGCGACCGATGAAAAAGTAGTTGCTAAAAATTTAAAGAATTTTAAATTATTAATTTATAATAGGGGTATATAATTAATTCGCAGCAAAAGGGCTATCATGTGTCATGTGTCCTGGGATTTATTGCAATTTATTTATGAATTTTCATACGTTCACTTGATTTTATAATTAGAATTATTTATTTCAATAGGAAATATTAATAGGTAATATAATAATAATTCTATTATATTTCCAATGCCTTTTCGAGCTGCCCTCGTATCCAGCTGTTAGCATAAAATGTCTTATATACAATTCAACTTGTCCTAGTGACCTAGTTATTTTCATGTAATTATGTTACACACCGTACATACATACATTTACTCGTCTGGTTCGTTGATTTTTGTTCTCTCATCAAATAAACCAACGAGTTGATCGACTGCGTAAGTTATGTGATGACATACATACACACAAAGGTAATAGCAAAGAGGGAATTAATACTGTTGACTATTACAAGGAAAAAAAAACAAGAGATGCCGACTGATATTAACCTTGAATATCAGACAGCAAAACGCAATGCAATTTTGACTTTTTTATATTTATGTCTTCTTTTCTTTCTTCTTTTTGTTTCATCAACTTAATGTGTTGATGCTTATGTGGTTGAAAATGTTAAAAGCTGCGGGGGGATGGTAATTGCGTGCAGATTTTGTTAGTTTGTTTGTTGCGGTACAAACTGGTTTTGTAATTTTTTGCAACTAGCCCGACTGTTGCTAATTTTGAGTAGGTACCCTGAAGGAAACCTAGGTGCAAGTGTTTCCAAGTCACCAGTTTTGTCGACTATTTTGGTGACATTGTCAACGAAGTGTCTACACTACACTACATTTGCCACTATATTTGGCTTTAATACGAAAACAATTTTATCAATAACAATTGAGAAGTACAATTCCTATAAAAGTTAAAGAAATAATAAAAAAAATTGTATTCGTACCAAAAGTGTAGACTACATGTACTAAAATGTACTAGTGATTCTCTGGTTCCAATGTCTACATATGTTCCCAAAGGAACTACCTAGTCAGTACCTAGTCAGTAGTACCAACGTCAGTAGTAGATTTCCAATGACACGCACATGTTAAATGTCTATAGTAAATAACATTGTCTGGGGTATAATAAGTCACTAGTACTGGTGACTGTGTCAATAGTGAATCAGTACAGATTCACTAGTGACATTTCCTGCAGGGTATGTTTGATTATTTGTATGTATGTATGTATGTATGGTAATTTTGGTGGTGGTTTTTATAAATGCAAATTGTATGTTAGGTGTATGTATGTATTTATTTCATATTATCTTGGTTTATGAAATAAGTACAAGTTTTTTCATATGATTTTTTTTTACTTTTGGGGGACCGTTAGGTTTCTCGTATGATTTTGAGAAACAACCTGACACATGATAGGTAGTCACGAGGGGGGAACAAATAATTTGGTTTTTTATTTTTTTTATTTTTAAAAAAATTTCTTATTCGAAACCGTTAAAAGACACGATGTCTACATACATATGTGCGTACATATGTATGTATAAATTAAAATTGAGCACGATATGCCGCGAGGGGGGTTATTAGGTATATGTACGTATGTATACTTATGGAGGTAAGTATACACACATTGTTGCACACGGGATTGCGGGGGTTAAAAAATATATTTAAAAGGGGTTTTCCGGGTTATGGATGACCCGTATCCGGTTCGAAGGACCAAAATGTTTGGGTACACGGGGGTTGAATAGATAGGGTGGAAAAATTAAACCAGGTGAGGGTACTTACCGGTGCTGACAATCGCCGGTACACTTCGTAGTTGCTTCCATAGTTGACGTGGAGTGGGAGATACGGTTATCGGTAGGTTGGTGGAAATAACTTCCTATTCTCTTTGGTTGAAGAAAATATGCGCAATGTTAATCTTCTACGCACAATCACACACGTTGTTCACTATTAAAAATATGAAGAACTTTGTTCTTCTGCGTTTTCATTCAACTGCGTGTAAGGAAATTTTCCAGAAAAACAATTTAATTTTATTTAATTTTCGACATTCGAAAAAAACACTTTTATTGATTATTCTTGTATTAATTCACAACAACACTTGTATTTGAGATTTATTTTAAATTACAATTCAAAAAAGGAACTCTTTTGGTTTTATTTATAACGAGAAACACTTTAGAGAAAATATGACCTCTACTCATCAAATTAATTGGTGGACTGACATATTAATAAAAAAAAGAAGAATAAAAACTGCTCAACAGCCTGTTGATGTTAAGAAAGATAGGAAGTTTTTTTTAAAAGGAAAAAAAAACGGCGAGTAACAAGAACTCGCTAGTACGACCCATGTAGGGTTTTCATGCCTTGCAAAACATGTAGGGTTTCCGTGCATAAACACTAACAGTAATTAATCAAATCTTATCCTAATACTTTATTTTATGTCCTGCCAGTGCCGGACAAAAATTTTCTTCATCGCGGCTTCTGTTCACATTTATAGGTGTTTATCGCTCATCTAATTTGGTAAGTGCTGCAGTGTCTCTTCTTCTTAAGCGAGTGGGGCCGCTATCATGTAAAATATTTCGAGCAAGTGGGTTCGGATGCAATTCGAGCCTTTTTAAGTATTTTAATGCATATTTTGTTATCATAGTTTTAACTAATGCAACATTGAGTTCCTTGTGAATATTTGAGTTTTTAACATACCAAGGGGGCAGCTGTGATTATGCGAAGAAGTTTATTCTGGCGCCTTTGAATTTTTTCGATATTACAGGCCGAGGCAGTGCCCCATAACTGAATATCATAGCACCAGATTGGCTTTAAGATGGAGTTGTTGAGTAAAAGTTGGCAGTTAAGACTAAGGCCAGAGTGGCTGAGGTGAACTAAAGAAATTTCCTTCTTTAATAATAAATTGACGACCTACTAATTAGCTTTCTAACAGCTTGTGTGTGTTTGCTGGTAAATTTTGCTTCAATTTATGTAATATGCCTTCATGCCAGACTTTATCAAAAGCTTGAGAAACATCGATGAAGAGAGCGGAGCAATATTTTCTTTCTTCAAAGGCTTTTCTTATGGCGTTTACTATCCGATGGGTTTGTTCAATTGTGCTATGTTTTCCTCTGAAACCGAATTGATGGTAAGGTATGCACCCATTGTCATTTAAAATTGGAGTTAATTTTGACGCTAAGAGTTTCTCAAACAGCTTTAAATATAAGATAATAAGCTAATAGTCCTATATTACTCAACTTTTGTGTGATCTTTTCCTGGCTTTGGTATCATCGTAACTAAGGAGACCTTCCCTTCTTAAGGGTAGTATGCAAGGCGTAAAATAGCATTAAAAATATAAAGAATAATTTTCTTTGCTATGCGAGGTAGCTCCAAAGCATTTTGTTACTGATGTTATCAATACCTGGTGCCTTCTTGGCGTTTTATTCACAAATAGCCTTTTCTAATTCTCTTATCTCAAATCTTATGGGGATAGCTGCTCTAACATTAGGAGGCGGTTACTCATCCGCTATATCGTCAGATATATTTGGGGTAAATACGTTTTTCAATTGATTTACAAACAGGTTTCCTTTTTATACCCTCCACCACAATTAGTTGTGAAGAGGGTATACTAAGTTTGTCATTCCGTGTGAAACTTTTTTATTATTCATCTCAGACCCCATAAAGTATATATATTCTGGCTGCTTGAGTAATTCTAAGTCGATTTAGCCATGTCCGTCTGTCTGTCCGTCTGTCCGTCTGTCCGTCTGTCCGTCTGTCCGTCTGTCCGTCTGTCCGTCTGTTGAAAACACGCTCACTTTCGAAAAACTCAAAAGAAATAAACAAACTAGGTGTCAAAATGCTTGTAGTTATCCTAAGCAGTTTGGGATTGAATTTCAGCAAAATCAGTTCAGTAGGACCAGAGCTATGAATCAAAATGTGGAACCACCACCTTCAAAAACTTGATAATTTTGTTACAAAAACAAACATAAATGATGCAAAAATGCACGGAATGACATAAGATTTTGCACAAGTCTGTTTTATTCGACTAGAAATTACACTGTAAAATTTCGCGAAGGTCGGTCCATAATTTACACTAGGCCCCATATAAACCCTACTCCCGGAAAACAGTTTAGTCTCCTAAAACCATAATTAATAACAAATCGTCACAGTTTAAGATAATAATAATAAAAAGACATCATACAGATATTACTCCTTAAACATTCGAACTGTCGGTGGAGGGTATCAAAGATTCGGCACAGCCGAATATAGCACTCTAACTTGTTCATTATCACTTCTTGCACAACTTCCATTCAGGTTTCTTAATGGTGGTTTCGATATAAATGGCTGATTGTGGAGTTGCATCCAGGTCCATGAGATATTTTTCCACGGAAGCCGTTTTCTGAGACTGTAGTATTTTCTTAGCCTTTTTGTACACTCTTTTAATAGTTTCTTAATTTGAGGGGATCTGTGAATTGCCACTCTCTTCGAACACTCCTTTTTTCATTTAAGAGGCGCACGACATCTGTAGAATATATTTTATTATTGGATTTTTTGAGGGTTTTGCTGGAATGTTGAACAGCTAGTTTAAGATAACGGTCAAAATTGACAATTGAGAGATCAACATTCTCCGGTGTGCTAAGCGGAATATTTTCTGTGCAATGGGTACTGAGATATTTTTTATATTTTACCCAATTTATTTGTGTAGCTGACGTCGCTATGTAACCAGAGGGAGATATAATTCTATTGGTATGTATTTGTTGTAGTAACAATTGTAGGTGTGTGATCAGAGGATAATTCTAAGGAAGCTTCAACGTGAATCGTGGGGATGTTTTTAACCACGTCAAAATCGATGACATCTGGAATTTAAACATTTAAATTCATTTTAGAGATTGTATTAAATAAAACTCGACCGTTTGGTGTTATTAGTCGTGACTCCTAGAAGGTTTGTTAGCGTTTTAATCGCCAGCAGCCAGGAAACAGGGCCCCAATGACTTATAATATTTATGAAATTGGCTTTCTGATATTGCAAATCTAGGTGGTGAGTATAAAGATAAAATTACTATGTTTCGGTTTAGCTCTTCAACACAAATGTTCGTTGCTTGGAGATAATCTTAGGTAGTGTTTGATTCGATTTTTCATTAAAATGGCATTGTTGACATTCACATCAACATACATTTAATTTAATTTTATTTTTAACTATGTTAATGAACTACATAAGTTCAGTTTATCGCTGACATAACATAATTTCATTTTTTGTTCTATTTTACCTTTTGTTTATAAATAATTGTTGACATATCATTATTTTATTTTGTTTACTTGAAGTTCAATCGTCCCAAACAGTTTTATTTTGTTTATAATTGTTAACATAGCAGTCTTTTATTTGTTTACTTGAGTCATAATTTATACATTGAAATGTTAGTCAGCAATTATGCGATTATACGATTAATTGGGTCACTTCCGCATTGTGCAATAGTGGCATTTAGTTTTAATTAAAGTATTAAATTTTAGTATATAAGACAGAACCAAAATAAAGAAAGACGTTCAATTACTATAAGGCATTTACAGTGTTTTATTGATTGAATCTGTTAGCGTTCTACAAGTTAAAGTGCTTGGAGGACAATTAAGGCAATTAATATATCAGTTCAGATTTATGTGTTTGAACTGAATCATATTATAGTGTAGCGTGTCTTTTATATTGACATTGCTTACACACATAATTTTAGTATACGTTACATGCAATGAACCAGGCGCATGTTTAATGTAATACGAATAAGCCACTTGAGTGTTGTGCGCTGTGTGTGTGTGTATGAATACAATACTAGCAGTACATACGGTCGTCAATAGTAATACTATCACCACTCTTGCTATTGGACAAGTGTCTGCGAGATTGTAAGAAAATGCTAAGCAAACCGCTATACCTTCCACTGTAATGAAAATGCTGAATAAGCATTTATTGTGTATAAAACTCGACACAATTATTAAAGAAAATCAATTCTGATACCAAGTACAAAACAGTGCGTACTAGCCGCATTAAATAAAGAATTCAATTATTAAACAAAATAAAATAACAAAAGTCTTTTAATTACATGGCGATCCTGCCAGCTTTGGTGTGCTTCTAAAACAGCGAGCACCCAAAGGATCCAGGCTTCAAAAAGGAGTGCTTAAATCCTAAAAGCACCCTTACTAGATGAAGGAGTGCTAAAATTGTTTTTCTTAAGCACCCTCAACATTTACCACCTGGCATGAAAGAAGGTCCACAACCTCTAACAATAGAGGAGTATAGAAGTAGGCAGAAAAAGCCTCCTCTGCCCAACGAAAAAGAGGCAAAAACACAAACCCCGAGGAAAAACCGACGAGGTGGCGTTGTACAAAAACTTAAAAGAGAAAAGGCAATATTACTTAGGATCATTAACTCTACACCACCACCGTCTTGGGAAGAATCCTCTAAAATGTGGGGAAAAATTGACGAAATCAACTTCATGATATTCCAGGAATTAAAGAGGCGAGCAAAATAAGTCATTTATTAAAAATCAAAAAAAAAAAAAAAAAAAAAAAAAAAATATTTTTTAATAATAGTAAATATAAACATAGCTTAAAACGAAGTGCGTTCAATCCGCACTCGCAGGGCCTATAAGCGACTTATCGCTCGAGGCAAAACTTGAAAAAAAAATATTTAAAAAAAAAAAAAAAGGGAATATACAAAATTATTTTTTTTAAATATTAAACTTAAAAGACATTTTTCTATACATTTTTAATTAATTTTATAAGGGAATTTTTCTTTGAAATAATATGCCATTTAGATAATTTTAGTCTTATATTTTATCGAAATTTAAATTTAATAAAAATATATTTAATGTAAATTTCAAACTTAAAATTTATTTTTAATTTTTAATTTCATAAGGGAGGTTTTTTTTTAGTAATTACGTTAATAAGGTAGAAATTTTTAATGTGTAAATCTGAAACAAAATTTGACAGGCCCAAGGCCAATGTCATAAATGAAGTTGAAGTAGTTGAGGAAAAAACAAATTTGTTAACCATAGAAATATATCTTTTAATAATAACACTAATCATAATAATTAATTTTTTAATTCGCATTTACAATATGCACAGTAGAAGACTCAAGAAAAAATATGTTAGCAGAGCAGATAATATAGATAAAATATAATGACTTAGACACAATTTAAATGGAATGGAAAGATATATTGAATAAGGTTAGGTTAATTAAAGATCACTTCGATCGTTCTTATAAGTGCCTGAATGTTGAAAGACCAACTAAGGAAGAGACCATTCAACATCACTTCCAAATCCTACTTAATAGACTTGAGGAAATAAGAATTATATTTAATGTAAACTATAATCGGTTGACACTTAGTCACAAAATTGCAGCAGAAGGATTCTTTTTGGATTTAAAAACCAAAGTTTTAAAAATAGCCGCTTTAAAAAATATACAGATTAAACTACCTGAGACTCTACACGAAACAGTAAATTTGACAACAGACAATAAAACAGATACTAAAATGACACAAACATTGGTAGAATTCCTAAATACAGCTTCAAAGCTGATTACGGAATTTGATGGAAAATCCGAAAATTTGCAGTCATTCATAGACTCCTTACAATTAGTTAATTTAATAAAGGGTCAACACGAATCTTCTGCAATATCGCTAATTAAAACAAAGCTTAAGGGAAATGCTAGAAATCTCATAAGTGAAGAATCTACAATAGAAGAAATTATCACTAAGCTCAAAGTAACCGTTAAAGGTGAATCAGTGCATGTTTTGTCAGCTAAACTGATGAGCATAAAACAAAACAATAAAACACCAACTGCATACTGTACTGAAATAGAAAATCTCACAAAGTCACTTGAAACGGCATATATATCTGATGGTTTATCTTGTGAACTAGCTAACAAATACTCTACACAAGTTGCAGTAAAAGCTATTACAAAAAACTGCTCTAATGAAAAAGTAAAACTTATCATGGAAGCAGGCCAATACAATGATATGAATGAAGCCGTGAGTAAATTTGTAAGCAGTTGCACTGAAGCAACAGGGCAACAGAACTCCGTATTATATTTCGGTCAAAGACCCACTTATTATCGTGGAAATAACAGAAGATTTCGTGGGAGATACAATTATCCCCGAAATAATAACAATATTAATAATAACAACGGAAATAACAACAATAACAATTACAATAATAGAAACAGACAAAGACCTGACAATAATCGTGGTAACAGACACTACGTACGAGCAATGGACTCAAATGAAAATGGTTCGGAAAACTCCGACCATCCCCTAAGATCAGAACAGTAAATAATAAAGTGTTTAACTTGAACCTCAACTTATGTAATTTCATTCAGATTAATATAAATAATAGTAACACAGCAGTAACACTACTAGTTGATACAGGTGCCGACATTTCACTCATAAAATCTAAACATTTTGATCTAAAGAAAATAAATACTAACAAAATCACAACATTAAGTGGAATAGGACAAGGTGAAATTAAATCTATAGGTAGTATATTTTTTGATTTAAAATTTAAAAATTATCTAATACCACACAATTTTCAAGTAGTAGACAATAATTTCCCAATACCAAGCGATGGAATCATTGGTATGGATTTTATTAAGAAATATAATTGTATATTAGATTTTAATCAGGATTATGACTACCTAGTCCTACGACCATTCAATATACCACAACCTATAGAAATACCAATTACTAACAACAGCGATAATCTTATATTGCCGCCAAGATCAGAAGTAATACGTAAAGTAAATTTTATTAATTGCGATAATGAAATACTAATACCAAATCAAGAACTTGAACCAGTAGCCCGTTTCTGTATATCTCACATCGTAAAACTCTTCGCATGAAACGTGTGAATTGCAACAAAAATAGTGTGAAATGAAACAAAAAATGGTTTTTCTCACGCAAGTGTTTCTGTATCTTTTTTTTGCGAGAATTATCTGTCATTTAAATAATTTTCCAGCAATTATTGGAAGGATGCGAGAAAAAGTGTTTCTATAACAATATTTTGCGAAAAGTTTCTTTCAAGAACTGTCAAAATAAGTCACATTTGAAATTGGTGGCGAGAAAAACAAAATGTAGATATTTTGAATTTAAAATATGTTTATATACTATTTTTTTTTTTAAATAAATAAAAAAAAAATGCAATATAAATGATAAATGCATAATTTATATGACGAAAATAAACAAAAAACAATTGTTATATTTTGTTAGTTTAAATTTTTGTTAGCCTTTTCTTGTTTTGGTTTTAATCAGTGCTGCCAGATAAATTTGTGTCAAAATCGTCAATTTCCTGAGAAAAAAATAAAAAAGATCGTCTTTTTTGTTTTAACATAGCGTTTACATAGCTTAACATAGCGTTTACATAGCGTTTACACAGTACTGGCAAGACAGTAAGAAAATACACATTAGTTGCCAAAAACACTGCTAACTGTCTTCGTGACGTAGGCGTCCAGACAGTAGTTAAGACAGTTCACTTTGAAACGTGTTTTATATGAACTAAACAAACTTAAAAACAGCCTAAAATAACTATATTTGGCAAAAAAACATAACACTTAACTAAAACATAAAAAATCAAAGCAAAATATATTTATTTTTTTACGTTTTTTTTCCTTTTGCTAATAAAACTTCAGATTACTGTTAGAAAATGTCGAATCACTGTCCAATTTAACTGTCTGCAAAATTTGCTAGACAGTAGACAAGACAGTTGGAAAAGTGTGTATGTATTAGTGAAAAAGTTTGCATGTATTGCTACTGTCTTGCCAGTACTGGCAAATGTAAACGCTTGGTAAAAATCGTGCAATTTAAAATCAATTTTAAACAAATTTGTTTCGACTTTTATTAAAAAATAATCAAACAAAAACATAGTTAAAGTTCATGGGTATTTAACAGTGTTGCCACCTCACGTGTAATTACTCATATCATGTGTAATATATTTTTTCATGTGTAGCCCATGTGTAATTGACTGCATGTGTAATTCATGAGTAATTTTATATTTTAACGTTGTGTTGCACTGATTTTTGTTATTATTTTTTCACAAGAAGTAAAAAGTTTTATTATTCTTGGCAAAACTTAAAAATTTAATTAAAAGAATGGAAGCGTTAAAAGAGCTGAACTAAAAATGTTTGGATCATTAACTACTAACTATTTGGCAATAGATAGCTTTTGCCACAATTTATTATAACGACAAAACATCCTGGGTACATTATTCTTTTTTTTATTTCAAAGAGAGTGGATCATCGACTGCAAAAGAAATGTTTGAGCTTCTCAAAAGCACAATTATAGAAAAAGGGATTCCTTTTTGAAAATCTAGTTGGATTTGCATCAGATACAACTAATGTTGTGTTTGGACAGTATAATTCAGAAGTTAAGTTCCTAAAAGACGAAAAGCCAGTTATTATTTTAATAAAATGCTCGTGCCATTAAATACATTTGGTAACGTTGAAGGCCTGTCTGAACCTTTTAACATATTTGGAAGATTGACTTTGTAATATTAGATCTTGTTTTATTAAAAGTAATGCTCGAAGGATAAAACTTAAGGAGTTTCAAGAATATTTTCGCGACAACATGCACTCTTACATTTTGAAAAATTTTAGCTTCATAGTAATTTGAAGGCAGAATATTATTAGACAAATTTGGAGACAAATTATTTCCTACTTTAAAATAAATTAAATAAAAATATTATTTTTTTGTATTAAATATAGCAACGATACGATTGTTGTTAACAAAAAGCTAATAAAGAGACATTTGAAAAATATTTTTGTGTTGGATAAGTAAAAAATATAAAAATGTCCGGCATATCCAATGCTGCAGCGATAGAGGAACTGAATTAACATTCCGTTAAAAATTGCGCCGACGCTATTTAAGGGATGCATTAGATCCTTTATCATACCCAAATGAAATGCAAGTAACATATCGTCACCTAAAATGCAAAAGGGCTTAACAACAAAACAAAATTCGAAATAATGGTTTTTGATTGAGTTTTGTTCGTTTTAATTAACTTTATGATCACAAACAATTTTAGATCAAAAATTGCGACTTTAATAAAGAAATTCAAACGCCAATTACACCTTGTTGTTATTGATTTTGTAAAGTTTTTTGCTTCTGCTGTAAAAAAATAAAAAGAGTTGTTAAGCCCTTTTGCATTTTAGGTGACGATATTTGTTTATTTGTTTGCAAACAGAAATTGAAATTGGTTTACGTTTTCTGAAGAAGCCAAATATGGTTTTAATTCCACTTTTGATCGAAATTTGTTTCTGTGACATGCGTAAAAAGATAGCATGTGTAATTCGTATTTTCATGTGTAATTTTGGCATGGTCCATGTGTAATTTACCATTTCGTTGGTGGCAACACTGGTATTTAATAATTATTATTTAATAATTGAGATATAAATCTTTAATTTACCTATTCCTATAATCTTTTTCTTTTTTACCTGAAATAGACTTAGGCCCGTTTTCACAACTTACCGATAGCTTAAAGTAGACTTTAACCGGCCTTATAAAAAGTGTTCCATTATTAAAACTTTACTTTAACCTAAAGTAAGCGATAAAGTAAATTAAGGTTCATCCTACCTGGTAGGTAAAAGTAAAATTGTAATAATGGTAAGTTGTGAAAACGGGCCTTAGTAGAATACCTTGTAGTTAAAATTAAAAAAATCGGTTCATAAATAAACGGGTTAAAGACCCAGTAAAATCTTCGCCTACAAAATAATATGTTAAGTAATCAGAAACACATAAAAGCACTACATACAATTCTACTGAAAAACTAATGAATTTTACAAGGTTTGTGCCAAAAAGAACACACTCAAAAGTAAGTCATTTTTTTTTATCTTAATTCGAAGTTCTTATGGAAGAAAGCTACTTAATATCGAGTGAAAGAAGCTATCCATTTTGAAAAAGTTTTTACTGGGAGACAAACAAATTTCTTTCTTGCCGGAATAATGGTTTTGGCACAAAAGTGTACGTATTAGATAAGAATATCAAATATCAATCATATTTTGTATATGTATATAAGAAGTTTAAAATGTTCAAAATAAGCCAAGTCGGTCCATTACTTACTTTCCTTTTGCCGATACATTTTTTAGGGAAGAAACAAACAATTTCGAGGACAATTTTCACAATAGGGATAAATATAAAAATTTAAGCAGCCTTGTTTCTAAAGATATCTTTTTTTCTAATAAACAAACATATAAAAATATTTACAATTATCTTATTTCGAAGACTAAGGGGCTTATAGTGTAAAACGCAACGCCAACAATTTCATTAAAAGCAAAAATAAAATCAAAAATATTTTATAAATTTGTTGTTGCTTTCTACAGACATTCATATTATTTTTTTTTTCAATTTTCAACGCCACAAAATAGAAGTGTTTGAAATTTAAAAATTCAAGATGAATTTCTATAGAAAGTAACAACAAAATTATAAAATATTTTTGATTTTGTTTTTGCTTTCGTCACTTTTTTAGAAAAAATCATCAAAACGTCACTTTGTTAATATCGGAACAAAAAATCGTCAAGATGACGATAACTCGTCAAATCTGGCAGCCCTGTTTTCATTATATTTATTTCTTTTGTTGACGTTTCGCTTTTATTTGACACTTAAGTACTGGAAATATTCCAGTATAAACAGAATTTGTTGTGTCTGTTTTCGCATTCAAATACAGAAACACTTTTATCTCATAAATCGAGAAACTATGGAATTTTTTGTTTCACACTTCATGTAAGAAAATTTTACGATGCGAGAAATACAGAAACGAGCTACAGGAGTCTTTATCGCGAACACATTGGTAAAATCTAATAAAGCATACATTCGTATTCTAAATACAAATAACACTATCACATCAGTTAATAAAAGTAAAATAAAAACCGAAAATCTTTCTGAATATGAAATAGTCGAACAAAATCCGACCAAAAATACACATAGAAATTCAGAAATATTAAAACTTTTACAGAAAAATTTTCCAGAACAATTTAAAAATACATTAACGGAACTTTGCACATCATACAGCGATATTTTCGGTTTAGAATCAGAAATAATAACAATTAATAATTTCTATGAACAAAAGTTGAGAGTAAGAGATTCACAACCGGTGTACATTAAGAATTACCGGATACCACATACACACAAAGAAGAGATAGATAGACAGGTGAAAAAATTAATAGACGACATAATAGTGGAACCATCAAATTCTGAGTACAACAGTCCAATTCTGCTGGTACCGAAGAAATCACTTCCAAGTTCAGAAACAAAAAGATGGAGACTGGTAGTGGATTATTGACAACTAAATAAGAAATTGATAGCAGATAAATTTCCGTTACCTAGAATAGATGACATTTTAGACCAACTCGGTGGAGCCAAATATTTTTCATGTCTAGATTTAATGTCCGGTTTTCACCAAATTGGACTAGAAAAAAACTCTAGAGATCTAACTTCATTTACAACAGCAAATGGATCTTATAGATTTACTAGATTGCCCTATGGTTTAAAAATAGCGCCCAATTCTTTTCAAAGAATGATGACACTCGCTTTTACTGGTTTGCGACCAGAACAAGCATTTCTTTATATGGATGACTTAATTGTTTTAGGATGTTCGGAAAAGCATATGCTTTCTAATTAAACAAATGTGTTTGAATTATGTCGAAAACGCAATCTTAAGTTACATCCCGAAAAATGTTCATTTTTCATGAGGGAAGTAACATACCTAGGACATAAATGCACTGATAAAGGAATACTGCCTGACGATAGTAAATATTCGGTAATCGAGAATTATCCACAACCAAAAGATGCGGATAGTGCAAGAAGATTTGTAGCATTTTGCAACTACTATCGCAGATTTATCAAAAATTTTTCAGAGTATTCTAGACATCTTACAAGATTGTCCAAAAAGGGTGTGCAGTTCGAATGGACTAAAGATTGTGATTCAGCATTTAAATATCTTAAAAAAGCATTAATGAGTCCAACATTACTTCAATATCCAGATTTCACAAAAGAGTTTTGTATAACAACAGATGCAAGCAAACATGCTTGTGGAGCTGCACTAACTCAAGAACATGAGGGAAAACATCTACCAATAGCATACGCATCCAAAATATTTACAAAAGGCGAGAGTAACAAATCAACAATTGAACAAGAATTAACCGCTATACACTGGGCCATCACACATTTTAGACCATATATTTATGGTAAACATTTTCTTGTCCGCACTGATCACAGACCTCTGTCATACCTCTTTTCCATGAAAAATCCAAGCTCAAAACTAACTAGAATGAGACTGGACTTGGAAGAATATGATTTCACTGTAGAATATCTTAGGGGAAAAGATAATTATGTGGCCGACGCTTTGTCGCGCATTACAATAAATGATTTAAAAGAAATAAATAATAAAAACAACAATGTATACAAAGTAACAACTCGAGCAATGACAAACAATGCACTCAAAAAGAAATATCCAATTACACCAAATAAACGGCATTTAAATAATGAAAATGAGAAGCCCAATGTATTTGAACCAATTATTAATTCTGACGTCAGAAAATTTTGTAAGCTAAAGATTACACCACAAAAAGTTTATATTAAACGTGGCAAATCTATAATAGCATGTATAAATATAGATGAATTGTTTACTAACGGGAAATTTGACTTAGGACAATTTTTCCCTAGGCTCGAAGAAGTGGCCGGTAAATTAAATATTCATAAAGTACAAGTGGCACCAAGTGAGAAAATTTTCGATTTTATCTCTATTAATGAATTTAAAGAAATGGGCAATAAATTATTAAAATTATTAAAAGTAGCGCTACTTAATGAGGTGATCCACGTAACAAATGCCAAATTAATAACAGAGATAATGAAACGATACCACGATGACCCCGCAGAGGGAGGACATTCCGGTGTTTCAAGAACTCTAAATAAAATAAAAAGATACTACTATTGGAAAAATATGACTCGAGATATAACAAAATACGTTAAAATGTGCCAAAAATGCCAAACGGCTAAAATAACAAAACATACAAAAATACCACTGACATTGACAAATACACCAAATAAACCTTTTGATACGGTAATTGTGGATACTATAGGTCCACTACCAAAATCATATTTCGGAAATGAATATGCCGTCACCATAATATGTGACATGACAAAATATCTTGTAACGGTACCTATACAAGATAAAAGCGCAAAATCCATTGCGAAAGCAATATTTGAAAATTTTATTCTTACCTATGGTCCAATGAAGACGTTCATTTCAGACATGGGTACAGAATACAAAAACTCAATACTAACTGAATTGTGTAACCTTTTGAATATTGAAAAAATAACATCAACAGCTTACCATCACCAGACTCTAGGAACTGTGGAAAGAAGTCACAGAACTTTTAACGAATATGTTAGATCATACATATCCGTTGACAAAACCGATTGGGGTGAATGGCTTAAGTATTTCACGTACTGTTTTAACACTACGCCATCTTCCGTTCATGACTATTGTCCTTATGAGTTAGTTTTTGGTAGACTTCCAAATGGGTTTCAACAGTTCAATAGTATTCAAGAAATAACACCATTCTAAAATATAGAAAATTATGCTAAGGAAGTTAAATTTAGGTTAGAAATAGCACATAAGAGAGCGCGCGCTATGATAGATAGGTCTAAACTTAAACAAAAATTAAATTATGATAGGTCATTATTAGAAGTAGATTTCAGAGTAGGAGACTTAGTTTTAATTAAAAATGAAGTAGGGCACAAATTAGATAATAGGTATAAAGGTCCTTATGAAATTAAAAATATAGATTTAAGAAGTAATGTAACCATAGTTGATAAGAAAAATAATAAAGAACATATAGTACATAAGAATAGACTTAAATCTTACCATAATGAATAAAATATTAAATTCACCTAATTATAATAAATGTTATTGGTATTCAAGTAACAAATTGTTTCCACATAATTAAGTATAATACATAATTGTTAAAGAATGTCCATAAAACTTTCAGTCATATGACCATTCTTCCGTAAAAGGGAGGTGTAGCGTGTCTTTTATATTGACATTGCTTACACACATAATTTTAGTATACGTTACATGCAATGAACCAGGCGCATGTTTAATGTAATACGAATAAGCCACTTGAGTGTTGTGCGCTGTGTGTGTGTGTATGAATACAATACTAGCAGTACATACGGTCGTCAATAGTAATACTATCACCACTCTTGCTATTGGACAAGTGTCTGCGAGATTGTAAGAAAATGCTAAGCAAACCGCTATACCTTCCACTGTAATGAAAATGCTGAATAAGCATTTATTGTGTATAAAACTCGACACAATTATTAAAGAAAATCAATTCTGATACCAAGTACAAAACAGTGCGTACTAGCCGCATTAAATAAAGAATTCAATTATTAAACAAAATAAAATAACAAAAGTCTTTTAATTACAATAGCCGCATTTTTAAAATACATTTAATCACATTTATACATTGTGAATTAAACATTGGTGACCCCGACAACGTTTTAGACACTGTTTTAAGCTTCCCCCACCAGTGGTAAGGGGCTTTTAACAATCTAGAACCAACACGAAAACTCAGTCAGCGGGACAGCAGTCCAACGCTACAACGTTCCACACCAGTGGAGGCGACAATTGGCACCATAACATTGGTGACCCCAGAGGCTTAAGAATTAAAAAGTTTTCCCCCACCAGCGGTAAGGGACTTTTTACTCTAAAAGCAGAACACGCTACAACATTTCCACACCAGTGAAGGCGACAACAGACACCATAACATTGGTGACCCCAGAGGCTTTAGAATTAAAAAGTTTTCCCCCACCAGCGGTAAGGGACTTTTTACTCTAAAAGCAGAACACGCTACAACATTTCCACACCAGTGAAGGCGACAACAGACACCATAACATTGGTGACCCCAGAAGCTTTAGAATTAAAAAGTTTTCCCCCACCAGCGGTAAGGGACCTTTTACTCTAAAAGCAGAACACGCTACAACATTTCCACACCAGTAGAGGCGACAACAGACACCATAACATTGGTGACCCCAGAGGCTTTGCACTAATCAAATCACGCATCAAAATACATTGGTTAACAAGCATCCTTTATTTGACGGTCAACCGGGCGACCGTGTTCATCTAGACATCAGTATACAACAGGCACTAAAAACCATTTTTGTGACCATAATATTCATCAGGACACCAGTCCAACCAACAGCCACCAAAAACATTTGGTGACCTCTGAAGAGGCAAGCAATACCAACAGTAGTGAGAGAGCTACAAAAAATTTTACATAACAAACAACAATAGCAAAGAGCTAGTAAACAAAATGACGACATTAAACGATCTTGTCAAGATACAAGACGGGAAGAAGACACCGATAGAAAGGAGATCCGTAGAGTATTATCAAAAAAAAGCTAAGGAGCTCGAAGAATTGTGGAAAGGTTTCGAAAAAACAGACAATCGTATCAGAAGTGATTCAACAGTAAAGGAGGACCATCCATACTTCTTACAAAAACTATACGAGGAGACGAGTCAAAGGTTTAGAGAGACTGATGACTACATACAAAAACAAATACAAATTCTAAGGGAACAATCAAAGATGCAAGCAAGCTACTCAGGCATCGCTGGGAAGCAGGCATCGGAGACGACGAAAAACAATTTAATAAACATACAAAACGCCACCATATCAAAAATAATCAACACATTGGACGAAATGATATCCATTGGTGCTCAGTATACAATGCAGCAGATTGATGTGAAACTGAAGGAGGTCGAGTACAACAGGAAAACCATACAGCAATTGCAGGATAAAATATGTACTGATAATATCGAGCACGATATATACCAGTTCCTCGCAAAACAAACAGAGATAACAGAGAAGCTATTGCAAATTGAGGACCTAAAAACGAGTTTGATGCCAGAATCTGTTAACCAAGCAAGAATTAATCAAGATACCCATCCACATCATCTGCCCAAAGTAACAATACCGAAATTCAATGGTGATTATCTGAGCTGGCAACTATTCTATGACCTGTTCAACGAGATGATACACAAAAAAGCAATGCCAACCGTACAAAAAATGTGGTTTCTAAAAACAAATGTAACAGGTGAGGCCGCAAGACTAATACAAAATCTATCTCCAACAGAAACCAATTATGAGACGGCATGGAATACACTTCAACACCGTTTTAACAATCCGAGAATTTTAACAAATAATATCATAAATAAATTGTTAGGCCAGCAAAAAATACCGGAAAATCCCTCTGCTGCAGCTATAAAAGGGCTGCACGATACGACGCGCGAATCTATTGCAGCACTAAACAATTTAAACATCGATACATCGACTTGGGATCCAATACTAGTCAATATCTTGATTAAAAAGCTAGACCAGGGATCCCATGTACTGTACGAGCAATCCATACAGCTTCCCAAATCTTTACCGTCCTTAGAAGAGCTATTGGGTTTCCTAGAAACTAGATTCCAGTCACTAGAAGCAGTCGGTCGAATTCAAAACACGCAAAAAAAACGGTTTCAGCAGCAACCATGTCTCAAGATACCTGCTCCTGCAAATTATGCGAAAATGGAAATCATCAGTTGTATCATTGCAAACAATTCTTATCAAAGCCAGCTTCCGAGCGATTAAAATGGATTCAACAACAGCAATTATGCGTCAACTGTTTCAAGCCTGGCCACATAGCAAGACATTGCACAACAAGTTGCTGTAGAAAATGTCAGAAAAAACACAACACGCTAGTTCACCTGGAATCATATCAACACAACACAAACACTGCACCATCAACATCAAAAAAGGTGTCCTCTGTGAGTGTAACACCAGCGACCAATGTACCAGCACCATCAACAGTAGCGTCGGCTCATTTGTCTGGGGCCCGGGAAGGCTACGTCCTGCTAGCAACAGCACGCGTAAAAATCAATGCCAATAATGGGCAATCTGGTATTTTTAAGGCAATATTGGATTCAGGCTCACAAATCAACATTGTGACAACCCGATTAGTAAATAAATTATCCATCAAGCCCACAGAAACATCTCTATGCATCGAAGGTATCGGCAGTCAATCACGCAGAACAAATCAAAGTATTAATGTAGGACTTCATTCCACCTCAACCAACTTCAGCACAAGACTAGAAGCGTTTGTACTTCCCAACATTATTCCAATACAACCCTCTGAGGAATTCAATCGCACATCCTGGTCAATTCCAGAAAATATACAACTAGCTGATCCTGAGTTTAACAAACCCAACAACATTGATGTTCTCTTAGGCGCCGAATACTACCACGATCTGATAACTTCCGGTAAAATTAAGTTATCACCGGAACTACCAAGTCTAATAAATACGAAACTCGGTTGGGTCGTTAGCGGAAGGATAGGACAAGGCTCCATACTATCAGCAACATGTGCAATAAATACTAAATGCAGCTCAGACACAAACGAACTCATCGAGCGCTTTTGGAAAATAGATGATTTTGAGTCAAATGACACGCTCACGGAAGGAGAAAGGCAATGCGAAGCACACTTTATTCAAACCACAAAAAGAAACTCTCAAGGTCGATTCGTAGTATGACTACCATTTCGAGAAGAACGAAGTAGTTTAGGCAGCACAAAGAAACTTGCGTTTTCAAGATTTATATCCCTGGAACACCGTCTAGCAAGAAATCAAGACATCAAGGCTCAATATGTTGATTTTATGGACCAATATGAAAAGCTAGGACACATGACTCGCATAGATACTTCTGAAGTCAGTGAACCCCATTGCTACATTCCCCATCACTGTGTGCTGAAACCAGAAAGCTGCGAGTTATATTTGATGCGTCAGCAAAATCCTCGACAGGTCTCTCTCTCAACGATATACTCAGCATTGGCCCTCCAACTCAAGGAGATCTCTTTGGCATGTTGTTACGATTTCGATTGCCCAGATTTGTGTTTTGCACTGATATCGAGAAAATGTGTCGGCAAATTCTGGTTGATCCGGCTGATCGAAATATGCAACTCATTTATTGGAGACGGGATCCAACTGATACAATGCAAACATACAGGCTTAATACAGTAACTTATGGAACGTCTGCAGCCCCATACTTAGCCACAAAATGCCTACAGCAGCTCGCAGACAAAAATATGGAGAAATATTCTCTGGGCGCTAAAAGTCTAAGATACGATTTTTATGTCGACGATGGCATGAGTGGCTCAGACAGCTTAATAACAGCAGTCGATATGAAAACCCAATTAAGTAGTTTGTTACAAGAGGCTGGGTTTAAACTGAGGAAATGGTGCGCAAACCATCCTCAGCTACTGTCCGGAATACACCCTGAAGACGTGGAGCTAAACCTAGACTTCGACGATCAAAGCACAAAAATCTTGGGATTAACATGGAACCCCAAAGCAGACGTATTCTGCCTCAAGGCAGATATCCAAGAAACCCAAAGAATCACAAAGCGAACAGTAACATCAGATGTGGCACGGATATTTGACCCATTGGGCATCGCTGATCCCGTAGTAGTTGCCGCAAAAATGTTTATCCAACAGCTATGGCAGCTAGAACTATCATGGGATGACGGACTCCCAGAAGAGCTTTATAACTATTGGTGGTCATTCCGACAACACTTAAAACATATAAACAATTTATCTACTAAGAGACATATTTTTGATGGCCAAGTCTCAAAAGACACACAAATACACACTTTTGTAGATGCATCAGAACGAGCTTACGGAGCTGCGTCTACATACGTTCCAAATTGAAGGATAATCGAATTATAGTCAGATTGTTATGTTCCAAGTCACGAATCGCACCCTTAAAGAAGGTGACCTTACCAAGATTAGAACTATGCGCTGCTCTCCTTGGGACCGAACTTACCAGGAGAGTACAAAAGGAAATACGAGCTGAAAACACTCCAACATACCTATGGTCGGATTCAGAAATAGTTCTTCACTGGATTACATCGTCAACATCGTCACATCGTACATTCGTCGCCAATCGGGTAAGCAAAATTCAAGAGCAAACAACAGCCATCCAGTGGAGACATGTTGGCTCTAAACAAAATCCAGCTGACCTAATTTCTCGAGGTATAAGTCCAGAAAAACTGTCTCAATGCAACCTGTGGTTCTTCGGACCAATATTCCTACATGGCAGTGAAAAGGCGTGGCCTAAAGAATTTAATAAATCTCAACCACCTCATTCCGAAGAATTCAAACTAAATCCTGTGACGGCTCTAGCTACCACTTCACCTGGATTGGAAGAGATAATCTACAAAATTAATAATCACGGCTCATTCAAGACTCTTCAAAGGGTGGTAGCATATGCACTTCGTTTCCTCCAAAATGCTAAGACATCCAAGGCCGCTCGACTAAGCAGCAAAACACTCACAACTCACGAACTCACTTTAGCAACTAACCTAATCACTAAGGGAATTCAAGCGTCAGAATTTAAAAATGAACTCAACAAGCTAAAGAAAGGGCATGAAATCGAAAAATCAAGTCAAATAAGTGGTTTGTCTCCCTTTCTGGACGAAAATGGCATTATAAGGGTAGGGGGAAGGCTAGAGGCCTCTTGCCTCTCATACAACGCAAAACACCCAATACTCCTTCCATACAATGACCCGATCGCAAGACTTATAATGAGGATGCTTCACATCGAAAACCACCACTGCGGTCCACAAACGCTGTTAGCCATCTCAAGACAGCAGTTTTGGATAATCAAGGGTAAGTCGGTAGCCAGAAGCATCGTCCAAAACTGTGTCCGATGTACAAAATCAAGACCAATACAAATGCAGCAAGTGATGGGAGACTTACCACCCACTAGAGTGACTCCAACAAGGCCATTCATGATATCAGGTGTAGACTACTGTGGCCCACTCTGGGTGCACTACAAATTAAGGGGAAAGAGGCCCCACAAGGTATACCTAGCAGTCTTTGTTTGCTTTTCAACAAAAGCAATACATTTAGAGGTAGTAAGCGACCTTACAACAGAAGCATTTATTGGGGCTCTCAAAAGATTTATTGCCCGCCGAGGACGCTGCCAAACCATATACTCAGACAACGCTACAAATTTTGTAGGAGCACGAAACCAACTTAAGGAATTGAATGACGTCATCTTTTCTGAGCATTCGCAGGAAACAATCAAAAGGACTTGTAGCAACAGTGGTATTGATTTCAAGTTTATACCCCCAAGGGCACCGCATTTCGGTGGATTATGGGAAGCAGCAGTGAAATCCGCTAAACAGTTACTGGTCAGAAGCATGGCAACAGCTTCACTTACATACGAAGAACTAGAAACTGTCATTGTCGAAATTGAGGCAATACTAAACTCGCGACCACTAACACCTCTATCAAGTAATCCAAACGATTATGCAGCCCTAACTCCCGGTCATTTTTTGATCGGAGAACCACTTACGGCACAAATAGATACAAGAACACACAACCCTACCAACCCATCACTATCAAAAAGGTGGAATCTTGTCTCCCAACTGAAACATGAATTTTGGAAACGCTGGTCATTGGAATACCTGCACCACCTCCAAGAGAAACGAAAATGGAAAACGTCATCCGAAAATGCAAGGGAAGGTAAATTAGTCATAATAAAGGAGGATAATCAACCAGTCATGCAATGGCCACTCGGCAGGATTCTTAAAACTTATGAGGGAAACGATGGCAAGGTTCGAGTAGCAGACGTAAAAACAGCATCAGGAATAAAAAGACGGCCAATTTATAATTTAGCCAAACTACTTCCCGAGGAAGAATTAAAGGAAAATGAAGCATCCCACTCTACGCCACACTTGACATCTGATGAAGCAGAAATTCCACCAAGCAAAAGGCCCAGGACTAACAGTAACCCAATTCTACTTACAACATTTTTAACAACCGAAACACAGCCAACTGCAAACTTATCCGAATTCCATCCAACACAACCTGGACACAATTAAAAAATCCTAACAACTGGATTTTTGCTTCCATCCAACACAACCTGGACACAATTAAAAAATCCTAACAACTGGATTTTTGCTTCCACCACAGAAGTAGAAATCTCAGCAGTCTGCGGCACAGAAACCTCACAACACTTTATAAGAGGCACTGGCATAATGCAACTAGACCAAACTTGTATAATCAAAACCGATTTCATCACGATTCAAGGTCACTTTAGTGCGTCAAACAGTTTGCACACATCATACGTCCAACTCAAACACATCGACCATATAAGCAGACCACAGGAAATCAACCAGATTCTTAACACCACAGATAGCCAGTTTGAAACTCACCTTAACCAACTCAATTACCTGCAAAAACAACTTAATGAGTCAACAATTACTCGTCTACCACAGCTAATCAAGTCTAATAGTCAACATCATCATGTAGTCAGCTATTCCGCACTTATAATTTCCTTGCTCCTCGCGATAACCATAACACTAATTAAAAGAAGCTCAACCCGTCAAGAAGGAAGAGGCCACAACTCCAACCAACCAACACCGCATCCAGTTCCATTACCTCGACCTGTCACCATAGACATCATAGACACCTAACCCACATAGGTTATCATCGACCAGCGGTCAACGCGGGGGAGAATGTTGACATTCACATCAACATACATTTAATTTAATTTTATTTTTAACTATGTTAATGAACTACATAAGTTCAGTTTATCGCTGACATAACATAATTTCATTTTTTGTTCTATTTTACCTTTTGTTTATAAATAATTGTTGACATATCATTATTTTATTTTGTTTACTTGAAGTTCAATCGTCCCAAACAGTTTTATTTTGTTTATAATTGTTAACATAGCAGTCTTTTATTTGTTTACTTGAGTCATAATTTATACATTGAAATGTTAGTCAGCAATTATGCGATTATACGATTAATTGGGTCACTTCCGCATTGTGCAATAGTGGCATTTAGTTTTAATTAAAGTATTAAATTTTAGTATATAAGACAGAACCAAAATAAAGAAAGACGTTCAATTACTATAAGGCATTTACAGTGTTTTATTGATTGAATCTGTTAGCGTTCTACAAGTTAAAGTGCTTGGAGGACAATTAAGGCAATTAATATATCAGTTCAGATTTATGTGTTTGAACTGAATCATATTATAGCCGCATTTTTAAAATACATTTAATCACATTTATACATTGTGAATTAAACATTGGTGACCCCGACAACGTTTTAGACACTGTTTTAAGCTTCCCCCCACCAGTGGTAAGGGGCTTTTAACAATCTAGAACCAACACGAAAACTCAGTCAGCGGGACAGCAGTCCAACGCTCCAACGTTCCACACCAGTGGAGGCGACAACAGGCACCATAACATTGGTGACCCCAGAGGCTTTAGAATTAAAAAGTTTTCCCCCACCAGCGGTAAGGGACTTTTTACTCTAAAAGCAGAACACGCTACAACATTTCCACACCAGTGGAGGCGACAACAGACACCATAACATTGGTGACCCCAGAAGCTTTAGAATTAAAAAGTTTTCCCCCACCAGCGGTAAGGGACCTTTTACTCTAAAAGCAGAACACGCTACAACATTTCCACACCAGTGGAGGCGACAACAGACACCATAACATTGGTGACCCCAGAGGCTTTGCACTAATCAAATCACGCATCAAAATACATTATTTGACGGTCAACCTTTATTTGACGGTCAACCGGGCGACCGTGTTCATCGAGACATCAGTATACAACAGGCACTAAAAACCATTTTTGTGACCATAATATTCATCAGGACACCAGTCCAACCAACAGCCACCAAAAACATTTGGTGACCTCTGAAGAGGCAAGCAAAACCAACAGTAGTGAGAGAGCTACAAAAAATTTTACATAACAAACAACATTAGCAAAGAGCTAGTAAACAAAATGACGACATTAAACGATCTTGTCAAGATACAGGACGGGAAGGCGGAAGAGATAAATCGGGCGATTAGCACCATAAAGAAGACACCGATAGAAAGGAGATCCGTAGAGTATTATCAAAAAAAAGCTAAGGAGCTCGAAGAATTGTGGAAAGGTTTCGAAAAAACAGACAATCGTATCAGAAGTGATTCAACAGTAAAGGAGGACCATCCATACTTCTTACAAAAACTATACGAGGAGACGAGTCAAAGGTTTAGAGAGACTGATGACTACATACAAAAACAAATACAAATTCTAAGGGAACAATCAAAGATGCAAGCAAGCTACTCAGGCATCGCTGGGAAGCAGGCATCGGAGACGACGAAAAACAATTTAATAAACATACAAAACGCCACCATATCAAAAATAATCAACACATTGGACGAAATGATATCCATTGGTGCTCAGTATACAATGCAGCAGATTGATGTGAAACTGAAGGAGGTCGAGTACAACAGGAAAACCATACAGCAATTGCAGGATAAAATATGTACTGATAATATCGAGCACGATATATACCAGTTCCTCGCAAAACAAACAGAGATAACAGAGAAGCTATTGCAAATTGAGGACCTAAAAACGAGTTTGATGCCAGAATCTGTTAACCAAGCAAGAATTAATCAAGATACCCATCCACATCATCTGCCCAAAGTAACAATACCGAAATTCAATGGTGATTATCTGAGCTGGCAACTATTCTATGACCTGTTCAACGAGATGATACACAAAAAAGCAATGCCAACCGTACAAAAAATGTGGTTTCTAAAAACAAATGTAACAGGTGAGGCCGCAAGACTAATACAAAATCTATCTCCAACAGAAACCAATTATGAGACGGCATGGAATACACTTCAACACCGTTTTAACAATCCGAGAATTTTAACAAATAATATCATAAATAAATTGTTAGGCCAGCAAAAAATACCGGAAAATCCCTCTGCTGCAGCTATAAAAGGGCTGCACGATACGACGCGCGAATCTATTGCAGCACTAAACAATTTAAACATCGATACATCGACTTGGGATCCAATACTAGTCAATATCTTGATTAAAAAGCTAGACCAGGGATCCCATGTACTGTACGAGCAATCCATACAGCTTCCCAAATCTTTACCGTCCTTAGAAGAGCTATTGGGTTTCCTAGAAACTAGATTCCAGTCACTAGAAGCAGTCGGTCGAATTCAAAACACGCAAAAAAACGGTTTCAGCAGCAACCATGTCTCAAGATACCTGCTCCTGCAAATTATGCGAAAATGGAAATCATCAGTTGTATCATTGCAAACAATTCTTATCAAAGCCAGCTTCCGAGCGATTAAAATGGATTCAACAACAGCAATTATGCGTCAACTGTTTCAAGCCTGGCCACATAGCAAGACATTGCACAACAAGTTGCTGTAGAAAATGTCAGAAAAAACACAACACGCTAGTTCACCTGGAATCATATCAACACAACACAAACACTGCACCATCAACATCAAAAAAGGTGTCCTCTGTGAGTGTAACACCAGCGACCAATGTACCAGCACCATCAACAGTAGCGTCGGCTCATTTGTCTGGGGCCCGGGAAGGCTACGTCCTGCTAGCAACAGCACGCGTAAAAATCAATGCCAATAATGGGCAATCTGGTATTTTTAAGGCAATATTGGATTCAGGCTCACAAATCAACATTGTGACAACCCGATTAGTAAATAAATTATCCATCAAGCCCACAGAAACATCTCTATGCATCGAAGGTATCGGCAGTCAATCACGCAGAACAAATCAAAGTATTAATGTAGGACTTCATTCCACCTCAACCAACTTCAGCACAAGACTAGAAGCGTTTGTACTTCCCAACATTATTCCAATACAACCCTCTGAGGAATTCAATCGCACATCCTGGTCAATTCCAGAAAATATACAACTAGCTGATCCTGAGTTTAACAAACCCAACAACATTGATGTTCTCTTAGGCGCCGAATACTACCACGATCTGATAACTTCCGGTAAAATTAAGTTATCACTGGAACTACCAAGTCTAATAAATACGAAACTCGGTTGGGTCGTTAGCGGAAGGATAGGACAAGGCTCCATACTATCAGCAACATGTGCAATAAATACTAAATGCAGCTCAGACACAAACGAACTCATCGAGCGCTTTTGGAAAATAGATGATTTTGAGTCAAATGACACGCTCACGGAAGGAGAAAGGCAATGCGAAGCACACTTTATTCAAACCACAAAAAGAAACTCTCAAGGTCGATTCGTAGTATGACTACCATTTCGAGAAGAACCAAGTAGTTTAGGCAGCACAAAGAAACTTGCGTTTTCAAGATTTATATCCCTGGAACACCGTCTAGCAAGAAATCAAGACATCAAGGCTCAATATGTTGATTTTATGGACCAATATGAAAAGCTAGGACACATGACTCGCATAGATACTTCTGAAGTCAGTGAACCCCATTGCTACATTCCCCATCACTGTGTGCTGAAACCAGAAAGCTGCGAGTTATATTTGATGCGTCAGCAAAATCCTCGACAGGTCTCTCTCTCAACGATATACTCAGCATTGGCCCTCCAACTCAAGGAGATCTCTTTGGCATGTTGTTACGATTTCGATTGCCCAGATTTGTGTTTTGCACTGATATCGAGAAAATGTATCGGCAAATTCTGGTTGATCCGGCTGATCGAAATATGCAACTCATTTATTGGAGACGGGATCCAACTGATACAATGCAAACATACAGGCTTAATACAGTAACTTATGGAACGTCTGCAGCCCCATACTTAGCCACAAAATGCCTACAGCAGCTCGCAGACAAAAATATGGAGAAATATTCTCTGGGCGCTAAAAGTCTAAGATACGATTTTTATGTCGACGATGGCATGAGTGGCTCAGACAGCTTAATAACAGCAGTCGATATGAAAACCCAATTAAGTAGTTTGTTACAAGAGGCTGGGTTTAAACTGAGGAAATGGTGCGCAAACCATCCTCAGCTACTGTCCGGAATACACCCTGAAGACGTGGAGCTAAACCTAGACTTCGACGATCAAAGCACAAAAATCTTGGGATTAACATGGAACCCCAAGGCAGACGTATTCTGCCTCAAGGCAGATATCCAAGAAACCCAAAGAATCACAAAGCGAACAGTAACATCAGATGTGGCACGGATATTTGACCCATTGGGCATCGCTGATCCCGTAGTAGTTGCCGCAAAAATGTTTATCCAACAGCTATGGCAGCTAGAACTATAATGGGATGACGGACTCCCAGAAGAGCTTTATAACTATTGGTGGTCATTCCGACAACACTTAAAACATATAAACAATTTATCTACTAAGAGACATATTTTTGATGGCCAAGTCTCAAAAGACACACAAATACACACTTTTGTAGATGCATCAGAACGAGCTTACGGAGCTGCAGTCTACATACGTTCCAAATTGAAGGATAATCGAATTATAGTCAGATTGTTATGTTCCAAGTCACGAATCGCACCCTTAAAGAAGGTGACCTTACCAAGATTAGAACTATGCGCTGCTCTCCTTGGGACCGAACTTACCAGGAGAGTAAAAAAGGAAATACGAGCTGAAAACACTCCAACATACCTATGGTCGGATTCAGAAATAGTTCTTTACTGGATTACATCGTCAACATCGTCACATCGTACATTCGTCGCCAATCGGGTAAGCAAAATTCAAGAGCAAACAACAGCCATCCAGTGGAGACATGTTGGCTCTAAACAAAATCCAGCTGACCTAATTTCTCGAGGTATAAGTCCAGAAAAACTGTCTCAATGCAACCTGTGGTTCTTCGGACCAATATTCCTACATGGCAGTGAAAAGGCGTGGCCTAAAGAATTTAATAAATCTCAACCACCTCATTCCGAAGAATTCAAACTAAATCCTGTGACGGCTCTAGCTACCACTTCACCTGGATTGGAAGAGATAATCTACAAAATTAATAATCACGGCTCATTCAAGACTCTTCAAAGGGTGGTAGCATATGCACTTCGTTTCCTCCAAAATGCTAAGACATCCAAGGCCGCTCGACTAAGCAGCAAAACACTCACAACTCACGAACTCACTTTAGCAACTAACCTAATCACTAAGGGAATTCAAGCGTCAGAATTTAAAAATGAACTCAACAAGCTAAAGAAAGGGCATGAAATCGAAAAATCAAGTCAAATAAGTGGTTTGTCTCCCTTTCTGGACGAAAATGGCATTATAAGGGTAGGGGGAAGGCTAGAGGCCTCTTGCCTCTCATACAACGCAAAACACCCAATACTCCTTCCATACAATGACCCGATCGCAAGACTTATAATGAGGATGCTTCACATCGAAAACCACCACTGCGGTCCACAAACGCTGTTAGCCATCTCAAGACAGCAGTTTTGGATAATCAAGGGTAAGTCGGTAGCCAGAAGCATCGTCCAAAACTGTGTCCGATGTACAAAATCAAGACCAATACTAATGCAGCAAGTGATGGGAGACTTACCAGCCACTAGAGTGACTCCAACAAGGCCATTCATGATATCAGGTGTAGACTACTGTGGCCCACTCTGGGTGCACTACAAATTAAGGGGAAAGAGGCCCCACAAGGTATACCTAGCAGTCTTTGTTTGCTTTTCAACAAAAGCAATACATTTAGAGGTAGTAAGCGACCTTACAACAGAAGCATTTATTGGGGCTCTCAAAAGATTTATTGCCCGCCGAGGACGCTGCCAAACCATATACTCAGACAACGCTACAAATTTTGTAGGAGCACGAAACCAACTTAAGGAATTGAATGACGTCATCTTTTCTGAGCATTCGCAGGAAACAATCAAAAGGACTTGTAGCAACAGTGGTATTGATTTCAAGTTTATACCCCCAAGGGCACCGCATTTCGGTGGATTATGGGAAGCAGCAGTGAAATCCGCTAAACAGTTACTGGTCAGAAGCATGGCAACAGCTTCACTTACATACGAAGAACTAGAAACTGTCATTGTCGAAATTGAGGCAATACTAAACTCGCGACCACTAACACCTCTATCAAGTAATCCAAACGATTATGCAGCCCTAACTCCCGGTCATTTTTTGATCGGAGAACCACTTACGGCACAAATAGATACAAGAACACACAACCCTACCAACCCATCACTATCAAAAAGGTGGAATCTTGTCTCCCAACTGAAACATGAATTTTGGAAACGCTGGTCATTGGAATACCTGCACCACCTCCAAGAGAAACGAAAATGGAAAACGTCATCCGAAAATGCAAGGGAAGGTAAATTAGTCATAATAAAGGAGGATAATCAACCAGTCATGCAATGGCCACTCGGCAGGATTCTTAAAACTTATGAGGGAAACGATGGCAAGGTTCGAGTAGCAGACGTAAAAACAGCATCAGGAATAAAAAGACGGCCAATCCATAATTTAG